>CM066038.1:112235491-113435491 GCA_033557465.1 Ichthyophis bannanicus | reverse complement strand
GAGAGGGAATCCAGTCAGGACAGTGCCTTGGGCCAGGTGGTACTCCGTAATCTGGGGTTTAAGCAACTACTGCCCTCCAACCCTTCTTGTTTAGGCTACCAGAAACGTTGCTGTCCATGGACTCCGGTTCTTCGGATCTGTTTTCAGACTCGCTTGTGGCTGCTCACGGCTCTGCCGTGCTTTTCCCTACATGTCCTCGGTAGCCTGTAGCTAGGGAGTCCCATATGTGAGGACTGACTTCCTGCTTGTTCCTGGAGAAAACGTAGTTACTCACCTATTACAGGGACAGCAAGAATCAGTCCTCACACCCCTCCCTCCTTCCCTAGGAGGAGTTGTCCATTTTTTGCCATCTTCTTGGTGGGGCTCTAGATGGTACCCTTGGGCATGAAGGGGATCATGCATGCATTGTATCATTCCAAAAGGTTTTCTTTGAAAGTTGGGGAAATGTTCCACATGGTCTCCATCGGTGCCGACGTTGCCTATATGTGAGGACTGCTTCCTGTTGTCCCTGGAGAACACCTGTTACAGGTGAGTAACTACGCTTTCTTTGACTACTTTCCGTGTTTTTCGTCCTTCAGCATGGCAACCATTTTGAGTGAGTGGGAAATCATTATTCCTCCTCTTGCCTTACTCCCTGCCATTTTTTTCAGCGTGTGTTCCTGCATTATGGTAAAATGGCTACTTCTGTGCAGTGCTGCCTAAGCTGTGCACATAAATGCAGTGGTTTGGTTCATAATTTTTGTTCTGCCTGCTTGGGGCCACTTTTCAGCACGTGGGGGTTCTTCAGGCCGACAGAGCTCTGATTTCCCCCCCCCCCCTCAAGTCCTCTGGTACTTACCCCTTCGGGTTCTTCCATGCTGGGTTCAGCAATTATAGCAGTTTCTGAACCTCTGCCTCTGGTTCTCCTCCCTCAGTCTCAGCTCCCGCAACAACAACCTGAGGATCCGGATCCTTAATTTTTGCATCTGTTCTGCCAGGCTTGGGACTTGTGGCATTCACAACCTGCTCATGTTTATCTGGAGTCCTCTGGTCCCCCATCTAAAAAGTGGCCCAGACCTGCCCCGCCTGTACCTGACAAGGACCGTGCAGAAAGAGATGGTTGCTGTTATGGTGGCAGACTCTTTCTCCCTGAAGTGCGCAGGTGCTTGAGATTCTCTCCTTTCTCCAGGATGTTTGACAAAGGCCTTGCCTCGAATTCCCTGAAGGTACACACAGCAGCCTTAACCTGTTTAAGAGGTTCCCTTCGTGGCATTCCCGTGTCTCCCATGTAGATGTCGCTCGATTCCTCTGCGTCATATGCACTTTCCATCCTTCAATCCATCAAGTGGTGCCACCTTTGGATCTTTCCCTCATCTTTCACGCGCTTGCATGTGCTCTCTCCGAGCCCTTGTGCAGGGCTACTCTAAAAGATTTGACGCGCAAGACTATCCTGTTCATAGCAGTTAGGCTGGCGCGCCGCCTGTCTGAGCTTCAGGCCCTTTCCAGCTGGGATCCATTCCTTTTCTCCAAAGGGTGTGACCCCGTGAACAGTCTCCTCCTTTTTACCAAAAGTTCTGTCTTTCACTTGAATCAAACAGTCTCATTACTGGCTTTTTCCAAAGACCAGTGTATAGGTCGTGATAAGGAAGTTAGTTTTCTGGATGTCAGTGGGGCGTTGTGCTGCTGCTTCTCTGTTGCAGATTTTGGTATCATCCGCAAAGAGGCAAAACTTACCCGACAGCTCTTCTGCAATATCACTAACAAAGATGTTAAAGAATCGGACCAAGGACAGATCCTGGGGCACTCCTTCACCTCAGAGTGAGCTCCATTTACCTGTACCCTTTGTTGCCTCCCACACAACCAATTTCTAATACAATCAATATCTTTAGGGTCCATCGCAAGGGTGCTTAGTTTGTTTATAAGTCCCCTATGTGGAACAGTGTCAAATGCTTTATTGAAATCCAAATACACCACATCTAGGGCTTTCCTTCTGTGCAACTCCCTGGTCACCCAATCAAAGAAATCAATCAGATTTGTTTGACAAGACCTGCCCCTGGTGAATCCATGCTGCCTTTGATCCTGCAATCCATTGGAACCTCACTATTTTCTCATTTAGCAGCATTTCTAATACTTTACTCACCACCGAGGTTAAACTAACCAGCCTGTAGTTTTCAACCACATCCTTACTTCTGCTTTTGTGTAAAGGGACCACATGTGCATTTCTCCAGTCCTCTGGCACCACCCCCAACTCCAAAGAGGCATTGAAAAGGTCGGTCAGTAGAGTTGCTGGAACGTCCCCAAATTCCTTCAGTATTTTTTGAGATATCCCATCTGGTCCCATCGCATTGTCCACTTTTAGTTTAGCTAGTTCTTCATGAACACAGTCCTCTGAAAATCTTTGAGATGTCCCTCGCTTTTGTTCCTGTTTGTGGGTGTTGTCTGAAGTCCTGCTCCCAGCCCTTCATTTGTGAACACAGAACAGAAATATTTATTGAGCAGTTTTGCTTTATCCTCTTCAGCTTCTACATATTCCTCCCCATCACTCTTGAGTCTGATAATACCACTTTTGCCCTTCCTCTTCTCACTAACCTATCTGAAAAATGTCCTATCCCCCCATTTTATTGCATTGTCTATTTCTTCTTTTTATACCTTTGCTTTTTCCTCTAAAGTCCTTAAGCTTTGTCAGTGGCATACTGACGAAGCTTATTTATTTATTTATTTATTTATAGTCTCTTCTATACCGCGCTATTCAGCATCAGCGCAGTTTACAATAAACAATGAAATTACACATTTCCAATGGTACTTTGTGTTTACAGATGAACAGGACATATAACTTGGATAACAGGGGTAACTATATACAATTTACAACAGCTTAAGGACCTAGGGGTCCAGGGTTAGCTACCAATGCTGATGTCACTAAGCTTTTGAGTTTTTTTTTTTCTCTGTCTCCATCTGCTGGCAGGGGGCATTAACCTACCAGTCTGAACTGATCTAGCAGGATTCCAGGAAAAGAAATTAATAAGTGAAATTTCACCTTGCATATGTATGCTCACCCTGTTATGGGTGTTTTGTTTGCTTAAAGTGTCGGAAAGAGCAGAGTGCTTCACAAATAGTGTTAAGGTATAGAGGTAGTACATATGTGACATTTCTGCATATTCCCTTTGCTTCTTCTCTCTTATGAACACATGACACTGTGGTAAGTTGTTTCACTATTGTAGCATTCTTTTGAACCTTTTAAGAGTTGCGGTTTGGTTGACTCATCTTTATTTTCGCTTTCTCTGTTACCCATTCTTACCACTTCCCCATTTTATTAATATCAGAGGACTTTCACTAATCCTTTTCCCAGTTGTTGTACTGTGGACCTGATTCACTAAGACCTTGATGCAGAAAAGTGTACTAGGCACAATTTTGTGTGCTACCAATGCAAGAACAAGTTTCGCATATACGCTGACTGCACAAGGCCTTGAGCAGAAAGCAGTGCACTGCACATTAGATCCATTTAAACGGATGGTAATAAAACAATTAGCTATTGCAGCGCAGATACAAAGAAATGTGCAAAAGATCAGAAGGCTGATCTCAACGCTGGGATTTTAATGAAAGGTCTGAGGAAGTGTAAAAGGTTAGTCGAAAGTTCTGGTGAAAAATTATATGTCTGTTTTTGAGTGTACAGCACCCACAAATATTTTCTGACTCTGATGAAGAAAGTGCTGGATAAACCGGCAGGAAAAGTGTGCAAGGACAATATTATGCACATGTGCTGGAATGCTATTTGGTGCATACAGATCATTGTTCTGTGCAGAATTTCTGGGCAGAATAATATATCTGTTTATGAACACACATGTCATTCTGAGCACAATGTTTGTGCAAAATCATGTTACTGTAGGTGCCAGATAGCATTCCAGCACATACTCATAAGTGCCAAATTGTTTTGTTTTTTTGTGTTCAAGATATGGGTGCTGCTAACACAGACTCCTGTGCACATGTGCCTGTCTTGCTGTCCTTGTTTAGTGCACACATTTTGTCAGTATGGTCCTTTCCATTCGACAGCTTTTCCCCTCTTGTCCCCCTCCTCTTTCACCTCCCCCCCCCTCTTTCCCCAGTCCCCTCCTCGTCAGTGTCCTCCTCCTGTGTTCCTCCGCTTTCGCATTGCTGGTCTGTTTTCCAACCTATCACACTCCCTCAGTTGTCCAGTATCCTTTCCTCGACCAGGAAAACGACTTGCCCATCTGACCCTATTCCCTCTCATTGGCTCACTGAATCATCTCTTGCTCTGCTTCCTCGGATTCTTTCTATCTTTAACACCAGTCTTTCCTCCGGTATCTTTCCTTCCCACTGGAAACACGCTATTATACAACCTCTTTTGAAAAAACTTTCTTTGGATCCCTCCTCACCTTCTAATTGGCGTCCTATCTCTAATCTCCCTTTTCTTTCTAAGCTCCTTGAAAGGTTGGTTTTCTCTCAGCTGTCTTCACATCTAGAGGATTCTATGGTTCTCCACCCCCGTCAATCTGGTTTCCGCCCTGGGCATAGCACCGAATCTATTCTCATCTCCTTTCTTAATGACTTGCACGTTGCTCACGATCACAGTTCTATTTCTGTAGCCGTTTCCCTTGATCTTTCTGCTGCTTTCGATATCGTTGATCACCGCACTCTTCTCCTAAGGCTCCGTTCCATTGGTCTCTCTGGTCTGGTTCTTCATTGGTTTCACTCGTTTCTCTTTAACCGGTCTTTCTCAGTTTCATCGGGTTCTGATTCATCTGCTTCATCACCCCTTCCCTGTGGTGTCCCTCAGGGTTCTGTACTAGCCCCCTTGTTTAATATTTTCTTAGCCCCTCTTGCTTTACTTATCCAGCAGCACGGTATCTCTGCGTACTATTACGCAGATGATATCCTCCTCCTTTATCACACCTGTCCCCTCACGCCTGATATCGTCCCCCTTAATGTTTGTCTTTCCGCTGTTTCTTCCTGGTTTTCTGAGAACTTTTTGCATGTCAATCTATCTAAGACTTCTGCTATTTGGTTTACCGCTGGTGTTCCCATTCCCACCCTCACCCCATCTCTTTCTGCTGGGCCCATCCCTCTTGTCGCATCTATGCGCTATCTTGGTGTCACCCTGGATTCGGCTTTAACTTTCAAGGATCATGTCTCTTCCGTTGTTCAGCGCTCTTTCCACACACTTCGGCAACTTCGTGCTATTCGGCCTTTTCTTTCCCTCCCTTCTATGACCACGTTCCTTCTTTCCCTCGTAGTTTCTCGCCTAGACTATTGCAATGCTTCCTTGGCCGGTCTCCCTCTTTCTCAGCTTCACCGTCTTCAATTAGTTCATCACACCGCCGCTCGTCTTCTCACTAATTCTTCCCGCTCGGCTCATATCACTCCTCTTCTTATTCAATTACACTGGTTGCCTATCCCTTTTTGTATTCAATATAAGATTCTGATCTTTGTTCACAAGGCTTTGCACACCGGTGTCCCTCTTTATCTTTCGGATCTGGTTCATTTTCACTGTCCCTCTAGAGTTCTTCGGTCAATTCACGCTAATTGTCTTTTTCTCCCACCCCCTTCTAGGGCTTGCCTTGAATCTACACGTTCTTCCGCTTTCTTTTTTCTTGGCCCCCATCTTTGGAACTCCCTTCCTTCAGCCTTACGTCTAGATTCCTCCTTCCGCTCCTTTAAAGCTTCACTTAAGACTCACCTTTTTTGCACGGCTTTTGACCTTCCTTTCCCCCTTTCCTCTGCTGTTGGCAGCTGACTGTTCCTCCCCAACCCGTTTGTACTTTTCTTTTAACTTTTCTTTTATTTCTCTCTTCCTTGCTATCCTTTCCTGTAAATGAATTGGCGTTCCTTTCTATTTCTGACAGTAGTCTCTTTTATTTTTTATTGTACACCGCTGTATGCCTCTAGGTTCAGGCGGTATAATAAGTTTTAATAAAGATAAAGACATTTTGCGCATAGCTTATTTGCATGCTGTTTGCTTACAGAATCGGTGAGCAGATCTTCTGTGTTAAACTCTGCGCTGAACTTTAGCATAGGGCTGTAGTGCAGACTTTCTGCATCAAGGTCTAAAAGACTAATTTTGTTATGGACTGCCTAGCTTGAAATTGATATAACTGAAATCGGATGCACAAAATGTTTGAGAAAAATTATATACATGTTTGAAAATCCGAACTATCCATGTAATACAAACCCCTCCCCCATTTCTTTCTCTGGAAATACCCCTGCTTATTGTGGGTGAAAGTATGTGCAAAATGACATTATGGGCATACTTTAGCATGCATGTACTCTAGGAAATTTTATAACGAGTCCTTTCTATGCATTAACCTGTCCTATGAATGTAAATTGACTTTAAAATTGACCTGTATATGGTGGTATATGTGCATAAATGGCCTCTTATAAAATTGCCCCACGTGTAAAAGTATACAGGTGACAAGAACACATATATATTGTTATGTGACCTGGGTGTAGGCATGTTCGGGGAGGAGTTTGGGCAGAGTTGTGATGTACACAAGTATTTTTTAAAATGTGTGTATGTGCGTACTTTCTGTAAAGACGTTTATACTTCTTCCAAAGCAGGTATAAAATGTTCATGGCACAATCTCTGCAGGAACTGTCCTCGTCTTTTATTAAGATACAGTATGTGCCTATGTCTTCTAAATAGGCTTGGAATAGGTGCCGAATTATAAAATTACCTTCACTGTGTCTATGGGGGAAAAATGCTTAATGAATCAAGATCCTATCTCACTTTTTCTTGACACATCTATAATTCATAAGAGGAAATTGAATGGATGCCTTTAAATGTTATTTTTGTATGTAACTGTGGCTGTATATCTGTTTCTAAAGTATATATTTTTAGCTTGATGAGAAAGATCATCATAGGCTTCTCTGCATATATTGGTCATTCTGTTTAAATAAGTGGTTACTAATCACTTTTTATTTTTGTTTACATGCCACTGGTATTTAATAATTTATTTTGTATTTAGCTCGCATTTTTTCAGTAGTAGTTCAAAGCAAGTTATACTGTGGGTATCTCCCTGTTACCTGCGAGCTTACAATCTAAGTTTATACATGAGGCAGTGAAAGGTTAAGTGATTTGCCCAATGCCACAAGTAGTGCCAATGGGATTTTGAACCTTTGGACTTTTTTGTCACTGGGCTGCTGCACTAACAAATACAGATGCACAAATAAAGATTAAGTAGATCAATGTGCAGTGGGGCTATTGACTAATAGAGGATTATATTTCCTAAAGGCAAGGGTCCTTCCTAAGGGATATGTATTTCCATTATTGAATATGTATAATAACACAGGTACACTAAAAAAAATTTTTTTTAAACTGCCTCTAATGTTTCGATTGATTTTTACGTTTTTTGGTGCGCTGAATCCAAATCTGGTAACCAATTTGCTCCATCACATACAGATTTTTTGCTACATTGGGTTAGCAGTTTTGAGGTGAACGTTTCAGATTGAGTGCGATCGAGATAAAAGTTTCTTGGATGAATTCTTTATACTAATTGTTTAGTAGTTATTCAAATAAGAATAAAGAAAATTGTAACAAGGCAGCACATAAGAATAGAGTAATGTCAACAAAACACACTGTGATGGTAGCAAAATTGTCTGCACTTAAAACAGCCACATACATGTGCACAAACATAGAGCATATAAGAGCGAGGTTAGACACAAAGCAAAGCAAAGAAATGTGCAAAAAATGTTGTACAGGTATGTATGTAAGAATAGAAAACGCAAACCGCACCATTGCAATACATGAAGACAAACACCCGATGATGTGAAAATAAAATTCTAATAAATGAGATCCGACACTGTGGTAATAACTAGCAAATTTTTATTTCAAAGTTTAGTAAAAACACGATATTTGTCAACACAGTTTAGATTTTAAAGTCATTCTTGGGTCAATCAATCTCCTGGTGGGCCCGTTTCTTCTTCCCCCGAATGCTTCTCTTGGTGCGCTGCTTGGCGTATTTTTCATCTGGGGTTTCCCGCAGCAGCAACCAGCAGAAATCAGCCATCATAGTGGTGTTCCATCTTCCTTGGTACCTTCTCTCTGCGTCCTTGATGTCCTGGTGAAACCTTTCACCTTGTTCTTCACTGTACGCCCCCAAGTTTTCGGGAAAGTAGTTCACATGTGAGTGCAAGAAATGGACTTTCAGGCTCATGTTACAGCCTTGTTCTTTGAAGGCATTGAGCATCCCGGCAACAATATCCTTATAGTTCTCATCCCGCCTGTTCCCCAAGAATTTGAGAACACCATCCTTGAAGGAATCCCAGGCTTCTTTTTCCTTCTCAGACATCGTTTCAGCGAATGCTCCATCTGAAATGAGTTTCCTTATATCAGGGCCAACAAACACTCCTTCCTTTAGCTTTGCTTCAGAAAGTCGGGGGAACTTTGAGCAAAGGTACCGAAAGCACTCACTATCTTTTGGAAGGGACTTGATGAATTGCTTAATGAGACCCAACTTAATGTGGAGAGGTGGTAATAGAATTTTATCACGAGGTACAAAGCTCTCATGAAGAACATTTTTCTCACCGGGTCTCAAATACTCCCGAATTGGCCAGTCTTTTTTCCCCCAGTGTAGGTCGCGGGCCCGGCTATCCCACAAGCAAAGGAAGCAGGGATATTTGGTGAAACCAGATTGCTGCCCTAATAGCATGGATAGAATTTTAAAGTCTCCACAAATCATCCACTTATGCTCCTCATAACGAATCTTCTGAAGAATCAGGGCCAAATTCTCGTATTTTTCTTGGAGAATAACAGAGTGAGCAATAGGAACTGAAGCGAATGTGTTGCCATTATGAAGAAGAACACCTTTTATGCTGTCTTTTGACGAATCAATGAACAGCCGCCATTCAGCAGGATCATACTTGAGTTTAAACTTTTCCATCACTCCGTATATATCGTTGCAAAATACCAAATCTTCCTCTTTGCTGAAATACTTCAAAAATTGTGTCTCGCGGTTGCGGTACCAATAAAAAGTTGTTCCTGGTGACAATAGATTTTTCTGTTTAAGCCGAGAACCTAGCAGTTGGGCAGCATCTTTTGGGAGTCCTAAATCCCGGACTAAATCATTCAATTCAGCTTGAGAGAAAAGTTCAGGTTTCGGATCTGGTTCAGTTTCAAACTCGGAAGTACTGGACTCATCGGGAAAAGCCATCTGATGAGTCTCATCATGATCATAACCGTCCACACAAATATGATCCAAAGATTTTGGTGGTTCAGGCACAGGTACTTTGTTGCTATGAGGCATAGGCCTAATTGCTGAGGGAAGGTTGGGGTAACTTATTACGTTCTGTGATAAGGAAGCTTATCATAGCTCAGGTAGGAGCTATAGAAAAGATGATGTGACTCTGAACAAGCAACCTGTCAGTTCTGGTAGAAGTGAGAAAACAGAGTTTTCACATAAAAGACTACCAGTCCCAGAATGCACCAGGTTTCCAGCAGCCATGAGAGGGGCTGAAGTGAGAAAATGTGTGTGCAATCAAGAGAGCTATGAGGTAATCCCTAAGCACTCATCTCAAAGGGCAGGACCTGATTCAACACAGCTGCGCTGGGTTAGGGAGGAGAACACATTAGGAAAGAATAAGAATAGAGCTTATTCTTCAGATAACAGTTTCAAGAACAGCTTCAGCAAAAGCTACAGAAAGGGCTTCAGGGAGAGCTTCAGCAAAAGCTTCAGGAAGAGATACAGAGACACAACGGCTACAAGCTCAAGCACCAGTATCACCTGGAGAAACAGAAGCCAAGCCAAGCGGATAGAGAAAGAAGGAAACTCTCTGGAAGGAAGAGAAGAAAGCCCATTGGATGGTCTGGGAGAGTCCAAGGCAGTACCCATACTGGGAGGTATTCCAAGTGCCAGCAGAGTCCATTGGACTGGATTCAGCCAGAGGAATGGAATGGCAGAGATAGGAATCACCAGTGGCTACCTGGAAGAGAGAAGACTGCATGTGGAAGGGACTTTCAGACCAAGGCCAGAAGGTATGTGAGAGGAGATCCAGTGTCCAGGGATCAAGATTGGAAGGCTGGACATCAGAATTGGATTACATACTGGCCAGGCTATACAGAGAGGAATTATGATGGCAGGAGAGGCTCAGGTATGAACACTGATCCAGACCCTATCTATAATAGAGAATGGCAGCAAGGGAATAAGCATTCTCATGATAGTGCCTTAATGAAAGACTCGTCTGTGCCAATGTATGATAGTGACCCTATGCTGATTGATGAAGGGGGAGATACAGCAGATGAAAGTACAGTTTACATGGACTGTTCTCTATCTAAATGCTATTGCTAGCTTTCTGTGAGCAAACACATCAGCCATCACAAAGAAACCTAACTTTGTTCTTTATTTCCACTGCAAACAGCTCTTAAAGCAGGATTTGGGTTCACACAGTAGCAGCCAGCCAGCTAAAGGCTTACAGCTGGTCAATTGATAGTAATTAAAGCTGCACCTGATTGTGTGTGTGAGCAAGAGAGAATCACTGCTGAGATCTGCGTGGAAAATAAGCAGAAGTTAACCTAACCAGCAAAGTTTATTCTTTTCTTTGTGCCTTTGTATTTGGTAATTATTTGCTAAGAAAACATTAGCTAATTGCCTGACAAGCTAAAGGTTGTTTTCTGGTTTACTTTGTGACTTTTTGTTATCCGTTTAAACACTGCAAGCAAGTAACCTCATTTATATGGCTATCAAGCATACATGTGCTGGGTGAATTAAACCCCATCAATAAAAGAAGTATTTTATTGACCTTACCACTTGGTTTCACAACTCAAATTATTGTCATCAGCTGTGTTTGGGAGTGAATGAACTACAATACCCACAATACCTTGCAAGAATCATATGAATATATGCATCGTCAAGATTGTGTAAGTTCTCACCCTAGGCAGCCGTCTGACAGTTCTTATTTTTTAAGTTGTATCCCTTCACAATGCAAGAGCAAAAATAGCAGTCACTGCTGTGGTCTCTTTGTTCACGCCACATCATAGGTATTCCAAAACGAAATGCTTGTTTTTTACCTTTCATCCATAAGCGTAGATCTTCCTCACATGTCTTGCACACTTTGTGAGGAGCCCACGGTTTGTCTTGATCGCCTAACTTCAAACCGAAATAGGCGAAATATACTTTTTTAATAAATGCAGAAATGTTCCTCTGCCGCTTTTTCACGGTATATTCCCCACAAATAAAACAAAAATTGTCCGGAGAGTTGACGCAACCTCTGGCTCTGTGAGCCATCACAAATACACAGCACTGCAAACTACAACTGTAGTGAACCACTTCGGAATAAAGCTGGATTACGACTGAGCAAACAAAAGGTAATAATGAACTTGCAAGAAACTGAAATTTGACAGGAACGTTCATGTCGCAACCACCGTGTTTGAGCGAGCGAACGAGGCGAGGCGAACAGGAAAGAACATGCGCCAGCGCGAGTACTGGATTTAGCCCCCCGCCTCCCAATTGTCCTGTTAATGTATAAAATGAATACAAAACACTCTAAAATATCATGAGGGAGTGTTTCTAGTTAGTTAACCATTACAACCTCTATTTTGGGCCAAGAAAATAAACTGCAGTCGGCTAAAAAGAAATTATGTGAACATTCCTTATATGGGTAAGAAATCTAATTTTGCAAGAGAACGTGACGTGATGGAACATTTTGGCTATTTTTCCTGGATTCAGCACCCCAAAATCTATAGGAATCAGTTGCAAAACTGGAGGCAGTTTTTTGGTAGTGTACCTGTGTAATCTGTATTTGCTTTTAGGATACTGTTCTAAAAATTAAAGAAAAGGAAGTTCCATGTGCTGCTCGTATTAATCATTGCCTGCTGTGTAAACATATTTGATACTGAAGTGGTTCATTTGAAACTGTTGACAAGTCATTAGTTCCTTTGTATAGAGTGAAATGCCTCAAATCAAAAACTATAATTTAAGATCACCCAGAAACTTCTGGCAACCCCCTTAGATGTGTCAGACCTGTTGGAAAATTCCTCAGAACAATGAAAATTCCTAAAGATAATGTAGGTAAACGGAGACTTGTTTTGATTGTTCACCAAAATGATGTGGAAGAGTAGTCTAGTGCCGACAACCAGAGATACCAGGGTTCAACTTCTGTTTCTCTTGTGGATGCTCCTTGTAATCTTATGAAGGTTGTTTTACTCTCAGTTGCCTCAGGTACAAACATAGGGCCTCATTTACGATGTCCAGAGTGAAAATGTGCCCCAAAAGGCCCGTCACGTCCACATTTGGGCTCAATTTCAGAAACTTGAATGTCCCCGATATGGACATCTTGGAGATGTCAGCATAGATGTCCCCGCAATGGTATTTTAGCCTGGGGGGACATCCACAGCTGTCATTCTATATGTGAGGGCATCCAGAAATGTGAAAATCACACCATGTGACTTCATTTGCTAGCAGTTCTCTTTACAGTTGTGGATGGTACTGGGGCCCTGAGAGGTACATTTCCTGTACACCCTTGATGTTTTGCGGCAGAAGGAGCATTTTTATGAGGCCTGTATGTGCCCTGCAGCAGGTCTAGATTTGGAGAAGAGTGGAGATGTGTCTACTTGAAATTGGGCTCTCCCTTATGATTTGGACGTCTGCATGCCCATTTTCAGACATCCAAATCACATATAGGGCTTCTAAAATAACCACCATAGTTAGTACATAGGTTCCAGTATAAGTAATGGAGCTTGCATTATTTAATGTTATTACATCCATGCTAATGTAAGCTAGTAAATGAGACCTAAGATTGTAAACCACCTGGGACAGTAATCTACGCAACTGCAACTAAATTTGTAACTTGCCTTGAGCTTGAATTAGGAAAGACAGGTAAACAAACCAAATCCACGATGGCTAGGATTCTGGGATGGAATCGTGTACGCATTTGTTAACAGTAGCTGCATAAGAGGATATGTTTCTTCTTGGATGTGTGACTTTATGGTTTTAATGACTTAAAACTCTATCTGGACTATATAGTCACAAAATTGGAACCACAGTTGGGGATTACTCAGTCTCAACATTAAACTAACCCTGACATTCGTTTTGGAATTGCTGGAATTTCATATATATTCTTAGAGATATGAATATGTTTAGAATTGAATGAAACATTAATGGATCATTTAGATAAAGTCAGTAAAATGATTTTGAGTTTGTTTAGGTTTGAGGGGCAAAGCACTCTTTTCAGAAGTTTGCATAGAGCAGTTTTATAAACTACTTGTATTGATCCATTCTTGGGAGTGGGGAAGGGGGGTAGGCGGTACCTTTTGTGCCTGCTGATGTTTGTAACTGTTTGTGGGGTGTTTTTGTAGTTACCATTTTCCTTTTGAAAATAACATGTAGATTTGAAAATGAAATCTAGGCGTC
This sequence comes from Ichthyophis bannanicus, assembly GCA_033557465.1. Lineage (NCBI taxonomy): Eukaryota > Metazoa > Chordata > Amphibia > Gymnophiona > Ichthyophiidae > Ichthyophis > Ichthyophis bannanicus. Next base: position 113,422,157 of record CM066038.1, on the reverse strand, counting down.
TTATTTTCCTCCTTCATCCTAAAGACCCTCCCACCTGCCAGAATGCTTGGAGTCTGTGCAGAGGGTGGCTACTAAAATGGTGAGTGGTCTTTGTTATGAAGCATATGAGGACAGACTTAAAGATCTTAATTTGTATACTTAGAGGAAAGGTGGGATGGGGAGATATGATACATTTAAATATCTCTGTAGCATAAATGCACAGGAGAGTCTCTTTCAATTGAAGGCAAGCTCTGCTACAAGGGGACAAAGGATGAGAGTGAAAGGAGATAGACTTAGGAGTAATATGCAGAAATATTTCTTTACGGAAAGAGTGGTAGATGCATGGAATAGTCTGCCAGTGAAGGGTGGTGGAGACGAGGACAGTATCTGAATTAGAAAAAGCATGGAGCAATCACATAAGATCTCTAAAGGTAAAAAATGGAACTATTGTAGTGTATGTGGAAGAGCACACTAGATAGGCCATGTGGTCTTTTTCTGCCATCATATTTCTGTTTCTTGTTTGGCTAAATGGACGCATGTTAATCCTTACATGTTATTTTACTCAGGAAAGGAGTAGTCTGTTTTCAGACAGTCGGTTTACCTGGTTAAATAGGTAGGCATTCATTTACTTTAGTTAAAGGAGAGTTACGGTCAGGTGCAGAAGGTATTTCCCTGTTCCCAGAAGGCTTACAATCTACATTTGTACCCAATGCCTTCTGAAAAATTATCCTTATCTGTGAGGTTCAGATTTATCAAAGGTTTTCGCCATAGGCACTACATAGAAGAAACATTGTGATAAACCATGTCCATATTACAGTACTTCAGGTGGATAACTGATGCACTTTTTAAAGATACTGATATAATTAATTTGAAAATGAGGTACTTGTTTATATATGTCTGTATAAGGTATCCAATACACCGAGAAGTGATGCTGGCTATACTGAATCATTCTGACTCTAAAGAAGTGTTTCAGGCAGCTGCTAATGCATTGGCCACATTATCAGAGCAAGATGGTAAGTCTTTATTTGTATGCATTTGGTGATCCTCTGTTTCGCATAAGGAAATATGAAATACATTTTGCAACTATTCTACTTAACAGATTTGCAATTTTGCTGCAATCTTTTTATAGTCCCATTATGAGAAGTTGGTAATGACTTTTAAAATGTGTAAAACCATATTTTATGTTCTTCTACACGATAGCTCAGAGGAGTTTCTTTTGTTACATGTACATGCCAGAGTTTAAGACCATAAAATATGCTATATTGGATAAGACTAAAGGCCCATCAGGCTCAGCATCCTGTCTCAGAAAATGGCTAATCCTGGCAGGACTGACCCATGCTAGGACTGCACCGTGTGTAACTAACAAATTTGGTGCCCTCATCCACTCAAAGCCACGTGCAGTAACTCGCTCTTTCTGAGCTTCCTTGAAGCCCAGTGATGATATCAGTGCCATTTATGTACCTGGGCCTTGTGCAGCTGCACCGTTAGCACAGTCCTTGGTACGGCCGTGAATCCTTGTCACAATTGCCTGGCAGTATCCCAAGGAGGTGATCATGTCTTATTGCTCATACATAGAGATCAGCCCACATGGTTAATAATGTTTTACCATTTTTCCCTTGAAGAACTTATTATAACATTCTTTCCATATCGTCCCTCCAGTTCAGTCGAGACTCCTGGGTTTATCTCTCCCTTCCAGCAGATGGAGACTGAGAATTGCACTCTGGAGCAGAGTTGCTGGTCCATCAAGCGCCTGGAAATGCAAGCAGTTTTCCTGGCGCTTCAAGCCTTCCAATCGCTGGTGCAGAAGAAGGCGGTACACATTATCTCCAGGAATAAGCAAGAATGTAGTCTTCACATATGGGTGATATCGGTACTTACAAAGCCTGTGTGGGAATACTTCCCAGCGTCCAATTGGAAAGCCTTTGAGAGCACTCCACTGCACCTGCGCAACTGCCTTCCTGCCTTCCTCTCTTCAGTTCTTTGTTTTCTGCAGAGCCAGCAGGAAGCAAATCTGTCACTGCAGCAAAACTTCTCTTTTTGTGGATAGTGTCTGCCTTCCTGTCGACGCTGGCACCATCAAAGACACCACCAGTTCCCTTATTCTATTATTTTCTTCTTATAGTTTATTTAAAAAACAAAAAGGGCGTATTGACACCCTTTTAGGCCTTAAGCCTACCATTGCCTTCCCATCTGTTAAAGGCATGGAGAAACCAGCTAGTGGTTTAAAAAAAAATGTTCCAAGTGTGTAAGCACCATCTCAGCAGCTGACACACACAACTGGTGTCTAAAATGCCTCGGCCCAGAACACCAGCCAGCAGACTGTCCCCTCTGTGAAAAGATGAGTAAAAGAGTCCTATAGAACTGTGCCTCTAAATTTGGGATGCTCTTCATCTCTGACATGGTATCATTAGCGTCTACTTCGTTGAGGGCCTCATCCACCTCCCATGGATCCCAGGTATCCTTAAAGTCCAAGCACAAGTCCGCATCAAAGTTGGACAAAACCTCCCGAAGTAGATCTCACTCAAAGCGTTGAGATCCCTTGGACATTGCCTCTGAGGTGGATCAGCCTGCTAAATAGCCCCAGCGGGAGGCCCTGACCTCCAAAGCCATTGAGGGACCCCAGGATGCTCCTGAGGCCTTGACCTCCGGAGAGCTACTGGTGCCATGCTCTGGGATGGTAGTGTAAACACCCGTGACTGACTCCGAAGCATCAGCAACCTCGGACCAGCACATACTGGCCATCGAGCAGAGCTTAGCAGCTCTCCTGGCAGCCTTGGTACCTATTAAGCCATTGACTCCAGGCACCACCCCTTCAATACGAGTTCCGGTATAGGCATCGACACCGGGTCTGGGCATGACAGGGCTGCTCCAGATGACATCAACATCACTTCCACCCATGCCTTCACTTGAAACTATCACTGATGCCAGTCCCAAACCCAAGCAGCTCACCGAGTCCGATACCACAGAGCATCGGTACTGGCATTTAACTTTGGGCGAACGCATGCCCATCGATACTTTGAGTCCTCCTATTCAGATTCCTCTGTTTTGGATGTGGAGTCACTTGATTCTCAAGGGCCCTGGGACCTTCCTTCAGACCCTTCCCCACCTCAACAGTGACATATGTCAGCTTTGGAAGACATGTCCTTCCAGGAATTCGTTCAAGACCCAGCTAAGGGTCTCTGTATCATGGTAACATCGGTGAAGGAACCAAGGGTGGAGGAATTAGAGATCCTCCAGTTCCCAACAGCACCCAAAGAGGCAGCCACTCTGCCGGTGCATTGCATCCTTCATGACCTTAGGCTCTGCATGTGGAAACTCCCCTCATGGTCTCGCCTCAGTCAACATCTCAGTACCATGTATCGGGTACCCGAGTGTCCCAGTTTCCAAAAGCCGCAACTTCCCCACCACTCCATGGTGGTTGAATTGACGATGTGCAGAATCAGAAGCTCTCAGACTTGCTTCTCTAATCCTCCTGGTCGAGAATCAAGAACTCTTGACGCCTTTGGGTGTCAATGCTTCCAGGCATCCATTTTCTCCGTTAAGATAAACTTCTAAATCCTCTACATGGGAATGTTCCTCAAAGAAGTGTCTAGGGAACTTGAGGCCTTTGCTTCTCTCCTTCCAGATGATGGGAGAGCAGATTATCTTGTCCTAGACAAGCATAGCCAAAATGTTTCGAAGTTTGTCAATAGGGCTACTTTTGATGCTTTTGAATGCACAAGCAGGGCGTCAGCAATATGCATTGGTGTACGTAGAATTGCATGGCTTCAAGCCTCGGATCTTGAAAATTGGGTTCAAGATAAACTGGGCAACATACTTTGCACAGGGGAAAACCTCTTTGGCAAAGAATGGCAAGATAAGGCCTCTCAGAGTCAGAAAACACTACTCTAGAGACTGTCCAGAACGGCAGCTGATCCTACTAGGAAAAAGACACCTGCAAAGAAGTCTTTCTACAATAATAATAAGAGATTCTATTCTTCTTATCCTCCTGCTTCACAGTACCAGGGTCAGGCCCCACAGAAGAGGCAGCAGCCTCCTAAGCAACAGAAGAAGCTACAGGTGGCTAAATTTCAACCAGCTCCGCAGCCACAGTCTGTGCCTGGATTTTGACTCTTCCCTAGAGAACAAGTCACCCTGCCTCTGGAGGACCCCCATCTCCTCTACATAGCAGGCAAACACCCACAGATGGCACCTCATCACCTCTGAGCAGTGGACACTCACCATAGTCCAGGAAGGGTACAGACTTCATCTGCAAACTCTGCTCCCCTCCACTTTCATGGGGGAATATGAAACGCAGCCCCCATGCACTGCTTTCCTACAGGATGAGGTGTCTTCTCTTCTTTCTCAGGGTGCCATAGAAGATGTCCCAATATCCCAACAGGGAATGGGCTTCTACTCTCTGTACTTTCTCATTCCAAAGAAAACTGGAGGATACAGATCCATTCTGGACCTCAAAAACCTCAACAAATTTCTAGTCCACGAAAGTTCAAGATCTCTCTCGGGACTCTTCTTCCCTACCTCCAGTGTCAGGACTGGCTCTGTTCTCTAGATCTAAAAGAAGTGTATACACATGTCCTCATCCATCCAGGACACAGAAAACATCTATGCTTCACCTTTTTAAGGAAAACATTATCAATACAGAGTCATTTCCTTTGGACTCGGCTTTGCCCCAAGAGTCTTCAGAGGACATGGTGGTCATGGCCATATACCTAAGGTCTCTGGGGATATGCTTCTTCCCTTACTTAGATGACTGGCTGATAAAAACACACACCTCCCAGGAGGTACTGCTTTTCTTACATCGTACGTCACAGTACTACAACACTTGGGATTTGTGATAAACTTCCCAAAATCCCCAGCTCGCTCCAACTCAAAAGCTAGAGTTCATTTCTAGCCCTATTAGACACCCAGCACTCCAGGGCATTTGTGCCCCAGCTCCGTTATACGTGTCTAGTTGAACTGTAAGAGGCAGGGATGGCTTGATTACTCATCCCGGAGGACAAGACCTCAGTTATGTAGGAGATACTATCAGTAGCAGATAAATACACATATATAAATACTCGGTATATGTAGGGGGATACTGCAACACTCCTTTTTCCCAGGATTCCATAGGACTACCTGGCAAACAAACCACTTGATAAAACAAGAACCAGCCCTGTTTGTCTGAAAATTAGACTTCCACTATTTCTGATATCATAAATAAAATTTTAAAATAAATTAGCTTTCTGAGGTAGTGTGTTATTCAGCCCTATGTTAAAATTACCAAGAGATCTAATCTCTGTTTTAAAAACCAATGTCACTAATATGCTTGTGCTCAGACTACAGTAAAATATCTGTCTGTCTAAGCTAGCCCCAGTCTCAGGGAGAAATGAAAGATCAGTACCATAGCTCTCGCCAGAATATTCGTGGCTGGGTCCAGGAAATTATCTCTGGCACAGCATGAAGTAAAAGTATGGCAGAGGTCCAACGACATCTGAGATGAACTGTGTGCTGAGCTGCTGGTCTGTGGGAAAAATTCACTCCGTCCTGAGTTTTGCCCTTGGACAATATCTGACTATCCAGTCAGAGAGAGAAGGCAGGCGAACAGTCTGTATCAGAAGTTTAAAGTTCCCAGGTGTTCTGCCAGTCTCTGTGTATGTTTCAGAGTGTTGTAATGAGTTTGCTGGGCTGTGTCTGTCTGTTCTCTGTTCTCTTCTCCTGAGTTCTTTCTTTTCATGTTCTCTTTCTTTCTGAGTTCTGGGTTCCGGTGTACAGCTATATAATTCTTTGTCCTGAAGACCTGGTGATTGGCTGGACTCAAGTCCTGTATGTCATCTTCAGCCAATCAGGTAACAACTAATAGGTGGTCCTTCTGTAAACAAAGGTCCATCGTGCGAAAGTTGCTGGTGTGCAGGTTCATACATTATTGCCAATACTAGCACAGTGAAGGTCTTAGCAATGTTCTTTTGCATGTAGTCAGCTGGAAAAGTACTTCTAAACTGTGAAGTATCATAAACTGGCAAAATTGCTTGATCTGTAAGTTTTAATGCTGAGTTATAACAAAACAGGAATCCATCTTATTTAATTCAGTCTTTGGTTCAGAGCAGGCCACATGGTTCAGGCTTTGGTTCAGGGCCTGCCCTGAACCAAAGCCTGAACCATGTGGGCTGCTCTGAACCAAAGACTGAATTAAATAAGATGGATAGTAGTTAAATAAGATGCTAGTAGTTCATGTAGCCTGACTACATATGCGGACAGCCCAGTGGACTCTTGCCTTACAGTGGAAGCAGGCCTTGGGCTGTCTCCGGGACAGGATCCAAGTCACTGCCCCTCTAACCACATCCCTTCAGTGGTGGTTTTGTCCAGAAAATCTGCTTGTAGGGTCACCTTTTCAGATGCCTCCACTTCAATGCATCCTGATGATGGATGCCTCCAAACTATGTTGGGCAGCACACCTGGGCAACCTGTCCACGTAGGGGCTCTGGACAACGCAAGAGTCACAACTCCAGATCAATCTCCTGGAACCTCTTGCTATTTTGAATGCCCTCCAGGTGTTTCAGCACCATCTCAGGGCACAACAAGTCCTAGTCAGGACAGATAATCAGGTTGCCATGTTCTATGTGAACAAGCAGGGAAGAACAGGCTCTTGGGCCCTCTGTGAGGAGGTGCTACACCTGTGTTTTTTTGCCATGGCTTTTCAAATACACCTCCAAGCAGTGTACCTCATGGGGGAAGTCAGTGTCTTGGCAGACAGATTGAGTCGCATCCTTATTCCCCCACAAATGATCTCCCCATCTGGAAACACATCCTACATCTTCCAGACCTGGAGAACTCCAGACATAAACCTGTTTGCGATGCTGCAAAATGCCAAGCTCCCTCACTTCTGCACAAGAACTCTGACATCCAGCAACCAACAGGTGAATGCCTTCCACCTACACTGAGATCAGGATCTGCTTTATGCTTTCCCTCCTATACCCCTCATTCCCAAGACACTTTTTCCAAGCTTTAATCTGACAAGGGCTCCATCATAGCCCCTCAATGGCTGCGGCAACTGGGTTTCCACTGCTACTGTGTCTGACTCAGACTCCTCCTCTTTGATTGAGATCTGCACCCAATTTCCTCTCCCAGGACAACGGCTCACTATTCCATCCCAATCCACAGTCTCTCCAGCTCACAGCTTGGCTGCTGAGAGCATAGCATTGCAAGGCTTCGTCCTTACACAAGAAGTTGAGGAGATCTTTTGGCTTCTAGAAAGCCCTCCACCAGATGTTCATACTCTCTTAAGTGGCGTAGATTCTCTCTCTGGTGTTCCCAGAAAGATTTTAATCCCTTTGCTGCCCCAGTGGAGTCACTCCTCCACTATCTCCTCCACCTGTCCTCAACAGGTCTGAAAACCAACTCTGAGAGTCCACCTCAGTGCCATTGTGGCCTCTCACCACCCACTGTATGAACAGCCCATCTCTTCACAACTGCTAGTAGTGAGTTTCATGAGAGGTCTCCTGCTGTCCAAACCGCCCATTAAGCCACCTCTGGTGGCTTGGGACCTCAATGTCATTCTAGTGTAGCTTCTCAAGCTGCCCTTTGAACCATTGGCCACGACCTCACAAGTTCCTGTCTTGGAAGGTACTCTTTCTAATTGCCTTCACCTCAACTAGACGTATTAGTGAGCTTTAGGCTTTGGTGGCGGACCCACCCTATACTTGGTTGTACCATGACAAAGTCGTCCTTCAGAATCACTCACACTTTATGCTAAATGATGTCTCCCTTCCATTTAAACCAGTCAATTTACCTTCAGTTTTCTTTCCTAAACCGCATGCGTCTCAAGCAGAAGCAGTTTTGCATACTCTTGACTGCAAACATGCTTTGACTTTTTATCTCCAAAGGACCCTAGATCATTGTAAAGCCTCGCAGTTGTTTATCTCATTTGACCTTAATCATCTGGGTTTCCCTGTATCTAAACATACGCTCTCCAGATGGATAGCAGACTGCATTTCATTTGCTTATGACAAAGCGGGACTCTCCCTGGAAGGGTATGTCACCGTTCAGAATGTTCGCGCCATGGCAACCTCTATGGCAAACCTGTGCTTAGTAACCATTGACAAAATTTGCAAGGCTGCAACTTGGTCTTCCATACATACCTTTGCTGCCCATTACTGTCTGGATAAGGATTCCTGCTGGGATGCCATGTTTGGTCAAGCTGTACTCCAGCACCTCTTTCAGACTTAGAACTCCTACCCTCCATCCTGGACTTTGACGATACCAAAAGTCCATGAGGGATCCATGACTTCAAGCCTACTCCGAGGCGAACCTCCCCCGGTTCTGGGGTCCCTTCATCTGTGAGCTAGGGAGTCCCATATATGAAGACTACATTCCTACTTGTTCCTGGAGATAGCTTAGTTACTCACCTGTAACAGGTGATCTCCGGGAACAGCAGGAATTTAGTCTTCACAACATGCCCTCCTCCCCTAGGAGTTATAGGGTTTCATTTACTCTTTTTCAGCTACAAACTCATCTGAAGAGAGGGAGATGAGAAGGTGGGAAGGCAGTCGCGCAGATGCAGTGGAGTGTTCCCAAAGACTTTCCTACTGAGCAATGGGGAGCGTTCCTGCATGGGCTCCATCAGTACTGACGTCACCCATATGTGAAGACTAAATTCCTGCTGTTCCCAGAGATCACCTGTTACAGGTGAATAACTACACTTCCTTGGACAATGCAATGACAATGCAATGAGTGCAGCTGCTGCTGCTGGCATTGTCTGCAGCGCACGTGGGAAAAGAAAACATGCAGGCTGACTACCTCAGCCACCAATGGTTGTATCTTGTGGATTGGGCTCTGGAAGAGTCAGTTTTTCACTGAATAACCCTTCGGTGGGGGTCCCTGGTGATGGCCCTCATGGTGTTGGCCGCCAGTTTGAAGGCAAGCCGTTTTTTTTTTAGTTGCCAGAGAGCAAGAATTTCCAAGGGCTTGGATGCCTTGGCACAGCCCTGGCTGGTGGATGGCCTGCTGTATGTTTTCCCGCCTTTGTTTCTGATAGGGCAGATAGTGCAGAGGATCGAGGCCCATCAGGAGTTGGTGGTCCTGGTGGCCCCAGATTGGGCTCAATGGCTCTGGCATGTGGATCTACTTCAGTTATCAGTGGGGATTCTGTGGTGCCTTCAGGCTTGGTATGATCTCTTGTCTCAGGGCCCGATATGCATGCCTCAAATGGATCTATTTTTGCTTATGGCCTGGCTGAGAGGGCTTGGCTGAGAGAGAACTGTGCAAGTGATTACCACCTTGTTGAAGGCATGCAAGCATTCCATCTCGCTGTTGTATATTCCCGTGTGGTGTCTGTTCAACAGTTGGTGTGGGGATCGGGGACAGCGAATGCTGTCTGGTTTATTTCCTGAGATCTTAACTAACTTGTAGGCTGGCACAGAAAAAGGGTCTGGTCCTTGGTTCATTACAAGTCCAAGTGGGGGCTTTAACCCACTACAGAGGCAGTGTGCGAGGAGTATCCTTGGGAATGCACCTGGATGTGGTTTGTTCCCTCTGGGCGGTGTAACAGCTGAGACCGCTGGTGCGGGCCATGGTTCCATCATGGGACCATAATCTAGTCCTATCAGCGCTAATGGAGGTGTATTTTGAGCCTTTGGGAGCAGCGACGCTGAAAGATCTTACCCTCAAGGTGGTTTTCTTGGTGGCGATTTGTCCCACTCACTGGATTTCAGAGTTACAGGCGTTGTCATGCAGGAAGCCTTTCCTGATGTTCTGTGCGGAGAAGATGGTGTTACAACCTGTTCCACCCTTTTTACCAAAACTGGTATCGCCCTTTCATGTGAATCAGACGTTGATCCTTCCAGTCTTGTCAGGGTCAGAAGATATAAGTTTGCGGCTTCTGAATGTGCGTCTGGTTCTTCGTTGGTACCTGAAATGCTCAGCTTCTTTTCGAAAGTCATATCAGTGAACCTACTCTTATCAACTTGCTGGGCAGACTAGATGGACCATGCTGGTCTTTCTGCTGTCATATACTATGATACTATGACTGCTCGTACTCCTTGGAGGACTTCACAAGGGTGAAGTGGCCTCAAAGGCCTTTATTGCCTATTGGGTAAAGCAGGTGATTACTTCCGCTTACTTTTTACGCCCCTGGATGCTGCTGGTGGGGCTGAGAGTGCATACCACCAGAGCGCAGGTGGCCTCCTGGATGCAGTTTGGATTGGTTCCATCTGTGGATATCTTCAGGGTGGCCAAATGGTTGTCTCTGCACATCTTTGTGAGGCATTACCAATTGGGCAGGCAGGCACAGGATGATGCACTATTTGGAGTGCACATTCTGTAGTCTGGGCTTGCTGGTCCCTACCTCTGTGTAGTACTGCTGTGTCATACCCCAGGAGTCTGGGCGGAACTGGAAGGATGATATGGACGGTGAAATTAGACCTTGCCTGCTAATTTTCTTTCCTTGAGTCCCTCCAGTCCAGAATCCGACCATGGGATTCTTGGAACACAGCCTGGGATTCTTGGAACACAGCCTGGATTCTTGGTCCTGGTGGTCTAAGTCTGTTTTTTTTTTTGTTACTCCCTTGGGGGGTTTGGAAGCTGATGCGGAGTTCTTGCCTCTAAGGGATTGGTTCTCTTTATCTCTAGTGTATTGTTGTATATATGTTGGCTAGTGAATAGACTTTGTTACAGTTATACTGGCTTAAGGGGCGGACTGTGCTCCCTTATACTGTGACATCACAGAAGCCTGTAATTCTTTCTCCATCTCCTGGAAGTGGGAGATAAACCCAGAAGTCTGGACTGGACTGGAGGGACTCAAGGAAAGAAAATTATCAGATAAGATTTAATTTCACCTTAAACCCAAATATGCCAACTGCCTTGATCACCTTTTCTGGCAACAAATTCCACTGATTAATTGTACATTGAGTGAAAACATAAGAAATGCCATGCTGGGTCAGACTTCATGTCCATTAAGCCCAACATCCTATCTCCAGCAGTGAATGATCCAGGTCACAAGTACCCATCGGGATCCCAAAAAGTAGATCCATTCCTTATTGCTTATACCCAGGGATAAGCAGTGGTTTCCCATGTATGCCTATCTAATAATGGTTTATGGACTTTTTTCATCAAGAACTTGCCGAAATATTTTTTAAACCAGCTGTGTTAACTGCTTTCACCATAGTTTCTAGTAAAAAAGAAATCCCACAGCTTTGTTCGTTCAGTGAAAACATAAAATTACTTTGATTTGTTTAAATTTCTGGTCTGCCAGTTTCATGGAGCGTCCCCCTGTCTTAATGTTGTATAAATGTGTAAACAACTGTTCCCTATTTGTTCATTTCACTTTGCTCATGATTTTATAGACCTTTATCACATTTAGCTAAATCTTCTTTAGGTTGAAAAGTTTTTTTAACCTCTTTAGTTCTTCTTCAGAGAGAAGTTGTTTCATCCCCTTTATCATTTTAGTTTCCTTCTCTGTAATTTCCCTAGTTCCACTCTCTTTTTAGAGATGGCGTGACCAAACTGTACACGGTATTTGTGGTCGCACTATGGATCAGTAAAAAGACATTATAGAGTCTCCATTTAATTTATTTATTAAGATTTTAACCAAAATACATAGTGGTCCCGATTTTGAATTAGGCGGTGCTATGTGCCATGTCGGCGCATAGCCCGCCACCTTTCTGCCTAATCCAGATTTTCAATGCCAGGGTCATATGCGGCCCCGGCATTGAAAATCCGGGTCTTGCCGCATATCCCATAAGCCACAGGAGCTAGCCGTGTAGCACAGATTTTCGATGCTACCTGCTTAGCCCCTGCGCCTGAAAGGTAGGCAAGGAAAAACCTTGCCTATCTTTCAGGCACAGATGGTTAAGCGGATAGCATAAAAAATCAGTGCTACTTGGCTAGCCCTTTCCTCTGCTCCTGTTCTGCCCTGAAATGCCCCTAACACGCCCTGGTGCTAACTACATAGCATCTGGGCGCGTTAGGGACTTATCTGGGATTTTCGAAGGGCACTACCTGTGTAAGTGCCCTTTGAAAATCCCGGATAAGGCATTTACATGGTTAACTAAGGCAGTCACCCATATAAATACCCTCAAATATTGGGCCCAATGTATATAAGAAAAGCATAACCTGCTACCATTAGACGTTAGGAAAATATGCAAAAAAAAAAATAGCAAGAGGTGCTCTAACCCCCATCATGGGAGAGAAGCAGAAGAAAACAAATCTATTAATAACTAGAACTGTCCCAGTCAAAAACAGGACAAGAGTCAAGAGTATACACAAATCCCCAAGTACCCATACTAACCCACTGATTTGTCCTGAAGAAAATTTTCCAAATGGGAAACATCTGTGAAAACATTTGTCACTGCTTTTCAACATCTACGTCTGCCCCTTTGCTCAACCCTACAGAAATTCAATGTCAAATATCTGATTTATGCCGATGATATAATGGTATATACCCCGTTCTCCACAGCCGCTCCTGACTATACCGACCTCTTTGCCTGCTTCCAAGAAATTGTCAAATCTCAGCAAGACAGAGATCCTTCACACCACCAGAGACCCAAAGTACGTGCCTCCAGCGACAGTCAGACTCTGTGACACAAACTTGCAAGTCAAAACCCAGTTCAAATACCTCTGAGTCATCCTAGACCAGCACCTAGACTTCCCAAGTCCACATCCAAAACACCACCAAATCAATCTATTACAAACTAAGGACACTGTGCAACCCACACCCCCTTCTCTCCTCCGATGACTTCTGTGCAGTTTGCCAGGTGACAGTCACCCCACTGCTCGACTACTGCAACTACATATATCATGGGCTACCCAAGCACACCATCCATCTGCTGCAGCTTACTTAGAACACTGCTGTACGTACAATTTTTAAAGCACCCAGACACTCCCACATCACGCCCATCCTAAAAACCCTCCACTGGCTACCTGTTGCTTCTAGGATCAAATTCAAGGTCCTCACCACCATCCACAAAGCTCGTAATGACCTCGCAGCCCAGCACCTCCAGATGCCAATTAGCACCCCCAGCTCCGCTAGACCCCACAGACAGAGCATGCTAAACCTGCTCAGCCTACCATTGCAGATCTGCAAGTTAACCCAATATGCCCGCCTTAGATCTTTCCCACTCTACGCCCTGACTCTCTGGAACACACTGCCGCCCACCCTAAGGAGTATTCAGAATACAAGAATCTTCTGCAAGCACCTGAAGACCCACTTCTTTCAGCAGCACTACAGAACATGCTAACCCTCCTAAAGGACTTCCCCACTAGAGTGAACTTGTTGTACCCCTACCCCTCCTCACCCACATCTTCCTTAACGAATGTTCACTTCATTGACTGAACATCCCTACCCACCTGAACCCTCCCCTCACCACTTGATTGTACACCAATTTGACTGGTAGAAAAACAGAATACCAAAAGTAGTTAACCCTTTCATGGCTGTTGTTGCCATATGGCAACCTTCACATTTTCCCCCAAATCTTTCACTGGATTCTATATTTCCAAAAAATCCACACACTGTGTGCGAAATGTGATGTGTATCTGTGCTTGACATCTGAAAAAAAACTGTTTAAACTATCACACCCAGCAGTAAATGAAACTGATGCCAAGATTGTTTTTAATTTTCAGCAATTCAGGACCGTAGTTGCCATATGGCAACAATAAATATTGTTTCTTAGAAATAAATTTTTTTCAAAAAAACTTTATATTCTGCATCATTTAACTCAAATCTTAATTTAAAAAAACAAAAAAAGTTTCAGTTACAAAACAATTATGTGGACGCGAAAGGGTTAAATAAAATAAACAAGAGTGGAGGAGTAGCCTAGTGGTTGGGGCAAGGTACTTCAGACCGGAAGGTCGGGGGTTCAAATCCCACTAGAGGACAGCAACCTTGGGCCGGAAGGACTGGGGTTTCTATTCCCACAGGTGCTCCTTGTGGTCTTGGGCAAGCCACTTAACCCTCCATAGCCCATGTTCCCTGTAAAATAGTTATCTCCAAGTTATAATGCCCTGTTCAATGTAATTTCAGTTTGTTCAATGTAAACCGCACTGATGCAGAATAGCGCGGTATATAAGAGAATGTAAAATAAAAAATAAATAAATAAATAAATAAATAAAATAAATAAAAATAAAAAATAACAACTCTAAACACATTGCAGAAGAACTGAGCTTTTATCTCTGCTGATCACAAGGGGGGGGAGCAATCTTACAGCTGGTCTCTGCAGGAGTGCAATTGCTAGAGATGGTAAAACAGCAAAAGCACAACTCTCCCCATTTTATTTTTTTATTCCATTGTGAGTTTTGAGGTCTGTAAAAATATTTAGATTTAAAATTTTGAGTGAACATAGTCCCATTTAATAAATGGATTGCTATTAGTATGTATGTTTCTTTGTTTAGAAAATCTTTAAGTCATTAGTAGACACCCTTGACCTTGTGAATATGCACAACAATCAGTATACTTGGCTAAAATAACAGGCCTTTTACTAAAATACAGTGAGAGATTAATTTGTGATTTGGCATGCCTTAACTGCATGCTCAGGGCTGTGGTAACAGTTCCCCTGTGGCCATGACAATGCATGCTGGTTTCCCTGGTAACTGCACCTTTCTTAGTGAAGTGGTTAGGGGTGGAGAGTGGACATGGTGAGCACCGCACAGTTAGCACGGGAGTAAACTAGGGTTGCCAACTTTTTCACTGAGAAAAACCCGACACCTGTGGCTTGCCATGCTCCACCCCTGCCCCGCCCCCAGTCCCACCCCTGCTCCACCCCAGCCCCACCCACAAAAATTACAGCGGATTCACTCACCCCCCCCTCAGTGCTTGTTCACGCACCTCCCCTCTCTTGGTGCTGGTTCACGCACCCCCCCCTCTCTTGGTGCTGGTTCACGCACCCCCCCTCAGTGCTGGTTCACTCACCACCCCCCCTCAGTGCTGGTTCACGCACCCCCCCTCTCTTGGTGCTGGTTCACGCACCCCCCCCCCCTCAGTGCTGGTTCACTCACCCCCCTCTCTTGGTGCTGGTTCACTTACTCGCCCCACACCCCTGCTGGTTCACTCACCCCCCCCCCTCTGTGCTGGTTCACTCACCCCCCCCTCGGTGCTGGTTCACTCCCCCCCCCTCAGTGCTGGTTCACTCACTACCCCCCCTCAGTGCTGGTTCACGCACTCCCCCCTCAGTGCTGGTTCACTCACCCCCCCTCTCTTGGTGCTGTTTCACGCACCCCCCCCCCTCTGTGCTGGTTCACTCACCCCCCTCTGTTGGTGCTGGTTCATGCACCCCTCCCTCAGTGCTGGTTCACTCACCCCCCCCCCTTGGTGCTGGTTCACTCCCCCCCCCTTGGTGCTGGTTCACTCCCCCCCCTCAGTGCTGGTTCACTCACCACCCCCCACGAGGGGCGGGTAACCGCACCCCCCCCTCAGTGCTGGTTCACTCACCCCCCCTCTCTTGGTGCTGGTTCACTTATTCACCCCACCCCCCTGCTGGTTCACTCACCACCCCCCCTCTCGGTGCTGGTTCAGGCACACATCCCCTTCACTCCCCCCCCTCAGTGCTGGTTCACTCACCCCCCCCTCAGTGCTGGTTCACTCATTCACCCCCCCTGCTGGTTCACTCACCTGCCCCCTTAGTGCTGGTTCACTCACTCCCCCCCCCCCCCCCCGCTGGTTCACTCACCTGCCCCCTTAGTGCTGGTTCACTCACTCCCCTCCCCCCCCACTGGTTCATCCCCCACCCCCCCGGCCAATGCTGCTGAATATCCCCTTTAAAGACCGTGGCACTGTCTGGACCGTTCCAGGGAAGTCCATGGGCGGGGCGAAGGTAGTTCCAGCACATAGATGGTTAGAAGTGATTTTCAGGTCACCAACCAGTTAAGCGCTGGTATAAAGCCAGGCCATCTCAATAATGGTTCTAAGTTTATGCGGTTTGGTTATCCAGATAGCAGCTGAATATTGCCGCTATCTGGATAGCTGTGCTGGTCAGCGCTGAAACTGGATATTCAGTGCCAGAGGGTATCCAGATTTTGGCACTAAATATCTGGTTTCACTTTTAACTGTGACAATCAGGCGCTTATAAATGCTGACATCACTGGATAAATATCAGGCCTGTGAAGTCCAAAGACAGACATGTTCCAATCACTAAACTGAAAATAAAAAATGTTTCTACCTTTTGTTGTCTGGTCATTTTATTCTCTAATCATGTTGATCCCAGTCTTTGGTTTCTGCTTTCTTCATCTCTTAACTCGCCCTCTAGGTCTCTGGTCCATTAGCCACTTCTCTCCCCTCTTGTCTTCTTCACTTCCTTCCATCTCTGACATTGATATTTTCCTTTCAGTTTTCTTTTATTTTGCTCTATCAACTCAGATTTCATTTCTCCTTCTTACCATCCACTTCTCAATCTCCTCCATTTTTTACAACATCTTCCTACCATTTCTCAACCTTTAACACAACCTTCTCCACATCTCTGTATCCTTCCCCAGTCTTTAACTAACTCTCTCCTATCTCTTTCTCTCTTCGGCCCTCTGTGTCCAGCATATCTCTCCTTCTCACCTGCCCTGTCTTGTCCCCCCCCCCTCACCATTCTAGTGCCTCTCCCCTTTTTCTCATCCTACCTCCTCCATGTCCAGAATTCCCCCCTCTCTTCCTTATCCCATGTCAAGCATTTCCTCATTCCCCTAACCTGTGTTCAGCTTCTCCTCTATCTCCCCATATCAAGCATCTGTCCTCCACCCCTACCCTGTGTCCAGTCTCTGCCCACTATCTCCTATGCCCCCATCCCATGTCCATCATCTGCCTTTCATCCCCTATGACCCCCATGACCTCATGTCTAGCCTCTGTTCTCCACTCCATGTCCACCCCATCTGCCCCCAGCCTCCATGGCCCAACCTATAACTAGTATCTGCCGTATGTCCCCAACCCCATGTCCAACATGTGCCCTCCAACCCTCATGACCCCTATCCTATGTTTAGCATGTGCTCTCTGACCTTCTACTCCCCAACTCCATATCCAGTATCTGCCCTCCATGCCCTTATGCCCCACCACATGTCAAGCCTCTGCTCTCCATCCCATGTCCAATATCCGCACTCCATCCGTCTACCCCCACTTGTATCTACCATTTGCCCTCTATCCCCTTATGCTCTAAACCCCACTACTATATGCCCAGCATTTACCCTTCATTCCCTACTGATATCCTGCATCTGCCTTCCACACTTCCATTCGCCCACTTTGTGTCCAGCATCTACTCTGTCCCCCCCTTCGTATCCAGCATCTCTCTTCCAGCCATTACTCCCCCTTTGTATCCAGCATCTGCCTTCCATCCATTAATTCCCCCCTCTGGTATCCAGCATCTCCCTTCCAGTCATCAACAACCCCCTTGCTATCCAGCATCTCTCTTCCAGCCACTCCCCCCCCTGTTTCCAGCATCTCCCTTTCAGCTATTAACCCCCCCCCAAGCTGCTGCTTCTGCTTTTTACAGAGCAGCGGCCGCAATAAACAGCGCCCGAGGAAGTGATGTCATAGGGGGCGGGCTCCTCACAAGTTGTCTTTCCTTTTCAAATTAACTTTATTGCAGCCAAGTTAATTTGAAAAGGAAAGACAGCCTGTGAGTAGCCCGCCCCATGACATCACTTCCTCGGGCGCTGCGATGACCGGAGGGCTCCTCACAGGTTGTCTTTACTTTTCAAAGTAAGTTTATTGCAGCCGCTGCTCTGTGAAAAGCAGAAGCAGCGGCTGCACTGCCATGGGGGAATGTGTTCGTGCCGCAGAGTCGGAGAAAAGCCGGCTTTTCAACGGCCGGTTTTACATCTGTGCTGGCAGCCGACCTGGCCATGGAAAAACTGGCCAGGCCGGCTGAAAACCGGCTGGTTGGCAACCCTAGAGTAAACACTGCTCACTGTCAATGTGGACATTAGTGCCAGTGCAATTACTGTCACCTCAATAGATGCAATTAAGTGTACCCTTGGTGGTAGTGTTGGCCATGCCTCTGACAGTTAACATGATGACTTTGTACTTAGCACTTGTGAATTGTCATGTTATTCACATGTTATGTGCAAAACCACAACATACTTTAGAAAAAGGGACTAAGAGTTACAGTGGGACCTGCCTATGCCATGTGATCCTAAGCATGATCGCTTTGCACCTCCCCTCACCGGCAGGAATGTGGGCGGAGGACTCGGCGCAGCTTAGTGGGAACATTGATCCTGATCCCTTGTTCTCCATTTCTTTCCTTACCTTTCCCTATTTGTACTCCTATTCTGCCTTATTTAGATTGTCAGCGGGACTGTCTTTCTACATGTAGACTGTATGTACAGCGCTGCGTAAGCCTTGTTGCACTATATAAATGATTAATAGTAGTTGTAGTAGAATGGCCCCAGCAATTAGCACACAGGCTTTGCAATAACTGACCGTTAATTTTTGCATTGCTAAAAACGACTCTCTTCATAGAGCACTACGGTGACATCACTTAACCTGTGCAACAGACAATACCCCAGCTCAACCACCCTCCCCTTGCGACACGATCATAGTATTGAAGTAAAGTCCTGATGTACATAGTATTGTAAATAGCGCACGTTGTAAATAGCTTATCAAGAATCGACTACCATCTACACACACACTCACTGCTCAATGCATGCGCACACTAGACACAGTATTTTGTTGATTGTTTGCTGTGTAGACCGCCTTGATTGTAGGAAAAGGCGGTATAGAAATACGTTTAAATAAATAAATACAATTAATGCAGAAATTTACTGCACTTTAGTAAAAGGGCCCCCAAGGCAAAGATTCAGCTGCTAAATATTTGTGGTCCATGATATGACGATTGCAGAAGATAGCCTGATTGCTTATGTAACAATGGGTTTATGCTCAATGTTTTTGTGAAAAATCTGCATGAGCCTTTGAAGGTCATATCTCTGTGGTAAAATTAAAGGAGATCAAATGATTCATGGCATCCTAGGGTGATAGTCTATGTTGGAAAGTTTGCTTTGCTGTAGTGTAGACTGTGAAGTGCTCAAAGGAATAGTTCAGAACTTTGACTAATGAAATATGCCATTGTGTTGTGTGACATCTTTTCTGTTCAACCTCAGTTGAGTCTTTCTTGCCATAATTTATCTATGCAGATGTTATCTTCCTCTTCTCCTAGTAATCTGCTCTTGGATTTTAGAGGCCATTATCTGGAGGATTGTGGCACATTTCCCATATATATTCTCTGGGGGGAGGGGCATATTCAAAGGGATTAATTCGGTTTACAGATCTGCAAACCATATAAATCCCACTGACCGGGATATTCAGCATCACAAACCTGTTTAGTACCTCTGAATACATCCTCAAGTGGTTTAAATGCCCCGCTGCTATCTGGCAGTGACAGGGTATTCCGAGATGAAGCAGGGGACAGACCCTTAGCTAGCTAGTTAGCAGCAATATTCAGCTGCTGACTGGTTAACTAACCTGCCTAAAGTTAGGACAGGTGACAGGCTGTCCTAACCTTTAGGTGGCTTTACAATACGGTTAGCAACTGAATATCACCGTCAACTGGATTGCAAAAAAGCAATCCGGTGAAACGGGATATTCAATGTTGATCACCAGATATGGCCTGGTACTGAACCTTCAGGATTAATTTAAAGCAGCAACAGCCAGCAGCTGCTGAAAATTCCCCCCCCCCGCGTTTATAATTTTAAAAAAATGCATTGAATTACTCAAAGAATGTATTTGTGATCATAAAACCTTGTCATTATTATGTTCTCCATATATAAAATGCTTATTTACTGAAAAATAATAAGATGCTAATTCATTTTATAGTAAACATTAGGAAGATTTTATTGGCCAAGGGAATACATATAAATGTACTTGACATAATGAAGAAACATCCAAGCTCACCAGAGGTTGCTGAAAGTACCTGCAAGATACTTAATCAGCTGTTCAAGGAAAGGTAATGAGGCTAGCAGTAAGATTGCTTAAGTATTAACTGAAATTAGTTCTTGAAATATATTTGAGATTTTCATTCTTTGATCAAATTAAACTACAAATTTAGTCACCATCACTGCTGTTTGTGTCATGCTATGGTAGATTTAGTTAGTGGCTCTCAAACTTGGGGTTGGAACCTCAAATGGGGTCACATCAGTGGATGGAGTCACAGAAATTTGGCCATTTCCCCATCTCTCTGGACTTTCACTGTGACCTATGCCATGTCACCAGTCAGCATGTGGCCTGTGAGCTAGTGAACGTTCCTAGGCTTTTGCCCCTCCTGGGTAAGCTTCCTGTTAGACTGGAAACTCATGCTGAGTACTGGGGTCTGTAATCACACACAGCACACTGACACTAGGGACCTTGTGCTGATTACTGCTGCCTTTACATGAGTGGAGGGAGGGGAAAGAGGCTGGAGATCTGCCAGTTTGATTTCATCATCTGGGGTCACGTGAATTTTCAGTTGTTAAAATGGGGTCTTATGGGGTAAAAGTTTGAAAAGTACTGGCTTAAGGCTTTCTGTTTTAGAAACAGAGAAAAATGAAGTGCATTCACCAACGTTAAAAACAGAGTGACTATATTTAACTGTTTAGTGGAGCACAGTTTTCAGCCCTATAGATATAACGGTAATTTCTCAGTTACCTGACTAGACCTATTTGAGAATTGTTCACCTAGGATTTATACAGATACACAAGACTTACTGTGGGGAAAGCTTTAGTGAACAAATCATATTGTCCAAATGGTTTGTACTAATACTGTATTAATAAATTGTCAATTTCCTCTTTTCAGTACTGTTAACCTGGATGTATTGACTGTGGCTTTATCAGGAGTTATAAATTGTATGAAGAGACATGAAAATGTGCATTTTGTACAGCTGGAGGCATTGCGAGTCATTTTACATTTTGCAGTTACTGGTAAGTATTTGAATACAAATATTTAGGGATCTATTTTCAAATTTGCCCGTGACATAACAGATTCAATAGTATAGTTTTTGCTTTATAAGCCTGTGCATTGTGCAAAAAATATTAGAAGCCTGTCTTAAACCTGAGAGAAAATTTTACAGTTTATACACATTCAAAATATATTAAACTGATACAACAGCAGCGAAACCTTGGACGTTGCTAGAGTCTGCAAAGTTCTTCTTTCAATACCTGTAAGAGAACTATGTGCTTCAACAACATATGGCATGTATTTCAAATTCACTTATATGGGCAAGGCATGATAAAGTACCTACAGAGTGAAACCAAGGCCATGGGATACAACCAAACCTTTGCCCTTTAATACATTCGATAACACAATTCCTTCTAGAAAAATGTCTGGGTGAGGGCCTTCCACATTTCTCTGTAAGTCCTCTCTTTACAGCACAGATAGGGAAACACACCTCTTCTTGTCAGGTCTATACAGTATTCAGGCTCATGGCCAGATCTTTGTGACCAGCCTTCTCTTCCTTTTTCTCCTTAATTTTCATGAGTCACTCTTCTCATCTCAGGCTTATGGAGCCCTCTCAAGGATCTGTTGGGAAACCAATCCTAGACACAGTGGTCACCTTCTCTAAACCTCAAGCCACTTGGCCTATGGACCACAATCCCTAGAGTCCAGTTGTTCCTCTTGAGCATTACCTGTGAAATAGACTTTTAGGGGATAATTTTTATAAAGGATTTTTTTTGCACATAAAGGAATTTTATAAAATTACCTCGGTGTTTGTATCTAAAAGTTATGGATGGTGCCAAGAAGGTATGCATTTCTACACAACCCGCATGTAAAGCATGTTAAGGGTTGTAATTTGTGCAGAGTGTGAGCAGAGTCGCATACTTTTAACACCCAGACATTTATGGCTGTTCCTGAGCATGCGTAAATGCCCACAGTTTCAACTTAGGAGCAATATCTGCCGCTTTGCCCTTAATATTTTATAAAGATACAAAGTGTCTATGAGGCATGTTTACTAAAGAGTGCTCTTATAGTGTGCATTTGTGCTGCAAAATTAGCACATACGCCCATGCTAACATTTTGGGGCATGTGCATCAATTCTGCTACCAATAGGGCAGTGGTGACATGCCATGCCATGCCATCTGGAGCACAGGTACACTTAATTCCATCTAGTGGGTAGCATTAAGTGCACCCACACCAGTGACAACAGGCGTGATTAGTATGTACCCAAAATGTCCATGTAAACCATTGTGTGAAATCAGTGTCCATGTTCCACCCCTAACACGCCCAGTCCTCTCCCAGTTGGACATGTACCGATTAATGCAGGATTTTTAGCAAGGGGCCTAACGCTAACTTTTAATTCGGTGTGTTTAGCACATGGCCATTCCTGCCCTAAACGTTAGTGCACATTAGTAAACATACCCCTATGTGTCTTTATAAATGGGTTACCTGGCCTTCACATATAGGCAGCCTGTTTTAAAATTTACCTCATAAAATAGCCCATCCTACATATAGGTGAAAGTATGTGTGCAGTGCCATTTGGCATGCACTTTTACCCATTTTAGGGAGAAGTGGGGTTTAGACAAGGCTAGTAATTACACTGCTATTTTTGTGTTTTTAAACTATGCATGCATGTTTCATTATGAAGAATGTGATAGATATATAGAACACCTCACAGTGGAGATGAGAACTGCATCTGAATTCAAGAAAACATGGGACAAACACAGGATTTTGAGGGAGAGGAAGGGATTGTATAACTTATAGTTCACATGGATGGGCAGAATGGATAGGCGAAGTCTTAATCTGCCATCATTTTCCATGTTTCTATTATTTTAAATGTTTATATGATTTTTTTCTGTGTGTTTTTAGATGCATATATACAACAAAAATCCGGCTCATTGAAATCTTCAGAAGAAGCTTGCTTACAAATCACTTTGAAAGTTATCAAGAACCAATGTTTATTAGAAGGGGCTCATATTTTAGTTTTAAATGCCCTGAACAAGGTAAGTAAACAATATTCTTGGCTATGTATCTTTCTTTCTTTGGGGTAAGAATTTCAGACCTAAAGAATTTTTCTAAAAAAAATTTAGGCTAACACTCCTCGAGCCATTTGGGTTAACTTTTCTGATATGAAAGGGAAAGGATCATAGCTTTTAAGACTATCTGTAGGTCTCATTGAGGGTAATTTTTATAACAAGGTGCTTTATTTTAGGCATCCAGAACACATCTATCTTGAGCCTATTTTCTAAAGAAAAGTAGGTGCCTACTTTGTTTTATCAAATAGAGGTGTAAGTGTCTGAAAAGCGTGTTAAATCTAGGGGTGGGCATTTACCCCTAAGCATGCTCTCATTGAAAGCATGCATGTACTCGCTGAAGTGTGCATGTAAGTCCTTGACAGTAGGTTATTTACATGTGTAAATGGTGCATATCTTTACACAGCTCCTTATCAAATTACCCTCATTGTGCCTTCCCCTAGGAAAAGGCAAAATATAGAATGCATATAAATAAATAAGAATTCATCTAATCTATCTGTTAGATATTTTGCAGCGGTGAATTTTTTTGCACTGCTTCTGCTAGGTGTCGCATTCAAAGTTTTCCCCATCTTATCAGAAGGGATTATACGATCCTCCAGCTGAGAATTATGGTGTTTCTGGCAAGGTGTAAAAAGATTAACATTTATGAAATGGAACTGTGAGTCCTTTCTGAAACAAGCCATCCAGAAAGGGACTAGTAGGCGATACATGCATTTGATAGTTATTCATATTATCAAAGAAGAATATCCCTGATGCAGTATCCACAAAATGCTGGAGGGGAAATGGGACGGGGAGAGAGAAGCAACATATTGGTACAAAAGAATAACTGTGGCTTGCTGATACTTGTAAGGTGATTGTTGACTTGTTCCTATTGCTATTGCTGCTATTCAGTTTGATTTAAGTGGGACCCTATTCAGGCATATATTTTTTTCTTATGGCTTGCTGCTGTGATAGGTCTTCCCTTCTACTATTTCCTCACTAGATCACAACAATCAGTGAAGAGTACATTCACAATCAGAACCTTTCACAAGATTACGAGAATATATTTTGCTGCTCACTTATGGAGGCTGTGCCCTGTTGTCCAGGGTAACTGTTAGAGTGGGGCCATCACAATTAGCGTTGACCCTGTTTTCAGGCTGTAAATCTTGCGGTGAAGTGTTTAATGGGTGGGTTGGGGTGGAGAGTAGTTGTGGTGAGCACCACACAGCCAGTGCAGGGGTAAACACCATGTGCTACCTACTCATCTTGCAGGTGCAGGTGCAATTACCTTCACCTCTATAGATGACGTTAACTGCACCTACAGTAATACCACCCCACGCTACTTTACAGCTCCACATATTACCTGATGGGGAAATGCTGTCCATGTCCCTGACAGGTAATGTAGTGGCTTGGCACTTAGTGTGCCTCGATTTTGCATGCTATTGGCACATTAGATGCAAAACCACAGTGCACATTGGTAAAAGGGCCCCGTCGTTTCACTTTCTATTCCTCTTCATGTCCCTTATATTTATGTCCAGACTCCTGCTCCTTGCCCAGATCTTCTCCTTCCCCCACAGTCTCCTATTTATTGGCCTTTGTCTTTGTACTTTTATACAAAGAGCTAAAGAGTTCTTTAACACCTGCAAAGACTAACAAAGTCTGTTATCTCTTATTTCCACATACTGCTGTTAACAAGTATGTTCCACAGCCATTTGATTGCTGCTAACCTCTTAGGACTGGTTTATGTGGCTTATTTTGAAATGTGATTCTCCGGGAACAAGCAGGAAGTCAGTCCTCACATATGGGTGATGTCAGCACTGACGGAGCCCTCATGGAAGCATACTCCCAGCTTTCAAAGAAAGCCTTTGGGAGATGCCACCATGCATGTGTGATCCCCTTCCTGCCCAAGGGTGCCATCTTGCTCAGTCTCCTTTTTTCCGCGGAGCCTTCAGATGTTGTCTGGCTTGTCCCCGGAAAAAGTTGATTTTTTTCTCTCTGAGTTTCACACTTGCCTCCGGTATTGTACTGGTACTCTTCCTGCCTACTGACCTCAGTGCCTCAGCGTCTGGTTTGGTTTATTTTTTGTAGTCTTTCATAATTTTCTTTTTCTTGTGTCTTTGTGCCGCCTTCTCCTGCTGGCAGCCCATAGAGTCTTTGACCTTGCAGGGGTACCTTTTTCCCCCATGGCTACCAGTGGCTTTAAGAATGTGATCGGTGCTCTAAAATCATGTCTTTGACCGACACACACAACTGCTGTCTTCACTGCCTCGGGCCAGACCACAACCTGACAGTCTGCGGTCTCTGCAAGAGGATGTCCAGCAAGGCCCTCAACAGCCGCCAGCAGCAGCACGATAAGTTTTACCCCAAGTCCTCGATGCTTCCGATGGCCAGGGCCTTGTCTGAGGCCCTGACATTTTGGGCAGAACCCTTCGAACCAGAGCCTCGTTGTGGGTCCTCAGAAAGGTGGTCTCCTTTGAGGGAACCTAGGAAGAAGAAGAAGAAACCATTGAAGGCGGCATCCTTGGATGGTTCCGACTGGCTTGGGGTTCCCCGGGCCTGGTCCCACAATCCAAGATGCTTGTCCAAGGCGTTAGAGAATGGCCTGCGAAGGTTACCCGGAAGGATCTGAAGGCGGACCGGCCTCAGTCCCCAGACACCATCCTCGTGCCTGAATCCCGCTCGATGGGACCGCGGTCATTCCCGGCAAGTTTGTTGGGTGCCGGCTGCAGGGCATCAGGGGCCCTGAGGCCCGCGGAGCAGCCCTCCTAAGAGTCCTCAATGGACTACTCCAAGTGGAAGACGGAGGACGAGGAGTCCCCCGATACCCGTCGTCACAGCGACATCCTTTCTGACTCTCCTATCTCGGAGCCTTGGTGGCAGTCCCCGTCCAAGGACGTGGGCTTCCTGGATTTTGTCAAGGACATGTCTAAGGCCCTGGCATTCCTGAGTGAGTCAGAGGAGGACCTTCAGGTGGATGAGTTGGAAATCCTCCAGTACGAGACCCCTCCATGGGAATCGCTCACAGTACCCATTCCTCCCATCTTGGAACGGCTCATGCTCCGAATGTGGGAGACACCGGCGTCGGTGCCAGTGGTGAGCAAACGGCTCAACTCGATGTATCAAGTCTGCTGGAGCCTGGGCTTCTAGAAGTCACAACTGCTGCATAACTCCATGGTGATGGAGTCGGCCATGCGTCAGCTGAAAAGCCAAAATACGCACTCCTTGGTGCCCCCCCAGTAGGGAGGGGCCCGCACCTTGGAAGCCCTCGGCAGAAAGTGCTAAATGGGCTCAGTGCTCATCTGCCACATCCAGGCCTACCAGCTCTATATGGGCATGTACCCAAGAGACCTGGCGAAGGAACTCGCCGGGTTCTCAGCTGGTCTCTCCGAGGAATCTTTGCAGCGGTTCAAGAACCTGGCCAAGGCAGTCCGTGAGTGCTCCAAATTCATGTCTCGAGCGGCCTATGACAGGTTTGAGTCGGCTGCCCGGGTAGCCACAGTGGGCATTGGTGCACACTACCAAGCTTGGCTTCAGTCATCCGATCTTGTGTAATAGGTTCAGGACAAATTGGTTGATGTCCCATGCCAAGGAGAGAACCTCTTTGGTAAACCCATGACTGACAAGGCTGCGGAGCTGGAGACTGAATTCATGACGAGTACCAGGCTCTCTAAGAAGACCGCTGCTCCTCCCCGATGGAAAGACTCTGGTAAAAAGTCCTTTTACCTGAGGAAGGGAATTGCTTACCGAAACTACCCACCTTATCAGGCCTCCCCGGTTTCCCAACATGGTTAGCAGGCCAAGGGACATGGACATGGCCCGCATAAGCAGAAGGCTCCAAAACGCCAGGCACAGGCCCTGGCCCAGCCAGTGGGGAGCTTTTGACTCTGAGCATAGCCTCTCTACCCCAAGGAGATTAGCAGCCCACAGGGGGATGTCTGGTTCTCTATACCCAGAGGTGGGTGTCCATCACCACCGATTCCTGGGCAGTTTGGGTGGTCAGGGAGGGTTACCTCCTCCATCTGACTCGGACACCTCCCCTTTATTTCTCGGGAGAGCCCCTCAGGGGGTCCCCTCCACCAGGACCTGCTTTTGAAGGAGTTGGCAGGTCCTCGCAAGGACAAAGCAGTGGAACCAGTGCCCCATCATCTCAAGGGCACGGGGATCTACTCCAGGTACTTCCTCATGCTAAAGAGGGCCTAAGGCCCATCCTCGACCTGGGCAACCTCAACAAATTCCTGGTGAGGGAGAAGTTCAAGTTGCTCACCCTTGGAACATTGCTGCCATACCTCCAGTAGGGAGACTGGCTATGCTCCTTAGACCTCAAGGATGCTTATATCCACATCCTTATCCACCCCAACCACAGGCAGTACCTGTGGTTGGTAGTGGGGGGCAGGCATTTTCAGTACAGGGTGCTCCCCTTTGACCTAGCTTCTCCCCCAAGAGTTTTCACAAAATACCCGGTGGTCATGGCTGCCTTCCTCAACTTTCCCTACCTGGATGACTGGCTCATAAAGGGGAGGCACTGCCTTAGAGGTGCAGTAGGCCACTGCACGCACTATCCAGCTCCCAGGGTTTGTCCTAAACTACCCCAAGTCTCACCTC
The DNA here is from genome assembly GCA_033557465.1 of Ichthyophis bannanicus. Lineage (NCBI taxonomy): Eukaryota > Metazoa > Chordata > Amphibia > Gymnophiona > Ichthyophiidae > Ichthyophis > Ichthyophis bannanicus. Next base: position 113,394,725 of record CM066038.1, on the reverse strand, counting down.
CTTCCGACACAGTGTCTGGAGTTCATTGGGGCAAAGATCGACACTCTACAGTCAAAGGTCACCTTGCCCAGGGACCTAGCCGATCGTCTTGGGACTCTAGTTCAGGATGTACGGTGCTATCCCTCGGTGCCCACACGGCTTCTCCTGCGCCGCCGGGCACATGGCCTCCACGGTCCACGTCACCCTAGACGCTTGCCTCCACATGAGGGTGGCGCAGTGGTGTCTCCTGGACCAGTGATCTCAGGCTACTGGCTGCCTACGGGACAGAGTTTCCGTGACCCGCCAATTGGTGGACTCCCTAGTCTGGTGACAGTCTCCCCCAGCATCTCGAGGCGGGCATGCCCTTTCAGGCCCCAAGCCCCCCCCTGCAGGGTCCTCACCATGGATACCTCCCTAGTTGGCTGGGAAGCCCACTGCAGGGATCTCCGCACTCAGGGCAGCTGGTCACCGGAAGAGAGCACCCAGCAGATCAGTCTCCTGGTGCTCCGAACTATACACCTAGCCCTGAGGGTCTTCTGTCACCACCTGTGTCACCAGCTGGTTCTGGTCCAGATGGACAACCAGGTGGTGGTGATCTATATGAATAAGCAAGGGGGGCACGGGGTCTCGTACCCTTTGTCAGGAGGCCCTAGCCCTCTGGTCAAACGCAATCCGACAGGGTATCCTCCGGAGCAGTGTACCTGCCCGGTCAGGACAACCAGCTGGCTGACAGGCTCAGCGGAGTTCTCCAGCTACATGAGTGGCAGCTGAACCCCAGGGTAGCCAGTCAGCTTTTCTGGCTCTGGGGAAAACCTGTAATGGACCTGTTCACCAGCCCGGACAACTTTCAGTTGCCCCACTTTTGCTCCCAGCAGGCCCACCCCTCCAGGGTGGCAGTGGACGCGTTCCTGGTCTCATGGTCTGGAGGCCTCATGTAATCCTTCCCTCCTAGCCTGCTGATCGCCAAGACCTTGTTCAGGACACTCCTTGATAGGTCCTATCTCAACCTGATAGCTCCCCGTTGGCCCAGGCAGCCATGGCTCCCGCTGCTTTTACAGTTGACGGTGGATACCCACATCCCTTTGGGGACTGCCCTGGGACTCCTTTCTCAGGAGGGGGGCTTTCTCCTGCACCCCAATCTGGGGTCCCTGTTGCTGACAGCATGGCTGCTGAGAGGGTGACTGTGGCCCCCTTCAACCTTCTGGTTGAGGTGGAGGACATCCTGCTGTCCTCTCGGTAGGCCTCTACTAGGAAGGCTTACGCCCTCAAATGGCGCAGGTTCTCTGTTTGGTGCGCTGATCACAGAGCTGACCCTTTTTCCTGTCCAGTGGCTCTGGTGTTACAGTACTTTCTCCACCTCTCTGTCTGGGCTCAAGTCGAACTCTGGGTGCACCTCAGTGTCTTGGCGACGCACCACTATCCCCTCTCGGTCCAGCCGTTAGTGATCCGTTTTCTTCGGAGCCTGATCTTATCGAAGTCCCCAGTTTGCCCTCCGGCAACCGAATGGGACCTCAACGTGGTGTTGGGGCAGCTCACTTGCCCGCCCTTCGAAACTCTGGCCACCTGCAACCTCGACTACCTCTCTTGGAAAGTGGTTTTCCTGGTCGCGCTTATCTCTGCTCGCAGAGTTTGTGAGCTCCAGGCCCTGGTGGCGGAGGTGCCCTATACCAGGTTCTACAAGAACAGAGTGGTACTTCGTACGCACCCCAAATTCCTGCTGAAGGTGGTGTTGCCCTTCCATCTCAACCAGGAAGTGGTGCTCCCTACCTTCTTTCCAAGAGCTCACGCCAGTCTGGCGGAGACGGTCCTTCACACCTTGGACTGTAAGAGGGCTTTGTCCTTCTATGTTTAACGTATTCAGGGCCACCGCAAAGCTTCTCAGCTTTTCATCTTCTACGACTCCAGTAGGCTGGGGAAGGCGGTGACCAAGCGTATGCGATCTACATGGGTGGTGGACTGTATCGCCCTCGCTTATGAGCAAGTGAAGCTCCTAGTGGAAGGCCGCATCACGGCACACCGTGTCAGGGCCATGGCGGTCTTGGTGGCAAACTTGCGCTCTGTCCTGATGGTGGACATCTGCCGGGCTGCCATCTGATCTTCAGTCCATACCTTCGCAGCCCATTACTGCCTGGAAAGAGAGTCCCGATGGGACAGTGCTTTCGGCCAGGCTGTGCTCTGTGACCTTTTTGGGTTTTGGGCAACTCCTACCCTCTGACCCTTCTGTGTTCAGGCTACCAGAGTGCTGGTTCATCTGACACAGGGGCTCTCTCTGGTCTGTGTACACGGGCTAATTGCTGCTACTTGTGGCTCCCCATGAGGGAGCCTCTATTTTTGCTATGGGCTTTTGGTAGCCTGTAGCTGAGGAGTCCCATATGTGAAGATTGACTTTCTGCTTGTTCCCGGAGAAAGCGTAGTTACTCATCTGTAACAGGTGTTCTCTGGGGACAGCAGGAATCGGTCCTCACAACCCTCCCTCCTCACCTTGTAGTTGCTCCTTTACCATCTTTTATTTTTGCCATCTTTTAGTTATGTCAGGAGTGGAGTGGTCTAGTGGTTGGGGCAAGGTACTTCAGACCGGAAGGTCGGGGGTTCAAATCCCACTAGAGGACAGCAACCTTGGGCCGGAAGGACTGGGGTTTCTAGTCCCACAGGTGCTCCTTGTGGTCTTGGGCAAGCCACTTAACCCTCCATAGCTCATGTTCCCTGTAAAATAGTTATCTCCAAGTTATAATGCCCTGTTCAATGTAATTTCAGTTTGTTCAATGTAAACCGCACTGATGCAGAATAGCGCGGTATATAAGAGAATGTAAATAAATAAAATAAATAAATAAATGTCATCTGACTGAGCAAGATGGCACCCTTGGGCAGGAAGGGGACCACGCATGTGTGGTGGCTCCAGTTCTTTTATTTGAAAGCTGGGGGGATGCTTTCGCGAGGGCTCTGTTGGTGCTGATGTCACCCATATGTGAAGCCTGATTCCTGCTGTCCCTAGAGAACACCTGTTACAGGTGAGTAACTACGCTTTCTCTGTGGACAAGCAGGAATGAGTCCTCGCGTATGGGTGACATCCTCCAATGGAGTCCGCATGTGCCACCTCCTTGCCTTCCACTGTGGCACTTTCTTAAACCAGCCTTTGTTTTTCTGCAGAGCCCTACGGACATGTTCCGATCTTCTCTGCTTGGTAATCCATTTCTTTCCCCTGCAGAGATCCTGTGCTTCCGTTTTCACTCAGTGATTGCTTGCCATCACGGTTTTGCTCTTTTCCCTTTTATTTTTTTGTCCTTCTTGGTCGTTTTAATTTTCTTTCTTTTTCTGCGGCACCTCCGCCCCCATAGGCGCTGGTGTACCGGCCGAGACCTTGTTAAAAAATCGAGCCATTCGATTTTGCTGAAGCTGTTTTTCCAAACGACATGTCCCAGAAACCGGCCAGCGGATTCAAAAAGTGTGTGGTAGGACCATATCCACAATGGAACCCTGTGTCTTTTGGGGAAACTGCTAGGTACGTATGACCTAAATTGGCCACTGTTGGAAACAGGATACTGGGCTTTGATGGACCTTGGTCTGACCCAGTATGGTATATCTTATGTTAACCCATAGTTAGTGCCTTCAGTGCCTGGGACCTGATCATCAGACTTCTTGTAATTTGTATTTGCAGATGATAAAAAGAGGTCTCAAAGAGAAGCAGCACGAATTACTTTTTTGGAGCTCACAAGTATGATCCATCATTATCAGCAATGATGGCAGTGGTCTCAATGGCTTCCAAGGCTGCATCGGATGCTGGTGGTGCATCAACATCGAGGAGTTATTGAACCCACCAGGAGCTGAGCATCTGTAGTGCCCCGGAGCATTGACCATCAATCGATCTCCACCTGAAGATGAAGGATTTGGCTTCATCTTCATCGATGTCAAAGGGTGAATGAATTGAGCACCGAGTGAAGATGCTAAGGCCCCCCCAGCCTTCAGAATCAGTAGCCATGCATAAGCGCCTTCTGCAAGCTCTCGAGGAACACATCACGGCGCTTTTGGTGGTGCTGCATTCTGGGATCTAGATGTTGCATCCACATTGACCGATATACAGCTGATCCTTGAGATGCATGTCTTGCCTGTGGGAGATGCATTGACATCAGGGCATCGAAGGGCCCCAACACTGGTGCCTGCCCGGTCGCTACCCCTCAAGCATTTTTGGGTCTGATGTGCCTTTGATGGGGCATCATCACTTCCGAAGGTGCTCCTAGTCCTCTCTGTCCTGGAGAGAGATCCAGGCAAAGACTCAGTGTACTTCAATGTCCTCTCTGAGACTAATTCAGAAGGCTGAGTAACCAATGTGGAATTGTCAGATGACAGGTCTCCTGAACTTCCATTGGACTCTTCTCCACCTCGTGAGCAGCACAAGTCCCCTCCTGAGGACAGGACCTTCCAGGGTTTTGTGAAGGATGTGGTGAATGCCATTCTATTTTCTTTGGAGACTGAGGATGAACACAGGGCAAAAGAGTTGGAGATCCTGCAGTTTTCCTCGACCTCTAAGGAGATGGTGATAGTACCCAGGCACTGCATCATGGAAAACATGTAGATGAGAATGTGGGAAAGCCCCCTCACTATGCTTCCAGTCAGTAGAAGGCTTGACTCCATATACAGATTCTGAAGGCTCCCGGATTTGAGATGCCTCAGCTTCCTCACCATTCCTTGCTGGTTGAATCAGCCCTTTAAAGAGCCAAGAGTGCCAAGACTCAATTCTCGGCACCCCCAGGGAGGGAAGCTCAGACATTGGACTCTTTAGGGAGAAGGTATTTTGAGAGCTCCATGCTCATAGCCTGCATGGCCCCTTACCAGCACTAAATGGGCGTGTTCTTGAAGAACATCATGAATGAGCTCGCAGAGCTGTCTCAGTTTCTCCCTCTAGAGACATTGGAACAATATCCTTCCCTAGTAGCTCACTGCAAGGACTGCTAGAAGTTCATGGTCCGAGAGACCTAGGACATCTTCAAAATGACATTGAGAGCTTCTGCCATAGGTATTGGCATCTGGAGACTCACCTAGCTCCAGTCCTCAGACCTGGAACAATCAGTGCAGAACAAGTTTGCTGATGCGCTATGCCATGGAGAGAATCTTTCTGGAGAACAGGTTGAAGAGGAGACTGGCTCGATAAAGCAGCATGTCACCCTTTGTAACCTCTCAAGGCGCATGTCTGAGCTGGCCTTCTATCACAGGAGGGACCAAGGGGATGGGGTGGGGCAGAAAAAGACCTATTAATTTCATAGGTGTACTTTCCTGGGCCCCAAGCCTCTCAGCTTAAACAGACTCCTTGCCCACAACAGCATCAAGACAAGCCTCAGAAAGCCCAGCCAACTCCTCAGCCAAAACTTGGGGCAGGGTTTTGACTGGATCCTTTGGAGCATAGCCACTCTTCCAGTAACTGCAGTTGGAAACCCTCTGGTCAGGGGAAAGTGCACTCTTTTTGCCTGGTGGGAGTTTTGACTCCTTGGGTATAGCCTCCCAACCTCCAAGAGGCCAGCAGCCCACAGTGGGACTTCTGATCTTGTTTGCCTACTGTTGACCAGCCATTGCCATCAACACTTGGGCACTAAGGGTGGTCAGGGAAGGTTACCTCCTCCACTTGGAGCAGACTTTTCCTCCATTCTTCCTAGGAGAGCCCTCCAGGATTCCCCCCACCAGATCCTGCTACAGCAGGAGCTCGCAGGCCTTCTCAAGGACAAGGTAGTGGAACCCATACCCCCACACCTCTGGGGCAAGGGATTCTACTCCCCATACTTCTTTGAACCAAAACGAACAGGGGCCTAAGGCCCATCATGGACCTGTGGGATCTGAACAGGTTCCTGGTGAGGGAGAAGTTCAAGATGTTCTCCCTTGGGACTTTGCTGCCATACCTCCAGCAGGGAGAATGGTTATGCTCCTTAGACTTAAAGGATGCATACACACACATCCTCATCCATCCCAATCACAGGCATTACCTCAGTTTTGTGGTAGGAGGTGGCCACTACCAATGCAGGGTGCTACCCTTTGGCCTGGCCTCCACCCCAAGGGTCTTCACCAAGTGCATAGCAGTGATTGTGGCCCACCTCTGCCTTCAAGTAGCCTTCCTCTTTCTCTACCTGGACAACTGGCTCATCAGAGGAGGCTCGGCCGCAGAGGTGCAGCAGGCCACGGCCTGCACCATCTGTGTCCTACAACACCTGGGGATTTTCATAAACCACCCCAAGTTTCATCTCCTCCCAACACAGTGTCTGGAGTTCATAGGAGCCCAGCTACACACCCTTCAGGCCAGAGCATTCCTACCCCAGGATAGGGCCGACTGCCTCAGGGCACTGGCCGCGGACATGCAATGCAGATGCACCATGTCTGCTCTCCTCCTGCAATGCCTGCTGGAGCAGATGGCATCCTCAGTCCATGTCACCCCGGATGCCTGCCTCCATATGAGGGTGGTCCAATGGTGTCTCCACTCCCAGTGGACTCAGGCCACTGGACGGCTGTGGGACAGTGTGACAGTGACCCATCATCTTGCTGACTCCCTCAGCTGGTGGCAGGTACCACAGCACCTCCAGGCAGGGATGCCCTTCTAGGCCCCCGATCCCCTTCTAGGCCCCCGATCCCCACAGGATTCTCACTACGGATGCCTCCCGGTTGGGCTGGGGGGCTCATTGTGAGGATCTTTGCACCCAGGGCAGCTGGTTGCAGTCAGAGAGCCAACTCCAGATCAACCTGCTGGAGCTTCAGGCCGTTTTTCTGGCCCCTTGAGCCTTCCGCCACTTCCTGCAGTACCAGTCAGTGCTGGTCCAAAGGTCAATCAGGTGACGATGTTCTGCGTGAATAGCAGGGAGGCACAGGGTCCTATGCCCTCTTTCAGGAGGCGGTGGCGCTCTGCTCCTTTGTGCTCCTCAATGGCTTCTGCTGGTGGTGTATCTGTCGGGTGAGACAAGCTGAGCAGGGTCTTCCAGCTGCTTAAGTGGTGGCTGGACCCCAGGATGGCCTCTCGGCTCTTCTAGCTCTTGGGAGTCCCCCTGATGGACCTCTTCATAAGTCCGACCAACACTCAGCTGCTCCGATTCTGCTCCTGCCAACTGCACCCCTCACAGGTGTCGGCAGATGCATTTCTCATCCTGTGGACAGAGGGACTGTTCTACGCATTCCCGCCCATGTTACTGATAGCCAAGACCCCGTTCAAGGCTCAGCACGATGGGGTGTCGCTGATATTAATTGCCCCCTGGTGGCCCAGGCAACCGTGGTTTCTGCTGCTCCTCCACTTGTCCGCAGTGACCCTGGTCCCCCTGGAGAGTGCCCTGGGGCAGGAGGAGGGCTCCCTCCTACACCCCAATCTGGAGTCCCTGGTGCTAATGGCTTGACTGCTGAAAGGGTAGTCTTGGCTCCTTTCAACCTCTCGGCGGAGGTAGAGGAGGTGGTCCTGGCCTTTCATAGGGTCTTCACGAAACATGCCTATGCCTTCAAATGGCACAGATTCTCAGTGTGGTGTGTGAAACGGAAATTCAACCTGTTCTTGTGCTCTGTGCAGCTTCTACTGCAATTTTTGCTCTGTCGCAGGCAGGACTGAGGTCCAACTCGGTCAGGGTGCACCTGAGTGCTCTTGTGGCACACCACCACCTTAATGAGGGCAAGCCCCTCTGTCCAACCTCTCGTGACTCACTTCTTGCAGGGCCTCCTGCTATGAAGCCCCCCATTCACTCTCCAGCAGTGGAGTGGGACCTCAATGTGGTGCTATCCAAGCTCACCGGGCTACTGTTCGAGCCCCTAGCTACCTGCAACCTGCACTGCCTCTCATGGAAAGTCATCTTTCTAGTGGTGCTCACGTCTGCTCGCAGAGTCAGAGAGCTTCAGGCGCTAGTAGCAGATCCACCATATACAAGGTTCTGTAAGAACAGGGTGGTGCTCCGCATGCTCCCCAGGTTTCTTCCTAAGGTGGTGTACCCATTCCACCTCAATCAGGAGATGCTGCTCCCCACCTTCTTTCTGCAGCCTCACGCCAGCTGGGCTGAGACTGTACTGCATACCTTGGATTGTAAGAGGTGCCTTGTCCTATCTTCAACATACCCAGGGTCACCGCAAAGCCTCCCAGGTTTTCGTCTTCTATGAAACCAGTCGACTGGGGCAAGCGGTGACCATGCAAACTCTGTCCACTTAGGTGGCAGACTGCATTGCCCTCGCCTATGAGCAGGCTATGGTGATACCTGTGGCAAACTTGCATTCATTGCAGACATTTGTCAGGCCACAACCTGGTCTTCAGTCCACATCTTCGCAGATCATTACTGCCTGGAGAGAGAGTCTGACGGGACAGCGCATTCGGCCAGGCCGTACTTAGTCATCCTGTTTGGGGTATAGGCAACTCCTGCCCTCTGATCCTTCTGTGTTCAGGCCACTAGAGTGCTGGTTCTCACTGGACACTTTTGAGAATCTGTTTCCATAAGACTCACTTGCTGTTGCTCATGGCTCACCCGTGGCATTTCTGTAGGTTTTTGGTAGCCTGTAGCTAGGGAGTCCCATATATGAGGACTGATTTCCTGCTTGTTCCCAGAGAAAGTGTACTCACCTGTAACAGTTGTTCTCCAGGGACAGCAGGAATCAGTCCTCACGACCCGCCCTCCTCCCCATGGAGTTGCTTTTTTTTTTTTTTTTTTTTATCATTTTTCCGCCTTTGGCTATGCCATGTGACTGAGGCAAGATGGCACCCTTTGGCAGGAAGGGGACCACACATGCGTGGTGCATCTCCCAAAGGCTTTCTTTTGAAAGCTGAGGAGAAGCTTCTGCGCAGGGCTCTGTTGGTGTCTGTCACCCATATGTGAGGACTGATTCCTGCTGTCCCCAGAGAGCATCTGTTACAGGCGAGTAACTATGCATCTCCAGGAACAAGCAGGAATGAGTCTTCACATATGGGTACGTCGGTAGCGACGGAGCCTGCACGGGAATGCTCCCCAGCATCCAAAAAGATAGCCTTTGGGAGCATCCCACACGCATACGCGCTGCCTTCCCGCCCATTCACTTCCCTCTCATCAGTTTTCCGTTTTCCGCGGAGCCGGCAGGACGTATTCCTGTCACCGCAGAAAATTCTTTTTTATTCTTGTTTTTTGTGGTCGCGTCTGCCTTCCCTCGACGCCACCGGTACCGCCGGTGCTTTTCTTTCTTTTTACTAAAAACGTCTTTTTTCTAAGGAATTTTTTTCTGTTTAGTGCCTGGCGGTTCTAGGCCACTAGGCCTCTCACCTTTCCATTATGGAAAAGCCAGCCACTATCCTTAAGAAATGCTCAGTGTGTCCGTACAAATATATTTTTAGACACTCATTCTTGGTGTCTAAAATGTTTAGGTCCTGACCATTGCCCACTGCTGTGTCTCTCCTGCTGGAGCTCAAACAGAAGAAGTCTTCAGGATTGAGCACAACTCGATACCCGGTTCACATCGGACTCTATGTCACCAGCCAGAATATCTTCTTTTTCACAGGATCAGGTAACCAAACAAAAGTCTGTTAAGACTAGCCAGTCCTCGAGTGGTAGATCTCCTTCTAAGCATCGAGATGCCTCTGGCGTTGCCCTCGAGGACATTTTGGCAATAAAGCCCCGGCGGGAGTCTTCGGGCTCCAAAGCATTAAAGGGGCTTCAGGTTGTTCCCAAGGTTCTTACCTCCATGGACATACCTGGGCCATGCTCGGTGGTTGTGGCCGCTTCGAGCGGTACCGACACCCCAGCATCGGCTATGGTGATGGATGAAACACTCGACACTGATGAACGTTGTCTAGCGCTCTCAGCTACTTCGGTACCATTAGAGTTGCTGCAGACTGTTCCTCGAGTATCGGTATCGGCTTCGGTACCGGTATCGACATCGACTCCGGTGTCGGTACCATTGATGTTTTCTTCGACAGACTCGCTCCCTTTGATGCCGAGCCTTGAATCACTCTCTAGCATGGGGGATTCGGTACCGACTCATCTCAGTACCGACCTCGGGCGGTACCGAGGACATCTCTTCAAAGAAAATCCGATGCTTCATCCTTTCAAGTTTTCCGATCCCGATGACTGGGATGAATCCATCGATACCAAGGCTGAATTTTCAACAATTTCAGTTTTTACCCCTCATTTCAGAGGGTCCTCCTCAGGAGAGATTTCTTTTCAAGCTTTTCTGCTTGATATGGCAAAGTTATTTGCCATTTCTATACCTGGTAAAGAATCTATACCAGGGGATTCAGAAACTCTACAATTCCCTGGATTCCAAAGGATGTGATCATGCTTCCTGTGCATCAGATCTTACAGGATCTACTATTAAAAATGTGGGAAACTCCTTTAACGTTATCCCCAACTTCTAAAACACTTGACACTGTGTACAAGGTGCCACCTTCTCCAGGTTTTCAAAAAGCTCAACTTCCTCATCATTCTATTGTTGTAGAATCAGCAATGAGGCGTATTAAGAGTGCAAAGAAGCACTCATCTTATCCGCCAGGTCGTGAGTCTAGGATTTTAGATGCCTTTGGACGTCGATGCTTCCAGGCATCTATGCTTTCAGCAAGAATTATCTCATATATTTTCTATATGGGATTATCTCTTGAAGAGGTCACAAAGAATTTATTTATTACCCGTTTATTACCCGTTTATTATTACCCGTTTATTACCCGTTTTCCAAGTTTAAGTTACCTGTTATAATGTAAGCACACCAGTGTTTTCTGATTGTGCAGATCTGTTACTTGTAAACCGCACTGAAAACAAATAGCGCGGTATATAAAAGATGTTAAATAAATAAATATTTAACTGCATTTAACTGCATTTATTTAGAACTTTTGAACCCTTTTGCTTCAAGAACATAAAAGAGCAGACTATTTCTTATTAGTCAGTCATGCTCAAAATATCTCTAAGGGGCTTGTTTACAAAGCCGCGGTAGCGGTTCGCGGTCATTATCGGAGCCGCGGCCCCATTGAAATCAATGGGGTCGCGGCTCCGATAACGATCGCGAACCGCTACCGCAGCTTTGTAAACAAGCCCCTAAGTTTCTTAATCGTGCTTCCCTGGACTATTTTGAGTCTATTAGCAGAACTTCTGCTATAGCCATAGGGGCACGACATATGGCCTGGCTCCAGGCTTCAGACTTGGACAAATGGGTACAAGAAAGGCTGGCAAATAGTCCTTGTACTGGTGAAAATCTCTTTAACAAGGATGCTTTATTCCAAGCTAATCAGTTAAACACTGATATTGTTGCTTTCAGAGGATTGTCAAAAATTTAATCTATCCCAGCTACTAAAAAATCTCCTTAAAAACTTTATCCCCCTAGGGGAAAAAAGTTTTATCCATCTTCTACCCATCATGCAGATGTTTCCAAAGAAGGGCAACATCAAACCAGGCTAAGAAAATCAAAACCTTAACAGGCTCAGCAAACCCAGCAGTCGCAGGGTTTCTGATATTTTATTCATTAAATCTCTTTTTCCTGTTTGAGGTTTTGGACCGCTAACCTACTTCTTATCTACAGAAGCATCTACAGTTCTTCTCATCCTCACTGAGAGATCAGTGATACACTGACTCAATCCTCGACTCTAGGCATGAATCTCTTGCCACAAGAGAAATCCATTCTTTTAGCTCCTAGAGCTATTGAGGATAATCATGCCCTACAGGTAACAGGTTTCTCCTCTCCCTTCTGAAGGAAAAAGAGGAGTAACAACTAATAACAAGTAGGCTATGCCCTTCACCTTGACAATTTTCCTGTACGAGGATATCTCATAGTTTTGACTGCAAGGGGGCTTTACCTTTTTTCAGCGATTTACCAAATTGTAAGTCTTCTCAACTCTGTATTACTTTCTATCCCTCTTAGTCGAGACATTCAGTCTAAGAGTGATACTATTCAACTGGAGGGCTTACTTTTTAAGCCATAGGATTTTCTTCAATACCTACTCCAGTAAGTGGTTTCCATACAGAGCTTTCTTCCCCTTTGCAATCTTCTCAAATATTTCTTTTAAGACAGCTTATCGGACCATAATTGAGGTTTACCACTCCTAATTATGTCTGTTGGTCCTTTTCCAATCTATAGGACCTAACTTTTTCTGCTGCCTTAATAACAAATAATTCCAAGACAGGTTCCAAAACCTACTTGGACAATTTATCATTGCAGGCAACTGGTCTGTCTACTATTCTTAGCCATCTTCAATTCTTTCTGGCTCCAACAGAATAGATTAGGTTGCACACTGGCAATTAAACAGCCAGATCTCACCTAAGCAACCTACAACATGCTCTCTGCAATTATACAAAAAAGCTCTGCAACTATGGGCCTTTGCCAGAGAGCGTCAGAGCCATTCCTAGTAGGTAACTTCCAGATGGTTAAAAAGGCTTTGCCCAGTCATGCTCCTACATGACTGTTTTTTTCCTACTCTTACCATCTTCCTTAAAATTTCCTTTTAAGGAAAAGGAACCAGGGCATAGACCATGTGAAAGCATAAAAAAATGCTCAATTCCCTGGGTTGTTCCACATCTCCAGTGGAACTCTTACAACAGGGATGCATTCCTTGTCACTGCAGTCGTTCCTTGTCTAGTGCATTCCTTCTAATTCCCAATACTTCATTGAAGCTTATGCTGAACAAAGAACGCATGATACTCATATTGCCCTCATAGAGGGGCAAAGATGGTATCCCGTTATATTGCGTTGTCTTCTCCACACTGAAGTTATAGAAGGATCCAGACTTGTTGTCTTAAGACTAAGGATCTCCTCTGCACCCCTTCACATAGGTCTCCATTTCTGGTTATTCAAAGGCTAGCATTTTTAAAGAAATCTAGACCTCTCCTTCTGAGTAAGAACATTCCACTGGTTTCGATGTAACCTTCTCCATGGTTCTTCCATGTGTAACCAGAAAGAGGTTCTCTATCTATATTCTCAAGCAGGTCTTACCCCTTCTTGTTATTAAGTGAATCTCTCTCTCTCTCTCTCTCTCTCTCTATGTCTCTCTCTCTCTCTATCTATCTATCTATCTATCTATCTATCTATCTAACTCTGAAAGATTTGTTACTGTCCATATTAATGCTGTTCCAGCATACCATAGCGTTTTAAATGGACAGCCAATTTCTATGGGAATTAGAAACTACCTTCTTTTACCGTAACCTTTCCGGTTACGGTACATCTGAAGCTCTCCATGTAAAGTCATTATCCTAAGTGACATCACTTAGGGAAGACATTACTGATCTTCAAGAAATTGGAGGCTACACCGCCTACTACAAATGTTTCTTTCTTTTATTTCCATAGAGGGGCCTTAAAGACCCATCCTTTTTCTGCAAACCAGTCAGATTTATCTCCTCTTTCCTAGAGCCTTATTCCGCTCCAAGGACAAAGAGCTTCAAACTTTGGCCTACAGAAGCTTTAGCTTCTCCTCCAAAGTCCAATCTCATTAAACTCCCCCAGTTTTTCTTCTGGGATTAGTTCTAGCCATTAAGGCTTCTGACCTCTCCCTGTATTGCAAAATTTATTTTCGTCTACTTCACAGTGAGGTAATTTCTTTGAGGATAATGTACTGGCTCTTAGCATCAGACCCATATTAGCCTCAACAAATGCTTTGACAATACTTTTGAGTAAGGTCCACATTAGAGAATTGGAATGCAATTTTTACTAACATTTATTATCTACACAAGGACTCCCCTCTAGACGCCTTGTTTAGTCAAGCTGTTCCACAGCACACCCTTTTTAATTCAACTCCTACCCTCCATCCCTTGGATGCCTGAGGTTCTGGAAAATAGCATGGCCCATCTATTAGATTTGCAACATGCTGGGACCTCCTCTAGGCATCTCTAGCTTGGGAGTCCCCATATGTGAAGACTCATTCCTGCTTGTTCCTGGAGATAGCACAGTTACTTACCTGTAACAGGTGATCTCTGGGAACAGCAGGAATAAGTCTTCACAACCCACCCACCTCCCCTAGGAGTTGTTCTCTCTCTCTCTCTCTCTCTCATTTGTCTACTTCCCTCCTTCGGTCTCAGCTACAAACCCAACTGATGAGAGGGAAGTGAATGGGCGGGAAGGCAGCGTGCATGCGTGTGGGATGCTCCCAAAGGCTATCTCCAGGAACAAGCAGGAATGAGTCTCCACATATGGGTATGTCGGTACCGACGGAGCCTGCACAGGAACGCTCCCCAGCGTCCAATCAGAAAGCCTTTGGGAGCATCCCACAGCGCATGCGTGCTGCCTTCCCGCCTTTCCCAACTGTCTCTCCTCAGTTCTTCTTTTTCCCGCTGAGCCAGCAGGTCGTGTTCCTGTCACCGCAGAAGAATTTCCTTATTTTTTCTTTATTTCTTTTGTGTCTCGTCTGCCTTCTTCAACACTGTACCGGTACCTTTTTTCCGTTCTTTTTCTTCAGGTGCACTTGTGTTTTGGGCCTTAGGCCCAAAACTTTTTTCCTTAAATATGGAAAAGCCTGCCTCAGGATTTAAAAAGTGCACGAAATGTGGCGGTACTATTTCCGTCACCGACACCCATGACTGGTGTCTAAAATGCTTAGGTCCTGACCATTCCATAACAGATTGTGTGTCCTGTTCCATGATGTCTAAAAGAGGTCGGCAGAACCGAGCTGCCAAGCTCAGTACCCTGTTTCCCTCTGATGCGGCTTCGGTGGCATCGACGTCTTCCAGGGCTGCTTCTTCCTCACATGGATCTCAGGTAACTAAACATAAATCCAGCCGGTCCTCGAAGGGTAGATCTCCATTTAAGCATCGAGATGCCTCTGGCCTTGCCCTCGAGGATCCTGCACTGGCAAAATTACCCCGGCGGGAGGATTCGGCCTCTAAAGCATCATCGGGGTTCCAGGATGATCTCGATGGCGTGGCCTTGACAGATCTCCTGGTGCCATGCTCTGGGGTACCGGTGGCTTCCACTGGTACCGACTTCCAGGCATTGGCGGCGTCGATGGATCAGAGGATTCTGTCTATAGAACGCAGTCTGGCGGCTTTCCTTGTGGCATCGACGCCCGTGGTACCGCAACAGACTACTCTGCCGGTACCGGCTCTAGCATCGCCATCGGTACTGATCCCGGTACTGATGGCATCGACATTGGCATCTGTGTCTGCTATGCCGGTACTCTGTCCTCTAAAGCCCTCTGGTACTGATACCCCGGTACCGGTGATTCCCGATCCCGGTCGGTACGGGTATCGGGCTTTGCAAGAGCATCCGGACAGACGATACTTCGATTCCTCTGAGGACTCTGAGGATTCTGAAGAGTCAGTCGATGCAGTGATGCTGCTTCCACAGGAGGAGTCCTCTCCTAAAAGAAGGATGTCTCCTTCAGAGGATTTGTCTTTTCAAAACTTTATCAGAGAGGTGGTTCGGGGTCTGTCTATTACAGTGGCACCTGAGACAGAGCCCAGAGCCAAGGAGTTAGATATTTTACAATATCCTAAAACTCCTAAGGAGGCAGCTACCTTACCTATTCATGAGATTCTGTATGATCTCATGTTGAGGATGTGGGAAGCACCTCTGACCACCTCCCCTTATTCTCGCAGGTTGGATACAATGTATCGTGTCCCTCCTTGTCCTGGTTTCCATAAAACTCAACTTCCTCACCACTCTATTGTGGTTGAGTCTGCAATGAGAAAGATTAGAAGTGCCAAAAGACATGCTTCTAATCCTCCAGGACGTGAATGTAGAACCCTGGATGCTTTTGGAAGAAGAGTCTTCCAAGCTTCCATGCTTGCTGCAAGAACTAATTCTTATAGTCTCTACATGGGAATGTTCTTAAAAGAAGTCACTGACCATTTGCAGACTTAAAGTCCTTTTATATCTGAAGATAAAAGGCAAGAATTTCTCACTGGGCTCAAACATGCCCAGGATATCTCCAAATTCTCCAACCGTGCAGCTTGCAACTCCTTTGAATGCGTAAGCAGAGCCTCAGCTATTGCCATAGGTGCACACAGGATTGCTTGGCTTCAAGCATCTGATCTGGAGATCTGGGTTCAAGATGAATTGGGAAATATCCCTTGTACAGGTGAGAACCTGTTTGGTAAGGATTGGCAAGCAAAGGCCAATCAGATGGATGCTGAAAATTCTGCTTTGGATGGACTATCCAAATCCACAGCTGCTCCTGCTAAGAAAAGGTTGTTCAAGAAAACACCTTTTTCTAAAAAGGGAAGATTCTATCCTGCTTATGGTCAGCGGGCATCTTCTGCAGCTCAGTTCTCTTCCAAACGTCAGCAATCCTCCAAACAGAGCAAAGCAAAGGCTGCGAGGCCTCCTCCAGCCCAGCAACCTCAGCCGCCTCAGGGCCTTTGACTTTCTGCTAGAGAACTTAGCCTTCCTGGCTCTAGAAGGACCAGAGCCCTCCAGCATTCCAGGAAGGTTATGTCACTTTGCTCCCAGGTGGGGGCAAAATACAGCAGAGCATTGGACACTGTCCATCATAAGAGAGGGGTACAAATTTCATTTTTCAAGCTTGCCCCCTCTCACAAGTGTGCATCAGTTCAATTCTCCAACCTCCCTCCTCAGCCTGTTGGAGCAGGAGGTTGCCACTCTTCTCGCCCAGGGGGCAATAGAGGAAGTGCCTTTTCAACAACAGAGCACAGGGTTCTACTCCCCCTATTTTCTTATTCTGAAGAAAACAGGGGGCTTCAGACCCATCTTAGATCTCAGAGAGTTGAACAGATTCAGGTACACTTAGATTGTGAGCTCTTCAGGGACAAGGGAATAAAAGTACCTGTTAGTATATACATGTAAAACCGCTCTGATGCGTAAAGTAAAAGGGCGGTATATCAAATGCCTAACCATAACCATAACCATAACCATTCCTAGTCAAAGAAAAATTCAAGATGGTTTCCCTAGGAACTCTGCTGCCATACCTTCAGAGTCAGGATTGGCTTTGTTCTCTAGATCTCAAGGTTGCGTACACTCATGTTCTCATCCATCCAACTCACAGAAGGTTCCTTCGGTTCCTTTTTCAGGAAAAGCACTATCAATACAAAGTGCTCCCCTTTGGTCTGGCCTCTGCACCAAGGGTGTTCACGAAATGCATGGCAGTGGTTGCTGCTTTTCTGCGCACCCTGGGAATATTTGTCTTCCCTTACCTGGACGACTGGCTCATTCGAGCTCCTACTCAATCAGAGGCCAAGGCTTCTCTAACCTGCACAGTGCATATCCTTCAGTATTTAGGGCTGGTAATAAACATCCCAAAATCCAATTTGATCCCTACTCGGTCCCTGGAGTTTATAGGGGCGTTGCTGGATACCACAAAGGCAAGGGCCTATCTTCCCCAGGCCTGTTGCCTTCGCTTGGTGCAGTTAGCTTCTCAAGCAGAGTTGAAACCCCTACTAACGGCTCGAGAGATGTTACAGTTGCTGGGCCACATGGCATCCACCGTACATGTGGTACCATATGCTTGCCTTCACATGAGAGCAGCTCAGTGGACTTTATCCACCCAATGGACCCAGGCATTAGGCTGCCTGTCAGACAAAATAGCAAACACAAGTCGCCTCATTTTGTCCCTCCAATGGTGGAAGTCCCCTCAAAACCTGTTGCTGGGGTCCCCCTTTCAACAGCCTCTACCCCAAGCAACTCTTACAACAGATGCTTCTCCATTGGGCTGGGGAGCTCATCTTCAGGACCTCTCCACCCAGGGCATCTGGTCCCCACAGGAGACTTGTCTACATATCAATTTCTTGGAACTCACAGCAATCTTTCTTGCTCTGCGAGTTTTCCACACCCTGCTCAGCCACAAGACAGTCCTTATCCACACGGACAATCAGGTAACCATGTTCTATGTAAACAAGCAGGGGGGAACTGGCTCTCTGTTGCTTTGCAACGAAGCTCTGTGACTGTGGGCCCTCGCCAGAGAGCATCACATTCATCTCCTGGTAGTTTATCTTCCAGGTGTTCAAAACTCTTGGGCGGACAGGCTCAGTTGAGTTCTGCTTCCACACGAGTGGTCCCTACATATGGACCAGGTATCCAAGATTTTTCGAATTTGGGGAACCCCGGACATAGATCTCTTTGCAAGTCCGTTGAATGCCAGACTTCCCCGGTTCTGTTCCAGAACTCCGGCTCAGGGGGCTCAGGCAAGGGATGCTTTCCTCCTTCACTGGGGTCAAGACTTCCTGTATGCTTTTCCACCCATTCCCCTAATTCCCAAAACCCTGTTCAAGCTTCAGAGAGACAGAGACCACATGATTCTCATAGCTCCACATTGGCCATGGCAAGTGTGGTACCCTCTGCTTCTACATATCTTTCAAGCTCCCTCCCTAGAGTTAGGGTCTGCTCCAGACCTCCTCTCTCAAGAGGACGGAAGGATATGGCATCCCTATCCCCAGTCTCTGCATCTCAGGGCTTGGTTGCTGAAGGCCTAGATCTCCAGGATCTTCATCTTTCTCAACAAGTGAAAGATGTTCTTTATGTTTCCAGAAAACCTTCCACTAGACGTTCTTATGCTTTCAAGTGGAAGAGGTTTACCATCTGGTGTTCTGAGAAGGGTCTTAACCCCCGTGCCATAGCTCTGGAATCATTGCTGGAGTATCTCCATCTGTCTAATGCAGGCCTTAAGACAAATTCAGTAAGGGTCCATTTGAGTGCTATTGCAGCTTCCCTTAAGCCTCTAAATGGACAACCTACTTCCTCTCATCCTCTTATAGCAAGATTCATGAGGCCTCCTTTTAACAAAGCCTCCAATCAGACCACCCCTGGTAGCATGGGACTTAAACTTGGTTCTTGGTCAGCTTATGAAGCCGCCTTTTGAACCTTCAGCTACCACCTCCTTGAAATACCTTTCTTGGAAGGTTATCTTTCTCATTGCAATCACATCAGCACGTCGCATTAGTGAATTGCAAGCACTCGTAGCTAATCCACCTTATACAAGGTTCCATCATGACAAGGTGGTCCTTAGGACAAATCCACACTTTGTGCCTAAGGTGGTCTCGCCTTTTCACCTCAACCAGGAGGTCTACTTATCTGTCTTTTTTCCAGGGCCTCATGCATCAAGTGCAGAGAGGAATCTTCATACCCTGAACTTTAAAGAGCTCTGGCTTTTTACTTACAAAGGACACAGCAACATAGAAAGTCTTCCCAACTCTTTGTTGCCTTTGATCCTTCTCATCTCGGACAACCAGTCTCCAAGAGGACACTTTCTAACTGGATTGCCCAGTGCAAGAACCTTTCTCTGGAGGGCCATGTCACAGCTCACAATGTGAGAGCCATGGCAGCCTCAATGGCTCATCTGAACTCTGTGTCTATTGACGACATCTGTCGAGCAGCCACTTGGGCCTCGGTTCATACCTTCACAGCCCATTACTGCTTGGACAAGGACTCCCGCTGGGATGCCTTGTTTGGTCAGGCTGTTCTTAAACACCTGTTCCATACTTAATCAACTCCTACCCACCATCCCTCATGGGATGCCCGAGATCCAGGTGGGGAAGTGCAGTCCTGTTCCAGGGACACACAACTTCTGGGATCTCTCCCTGGCATCTAAAGCTAGGGAGTCCCCATATGTGAAGACTCATTCCTGCTTGTTCCTGGAGATAGCACAGTTACTTACCTCTAACAGGTGATCTTTGGGAACAGCAGGAATAAGTCTTCACAACCCACCCACCTCCCCTAGGAGTTGTATCTCTCTATCTTTCCTTTCCCTCTCTCTCTCTCTTTGTCTCAGCTGAAAACTCAACTGAGGAGAGACAGTTGGGAAAGGCGGGAAGGCAGCACGCAGGCACTATGGGATGCTCCCAAAGGCTTTCTGATTGGATGCTGGGGAGCGTTCCCGCGCAGGCTCCGTCTGTACCGACGTACCCATATGTGAAGACTTATTCCTGCTGTTCCCAGAGATCACCTGTTACAGGTGAGTAACTTTGCTTTACTGTAAACCCTATCCAATTTCTGTACTCATTTCCCTAATACTCTGAGCTTAGCCCATGCTATCTTGATCTCTGGTACTGTATTCACCTCCAACCCTTCCCCTAAGAAGCTGTTCCACATATACAGCACAGCGAAAATATCTTTTGCGTTTTCCTACTTTTAGTCTCACCTCCACTGAAAAATGCTAGACTCTTGTGAATTATTTATACTTCCAAGGTAGTTGAATGTCTCTATTGTATCCCCCTTCTTTTTCAGCTCCTTTAGGGTATATATATTTAGGTTCTTAAGTTTCTGTTCTTGGGCATTATGGTGCCAAGCTTGCCACTTTTCTGGTAGCTATTTTGATACCGTCTATATCTCTTTGGAGATGTCATTTGGAATTGGGCACAGTACTCAAGATGTCTTATTATAATGAATTGTACAGAGGTATGATCACTTTTTTATTCTGCATCTTCCTCTGTGTCCTTAGCAACTACTTAGCTTTCACCATTGTCTTGTTGCACTATTTAGCAACTTTGAGGTCACCCGTTATCACTCTTGGACTTCTTGGGGTGTTTTTGCAGGTGCAACAGACAAACCTTTATCTGCAAACATTCATCCCAAGATAATTATGGTATGCAAGAATTATTTTTTTTATCACAGTATAATTTTACCATGCATTGCAGCATGATATTAAGGGCTTATTAATCCAGCATTTTGACAAGAAAAAAAGCAAGCTATTGTTCATTGAAAGACTGTAAAATGTGCCTTTAAGGACGACCAAGTACATTCTGGGGTGTCCAAGCCAGAGTGTATGAAAGAAGGTCAGGCACGTCCAAGTTTGGGCATGCTTCACAAACGTGGATGTGCCTGATATGGACATCTGCCGCGGCATCTCTATAGGCATTCTAGACAGTGTCCAAGACGTCTAAGTGACAATCAGCGGTAGTGTAAACACAAAACACATGCATCAATTATACAAAAAAATAACATTGCGATTATGGAGTGTACTAAGGATAGTGGAGTGCCATCTTCTCTACTTGTTTGGACCCAGATGTTTTTGGGCCCAAACAAGTACTTTCCCCGTACTTACACTTGCCTGGAGCAGGTCTAAAGTTGGATGTTCCTGAGGTTTCTTAAGTTAATTGCTGATGTCTGTTTTCATTGCCATGCCCCGGCCACACCTCCAGTACAACCTCTGCCTACTTTGGCATCCCCGTAGCAGAGATGTCTTTAAAAGGCCATTTGTAAAATGGCTCCAGGGACATCCCAGTAATTTGGGCGTTCAAATGCATGTTTTGTGATGGCCAAATTGCATTGAAGCCTTTTAAAATGACCCTCTTAGTATCTTAGATGTTAGATTTTTACATTTGTATATTTCCTGTAGATAAACAGCATGTCTTGCTTATTTATTTTTTATTTAGTTTCTTGGAAACCCTGCAATTCAGGAGTGTGGATTACAGATCCTTTGCTCCATAGCTGAGTGCTCTGGTGCCCTGGAATTGATATCACAACAAGGTGGCACAGACACTGTGCTTCATACACTGCAGATGTATCCGGATGACACAGGTATCTAGAAATAATCATCCTTATTATGTGAATGTAAATGATGCATGTATGCCACACTTATGTGCCAAGACGGTCAAAAAATGTGTTTCTGAGTTTCTCTTGTGTTTCTTTGAATATAAAGTCAATGAATTCTTGTTAGATATTTGCTGCATAGCATGTGTTTCTGAGGACAAGCAAGATGCCAGTTTCTCACAAATAGGTGACATCATCCATTGGAGCCAATCAATCAAATTAATTTATCTGTTATCATTCCATTACTAAGTGAGTTATAATAAAAACTTACATAAATCATACCACATATAATAACTCCTAGATAAAAATAGAATAGTTTAAATCTCATAATAAGCAGAGAGCTTGTAGTATAAATTTCATAATAAGTTAGAGCCTAGCAGCAGCAAAGAGCTATAATTTAAATCAAATAAGAATATAGCTTACCTCAGCAGCACAGGATAGGGTACTGTGTAGCAGCCCTCTTTTAATAAGTGTTATTTCCCTCCCTTCCTCCCTCCCCACACCCACCCACCCCTGGGATAATCGTAGCTTTATAGGTACTTACACATCTTAAAAGACAGGAGGTGCTCTCAGGTGACGCTCGTTACCCAAATCAGTCATACACTAAGGACCTGAGATTAATTAAGCTTCAGGTGAACAAGGTATATTAAACATACAGTTTTATTGGTATAAATATCCATAGCAACCCTTAGTAAGTAAAGAACTTAAAGATCTAAACAAAGATGCAGACAGCAGTCCAGCAGCGAGATGGGGGCTTTCCAGTCTTTTGCATTGTGTCACATGTATGATTTTCTCCCAGTTGGTGAGAGGTCTTACGTGTGCACTAGGTGCAAGGAGCTCTTTGCTCTTAGGGAATGAGTCCGTTCTCTAGAGGCTAGAGTAGCAGACTTGGGAAAACATAAGACAGACAGAGAGGTACATAGACGAGACCTACAGGGATATAGTCCTGAAGTCCCACCTCCAGTCTGGCAGCATCCCTGTTGCCATGGAGGAGAGAGGTCACGTGACAGGAGAGCATCACCCTGGTGTCGCAGGAAGTGATCCTGTAACTAGGACCTGTCCTCCAGGTGATGTAAAACCCTCTCGCACCGAGGAAGTTTCTCCAGGGCCATGTGCCCATGAGGGAAGGGTTAGGACAGCCGTTATAGTTGGTGATTCGATCATTAGGCATGTAGATAGCTGGGTGGCTGGTGGACGTGAGGATCGCCTGGTAACATGCCTGCCTGGTGCGAAGGTAGCGGACCTCACGCGCCACCTAGATAAGGTCTTAGATAGTGCTGGGGAGGAGTCTGCTGTCTTGGTACATGTCGGTACCAATGACATAGGAAAATGTGGTAGGGAGGTTCTGGAGGCTAAATTTAGGCTTTTAGGTAGGAAGTTGAAATCTAGAACTTCCAGGGTAGTGTTCTCCGAAATGCTGCCCGTTCCATATGCAGGACCCAAAAGGCAGGTAGAGCTGCGGAGTCTCAATGCGTGGATGAGACAGTGGTGCAGAGATGAGGGTTTTGGATTTATTAGGAACTGTAGAACATTCTGGGGAAAGGAGGGGCTCTTCCGAAGGGATGGGCTTCACCTTAACCGGGATGGAACCAGGCTGCTGGAATTAACCTTTAAAAAGGAGATAGAGCAGCTTTTAAACTAGATAATAGTGGAAAGCCGACAGTCGCACAAGAGCGCATGGTTCGGAAGAATGTATCCTTGAAGGATACTACCAAAAGCAGAGAGGTTCCAAAAAAGAGTAAAGTAGCCCAATTGCCCTCAAGTATGGAGCAGACAGAGCTTAAAGATCCCAAATTACCCATGTCTACCAATAGCCAAATTAATATGAATAAAATACAGTCTCTAAAATGCTTGCATGCAAATGCTAGAAGTCTAAAAAATAAGATGGGAGAGTTAGAATATATAGCACTAAATGAGAGGTTAGATATGATTGGAATATCAGAGACATGGTGGAAGGAGGACAACCAGTGGGACACTGTGATACTTGGGTACAAACTATATCGTAATGATAGAGCTGATCAATTGGTGGAGGTGTTGCGCTCTATGTTAGAGAGGGCATTGAGTCAGAAAGGATTAAAGTTTTGCAGGAAACAATTTGCTGTAGAATCTCTATGGATTGAAATTCCATGTAAAAAGGGGAAGGCGATGGCAGTGGGGGTGTACTATCGACCACCTGAATGAACAAATGGATGATGAAATGCTCAAAGAAATCAAGGAAGCTAACAAAGGTTACAGCGCAGTAATAATAATGGGTGATTTTAATTACCCCGGTATCGACTGGGTCAGTGTCATGGCAGGACATGCTAGGGAGATAAAGTTGCTAAATGACATAAATGACTGCTTCATGGAGCAGCTGGTTCATGAACTGACCAGAGGGGAAGCCCTATTAGACCTAGTCCTTAGTGGAACACCAGATCTAGTGCAAGAGATAAGGGTGTTGGGGCCACTTGGCAATAGTGATTTAATTAGTGGAGGAGGGATAGTAAGGAAATCCACAGTACTACCTTTAACTTTTGAAAGGGAGACTATGATAAAATGAGGAAAATAGTTAAGAAAAAACTAAAAGGAGCAGTTGCAAAAGTTAAAGACTTACATCAAGCTTGGGTGTTGAAAAATACTATCTTGGAAGCCCAGACCAGCTGTATTCCACGCTTTAAGAAAAGTGGAAGGAAGTCCAAAAAACTGCCAGCATGGTTTAAAGGTGAGGTCAGAGAGGCTGCTGTTGCCAAAAAAGCATCCTTCAGGAAATGGAAAAAAGAGCCAAAAGACGAAACCTGGAAACAGCACAAGCACTGGCAAGTTAAATGCAAGACATTGATAAAGCAGGTAAAGGGAGAATTTGAGAAGCTTGCTGCGGAAGCAAAAATGCAAAATAAAGATTTTTTTCAAGTACATTCAAAGCAAAAAACCTGTGAGAGTCCGTTGGACCATTAGATGATAGAGGAGTTAAAGGGGCACTAAGAGGCGACAAGGCGATAGCGGAGAGACTGAATGAATTCTTTGCTTCGTTCTTTACTGAGGAAGATGTAGGGATGTTACCCATGACTAAAGTGGTATTTAAAGGTGCGGAAGAATTGAAGGAAATATCAATACATCGGGAAGATGTATTACAACTATTAGATAAACTGAAGAGTAGCAAATCACCTGGGCCGGATGGTATACATCCAAGGGTGTTGAAAGAACTGAAATATGAGATTGCAGACCTGCTATTAGTAATCTGTTAACTATCATTAAAATCATCTCTAATACCTGAAGATTGGCGGATCGCCAATGTAACACCAATTTTTAAAAAGGGTTCCAGGGGTGATCCGGGAAACTACAGACCGGTGAGCCTGACGTCAGTACCGGGAAAAATGGTAGAAACCATCATAAAGAATAAAATTACTGAGCATGTAGATAGTCATTGCCTAATGGGAGACAGCCAACATGGCTTACTCTTACTAATCTGTTATGTTTTTTTGAAAGTGTGAATAAACAGGTGGACAAAGGTGAGTCGGTTAATATAGTGTATCTGGACTTTCAGAAAGCCTTTGACAAGGTCCCTTATCAGAGGCTTTTGGCAAAACTAAAGAGTCATGGGATAGGAGGCAATGTACTACTGTGGATCAATAACTAGTTAAAAGATAGAAAGCAGACGGGTGGGCTAAATGGCCAGTTTTCCCAATGGAGAAAGGTGAATCGTGGTGTACCCCAGGGATCTGTGCTGAGCCCGCTGCTTTTTGACATATTCATAAATGACCTGGAAAGTGGAATAACGAGTGAGGTTATCAAATTTGCAGATGACACAAAACTATTTAAAGTTGTTAAAACCCAAGAGGATTGTGGAAAATTGCAAGAGGATCTTGATAAATTGGAAGACTGGGTATCAAAATGGCAGATGAAATTTAATGTGGACAAGTGCAAAGTTATGCACCTAGGGAAGAACAACCCAAACTATGGTTACACGATGCAAGGTTGCACATTAGGAACCACCACCACCCAGGAAAAAGATTTAGGCATCATTGTGAATAACATGTTAAAACCCTTGGCCCCAATGTGCAGCGGCGGCCAAGAGAGCAAATAGAATACTAGGTATCATAAGGAAAGGAATGGAAAATGAAACAAAAGACATTATAATGCCTCTATATCGTTCCATGGTGAGACCGCAGCTTGAATACTGTGTGCAATTCTGGTCGCCGTATCTTAAAAAGGATATAGCGTAATTAGAAAAGGTTCAGAAAAGAGCCATCAAAATGGTAAAGGGGATGGAAGGATACTCCTATGAAGAAAGGCTAAAAAGGTTAGGGCTCTTTAACCTGGAAAAGAGACAGCTGAGGGGAGATATGATAGAAGTCTATAAATTAATGAACGGAGTGGAACGGGTAAACATAGATCGATTGTTTACGTTATCAGAATATAGAAAGACTAGGGGACGTGCAATGAAGCTACAGGGTAAACTATTTAAGACTAATAAAAGAAAATATTTTTTCACTTAACGTGTAATCAAACTCTGGAATTTGTTACTGGAGGATGTCGTAAAGGCTGTTAATGTAGCTGGGTTTAAAAAAGGTTTGGACAAGTTCCTGGAGGAAAGGTCCATAAACCATTATTAAGAAGGGACCCAGGATATCAGTCCTTGACCCAGTACAAGCATTGCGGAACCTGTGTCTTTTGGGGAAACTGCTAGGTACGTATGACCTAGATTGGCCACTGTTGGAAACAGGATACTGGGCTTGATGGACCTTGGTCTGACCCAGTATGGCATATCTTATGTTCTTATATAGAATAGAAACTAAAAATGGGTTCACATTTGTTCAATAAAAAAAAATAATCATTAATTATAGGCCTTATTAAATAGATATATTTTTATCTTCACAAAAAAAGCAGGAAAAAAGCTTTTCTTAGTTTGAAAGATTTCTGGAAGTTTGGTCTGATGTGACCATAAATGTAAATCCTTTCTTCCCATAGTGCATCACCAGGAGTAGGACTCCTTTCTTTGGTAATACCCTTACCGGGTTTTTGGTAATTTTTCAAGTTTTATTGTCTTTTCTGTGTTTGCCTTTTCACTACTCATTTTTCATGTTTGGTTATTTTGGCTGGGCCTTATCTTTAAAAATAGAGTTCCTGATCGTGTAGCCAGTCTAGTCCCGGACTTCAGGGTTGTCCATCTCATACAGCAGCTTGGAGACTGAGAAACTCCTCCTTTTCTGATGTCACCGGTATATCCACCTGGGAGCCTCCTCCTGCCATCAGTTCTTCAGTCTCCAAGCAGCTGGATGGTTGGGTGAGCCTGGAAGTCCGGGCTCACTGGAGAAACTGTTAGGAGTTAAGTGTTGAAGTTGTAGTCAGAGAAGTAGCATTAGAGTTTTCAGCAGAGCCCTTCTGCATTTTTGGGGAGGACTGTGTCTTTAAGCTTGCAGAGCCGTCCTCACATCTTCCCCTCCGTCCTCTGCCCCTAACTAGTGGGTCCGGGTGACTTGCGAGAGGCAGCTCCGGTTCTCTGATTCAGATCAGTGGAAACCGGAGCTGCGCAGGATTTTGCCGGCGTCTTCAGAAGTTTTGCCTGTGACGCGCCGAGCATTTTCCCTGCGGGCCCCCTGTGTCGGCGATCCTCTGCCAGCCTGCTTCACCCCTGTCTGGGCCCTCTACCTCCTTTTCTTCAACCGGAGAGAGGGATTGCCAGCGGACCTAGCAAGTGGCTGTTGCCCTTTCTTCTTAGGTCGCCAGCAAAGGTAAGGGGGCCGGTATTACGCGGTGCTTACTCCGCGGAGGTTTTTGGCGCGCTCAGGCTGTTTTTCGGCCTAGGCCTCGGCCTCGTGCTGGCGGCGCGCACAGAGCGGTCTCGGAGAGCGTTTCTTCTGGCGTGATCGGTTTCTTGCCGCGACCCCCGGGGTGCTACGTTTTATTTTGTAGTTTATTTTGTAGTTTATTTTTGGGTTTATTTTTCAGTTTCTTTTTGAGTTTCTTTTACAGACCGCCCCTCTTTGGTTTCGGTCTGTCCTTTTATTTTGGGTTATTTCCTTTGGCGCCCATTCTGGGGGTGAAGGTTTTTTGTTTTTGCCATGCCTTCCAAACAGCACTGCATGGTTTGTGGGGCCAAGAAGTGCACGGACTCGGGTTTGTGCCATTCCTGTGTCAGGGATGCCTCAGGGCTGCAACCGCAGGAAGTCCTGCCTGAGTGTCAGAGTCCTGAGACTAGGACTTTGGCAGAGCTGGGTCAAGAGATCCCCGTAGAGGAGCCGGTGGCAGGACCCTCCTCCCGGCCAGACACTCTCCCCTCTCCAGGTCACGGATCTTTGGGGCTAAATTCCATTTTTTCACAGGAATTTGTTAGTTTGCTCCAGCAAGTTTTTCTTCGGGACAGTCCGCCTGCTATTGTCCCCGCTAGTCTGCTGTCGGGCAAGCGGCGGGCTACGACTTTGCTGGAAGATCAGACTCCTCCAGAGCCGAAGAGGGCCCGGGAGGAGGTGGATCCCGGGGACCGGTCGGTGGTCTCGGAGGGGCCACGTTCGGAGGAGGAGGTCCTGTCGGAGGATGAATTGGAAGAGGGGGAACTGTCTGAAAAGGAAGATCAGGCTAGAGTGGTCCGGGTGTTCCGGAGGGAGGAGCTGCCGGCACTCTTGGTGGAGACGCTGAAGGTGCTGAATATGCCGGTGCCTGATTCAGCGGCAGACGCTTCTCTCGAGGACCCCTTGCTACAGGTATTTAGGAAGGAGCAGAGGGCTTTCCCAGTACACCGGGTGTTTCATGAGATGATTCAAGAGGAGTGGAGCCTTCCCGAAGCTCCTCTGAAGGGAGCTAGAGTGATGTCCCGGCTGTATCCCTTGACTGACCAGGACAAGGAGGTGTTCAAGTCACCCAAGGTAGATGCTGCGGTCTCGGCGGTTACGAAAAAGACCACCATTCCCGTAGAGGGGAGTGCAGCCCTCAAGGACGGTCAGGATAGGAAATTGGATAGCTTATTGCGGCAGGTGTTTGATGTGAATGCTCTTTCCCTACAAGCTGCCATCTGCGGGGCTTGGGTGGCTAGGGCATGTCTGCGCTGGTCTCAGCGGCTGCCCGGTGCCGCAGTCGAGCGGTCGGAAGACGCGGCCCGGTTGGAGTCGGGAGCGGCCTATTTAGCGGACATCCACTACGATCTTATGCGTGGACTCTCCAAGAGCATGGCGTCGGCAGTCGCAGCACGCCGTTACCTCTGGTTGCGTAATTGGGCGGCCGACTCCTCCTCCAAGGCTAGACTTAGTAAGCTTCCTTTCAAGGGTCGCCTCTTGTTTGGGGAAGATCTTGAGAAGTTAGTTAAGGAGTTGGGAGAGTCCAAAGGGGGTAGGTTACCCGAGGACAAACCTAAACCACCTCGAGCGCCCGCTACGGGTAGGGGGCAGCTACGAGATTTTCGACGCTATCGATTCCAGAGGTTTCCCACAGGACAGAGGGGACGTTTTCCCTCTAGGAATCAAGGGTTTCGGGGGTTTCGAGGAGCAGGGCGGGGGTTTGGCCCCTCCTCGGCCTCGGGCCTTAGCAATCGGAAGCCACAATGAGATCAGGGGGACCCAGGCGCCCCTTCCCGCCGTAGGGGGGCGTTTGCAGGATTTTTATTCTGCCTGGGTCCAAATTACTTCAGATCAGTGGGTGCTAGAGGTCATTCGCGAGGGCTATGCGCTGGAGCTGCTTCGTCCGGTGCGCGATGCCTTCGTCCTGTCTCCCGGCAGGTCCGAGGCAAAATCACGGGCTCTGCAGGAGACAGTGCAAAGGCTGTTAGATCTCACGGCCATAGTCCCTGTGCCCCCAAACGAGTGCGGTTCCGGTCGATACTCCATATACTTCGTAGTCCCGAAGAAGGATGGAGGGGTTCGGCCTATCCTAGATCTCAAGAGAGTAAATCGATGTCTGCGGGTGTCGTCCTTCCACATGGAGACTCTGCGATCGGTGATAGTAGCGGTGCAAAAGGGAGAGTTCCTCACGTCCCTCGACCTGTCCGAGGCTTACTTGCACATTCCCATAAGGAGGGATCATCACCAGTTTCTCAGGTTTGCGGTTCCTTTCGGCCATTTTCAGTTTCGAGCGCTGCCTTTCGGGCTGGCCACTGCGCCGCGAGTTTTCACGAAGGTGATGGTGGTTGTGGCGGCAGCTTTGCGGAAGGAAGGTATACTCGTCCATCCTTATCTGGACGACTGGCTAATTCGAGCAAAGTCCAGGTCAGAGAGCGAGTTAGCGACAGCCAGGGTGGTGTCCTTTCTGGAACGTCTCGGTTGGATAATCAACACGGCGAAGAGTCGGATGGTGCCCACTCAGTGTTTGGAGTACCTCGGAGCGCGCTTCGATACCGTCAAGGGGAAAGTCTTCCTGACGGAGCGGCGAGCTTGGGATCTGCGTCTCCTCTTGCGGAGTTTTTTGCGCCGCGACAGGCCGTCGGCCTGGCACTACCTTCAACTTTTGGGCACCATGGCGGCGGCGATAGAGACGGTGCCCTGGGCGAGGGCGCATATGCGGCCCTTGCAAAGGGCGTTGCTCCGCCGTTGGTCTCATCAGAACGATCCCTTGTCTCGGAGGCTACCCTGTTCCGAGGAAACGCGTCGAGCGCTGAGGTGGTGGTTGCTTCCGCGCTCCCTGCAGAACGGAAAAGGACTGGAGACGCCGGAGTGGATTCCTGTGATGACAGACGCCAGCCTACTGGGCTGGGGAGCCCATTGTCAGGGGATCTTTGCGCAGGGGGCGTGGTCGGATCAAGAGCGTGCATGGCCGATCAATCGTTTGGAGTTGCGGGCGATCGCCTTGGCATTACAGGAGTTTCGCAGCCTTCTGGGAGGAAAGGCGGTCCGAGTGTTTTCCGACAATGCGACGGCAGTGGCTTATGTCAACAAGCAAGGAGGCACCACGAGCGCCGCGCTCGAATACGAGGCCGAGGCGCTATGCGAGTGGGCCGAAGCGAATCTGCTGGACCTCTCGGCAGCACACGTGGCAGGAGTGGACAACGTGGAAGCCGATTTTCTCAGCAGGGTGAAGGTGGACCCGGGCGAATGGGTCTTGCACCCGCAGGTGTTCGAGATGCTGGTGCGCCGCTGGGGCAGTCCAGTCTTAGACCTCATGGCAACGTTCAACTCGGCGAAGGTATGTCGGTTCTTCAGCAGGCGCAGAGAACGAATGTCCGAGGGCCTGGATGCCCTCATTCAACCCTGGCCAGCGGATCAGCTTCTATACGTTTTCCCGCCATGGGCGTTGATCGGCCGAGTGGTTCAAAGGATAGAGCGCTAAAGGGGACAGGTGATTCTGATTGCGCCGGACTGGCCTCGACGTCCTTGGTACGGAGATCTCATGCGTCTACTGGTGGCGAAGCCCTGGCGTCTTCCCATTCGGGCGGATCTGTTGTCGCAGGGTCCGTTACTGATGCCCCACGTGGCTCGGTTCTCGCTTACGGCTTGGCTCTTGAAAGGGCTCGCTTGAAGGCCCGTGGATACTCCGGACCGGTGATTTCCACCTTATTGAAGGCGCGCAGGGGATCTACGTCCCTGGCCTATGTTCGCGTCTGGAGGATTTTCGAAGGCTGGTGTGCAGAGCGACATTGTGAACCGTTGAGATCTACCATCCCTCAGATCCTGCAGTTTTTACAGGATGGGTTTGACAAGGGGTTGGCGGCCGGGTCCTTACGCGTACAGGTTGCGGCCCTAGCGTGTTATAGGGGTAAGGTTGGAGGTCAGACACTCGGGGGTCAGACGGATGTCAAACGTTTCTTGCGCGCTGTGTCGCTGCTGCGGCCCCCTTTTCGTCGGATCGTCCCTAGCTGGAATCTTCCATTTGTGTTGGACGCGTTGGCACAAGAACCTTTTGAACCCCTATCGCGAGCTTCCCTTAAGGATGTCACCCTGAAGGTTGTCTTTCTGGTCGCGATCTGCTCGGCCCGCCGAGTTTCGGAGTTGCAGGCGCTCTCTTGCCGGGAGCCCTATCTCCAGTTTCGTTCGACCAGGGTGGTTTTGCGGCCGGTGCCGGCGTTTCTTCTTCCAAAGGTCCTTTCGGTGTTTCATTTGAATCAGGAGATTTCTTTGCCAGTTTTCCGTGGGGCCTCCGGTGGCCCGGCGGAGAGGAACTTGCATCTTCTCGATGTCCGTCGGGCGTTAAAAAGGTACCTCCTGCGGACGGCCGATTTTCGCAAGTCCGATAGACTCTTTGTGCTTTTTGCGGGACCGAGGAAGGGGGAGGCGGCGTCAAAGGCCTCTATTTCTCGGTGGCTAAGGGAAGCTATTGCGTCAGCGTACATTTCCGGAGGTAAGTCGGTGCCGGAGGGGCTTAGGGCTCACTCCACTAGAGCGCAGGCAGCTTCCTGGGCGGAGTTCCGGCTCGTGCCTCCCGTGGATATCTGCAAGGCGGCGACGTGGTCGTCTTTGAATTCCTTTGTCAAGCACTATCGGTTGGATGTTCAGGCCTCGGAGGACACCTCCTTTGGGTCAGCGGTTGTGCAAGCTGGCTTGCTGGGTCCCTCCCGTGGTTAGGTTCCTTCACTGCTCTGGTACTAACCCTGAAGTCCGGGACTAGACTGGCTACACGATCAGGAAGAGGAAATTAGACTTACCTGCTAATTGTAGTTCCTGGAGTGGAGACAGTCTAGTCCCGTATCCCTCCCTAGTAGAGTTTCTGATGCGGCTGGAAGGGCGGCGTTCCAGCTGATTACAGGTAAGAGATGGTTTTTATTGCAGGGGATGGAAACCCTTATGGCTGGGGTGCCCCGATACCGTAAAAAAAAAAAAAAAAAAAAAAAGAAAAATTTTTAAGTCGCTGAAAGCACTGGTTTTCCCCTTCGTTCGGACGGACTTAGCCGGGGGGATGGCTCTGTAGGCAGAAAGTATAAGTCCGTGATGGTTTAATATGCTTTTTGGCATTATGTTCTTATTTGTTGCTCCGGTGAGTCTGCTTTGTCAATAGGGAACTGATGGCAGGAGGAGGCTCCCAGGTGGATATACCGGTGACATCAGAAAAGGAGGAGTTTCTCAGTCTCCAAGCTGCTGTATGAGATGGACAACCCTGAAGTCCGGGACTAGACTGTCTCCACTCCAGGAACTACAATTAGCAGGTAAGTCTAATTTCCTCTTGTAAGGCAATGGATAGATATAATGTAACCATTTCTATGGAGTAATCAAAGGGCGAGGATTTTACTTCCAACATAAAAGGGGAAAGTAAGTAGGCCACCTGGATGTAGAAAAATATGGTATCCCCATAGGTTGAACCCTATAAACTTAACCAGGAGTCTTCTGAATTTTCTAACTTATTAAAAATATCTTTTGTTTGACTACTAATAACAAACCACACTCAATCAGTGTTATCAGTAGCCATCAGTCCATTTTACTTTAATAAATACAGTCAAACCTCTGTTTTCATTTGCCCCGGTTTTCATACGCTTCGGTTTTCAACGTCTTTTTTGACTGAGATTTTGTCCCGGTTTTCATACATCGCTTCGGTTTTCAACGTCTTTTGACTGAGATTTTGTCCCGGTTCTCGTACATCGCCTCGGTTTTCGTAAAGTACAGTACTGTAAATACATACACCCTCGCGCTGCACACCATTCTGTATACACTGCCAGAACGCCTGCCCGGTCCCGGCAGCACTGCCCCCCGGACTCACCGATCGCCAGCGTGATGAGAAGCAAAAGCCAGCTGAGCACGTAAATGAAACACATCCTCGAGCCTGGTCAGAGTCAGAGAGGCAAGGATTGCGCAGAGAGGAAGGCCCCGATCTCGTCCACCGCCTGCCCGTTCTCTGGAGCGCCCCCTCAGGCTCGGAGGTAGCAGGGAAGAAAAGCTGTCAACGTAAGCAGGAGATGTTGCATGAATGTGGGAGGCAGTTCTTTCTCTTGCATGGTACGTCTGAAGCTATATCATTAAGATTTTCTGCCATTCTGAAGCATTGAGCAGATAATGTAAAGGTATTTTAATGGGCTGAATCCAATGTGATTCCGAAGAGAGCTGGGCACAGCAGCTTGTCAGGGGTGGCTAAGGCCAGATGTTAACATACTGTACTGTACAGTACTGAACTTAGCTTGCTTTCAGTGATGTTAAATGTTCATTTATCCATTTCATTAGTCATTTATATTTATTTCTCATTGTTTTCTGTATGTAAAAATATAGTTATTCTCTATAAAATGTATTTTTGTGAATATTTTTGGGTGTCTGGAACGGATTAATTGGATTTACATTATTTCTTATGGGAAATATTGCTTCAGTTTTCATACGTTTCGGTTTTAGTCAGACTTTTTCGAACGGATTAATCATGAAAACCGAGGTTTGACTGTATATAAAAACTAAAGTTCTTTTTATTTTAGTTTTTGTATATTTAAGTAAAATTGTTTTGGTCACTGAACCTCTCAGCTACTCTGTTCTGCAGATTAACCAGTTCAGTTTGGCAGAAGGAAATTCCCTTTCAGTACATTCTGTTAAAATGGTCCTCATCACAGACTGATCTAAACTAGAGAGCACATGCAGGTGGTTTACACATTAAGATTCTTTGGTCTGCCCAGGAAAATCTTTAACAGAAAATGTTAGGACTAAGGGCAATCTGGAATCCCTCAAGACCTTCAGAGATTGTCCAAATGAGCAACTAAAATATCAACAAACGGGGAGGAATAGGTTCATACTTACTTGTGTTGGAATATGGAACTGAAACTAAATCTTAAGACTGATTATTAGCAACATATCTAGCAGGAATATATAACATCAAGGCAAACTAACAGAGCAGAGTACGTCAACCACATGGGTGGTCCCTGGACATTGGGGGGGGGGGGGGGGAGAGCAGAAATACAGTGGTGTGCAAAAGTCTGGAATCACTTGTGAGTTTTGCGTTTTTCGTACTTTCTAACTTTTTTTTTTTTAAATTTTGCATTAGCCCAGCATATTCATCTTTCTACCACGTTAAAATGGATACATTTGGCTATTAGAGTTGACTTTTTTGTATTCCTTGTTTCCAATTTAAATACTTTACAGACACTGGGAGATAGCTACTGCGATTTTTGTAGATCCTGCGTTAAAACTGGATCGAGATTATCCAATATGCACATGTTATTTCTGACCAATCAGGAGGCTGGCTTCACTAACCAATCACAATGCAGATATCTAGCCAACAGTGCAGCTATAAAAACGCGCAGAATTTTTGAATTTCATATGCTTTTTGGATCGACCATGAAGATGACTTGGACCCTGACGTTGGAGGAGTGTGTTTGTGTGTCCTTTATGAGCGAGGAAGGACTTTCAAGCCATCAGATAGCCAGGAAAGTTGGCTTCAGTCAGAGCGCTGTTGTTAAGATTGTACAGAAGAAGAAAGAAACGGGTTCAGTGGTGGACAAGCCTTGTTCAGGTTGTCCACGTGCATCAACATCACACCAGGACCGCGCATTGATGCATTTCACTGACTAATCCCAAGTTGACCTCTCCTCAGCTACTTCGAGAGTGGTCAGACAAAAGTGAGGTCAGTGTCGGCTAATCAACAGTTCGTCTCCAATGCCTGCAGTTTGGTCTCCGGGGCTGCAAAGCACGGAATAAGCCACTGATGACTGACATACAAAGGTGCAACCGGATCGTGTGGGCGAGAAAGCACTTAACCTGGTTAACTGAAATGTGGGAAAAGGTGCTATTCAGCGATGAAAGCACCTTCTGCCTGTTTGGTAACCAGGTCCACACCTATGTGAGGAGATTTCCTGGAGAGGAATTCAAGCCTGAGTGTCTCAACCTCACTGTGAAGCATCCTTTGAAGGTCATGGTCTGGTTTGGGGCTGCATGGCTGCCAGTGGCGTTGGACGTCTTCACATCGTCGATGGAATGGTCAACGGGGCCAAGTACATCATGATACTGCAAAAGTGCATGGTGCCATCAGCACACCAGCTGTTTCCTGGCCAGTTCCTGTTCCCAGTATGACAATGTACCCTGCCATCGCTCCAGACAGGTGATCAGCTAGAAGCAGCGGAACAACATCAAGTCAATGGACTGGCCTGCCCAGTCTCCAGATCTGAATCCAATCGAGAATCTGTGGCACAAGGTGGCCTTGGAAATATCAAAGAGGCATCAGACATCTCAATTTGCAGCTTGGAACCGCATTGTCACCAATGATCACCTTATCAGACTGGTTCATTCAATGATGACAAGGTGCAGTCAGGTGATCAAGAACAAAGGGTGGCCCATCAAATACTGAGCCTTCACTGACACACAAAAATGGCCTTTTTCAAGGCCACATACATTAATTTGAAGGAAACCTAGCTTGCGTCCATAATATTTTAAAGCATACTTACAATAATATATCATTGGCCAACGATGTACATTACACGATTTTCACAGAAAAATCTATCAACAGGACAACTATGGGGAACAAACTCAGAAAATAAGGGCCAAACCAATACTAAAAGTTGGCCCTAATAGCCAAATCTATCACTTATCATGAGATACACAGAAAAAGCCACTGGGAGGAAAAATAAATTAAGATGTAAGGTCACGAAGTTGAAAAAACGTCATATTTACAAGTGATTCCAGACTTTTGTACACCACTGTAACATTTCACAAATGGGATTCAGCCACGATAGATGTTCTCATATCGCCTCAGAACAGGAAAGTTCCTCAGTGCTAGATTGGGGGTGGGGGGGGGGGGCAAGACCAGGGAACTAGGATTCTCATAGTTCTCTTTAGGCCAAGACCAATTTGGTTTCCTGTCCTATCCAAAAAGAGGTCAATCAAATGGAGAAATTCTCCAGGACCAAGCAGGAAGTCAGTCCTCACATATGGGTGACGTTGGTGCCGATGGAGCCCCCGTGCGGAGCATTACCCCAGCTTTCAAGGAAAGCCTTTGGGAATGCAGTGCGCATGCACGGTCCCCTTCCTGCCCAAGGGTGCCATCTTGCTCAGTCTTTCTTTTTTCCATGGAGCCCGACGGATGTGAGTTCGTGTTACCCGGAAAAAATTGGGGTTTTTTCCTGCTATTTTCGCTTTGTCTTATCCGGTTCGATGCCGGTTCCCCATCCCGCCTGGGCTCGGTACCCGGTATAGAGTCCAGAGTTTTGATTTTCGGTTTTTGTCCTTCGTGACTAACATTCGCGCTCTTTTTGTGTTTTCACTGGCAGCCCGGTTTTTTGACCTTGCAGGGGCCCTTTTTCCCCCCGATGGCTGCCAGAGGGTTCAAAAAGTCTCTCACCGACACACATGACTGCTGCCTCTGATGCCTCGGGCCCGACCATGACCCGCTGGCCTGTGGCCTGTGTGGCAAAATGTCGTCAAAGGCGCTTCGGAGCCGTCAGCATCAACGTGAGCGAATTTTCTCTGACTCCGCGTCCGGCCGGGCCCGGACTTTGTCAGAGACCTCGACATCTCGGGAGTCCGACCCTGAGCGCCGTCGGGGTTCCTCTGAAAGGGAGTCTCCCACCCGGGAGCACAGAAGGAAGAAAACGTTTGCGAGGGCGGCGTCGGTGGAAGCTCCTGGTTCCTCGAGGGCCGGGTTGGGTAGCCCTGACCGCTGCCCCAGGCTCTTGGAGTCGGAGAGGCCTTCCAAGCTACCTCGTGTGGAGCCGGAGTCCCCGAGTCACATAAGTGCAGTTGTCCTCGTGGACTCTCCTCCGGGGGAGCCGATGTCGGCTTGGACTCAGGTTGACGGCCTTGGAGAGCAGCTTGGCTGCCCTCATGGAACAGCAGCGGGTGCTGATCGCTGGTCTGACCGGTGCATCTGCCCCGACCACCGGGACCTCGACGTCTAAGTCGACCCTGGAGACCGAGCCGATCCTCGAGTCAATGAAGTCTCGAGTTGATCCTTGGTCAAGGTCTCCCTCGACCTCCTGTGCAGGGCCAAGGTTCTCGACACCGATACCCTTGGTGTCGGGGCGGGTGGCACTGAGGCCCACATGGCTGGAGCTGCTCGATTCCTCCTCGGAGGAGTTGGAGTGGGAGACGGAGGACGAGGAGTCCCCGGACACCTTCCGGGCCCGGTGCATCCCTTCAGACTCACTGGAGTCCGAGCCTCGGAGACGGCCCCCCCCCCCCCCCCGGAGGATACCCGGTTCTCAGACTTCGTGAGGGACATGGCCAAAGCCTTGACCTTCCCTGCGGACGCTGAGGAGGAGCCTCGAGCTGAGGAGCTCGATGCCCTCCAATATGATTTTTCTCCGAAGGAAGCCTTTACTGTACCGGTTCCTCCGATGCTGGAACGGCTGCTCTTCCGTATGTGGGAGGCACCAGTCTCGACGCTGGTTCTTAGCAAATGGGTCTATTCCATTTACTGAGTCCGTAAGAGCCCTGGGTTCCAAAAGGCACAGCTACCGCACCACTCCATGGTTGTGGAATCGGCCATGCACCGTCTGAAGAGTCAGAAGATGCACTCCTCTGTGCCCCCCGGCTGGGAGGCCTGGAACCTGGATGCCCTCGGTAGAAAGTGCTTTCAGGGCTCTATGCTATCGTGCCGTGTCCAGACCTACCAGCTGTACATGGGCATGTACCTACGAGACCTGGCAAAGGAGATTGCCGGGTTCTCAGCTGGCCTCTCTGAGGAACCTTTGCAGAGGTTCAAGGCTTTGTCAACAGGGATTCGAGAGTGCTCGAAGTTTATCTCTTGTGCAGCCTATGATGGCTTTGAGGCTTCGGCCTGGGTAGTCATGGCCGGCATCGGGGCATGCCGTCAGGCCTGGCTACAGTCATCAGACCTGGAGCCATGGATGCAAGACAAGTTGGTCGATGTCCCTTGCCGAGGTGAAAACCTTTTCGGTAAGCCCATGACTGAAAAGGCTGCGGAAATCGAGACTGAGACTCTCACCAGGACAAGGCTGTCCAGGAAGACTTCTGCCCCTTCTCAGAAAAAGAAGGGCTCGGGAAAGAAGCCCTTTTTCCCAAGGAAAGGTGCCGTCTACAAATCCTACCCTCAATACCAGGCCTCTCCAGCTCCCCAACAGGGCCAGCAGGCCAAGGGGCAGGGGCATGGGCCCCGTAGGCAGAAGACCCCTAAGCTCCGGCTCCTGCACAGCAGGGAGCGTGGTTTTGACTCCCACAGCATAGCCTCTTCTAAACAGCTGGCTCCACTCAGCACAGGAGGTCGGCTGACCCTGTACACCTACAGATGGCCAGCCATCACAGGGGATACCTGGGTACTGAGCATAGTCCAGAAGGGCTACTTGCTCCACTTCCACCAGATACCCCCCCTCCTACTTTCCAGAGGAGCCTCCAAGACTCCCTCTGCACAGAAACCTCCTCCAAGAGTTGGCAAATCTTCTAAAGGAACAGGTGGTGGAACCAGTGCCTCACCACCTGCAAGGACAAGGCTTCTACTCCGGGTACTTCCTGGTACCAAAAAGGACAGGAGGCCTCCGGCCTATCTTAGACTTACGAAACTTAAACAAGTTTCTGGAGAGGGAAAAGTTCAAGATGCTTACCCTTGGGATACTGCTGCCCTACCTCCAACAGGGAGATTGGCTATGCTCCTTAGACCTCAAGGATGCTTATACTCACATTCTCATCAATCCAGACCACAGACAATATCTCAGATTTGTGGTGGGAGGAAACCATTTTCAGTACAGAGTACTTCCCTTTGGCCTAACTTCCGTCCCCAGGGTTTTCACCAAATGCCTGGCGGTGGTGGTGGCCTATCTCAGAAATCGGGGAATTTTTGTCTTCCCATACCTGGATGACTGGCTCATCATGGGTCAGTCTCTCCAGGAGGCCAGACAAGCCACTCTTCGCACTGTCTCTCTTCTTCACCATCTGGGCTTTGTCATAAACTTACACAAAGTCCACTTTGCTCCCCTCACAGAACCTAGAGTTTATAGGGGCAAGATTGGAAACCCTGCAGGCAAGAGCGTACTTAGAAACATAGAAACATGATGACAGAAAAAGACCACATGGCCTATCTAGTCTGTCCTTCCATATCAACAACTACAACAGTCCACTTTTTACCTTTAGAGATCCTCTGTGTTGGTCCCATACTTTTTTGAATTCAGTTACTGTCCTCATATTTACCACCTCCACTGGGAGAATATTCCATGGATCCACTACTCTTTCCGTAAAGAAATATTTCCGCATATCACTCCTGAATCTATCTCCCTTCACCCTCATCCCATGTCCCCTCGTAGCAGAACTTGCTTTCAATTGAAAGAGGCTCTCTCCCTGAACATTTATGCCACGGAGGTATTTAAACATCTCAATCATATCACCTCTATCCAGCCTTTCCTCTAAGGTGTACATATTAAGATCCTTAAGTCTGTCCTCATATGCTTTATAATGAAGCCCACTAATCATTTTAGTAGCCACCCTCTGCACCGACTCTATCCTGTTCACATCCTTTTGAAGGTGTGGTCTCCAGAATTGCACACTATACTCCAAATGAGGTCGCACCAAAGACTTATACAGAGGCATTATCACCTCCTTTTTTCTGCTAGCCATTCCTCTCTGTATGCACCCAAGCATCCTTCTAGCTTTTGCCGTCGCCTTTTCTATCTGTTTAGCTACTTTAAGATCATCAGACACAACCACGCCTAGGTCCCGCTCTTCTTTAGTGGACAAAAGTACTTCACTTCCTATACTGTATTGCTCCCTTGGATTGCTGCAGCCCAAATGCATGACCTTACATTTTTTAACATTAAATCCCAGCTGCCAAATTCTAGACCATTCTTCAAGCTTAGCTAGATCCCTCCTCATGTTATCTACACCTTCCTGGGTGTCTACTCTATTGCAGATTTTGGTATCATCCGCAAAGAGGCAAACCTTACCCGACAGCCCTTCCGCTATATCACTAACAAAGATGTTAAAAAGAATCGGACCAAGGACAGATCCCTGGGGCACACCACTGGTAACATCCTTCTCCTCAGAGTGAGCCCCATTTACTTGTACTCTTTGTCGCCTCCCACCCAACCAATTTCTAACCCAAGCAGTAACTTTAGGGTCCATCCCTAGGGTGCTCAGTTTGTTTATAAGTCGCCTGTGAGGAACAGTGTCAAAGGCTTTACTGAAATCTAAATACACCACATCTAGAGCTCTCCCTCGGTCCATCTCCCTGGTCACCCAGTCAAAGAAATCAATCAGATTTGTCTAACAAGACCTGCCTCTGGTGAATCCATGCTGCCTCGGATCCTGTAATCCGTTGGACTCCAGAAACCTCACTATTTTCTTTTTCAGCAGCGTTTCCAATAATTTACTCATCACCGAAGTTAAACTAACCGGCCTGTAGTTTTCAACCACATCCTTACTTCCGCTTTTGTGTAAAGGCACCACATGAGCCTCTCTCCAGTCCTTTGGCACCACTCCCGACTCCAACGAGGCATTGAAAAGGTCAGTCAGTGGAGTTGCTAGAACGTCCCCAAGTTCCCTCAGTATTCTAGGGTGTATCCCATCCGGTCCCATCGCTTTGTCTACTTTAAGTTGAGCTAGTTTCTCACGAACACAGTCTTCTGAAAATTGTTCAAGATGTCCCTCGCTTCTGTTCCTATTTGTGGGTGTTTTCTGAGGTCCTGCTCCTGGTTCTTCATCTGTGAACACAGAACAAAAATATTTGTTAAGCAATTCCGCTTTATCCTTATCAGCTTCTACATATTCCCCCCCTGCACCCTTGAGTCTGACAATACCACTTTTACCCTTCCTCTTCTCACTAATATATCTGAAAAATGTCTTATCCCCCCATTTTATTGCATTGGCTATTTCCTCCTCCTTTTGCATCTTTGCCTTCTTGACTACTTTGCTAGCTTCTCTAAGTTTTTCCAAATACAGATGCCTGTCTTGCCCGAGGACAGGGCCCACAGACTGATGGACTTTGCCAACCAGTTCCAAAGCAATTCTCAGGTCTCTGCCAGGCACTTCCTGCGGCTCCTGGGCCACATGGCATCCACGGTACATGTGACCCTGAATGCCTGTCTGCACATGCAGACTGCTCAGTGGTGCCTCAGAGCTCAGTGGGCGCAAGCCACAGGCGACCTCCGAGATAGAGTAAAGGTGTTCAAACCACTCTTGGACTCCTTGCAGTGGTGGCTACATCTCCCAAACCTTCTCAGGGGAGGGTACCCTTTCAGGCCCCAGCACACACAAGGGTGCTGATGACCGATGCTTCCTTAAAGGGCTGGGTTGCACATTGCCAGGGCACATGCACTCAAGGCCTCTGGTCTCCTCAGGAGGCCACACAGCAGATCAATCTGTTGGAGCTGCAAGCAATCCGTTTGGCTCTACAGACTTTGTCTCATGCCCTCTCTCACCAGTCTGTCTTAGTTCAGACAGACAATCAGGTAGCAATGTTCTATGTGAACAAGCAAGGGGGCACAGGGTCCAGACTCCTATGTCAGGAGGCGCAGGCCCTTTGCTCCTTTGCAGTCAAACAAGGCATGTTTCTCAAAGCAGTTTATCTGCCTGGTCAGAAGGACTTCTTGGCAGACAAGCTAAGCAGGATTCTCCAGTCTCACGAATGGCAGTTGAAGCCACTGGTGGTCCAGCAGATCTTTCTACGATGGGGACTTCAATCCATCGATCTCTTTGCTTATCCACTGAACTGTCAGCTGCCCAGGTTTTGCTCCAGACAGCCATATTCCCCTGAGAATGGCAGCAAATGCGTTTCTGATCTCCTTGTCTACGGGCCTCCTGTATGCGTTTCCTCCCACGCCCCTGGTGGCCCAAACTCTGTTCAAGATTCTACGTGACAAGGCCTCGGTGATTCTGGTAGCCCCCAGATGGCCGAGGCAACCGTGTTTTCCACTTCTTCTGCAGTTGGTGGAAACGCCATTCCCTCTGGGGTTGCAACCTGATCTCCTGTCTCAGGATCAGGGTTCCCTTTTGCACCCCAATCTCAGATCCCGCAATCTGATGGCCTGGCTGCTGGAAGGATAGTCCTAGCTTCTACCTAGGGAAGTGTTGAGGAGGTGGTCCACCAGAAAGTCCTGTGCCCTCAAGTGGCATAGGTTCTCAATATGGTGTGCTCAGCGCAATGAAGATCCTTTCTCCTGCCTTGTACTACAATACCTACTTCACCTGTCAGACCTAGGCCTTAAGTCCAACTCTGTTTGGGTCCACCTCAGTGCTCTATCGGCACACCACTCACCGGTGGAGGGTCAGTCTCTGTCAGTTCACCCCTTGGTGTCCCACTTCCTCAGAGGCCTGCTTCTGCTCAAGCCTCCGATTTGTTCACCAGCCACTGAGTGGGATTTGAACGTGGTCTTGCAGCGACTTACTCGCCCACCGTTTGAGCCGATGGCTACTTGCCATTTACGCTTCCTTACTTGGAAGGCGCTCTTCCTGGTAGCTCTTACCTCGGCCAGACGTGTGAGTGAACTACAAGCTCTGGTTTCTGATAGATCGTACACACGGTTCTATAGGAACAGGGTGGTCCTACGGACCCATCCGAAGTTCCTTGCAAAGGTTGTCTCCTCCTTCCACTTCAACCAGGAGGTGGTTCTTCTGACATTCTTTTCCAGGCAGCATACCAGCCGGACTGAAACAGTCTTGCATACCCTGGACTGTAATAGGACGTTGTCCTTTTACATAGAACATACGCGGGGGCACCGAAGGGCTACTCAGCTCTTTGTCTCCTTTGACCCTAATAAACTGGGGTTGCCTGTCTCCAAGCGTAGCTTGTCCACTTTGGTAGCAGATTGTATCGCCTGGGCATACAAGGCAGCCAGCATGTCCTTGCAGGGTCGCGTCACGGCCCACCGTGTCAGGGCGAAAGTCGCGTCAGTAGCTCATCTCCGCTCTGTTCCATTGGCAGACATCTGCGGGGCTGCTACTTGGTCTTCAAGCCAGACTTTTGCAGTCCACTACTGCCTTGAGAGAGAGTCCTGAAGGGACAGTGCTTTCGGACAGGCGGTACTCCGCAATCTCTTTGTGGTTTAGGCAACTCCTACCCTCCGGCCCTTGTGTTGGGCTACCGTACGGGGGCGTTCTCAGAGGATATTCTTATCACGAATGCTGAGGCTCTTGAGAGGGAGCCATTTTTTCAGCTTTGGGTTCCCGGTAGCCTAGAGCTGGGGAGTCCCATATGTGGAGGACTGACTTCCTGCTTTGTCCTGGAGAAAGAATAGTTACTCACCTGTAACAGGTGTTCTCCAGGAGCAGCAGGAATCAGTCCTCACGACCCTTCCTCCTTTTCTGGAGTTGCAGTCAAATACTTTATTTTGTTTTTTTGCTGTCTTTTAGCTATGTCATCAGACTGAGCAAGATGGCACCCTTGGGCGGGAAGGGGACTGCACATGCGTGCTGCATTCCCAAAGACTTTCCTTGAAAGCTAGGGAAATGCTCTGCACGGGGGCTCCGTCGGCGCCGACGGAGCCCATATGTGAGGACTGATTCCTGCTGCTCCTGGAGAACACCTGTTACAGGTGAGTAACTACTCTTTCCCTAGTGTTCATCAAATAGGCAGAAGGAGCCCTGTTTCAACCCAGCATCAAATTCTTAGTCCACACAGTGTGGATATTGAAAGGATATCCTCTCCATGTTCTTTTGGCTTTTAAGAGAGACTCCACTAGATAAGATTAGTTTTAAATGGAGAATGTTTGCTGTGTGACGGGACAGTTAGGCCATAGATCAGTGCTTCCTACTTGTAATTGATGTGACACAACTTCAAACCTTGAAAATTCACATGACCCCAGGCGACTACCAAAACAAATTACTGTGGGGGGAGGGGGAGTCTTACCCTTTTTCCAATGCTGATAAAAATGTACAAATATAATACATTTATTACATTTTTTAAAGTAGTAATATTGTGTAATAATTATTTAACACAGATCTGTTATCTGAGTTAACTTCCCTCTCAACCAAGTGTATCTGCAATTAATCACGTCTCTTAACCTCTTCCCCCCTCAAGACTATCTCTTCCCTCAACCCCCCTCTCCATCTCCCCCCAATCCATTGCACAAATCTGTTATCTTATTTTGATTTGATATGAATTTCATATTCCATTTTTATACATCAGCATTTAAGACCATTGCTCAATGTAATGATTAGAATTTCTACTAATTTTGAGAGTCATTAAAGTTAATGTAGTTGAGCAAAACCAATTTCTATTCTATCTGTTTATATTAATGACAAGTGGTAGAAGATTGGACTCGTAATCATAACTAGGATGTCGCTGTGAGTTATCTACTAGTTTAAATGCTAGGTACCTGAGATGTTAATGCCTGAAGTACAAATATGATATGCAGAGAGCATTAGCATGGCCTTTTTGAAGACAGTGCGGGCAAGGTAATGTCGCAGAATGCAGTCTATTAGTTTTCCCTATGCTAACCAGTGAAAAGGGCCAGTTAGCTCAGGGAAGCATCTCTTCTCCTCTGAACAGATTGATCCTTTCGGCGATACCTTGGGCATGATTTTCAGACCGAGCTCTTGTCTCTCCCCCTTTAAGTATCCCTGCCCTTCATGTCCTACTTACCCTCCCCCTCTCGGATCTAAGAAGGATCTTCTAGTCCCAAATGCTCCCCCACTCCCTTCCGGGCTCTGTATTTACTAGCTGAAGAGCACGCTGAATCTTTGCTAGTCTAAGGGAGCATGCTGCGGTTCCACTGAATGTGAGGATTTACAGTTTTTGTTTCTGCTGCTTTCCCGTAGTTCTTCCATGGTTGATTTTAACAGATGAATGGTTTTGGGCAGTATGCACACTGAGAGTAATTATATAACAAGTTGGCTAATTAGTGTGGCAAATATGCAGCTATGTTTAAATATACTTTCCCTTTG
This sequence comes from Ichthyophis bannanicus, assembly GCA_033557465.1. Classification (NCBI taxonomy): domain Eukaryota; kingdom Metazoa; phylum Chordata; class Amphibia; order Gymnophiona; family Ichthyophiidae; genus Ichthyophis; species Ichthyophis bannanicus. The sequence continues at coordinate 113,349,771 of CM066038.1, read as the reverse complement.
GAAAGTTCTCAATGTACACATTTAAACCTGCTATTTTGTATACTCAAATTTCCCAGCTTTTTTAGATGCACACATGCATGCGTATTTTGTAAAGGATATGTGTAAATTCTAATCCCTCACCAACCCCACTTCCAAGAATGCCTCCACTCATTTTGGGTAAACCTATGCACATACAAGATGTATGTGTGTATATTTTTACCCATGCATAGCCTGGGCAATTTTAAAAAGCCATTTTCATTTTTAAACCTGTTTCCTGTGCATAAATGACTTCAAAATTACACCCAGTGTTGTCAGTTTTCAAACATCTGCGAGTAGTTGCAAAGTCCATGTCTAAGTTTACCCACAATATGTGTGTTGCTTCTCCTGAGCTAATTCTGCTTCCGAGTCTACCTACTTTCCCACAGACACTAGTACATGTACTGTTCATTCCCATACAGATTGTTACCTGGGGATATGGTTGCCAGTAAAAGACAAACCACTCAGGCTTTAAAAAAACCTTAATCTAACATTTTCTCTTGTTTCCTGTGGCAAAGCACTTTTGAATATATATATATTTCTGTCATTATTTATGATAATTTTTACATTACTGTTAATCATTCATATAGGAATATGTTTACTGAAGTGCACTAAGAGCGCACTTGCATTGTGAGTCAGAAATCAGCATGGGAAGTGCAGAGACCCTGTGATAACTGTTGGGGGCGTACCTCACTGTGCTAAAAATTCAGGCGCACTTACCATCCATTGTACCCATTAATACATTGGATACAATGCCCACTCTCCGTTCTTAACCCTCCTAATCCATGCCCAATGACATGTTAAGAAGTTAGAGTGGGATTTTTAATGTGCTGGCTGTTTTAGCATGCAGTAGCAGTTACTGTGGCCCTGTGCTGCTTAGTAATGCTAAAGCATGTGCTATCCTTTAGTGCACTTTAGTAAGTATGCCCCATGGTGCTATGAGATGTATATAGCATTATCAAGATGTATTTGGCACTATACAGACACATATAATACTCAGTCCTTGTTCCATGAAGCTTACAGTTTAGTCAAGAGAGAGAGACTAGAAATGATTAAAGCCAGAAGGTCATAAACAGGAAGAATTTATCGCTTTGACCAGGTGAAAAGCAGTATGTAAGCACAGCGAAATAAAATAAATAATAAATAAATTGTGGTTTTGAAGGCAACTTGAAAGAAGTGACATTTTAGGTGGAATTTGAACATGGTTAGAGGAAGAATTACATAGTCATGCAGAAAGATTATTCCAGGCATCCAGTGGAACAAGGTTTAAAGTGTAGAGCTGAGATTTGTCAGTGGAGCAGAAGAGCACAGATAAGAACAAGCACTGATAAATGTTCTGTGAGTATTCTAGAACCGTTTAAAGTTTTGATCTAGCTAATGATTCCTTTCATAACCTTATCTAATGCAACAATATTGTTGAAAACAAACATATCAGAGGTTGCCATATCTGGTATGAATAATTATCCAGATAGCAGAATAATCGGAGTGTGTTTTGTGTTTGATTTTTTTTAAAATGTGGGATTGTACTGAAATTTGATGAGAATTCTTAACATTCTTAATATTCTTTCAGGAGTTCAGTGCCTTGGTTTGAGCTTGCTAGGGTATTTGGTGCCTAGAAAAAGCTTGTGCAAAGAAACCATGCATCTCCTGTCGTCGTTCCTGGTTTTCACTTTACAACGCTTTAAAGATGTCATTGATGTACAGAAGAATGTATGTAATTTATTTCTATAGCTGTATTATACTGAAATGTGAAAGGCCAGTTTTAGATGTATGTTGGGCTGTGGATAATTCCAACTGTATTTTACAAAGACTGCCAAATGCAGATCTTTTGTAAAAGATATAGATATAGATATAGAAACATAGGCCATGTGGTCTTTTTCTGTCGTTATATTTCTATCTAGTCTGTCCTTCCATATCAACAACTAAAACATATGTATATATAAGGACATTCAGGAGTGCATGTTAATGTCTTACCATGTCCAGAGAGAGCAGTGATTTTTCTTAAAAAGTTCCACATGGAGAAAACATCATCCAGCTTTCCCCTAAATGTGCATGGGAGTGCTTTCTAAAATCTGCTCCCAATATCCATACATCCTCCTAATCTCCATCTACCAGCAGCACAAGTCCCCTCCCACACACACAGCACCCCCGGAGCATCTGATTCCCCCTGAACACTTCCCCAGCATCCGATCACTCATACCAATCACCGCCTGACATTCAATTCCCCCTCTATGAAATCTATACTACCCAACATGACCTCTCTGGGCAGACCCCCACTGTCCTCCACCCTCAGTTCCCTCTCTCCTGCTTTCACCGGGGATTTTAGTAGTCTGGTGGAAGCAGAAGCCAGTCCCCAGTCACTCCTGCTCTTGTGAGCCTTGTGTTCAAAATGGCACCTGTAACTCCTAGCAGTAATCTCATAGTACTGCTGCTAGAGATTAGGCTGCCAAATAAGGGCATTGCCATATAAGGACAAGCATTGGGAGGGAGGAGTGTCCTAGTGGTTGGGGCAAGTTACCTCAGGCTGGAGGGCAAGGGGTTCAAATCCTGCTAGAGATCAGCAACCTTGGGCCAGAAGGACTGGGGTTTCTGGTCCTACAGGTGCTCCTTGTGGGTACAAAAACACAGATTGCAAGTCCTTTGGGGACAAGGGGCATAAGTGCCTTTTTAGACCTGTCTTTATCACACCGTTGAAATCTGGACATTGTATTGATCACCCTGTGTAAACAGCGGCTTTCTAAAATCACTATTTGCACATGTAGGCAATCTGTACATTTAGAAGCTGTTATTTCTCAGATACCGAGCAGGAAGTCAGCTCTCACATATGGGTGACATCGCCGACAGAGCCTGCGTGAGAACTCTTCCCAGCTTCCAAAGGAAACTTTTGGAAGGTGCTCCATGCATGCCTGCCGGTCTTCCCGGCTGAAGGAGCCATCTTACCTCAGTATTCTTTTTTTATCTGTGGAGCCCTCCACAGAAACAAAAATGCTGTTCAGCATCTTCTTACTGTCTCCGGGAACATTGGTGCTGTGTGTTTCTTGTTTTTTTCCTTTTTTCTTTTGGCATGCGGGATTTTCCTCTCCCACCCCCTGGTCGGTAAGGATGTTGGAGTCCTTTGACTTGGCGTAAGCGGTCTTCCCTGCCATGTCAAAGCCGGCCAGTGGCTTCAAGAATGCACTTAGTGTGGCTAGACCATCTCCATCACGGACCACCACAGCTGGTGCCTTCAATACCTTGGGGCTGAACATGACCCTTGGACTGCACTCTCTACTTGCAAATGATGCCCAAGGGGCTTAACCCTTTGAAGGCCTCCTTTAAATTTTTAATCCACATTCTGCAGCCGGGTTAATTCTTGCATATTTCAGGAAAATTGTACCCGTCTTATTCAATATGTTCTAATAGTGATCTTCCTTCTGCTATGGTCATGTATTATATACCATTTGATAGGAATATTTAGTCAGAATTTTGGATCCCAAGAGTTTTGGGCTCGGCCTGGAAAGGGTTAAGAACTGAGAACAGCAGCAGGAATTGCTGTTTGGTTCTGAAGTGTCGGTATCAGCCCTGACATCGACCTCTGCATCGATGCCCTTGAAGGCCTCCACCAATGCTTTGGCTTCGCACAGAGTCCAGGCCCACTTGGAGCTAAGGGGTCACAGAGCACCGTAACGACTGCTCTCCTTTAATAAGGTGCACCCCCAGAAAGACTGGATTTCAACTTTGTCGGCGTTGAAGGGCAATGCCAAGTCCAGGACGAAGGCCATGGGCATCGGCATTGATGCACTGTAGGTGGTTCGAGAGGGCTACCTGCTTTGCTTTGAGCAGATTCCCTCCACCTTCTTTCCAGGGGAGTACACTCTCAAGCATCACCAACATGAACTACTCCAACTGGAGGTCAAGGCCCTCCTGGCAGAAAGGGCGGTGGAACCTGTTTCACCATACCACACAGGACAGGGTTTCTACTCCCGCTACTCCCTGATCCCGAAGAAAACAGGCGAGTTCTTACCCATCCTGCATCTCCACAATCTCAATCACTTCCTAGTGAAGGAGAAGTTCAAGATGGTATCCCTAGGAATGATGCTTCCTTTGTTCAATTGAGAGACTGGCTGTGCCCCTTGGATCTCAGACACCCACATTCACATCCTCATTCATCCCCTGCACTGTTGCTATCTCTGCTTTATGCTCAGCGGATGGCACTATCAATACAGGGTTCTACCATTCAGCCTTGCCTCTACCCCAAGGGTCTTCACCAAATGTCTGGCAGTTGTTCCCATCTTCCTTGGATCATGGGAATCTTTGTCTTCCCCTACCTGGATGACTGATTGTCAGCAGTGTGATGCCGGACAAGGTCCAGCAGTCCATACAGTGCACCATTCAGGTGCTGGAACAGCTGGGCTTTGTCATCAACTACACAAAGTCCCATCTGCAACTCTCTGTGCCTCATGTTAATTGGGGCTCTCCTCAATATCACTCTGGCTCGTGCATTCCTTCTGGCAGACAGGGCCCAACGCCTAGTCACCTTGGTGAGGGACATCCAGTGTTGCCCAGTTGTCATGGATTGGCAGATTCTGCGCCTCAGGCCGTCTTCAGATGCGTCAGACATGGTGGACTATGCACACAGTAGTATCAGGTGATGGGACATCTTTCGGACAGGGTCTTGTGATACCGCCCCTCTAGAAATCCCTGTCCTGGTGGCAGCACCCCAATCACCTGCTTTCGAGGCTTCCCTTCCAGGCCCTGCCGCACCAGCAAGTCCTAACGACCGATGCCTCCAAACTCGGCTGGGGGATACATCTGAATGGCCTGTCCACACAGGTCCTCTGGTCTGTGGGGGGAAGCTGCCATGAGATCGGCTTCCTGGAGCTTTGGGCCATTGCTGATACTCTCCGAGTGTTTCAGCAACAGTTCTCCTACCAGGTTGTCCTCATACAGATGGACAACCAGTTGGCCATGTCACCGCTACAAACAGGGTGGCATGTGTTCATACCTCCTGTGCTGGGAGGCAGTCCGCTTCTGGAGGTTTGCGATCTCGCACGGTATGCTCCTCAGAGCGGTATATGTACCAGGGGAGCTCAACATGCTAGTGGATTGCCTCAGCAAGGTCTTTCAGCCACACAAGTGGACTCTGAACAGGCAGATTGACAACCACATCTTACAGATATGGGGCACACCATCCATAGACCTCTTTGCCACTCCCTGCAACACCCAGCTTTTGGTGTTTTGCTCTAGAGTGCCCTGCCAGAATTGCTTTTCTCTTGGATGGGAGCAAGGGTCTTCTCTATACTTACCCTCCAACTCCTCTAATGGACAAGACCCTATAATGTACAGTGCTGCGTATGACTGGTAGCACTATATAAATGCTTAGTAGTAGTAGTAGTATTCAAGTTGCAGGCGGATGGCACTACCATAATTCTCATTGTGCCGCACTGGTCCAGGCAGCCCTGGTTTCCACTCCTCCTCAGATTGTCTTAACGGCAACCACTCAGACTGGACTTTGCCCCAGACCTAATCTCTCAGGATAATGGGACTCTGCTTTACCCTAACCTCGCAAAGCTTCACTTGCCACAAGAAGTGGAGAACATCCTTCGCTTCACACAAGGACTTGTTGAGATATGCTTATGCTTTCAAGTGGTGCAGGTTCTCCATGTGGTGTGAGAACAAGTCTCTGGACCCTTTCTCCTCTGTGGAGTCAGTTTTGTCTTATCTTCTGCACCTTTCAGACTCTGGTCTGAAGTTCAGCTTGGTCAGAGTGCACCTTAGTGCTGTAGCTGCTTATCATTGGCCCATAGCTGATAAACTGATCTCTGCTCACCCCTTAGTAGGTTGCTTTATGCAGGGCCTCCTACTGTGTTGGCACCCCACCCTTTAAACCACTTCTGGTCATGTGGGACTTTAATGTGGGACTTGAACATCTCCTTGCACCCCTGTCTTGAGCCGCTTAGCTCCTGCCTGCTCAAATTCCTTACGTGGAAGGTCATTTTCCTGGTGGCGCTCACTTCGATGTACACAGTCAGTGAATTGTAAGCACAGGTGGTGCACTCGCCATACACCAGTTTTCAAGAACAGGGTGGTTCTCCAAACTTAAGAGATTCCTACCTAAGATAGTTCCTGCTGCTTTTCATCTCCTTCAATTGATGGTGTTACCCACCCTCTTCCCAGAGCTGAGGCCTTGTTGCACACCTTGGACTGTAAGAGAGCACTGGCTTTCTACCTGGAGAGGACAAAAGTTCATTGTCATTCCTCCCAGCTCTTTGTCTCCTTTAACCCCAATAAGCTGGGGATAGAAGTGTAGAAATGTACCCTGCCATTTTGGTGGCAGACTGCATCTCTTTTGCTTATGCTCAGGCTGAACTGACAGAATGCCATGCCACGGCTCACAGTGTCTGCACTATGGTCACTTCAGTGGCCAACATGCGTTGCTTCTCCACAGAGGAGATCTATAGGGCTGCTACGTGGTCATCAGTCCACACTTTTACAGCCCATTACTGTCTGGATAGAGATTCCCGTTGTGACAGCAACTTCAGCCAGGCCATACTCTGGCATCTCTTTGAGAATTGAAGCAACTCCTTCCCACCGGCCCTTCTGTCTGTCCATGCTACTGTAGAATCGATCTGTTGTCCAAGCTGATCTCGGAACCTTTCAACAATTGCTTATGCTGCTTGTTCTCTGTTTATTTTTTTCTGGTTGCCCCATTGGGTCTTTTACAGGTTTTTTCGGTAGCCTGTAGCTAGGGAGTCCCATATGTGAGGACTGACTTCCTGCTTGGTCCCGGAGGAAGTATAGTTACTCATCTGTAGCAGATGTTTTCTGGGATCGGCATGAATCAGTCCTCACTACCCTCCCTCCTCCCTATGGAGTTGTTTTCTTTTTTTGTTGGCTTAATTAAGCTATGTCATCATACTGAAGGAAGATGACTCCTTTTGGTGGAAGACCAGCACGCATGCATGGAGCACCTTCCAAAAGCCTCCTTTGGAAACTGGGACGCGTTCCCGCGCGGGCTTAGTCGGTGATGTCACCCATATGTGAGGACTGATTCCTGCTATTTCTAGAGAACACCTGCCACAGGTGAGTAACTATGCTTTACATGTGGAGATTCTGCAAAAATAATGCACATAATGTGATCCTGAGAAGTTTAATTTATGTGCAGTGCATCAGCTTTAAATTTTGAGTATAAGAGTGGAAAGTACACAAGTTCATTTGCTAACAGTTTTGGAATCATGTGTCTTGTGCCGATGGATTTAATTTCTTGACAACTTCAGGAAAGGCAGACATTCAACAGGAATAATTTATGCAAGTATAAATTGTGCAGAAAGTGGGATATTGGATAGGCTAACATCCGATGTGTGGCAATGCCATGCAGAAGGCCCCCAGTTCAGTTCCAGAATCAGGTCTTTGACTTTCTGGTATGCTGGGACTGGGAATGCTGTAGAGAAGTTTTCACAGCCTTTGAAAGAAGGGACTGGGGCGTGATTGTGCTATAGTAGCATCTAGTGCCTGGATTTAGGGGCCATAGTTGTAGATCTTAGGAGTTGTCCTGCTGCTTGGCTCATGTCTGAGGAGTGCTATTTCAATGAAAAACTGAGACGGGGAAAAAATTCTTGGGGCAGTAGAGAATGAATGCTTATGACCCTAGATCCCAGGGCTGCTTCCAGTTGAGCTGGAACTATAAGGAAACTGCTGGCTCAAAAAAAAAAAAGTGGGCGACAACTCCACAGCATTTTCCCATAGATGTTTGCATACACGGAGGTCAGTATTCAACCATTGTGGTCTGTATATTTAGCAGCACTGTCCATGTACGGATTGATTGGTGACCATCTGGCACTGTGTGTTTAGTTTAGGTCTGCTATTCATTAGGTCTAAACTAAATTGGTAACTTATGCAAACAGTGGTTCAATATCACTGTTTCTGTCACATTTTTAGGACTGCCTCTACCCCATCTGTAACCTAGTCTGCATTTATATGGTAATATTGGATCATATTGAGCTATTCAAATGGCCTACTATCCATATAACGTTTGGAAATATATGGATAAGCAAACTGTATTTTCACCTGACCAATGTTCTGTTTTAGGTAATGCACATATTGTAACGCAAAGAAATTCTTTCTAAAACTTTTAAAAGAAAGTTTTGTCAAAATTCTGCTCCTGTAGCTAACTACGTAAATAACTCTACCTTGTTATAAAAGTAGACTTCTGGTAGAAAAACACACTTCAGATTAGATAGTGGTTTCCTCACTGCCCTCCTGAGAGAACCAAACCTCTGGCTTCTTTCTCTATAATTTAAACCTTTCGCAAATCCACCCATTCAGAAATTACATGGAAACATAGAAAATGACGGCAGATAAAGACCATACAGCCTATCCAATCTGTCCATCTATAAGAACTAGTAAGTTCTGCAATCCCTTCCCCTCTCTCTCAGAGATGCTCTTTATTTGTACAATGCTTTTTTTGAATTCAGATACAGTTCTTGCCTGTATCACTTTCACTGGGAGGCTGTTCTATGCATCCACCACCCTTTCCATAAGGAAATATTTCCTCAGATTACTCCAAAGATTGTCCCCTTTCACCTTCATCTTATGAGCCCTCATTGCAGAGTTTCCTTTCAACTGGAAGAGAGCTACCTCCTGTGCATTTTTTTAACATTTTTTATTTATCACTGGTCAACAAATTTTTACAAAAGTCATGTTACTGAAATAAAAATAGTCATTTCTTATCAATTTTTATATGCTGAACACAAATATGACAGTGAAATTGCAAAGTTGGCTCTAGTTTTGTTGTCATCTGCAAGAATTAATGTTTCCTTAGCGTCCCTCTAGTCCAGTCCCGGAACCATAGAGTTGTGAACCTCTACCAGCAGCTTTGGAGACTGAACATCTTCATCTCTTTGATCATCCAGCTATATGCAGCCCCAAGGACTGCCCACACATCAGTATCTCAGTCTCCAAGCAGCTTGGAAGTCAGAGCCCAGAACTGGGCTCCTTAGGAACAAATAAGCAGAGCTTTAGTGTTTTATTATTTTCTAGATTTAGGTGCTGGGCTGCTGCTGTGGAGGAAATCTTTGACTGTGTCCCTTCTGTCTTTCTCTAATCTGTTTTTTTCTCTCTGTCTCTCTCTGTCAGTCTCCCCATAGGTCAAACAAGCAGGGGAGCTGCACAGGACACAGGTCTCCTTTCTACCGAACCCCCTTGGTGGGTGAGGAGAAGGTTGAAGACAATTACAGGCAGCAATTGAATACAGCAGTAGGCTCTGAGGGTCCCCTGACTGATTTAGGGGTTCCCCGAACTGCCCTGAGCGGTTATTACTCTGTTATTGACTCTGATAACTGCTACTCAAAGCTTGTGACAGGCACGCTGGACAGCACTCTCAGTGTTTTGACCCACCCTCCACTCCTGTGTGTGGGTGAGTAGAGTTTGAAGCTTTTTCTTTCTAAAGGCAGTGGTGGAGGCCTTGGGGTGGCCTGGAATCAGCTCTGGGGAGTGTTTTAGACCTTTTGGGTATTTTTTCTGGTCCTTTTTTTGGCGGGATCGGGTCCGGCGGCCATTTTGGATTTTTTTCAAAGTTGTTTTTCTTCGTGTTGTTTTTTAGGGATAGGAGCTTCGTTTTTGCATTTCTTGGTCAGATATCAGCTAATTGACTCCAGCTCTATCTAATCCTGCAATTTGGAGCGTTTTTGAGCACTTTTAAAATCGCGATTTTTTTTCTGCTCTGTTTGCTTCAGCAAGGTGTTCCTGCTTTGCTGGCAAAGGGCTGTGTGCATAGCCATGCCTCCTAGTCCTCGGTGTCTGGTCTGTGGCATTCGTAGAAGTAGTAATTTGGCAGCCTGAGTCTGTGCCACTTGTTCTGCTGTGGGTGCTGGCATGGAGGATCCTCTGGAGGGCTCCAGTGCAGATCTCCGACCTGTATCTACAGAAGGGACATCAGAGCAGGCAGAGACGGTCCTTGGTCCGGGGATTTCTGTGGTGCCGGAGCGCCTGTTGGCGGGGGGCGTCCAGGAGGGATCCCTGGGAGTTCCACCCGCCTTTTTCTCTCTCATGCAGGAGGCTCTGGCTCTCTTGCAGCCGGCGGGGGGAGGCTCGGTCCTGCCCTGCCGTGGGCTAAAGCATCCACTTTCAGTGGAGGGAGACACTGGTCCACAAAAGAAGAGCCGGCCCCCGAGTGTTGCGGATTCTGCACCTCCTGGGGACGAGTTCCACGAGGGGCTGGGGGAGGCTCTCGAGGTGGAGTCTGCGGAGGATTTAGAAGATGGCGAGTTGTTGGACGACGAGCAGAGTAGTAGAATAGTGCGTGTATTTCGTAAAGAGGAACTTCCGGCACTGATTGCCGAAACCCTCAAGGTATTGAACATACCCGTGGAAGATGCCACTGCGGAGGACAAGTTGGAGGATCCCTTGATGCAGGCGGTGCGCACTTCCCACAGAGTCTTTCCGCTCCATAGGGTTTTTAAAGCTATGATCCAGGAGGAGTGGAACAGTCCAGAGTCCGCTTTGCGCGGGGCTAGACTGTTGCCTAAGTTGTATCCTCTGTCGGAGGCTGATAGAGAGCTCTTTCGTTCGCCGAAGGTGGACGCGGCAGTTTCCGCGGTTACTAAACGGACTACTATCCCGGTGGAAGGTGCTGCGGCGTTGAAGGACCCGCAGGATCGGAAAGTTGATAGCTTGCTGAGACAGGCGTTTGATGTTGCTGCCCTGTCAATACAGGTGGCGCGTGGCTGCCTCCGCTGGTCTCAACAGTTCCAGGGGCTCCAGTCGGCGGAACAAGAGGCCGCGGCGTCCAGATTGGAGTCGGGTACCGCTTATTTGGCGAATATCCACTATGACCTCATTAGGGGGTTAGCTAATGGCATGGCGTCGGTGGTAGCGGCGCGTCGTTCTCTTTGGTTACGCAATTGGGCGGCTGATGGCTCTTCTAAAGCTCGCCTTAGTAAGCTGCCGTTTAAGGGCAGGCAGTTATTTGGAGAGGACTTGGATAGGTTGGTAAAAGATCTCGGGGATTCTAAGGGGGGTCGGCTTCTGGAGGATAAGCCCAAGCAGGGGAAGCCGACCTTCACCTTCCGGGGATCTCAGCAGTCCTTTCGGAGGTTTCGTGCCTCCCGCTTTGGTCAGTCCCAGCGTTCCAGATATCTGGGGCGCGGACAGAGTTTCCGCGGATTTCGGGGGGCAGGTAGAGGTTTTGGCTCCTTCCAGGCACAGGTCCCCAAAAAGTCGCAATGAAGCGAGGCCGGCTCTGGTGGCGGTGATTCCCGTAGGGGGCAGACTGTGGGATTTCTACCCTGCCTGGGCTGCTATCACATCCGATCGGTGGGTGTTAGAAGTGATACGAGAGGGATATGCGCTCGAGCTACATCGACCGGTGCTCGATTCCTTCGTTATGTCCCCGTGCAGCGCTCCCTGGAAATGACGAGTCGTATCCGATACACTTTCCTGGCTGCTTCGGCTCCGGGCGGTCGCCCCCGTGCCGGAGGGGCAGTTAGGGTCCGGTCGATACTCCATCTACTTCATCGTGCCAAAAAAGGAGGGCACCTTTCGACCAATCCTGGATTTAAGGAGAGTGAATCGGTGCCTCCGGGTGTTGCATTTTCGCATGGAAACGCTGCGCTCGGTCATAGCGGCGGTCCGCAAGGGGGAATTCCTAACGTCCCTAAACCTTTCGGAGGCCTATTTGCACATTCCCATTTGCCGGGAACATCAAAGATTTCTGCGGTTTGCGCTGCCGATGGGCCATTTTCAGTTTCAAGCCATGCCCTTCGGCCTAGCGACGGTGCCACGGGTCTTCACAAAGATCATGGTGATGGTAGCGGCGTTCCTGCGGAAGGAGGGTGTCCTCGTGCATCCCTATTTCGACGACTGGTTGATCCGGGCTAAGTCGAGGGAGGAGAGTCTCCGGGCGACGGCGCGGGTCGTACAGGTTTTGCAGTCGTTAGGTTGGGTGGTCAATCGGGCGAAGAGCAGCCTTCTTCCCTCGCAGACCTTGGAGTATTTGGGGGCGCGTTTCGAGACCGGCAACGGGAAGGTTTTCCTCCCAGCGCACAGAGCGCGGGCCCTGAGGCGGCTGGTGGAGCAGTTTCTAGCGAGACGGGCGTCCTCGGCTTGGCAATACCTTCAGCTTCTCGGCACGATGGCGTCGACTATCGAGGTAGTTCCGTGGGCAAGGGCGCACATGCGGCCTCTGCAGCGAGCGCTGCTGCGTCGATGGTGTCATCAGTCCGACTCGCTAGCTCGTCAGTTAGTTTGCCCCTTGGAGGTTCGGCGCAGCCTTCACTGGTGGTTGCGTCGGCGCTCTATGGCGAACGGTATGCCCTTGGAGTCTCCCGTCTGGCGTCTGCTGATGACGGATGCCAGTTTGAGCGGCTGGGGGGCTCATTGCGAGGGCCAGATTGCTCAGGGCCAGTGGTCCTCGCGGGAGAGCCGGTGGTCCATCAACCGACTGGAAATGAGAGCCGTGTGGTTGGCTCTGACAGCGTTTCAGCCTTGACTGCAGGGAGCGGCGGTCAGGGTGCTATCCGACAATGCCTCCACGGTAGCCTACATAAATCGCCAGGGAGGCACAGGCAGCGCGGCGTTGGAAGCGGAGGCGGATCTGCTTCTGGATTGGGCAGAGCGGCATCTTCAGTGTCTGTCGGCCCAGCATATCGCGGGGGTTCACAATGTGGAGGCGGACTTTCTGAGTCGTCGCAGGGTAGACCCCGGAGAGTGGTCTCTACATCCCGAGGTATTTGCGTTGCTGGTCCGTCGTTGGGGTCTGCCGATAATGGACCTCATGGCGACCTTCGAGTCCGCGCAGGTCGAAAGGTTCTTCAGCAGGCGTCGGAAACGCATGTCGGAAGGCCTCGATGCATTGGCACAAAGGTGGCCAAGGTACGGGCTGCTCTGTCTTTCCTCCGTGGGCTCTGCTGGGTCGCCTGGTACAGCGGATCGAGCGGCATCTGGGTCCCGTGGTTCTGATTGCCCCGGACTTGCCTCGTCGGCCTTGGTATGCGGATCTGGTGCGGTTGAGTGTGGCCGATTCGTGGCTCCTTCCTCCTCGGCCGGATCTCCTTCGGCAGGGGCCGCTGCAGATGCCTCAGGTGGCTCGATTCTCGCTTACGGCATGGCTATTGAGAGGGCGCGAATGAGAGCCAAAGGTTATTCTCCGGAGGTCATTGCTACCTTGTTGCGGGCGCGGCGTCGGTCTACGTCGCTAGCGTATGTCCGGGTCTGGCGTATTTTTGAGAGCTGGTGTGCGGCTCGCGAGTTGCGGCCTTTGCGGACCTCCGTTCCTCAGATCCTCTCCTTCTTGCAAGCAGGGGTGGACAAGGGCCTGGCGGCCAGTTCGTTGAGGGTACAACTTGCAGCTCTTGCGTGTTTTCGAGGCAAGGTTCAGGGCCAGTTATTGGGGTCCCATGCGGACGTGAAGCGCTTCTTGCGAGCGGTGTTGCTTATGCGTCCTCCGTGCAGGGCTTTAGTGCCCTCGTGGGACTTGAATTTGGTGTTGAGGTCTCTGGTGGCTCCGCCGTTTGAACCCTTGGCGCAAGCTTCGTTGAAGGACTTGACGTTGGAAACGATGTTTCTGGTAGCGATCTCGCCAGCTCGCATGATCTCGGAGTTGCAGGCTCTTTCGTGTAGGGAACCCTATCTGTCTTTCTCTGCCGACAAGGTGGTATTGCGACCGGTTCCCGCGTTTTTGCCTAAGGTAGTTTCGGCGTTTCACATGAATCAGGTGGTGTCTCTCCCGGTGTTTGCCAAGGAACGGGGCCAGCACGCGGATAACTCCTTGCACGCGTTGGATGTCCGTCGAGCTCTTCGTCGGTATTTGAGGGAAACGGCGGCCTTCCGTAAGTCCGATCGCCTATTGTCGCATTTGGCGGTCCGCGCAAGGGGGAAGCAGCGTCTTAAGTCTTCCATTTCCCGTTGGTTGAAAGAGGCGATTTCGTCGGCATACCTTTTACACGGCAGGATGGTTCCTGCCGGGCTTCGGGCTCACTCGACTAGGGCGCAGGCGGCGTCTTGGGCAGAAGTTAGCTTGGTACCGGCGGTAGATATTTGTCTGGCGGCGAAGTGGTCGTCCTTGCACACCTTTGCTAAGCACTATCGTCTGGATGTGCAGGCGGCGTCGGATGCGCGGTTTGGGTCTCGGGTGCTTCAGGCTGGACTAGCGAGGCCCTCCCGTTGAGATTTACTGCTCTGTTACATCCTCTATGGTTCCGGGACTGGACTAGAGGGACGCTAAGGAAGAGTAAATTAGACTTACCTGCTAATTGTTGTTCCTTGCGGAACTCTAGTCCAGTCCCGGATCCCTCCCTGTCTATCTGTTCTCGCTGCCAGCCAAGAAGGTACATTCATTATAGGAGTCTGCCAGGGTTTTTGTTCTCTATACTTTCGGTCAGAGCTCCTCTGCTTGCAGCACGCCTTAGTTTCCTTTCGGGGTCAAATCTTGGGGGTGAGCGGTGGCATCTCTTGTTGCATGCGTTTTGCACAAGGGTCGCCACGGCCGTTCTGGTCCGCCTTCCCGTAGGCGGGAGGTTGTTCTTACGCAATTGGAAAAAGAAAAAAAAATTTTTGCTAGTAGTGGGAACTTTAGGGTCAGGATCCTCTATTCCACTGTGTTGTTATATCTACTTATTTGTTGCTCTGCTTAGTATGCTTTGTCAATAGGTACTGATGTGTGGGCGGTCCTTGGGGCTGCATATAGCTGGATGATCAAAGAGATGAAGATGTTCAGTCTCCAAAGCTGCTGGTGGAGGTTCACAACTCTATGGTTCCGGGACTGGACTAGAGTTCCGCAAGGAACAACAATTAGCAGGTAAGTCTAATTTACTCTTACATCACAAAATGCATGTCAATAGTAAATATAATAGGCCTTCGGTTAATACCTGTAAAAAAACAAGTCATAGACTACTTCTTAGATTTTTTTGCCTGTCTCTTGTACAGCTGTTCGGGAGCTTCTCTGGGGAGTGTCCAGCAGTAGTCAGCCAGCATTGTAGTGGACCATTTTCCCTGGTATCTTTGCTCCATCGTTGCGATATCCTGGTGAAAACGTTCGCCCTGTTCATCACTAACCATACCACAGTAGTCAGGAAAGAAATCAAGATGGGAATCAAGGAAATTGATCTTTAGAGACAAATTGCAGCCAAGTTTCTGATACTGCATCAGCATATTTTCTACTAGTTCCTTGTAGTTTTCTGCCCTAACATTCCCGAGAAAGTTTTGTTGACACTAGGCAAAAAGCATTCCATGTAATAACGTCTGCCAGGTATTGTGGAGTACTAGTGTGAAGAGCCCTGTGAACTAGAGTAAGTAACTTAAACTGAGTGCGCAAGGAGTGGATGTCAGTAGATGCTTTAAGTTATCGTATTTCTCTTTCATGTGGACGGCATGCGCTACTGGAATAGATGGAAGACGGTTTCCATTGTTCAAAAGCACAGCTTTCAGACTCAATTTCGAAGAGTCTGTAAATAGTCTCCAGTCTTGTGGGTCATGAGTGATTTTTAAGGCATTCATGAGGCTTTCAATATCGGAACAGAATACCAGATTACTTTCCTTTCTGACTGCGTATAGTACACTGCTGACGTCAGATGGCTTCAGCAGCCGTCTGGCAGTAGTTTTGTATTGCATCAGAAAATGATGCAGTCAAACTCTGGATGATGTGTGCATGCTGGTATTATGCAATGTGATGCAATATCACATCATTCAAGGCTTATTTGGGATGTTGTTGATGTCCTACTGGATAAATTTACACGGTGAAACGTCAAAAATGAACTACATGCAATATCTTCAAAATGAGAGCAAATAACATTTTTAATGTTATATTCGTGTTCAGCTCACCAAGATACTACAGATTAGGGCCTTTTAAGGTCAGTAACAATTTCAATGTTGACCAGTGTTAATGAATAATACATCCAAAAGTTACAATGAATGAAAAAGAAAATGGGCGTTACAAAGGAAAAATAGAAATATACAACCTAAAGAAACTAATCCCCCATTTACAATATTAGACCCCAAGTGAAGAAATATTGAGGAAGTACTAGGAACAAAATTACATGGAAAGTAAAGAACCCCAAAGGGGGTCCTAAACTGCCTAGTCACTAAACGTAATGCAGGCAGGTGGAGACTTAAGCGTCAGCCGAATGGGAAGGCCCAGCAACTTCAACCAACACAACTTCCCTAGCTTCCAAGAACTCCTGAAGTTGCCTAGGGTCAAAAAACATATAAACTTAACACTTTAGCAGGAAATTTAAGCTGTAAAATTGCCCCAAGAGCTAAAACCCTGGCGCGAAGGGCGAAAACGTCCTTCCCTCTCAGCTGTGACACACAAGATACATCAGGAAATATTTGCACATTAGAGTCTAGAAAAACTTCATTAAAGTTCTTGAAATATAATCTGAGAAGATAAAACTTATCCAACTCCAGTGCCAGGGTTACAAGGAGAGTAGCTTTATCCGTAATAACCTCCAGGGAGGATTCCAAAAACCCTGTGAGGTTACCCACCCCAGGAGAAACAGGAGGGATATTGGATCCTTGATCCTTTATTCCCAAAGACAGATACTGGGCCCTAATCAGAGGTGGGACGTGCTCAGGAGGAATCTTCAAAATTTCCCCAAAGTACTTCCTCACCATCTCCACAGGTGATAACAGAGGAGACCTAGGAAAATTCAGGAACTGCAAGTTACACCGACAGACCTGATTTTCCAGATATTCCATTTTTCTGAGACACAGTCCTGTCCTTAATCTGAGCAGCGACCAAGTCCCGAAGCTGCCCAAGGTCCTGTTCTAACTTGGAGATTCTCCCAACTTGCTCATCCTGGACACCAGTGAGGGTAGCACAAGTTGACTTAACCCCAACAATCTCAGTACTCACAGACCCCAATACATTTATCAGGGAGGTGTTTAGAGCTGCCAGTCCATCTCACAGTGTTTCTATTGTAATCACTACCGGTCTCACCAGCATACGTACGCCCGAAAGATCTTCCACTTGACCAAGTACAACCGCAGTTATCCCCTTTGATGAAACATCTCCCACGACTGCCCTCTGCTGCACCTCTATGCCAGTAGAAGGAAAGAACCCCGCTGGAACACCTCCTAGCACGTCCTTCAACGGTGTGCTTGCAGGCAGACCCTCAGGAAGTGCTGCTTCAGCTGGGGAAACGCTTATGGGTCACGGTGAGGGGGCGGGTTCGCGACTCCTGAGAGAGCCAAATCCCTGAGATGCTCAGGGACGACACTCCTCCTGCCGCCCCTGCTGAAGACGCTACTCCAACGCTGGCCACGAAGCCACAATCTCTCAGTGTTCACTGGCTTGAGGGATCCGGCAAGTCCGTCCCAGGAGGCAAGGCAGCCTGCTTTCGTTTCTTCGGCCCCATACTAACAAGGTAAGGAGCACACCTCAACACCACAAAACAACTGAGACGTCGCCTCACAGCACAGCACCTCCTGCCGCCATCTTATTACTTCCTCGCCTCCTGTGCATTTATTCATGGAAGTATTCAGATATCTCTATCATATCACCCCTCTCCTGCCTTTCCTCCAAAGCTGTGGTTTCCAAATGGGGTCGCATCAGTGGAAGGGGGTCACAGAAATATGGCCATTTCCCCATCTCTATGGACTTTCATTGTGACCTATGCTAAGTTACTAGTCAGCATGTGGCCTTTGCGTCAGTGAACATTCATTTATTTTTCCCCCTTCTGGGTAAGCTTCATGTTGGACTGGAAACCCATGCTGAATACTGGGGTCTGTAAGCACACACTGCACACTGACACAAGGAATCCTGTGCTGACTGCTGCTGCTGGTGTTGCCACTACTATTGCTGCTGCCTTCCTGCTTTACATGAGTGGAGGGAGGGGAAGGAGGCTGGAGATCTGCCAGTTTGATTTCATCATCATTTGGGATCATGTGAATTTTCAGTTGTTAAAATGGGGTCATACAGTATAAAAGTTTGAAAAGCATGGGTCCAAAGTATACATATTGAAATCTTTAAGCATATTTCTATATGCTTTATGATGATAACTGACCATTGTGATGTAGAAGTCCATGCAGAGCCTATGGAAATAGAAGGAAAGAAGGATTTTACCTTTAAAGATACTGACGGTCAGCCAGCACACACGTCTCAGTATTTGCAAGAGAGAGGCAAGCAGAGGGAGACAGGAGCTGAGCTGACACACCCAAGCTCTGACGTAGCAGCAAGCTTGGATCTTGATTACTCACACCTGTGCAGGAAGGCAGAGCCAAGCCTCAGGGAACAGAAATTTAAACCCCAGCTAGAAGCTTGGGAGGAGAGCAGGGGAAGAGGCAGAGCTTCCGAAGGGAGGAAGAGAGAAAAAGCTTCTGAGAAAAGGCCAAGTGCTCTAGATTGAAGGAGACGTGGTTGGAGAGGCTGAAACTTCCCAGAGTTGGAGACCTTGTAAGGAACCTATCTGCAGGTCTGAAATTGAAGCCAGCAGAACAGAAGGAGAGAAGGTACAGCCTGGTGTCAGGAACCTGCTGAGGGAGAAAGAGCAGAGAACCCTTCAGTCCTCAGGGCTGGATGAAAGGCTTCAGAGTCTGCCTAGGTGGGAACCCAGCTCTAAAGCAAGGAGTTTGAAAAACTCACCCAGGAGCAGAGGGCCAGGGCAGTACTCTCGACAGGCAGTGCAAACAGAAGAGCAGAAAGTAATTCCATACAGCTGGAGAGAGCTAGCTGAGAAGCCAGAGGCGTCTCCACAGCCCAAGGTATTTCTAAACCTTACTGCGCAGAATTGTGTCTGGGGGAAATACCAGAGTTAGCAGAAGGAGGTTACCAGAAACCCTGCTATAACAATTTAAAGCCAAACTCAGTAAGCCCTGAGTTTGAAGAAATGCAATGGGACAGTAATGATATTGACCTAGGGGAAGTTCCTATGGATTGCACGTTTTGTGTGGCAGATGATATTGAGTCCCTGCGCTAAAAACCCATATAAAAGAGCTGAGTGAAAGCAAAGAAAAAGAGGTATTTTTCTTTGGAAGCAGAAGCAGTTTTTGTTAGGCTGTTTTTTTTGGGATATGCACTGCACATGTTTGGAGCAGAGACTGTGAGAAATGCAGTTGCTTTAATTTTCTGTAAATAACTCTGAGCAAACACCTGAAGATTGTCCTATTTTGTTCTGCACTGAATTCTTTTGTGTTGGGAATAAATTCCTTGTCATTTTTGCCTTACTACTCGACTCACAACTAGTCTTTATCAGAGGACATAATGGCAGCTCCAACCCTCTTAGCCCTAGGCGGAGGGCTGGCGTCATGAGGGCTCTGGAGACTTCATCGTATTTATATCCTTTTGACATTCTGGTCTCCAGAATTGTACACCATACTCCAAATGAGGTCTCACTGGTGACTTGTACAAAGGAACTATTACCTCCTTTCTCCTGCTGGCCATTCCTTTCCCTGTGCACCCATACATCCTTTTGCCATTGCCTTTTCTACCTGTTTGGCCACTCTAAGATCACCCCCACGTTCTCTTCTTCTTTTGTAAGTACTTCATTCGCTATACTATAGCACTCCCTTGGGTTTTTGCAGCCCAAATGCATGAGCTTGCATTTTTTGCCATTAAATCTTAGCTGCCAAATTCTTGATCATTCTTCAAGCTTCACTACATCCCTCCTTATGTTATCTGCACCTTTTGGAGTGTCTACCCTGTTGCAGATGTTATCTGCAAAGAGGCATATCTTTCCTGTCAGACTTTCCACAACATCGCTTACAACAATGTTAAAAAGATCAGGACCAAAGACTGATTCCTGAGGCATGCCACTGGTAACACCCCTATCTTCAGAGTGGACTTCATTTACTACTACCCTCTGGCGCCTCCCACTCAACCAGTTTCTTACCCAATCAGTCATGTTAGCGTTTGTCCCAAGGACACTCTATTTCTCCAGGACCAAGCAGGAAGTCAGTCCTCACATATGGGTGACATCGACGTCGATGGAGCCCTGCGGAGCATTTCCCCAGCTTTCCATGAAAGCCTTTGGGAATGTGCGGTCCCCTTCCCGCCTCAAGGTGCCATTTTGCTCAGTCTCTCTTTTTCTGTGAAGCCCGTCGGACGTGTGTCCTAGTCCTCCCGGAAAAGTGTTAGATTTTTTGGCGATTCCTTCGCTATTTTTTCTCCGGTTCGACGCCGGTTCCCCTCCCACTGGTTTCGGTACGCCGGTATCGAACCCGATCTTCTTTTTTCGGTTTTTGCCCTTCGTGGCTGGCGTTCACGCCCTTTTTTCTTTTTCCCTGGAAGGCCGGTCCTTTGACCTCGCGGGGACTCTTTTTTTCCCCGATGGCTTCCAGTGGTTTCAAGAAGTGTGATCGGTGCAAGAAACTAATGTCTCTCACCGACACACACGACTGCTGTCTTCGGTGCCTCGGTCCGGACCACAATCCTGAGACCTGTGGACCATGTGGTAAAATGTCCACCAAGGCGCTTCGAAGTCGTCAGCACCAAAAGGAAAGGCTTTTCTCCGACTCGGCCTCCGGCCAGGCCCGGACCTCGTCTGAGGCCTCGACATCTCGGAAATCTGATCCCGAGCACTGTCGGGGCTCCTCGGACAGGGGGTCCCCCGACCGGGAACGAAAGAGGAAGAAGCGGCTTGCGAGGGCGGCATCGGAGGAGGTCCCTGGTTCCTCGAGAGCTAGGTCTTGGACCCCCGATTGCCGTCCTGGGCCCGTGGAACAGGAGAAGCCACCAAAAGTACCTCGTGTGGAGCCGGAGTCTGCTGGACACGTAAGTCCTGTAGTCCTCATGGACTCCCCTCCCAGAGAGCCGACGTCGGGCCCGGCACCGCCGGGACCCGAGTCGGTGGCTGCTGAGTCTCCTGAGCTGGGTCTCAGGCTGACAGCCTTGGAGTGCAGATTGTCTGCCTTCATGGAACAGCAGCGGGCGCTGATGGCCAGCCTGTCTGGCGCATCTGCCCCGACCACCGGGACATCGACGTCGAAGTTGACCCTGGAGACCGAGCCGATACTCGAGACCATGAAGGCTCGAGGTCAACCTCGGTCGCGGTCACCCTCGACCTCCCGTTCGGGACCGAGGGTGTTGACGCCGGTGCCTTCGGCGTCAGGGCGGGTGCTTACAGGCCCCGCGAGGTCAGACCCCGATTCCTCATCGGACGAGTCCGCCTGGGAGACGGAGGACGAGGAGTCCCCCGACACCTTCCAGACTCGGTGCGTCCCGTCGGACTCACCGCTGTCCAAGCCCCGGAGTAGATCCCCCTCGGAGGATACCCGGTTCTTGGAGTTCATTCAGGATATGGCCACGGCGTTGGCTATCCCTGCGGATCCCGAGGAGGAGCCTCGAGCCGAGGAGCTCGAGGCCCTCCAGTATGACTCTCCTCCGAAGGAGGCCTTTACTGTAACGGTTCCTCCGATGCTGGAACGGCTCCTCTTCCGGATGTGGGAGGCCCCGGCCTCGGCGCCGGTTTTAAGCAAGCGAGTCGATTCCATTTATCGACTCCGGAAGAGCCCTGGGTTTCAAAAGGCGCAGCTACAACACCATTCCATGGTGGTGGAATCGGCCATGCATCGTCTGAAAAGTCAGAAGATGCACTCTGCAGTGCCCCCTGGCAGGGAGGTCCGGAACCTGGATGGCTTTGGTAGAAAGTGCTTCCAGGGCTCGATGCTTGCTTGCCGTGTCCAGTCTTACCAGCTGTACATGGGCATGTATTTGTGGGACCTGGCCAAGGAGCTGGCCAGGTTCTCTGCTGGTCTCTCCGGGGAACCCTTGCAGAGGTTTAAGTCCTTGTCTTCGGGGATACGGGAATGCGCCAAGTTTGTCCCACGCTGCCTACGATGGCTTCGAGGCTTCAGCCCATGTTGCGGCAGCCGGCATCGCGGCTCGACGCCAGGCGTGGTTGCAGTCATCGGACCTCGAGCCATGGGTTCAGGACAAGTTGGTCGATGTCCCTTGCCGAGGTGAGAACCTTTTTGGCAAGCCTATGACCGAGAAGGCCGCACAGCTCGAAGCTGAGCACCTCACGAGGACAAGGCTGTCTAGAAAGACTTCTGCCCCTTCTCACAAGAAGAAGGGCTCAGGTAAAAAGCCCTTTTACCCGAGGAAGGGACCTGCCTACAAACAGTACCCACAGTACCAGGCCTCCCAAGCTCCCCCACAGGGTCAGCAGGCCAAGGGGCAAGGGAATGGGCCCCGTAGGCAGAGGACCCCCAAGCCTCCGGCCACAGCAGGGTGGGGGTTTTTGACTCCTTAGGCATAGCCTCTCCGTCCCTGCTCTCCCAACCCTGCACAGGAGGTCGACTTATGTGGTGGCGAGGATGTAGGGGAGTAGAAGCAAAGAGGAAAAAAAACAGGTATTTTCCTCTGAACAAAGAATTATCTCCAGGAGTTTAGGGGTTAAAACTCCAGCTTTAGAAAAAAATTCCCTGCAGAAAGTAAGTGATAGGGAGCCATGCCGTAGCTCCATGGTAACCAGGCATGATCACGAGGATTATGGGGGGGTGGAGCTGGGAAACAGAAGGAAAAACCACACATATAAGCTGAAGGAAGCAAGAGGAAGTAGAACTGCTGGAACGGCTGGAGCTGCTGAGACTTCTGAGGTTTCTGGAGAGGCTTCCGGGGAAGTAAGAGACAAGCAAGCTCCCAGGGCAGTAAGACGTTCCTGGGGGAGTTCCCAGAGAGGTTCCAAGGGAAAGTTGTCTTCTTGGAGGAAGGTAGAGTTTGCCAGAGAAGCAGAAGCTGCCAGGAAGGCAGGGACTCTGAGAGAGGCAGAGCCTTCCAGGGGTAAAGAAGTTATCCACGACCCCTGTAAGGAACACAAGAGGAACGTGGTAAGAGAGAGAGTTTACCAGTGGGAGAAGCCTAACTATGAGAATGGCAGAGAGGTATCTCTAGGAGAGCTGATGGAAACAGAGCCTTCTTCAGTAAAGTCTGGAAAGAGCTTGGATCCAAAGAGAGAGGTGAGCACCTTGAAATCCTCCCAGAGTGTTTTAAGAGATAAAGAAACTCCATAATCCCTCTAGTAAGCCTCAGCAGAGAGAGGAATCTGTATTGAGGAGAGTTTTAAGAGTTTTAGAGAAACTGAAACCTGCCATTTCTGATACAGAGTTGAATCAGTTACAAACGGACTCTGATATTGAGAGCATGGAAATATAAGAGTATTTGCCAGATGAGGTTTGCTCAGACAATGAAATGGATTGCTCTCTAGTTTTATCTCAGAACTAAAAAGCTGTAAGGTTTTAAAGTGTAGGAAACCTGGAGGCTTAGTTAACCGAAGGGCAGTGCTGTGAATTATGCAAATGAGTTGCTGGTCTCCTGGGCTTGTGCCGGTGTTTCAAAAAGGACTGTTTGAATAAGGGAAGCCAGGGGTGCAATATAGCAACTGAGAAAAAAACAGAATGCCAGAGATAAAACAGCTTGCAGTGAAGAAGCCAATGCTGTGTATAGCTTAGAGGATATAAAGCTTTTGTTTTAAACTAAGCTAAAGAGCCCAAAGCTGATGTTTGGCGCAGGAAAGTTGCTGACTGTTTTCAAGTGAAGAAACACTGCTGTTTTTGTACTCTAGCAAGTTTACCTGAGAAGCATCTATTCTTTTGTTTCACTGGAGAAAATAATCCAAATTTATGTTATGATATTTTGAACTACTAGAAAGAAAAGTTCACTGGGCTGAAGTAAAAAATAATAAATAATCCTGTTTGCCTATGGAAACCTTCTCGGCTGATTTTTTTCAACTACACGACTACATTATCCAGCAGGCCAAGTGCTGGGAACATAGGTGATTAAACAAGGGACATTTAAAGAGGTCACATCCCCTGCTCCTAGGCTACCACCTAGCGAGTAGGGGGCATGACACTTACCCTGTTTGCCCACCGGTGGCCACTCATCACCGGAGACAGTTGGGTGTTAAGCATCGTCCAGCAGGGCTACATGCTACACTTCCAACAGCTACCTCCTCCATACTTTCCAGGAGAGCCTCCAAGGCCTCCCCTGCACACAGATCTTCTCCTTCAGGAGCTCCAAGGTCTGTTGCGGGACAAGGCAGTGGAGCCTGTGCCTCCCAGCCTCCAAGGTCAGGGGTTCTACTCCAGGTATTTTCTCGTACCAAAGAGGACCAGTGGCCTCCGGCCTATTCTCGACCTCAGAAATCTCAACAAGTTCCTAGAGAAAGAGAAGTTCAAGATGCTTACTCTTGGAACACTGCTGCCCTACATCCAGCAGGGAGATTGGCTATGCTCCTTAGATTTAAAGGATGCGTACACTCACATCCTCATTCATCCAGAACACAGAAAGTACCTCAGGTTCATTGTGGGAGGAAACCATTATCAGTACAGAGTACTGCCTTTTGGCCTCACCTCCGCTCCCAGGGTCTTTACCAAATGCCTGGCAGTGGTGGCGGCCTACCTGAGAAATCAGGGTATCTTTGTCTTCCCCTATCTGGACGACTGGCTCATCCAGGGGTCAGACGTGCCAGGAGGCCAGACAAGCCACCCTCCGAATTATTGCTCTTCTTCAAAACCTGGGCTTTGTCATCAACTTCGCAAAGTCCACTTTGCTCCCCTCCCAGAACTTGGAGTTCATAGGGGCAAGGCTGGACTCTCTTCTGGCAAAGGCATTCTTCCCAGAAGACAGAGCCCAAAGACTGATAAACTTGGCATAACAGTTTCTCAGCAGGTCACTGGTCTCTGCCAGGCTCTGCCTGAGACTTCTTGGCCACATGACTTCGACAGTACATGTGACCCCCAATGCCCGGCTCCATATGAGGCCTGCACAGTGGTGCCTCAGGACTCAGTGGACACAGGCCACAGGCAGCCTCAGAGATAGAGTAAGGGTGTCCAGACCATTTCTGAACTCCCTCAGCTGGTGGCTGCACCCACCCAATCTACTGCAAGGGGTGCCTTTTCAGATTTCTGGGTTCACAATGGTGTTGACCACGGATGCCTCCCTGCAAGGCTGGGGGGCTCATTGTCTGGGCAAGTGCACCCAAGGCCTGTGGTCTCCCTGGGAGGCCACACAGCAGATCAATCTACTGGAACTCAGGGCTATTCGTTTAGCCCTCAAGACTTTCTCCAAAACCCTGGCTCATCAGTCTGTGCTAGTTCAAACAGACAACCAAGTGGCCATGTTTTATGTGAACAAGCAGGGCGGGACTGGGTCCAGGCTCCTTTGTCAAGAGGCGCAGGACCTTTGCTCGTTTGCTCTCAGGCACAACATGCTCCTCAAGACTGTGTATCTACCTGGCCAGGAAAACTACCTGGCAGACAGGTTGAGCAGGATTCTGCAGCCCCACGAATGGCAGTTCCATCCCTTAGTGGTTCAGAAGATTTTCCTGAAATGGGGACTTCCAACCATAGATCTGTTTGCCAGTCCATCGAACAGACAACTGCCAAGGTGCTTCTCCAGGCAACTGCATCCTCTGCGACTGGCAGCAGATGCTTTTCTGATTTCCTGGTCCCAGGGCCTCCTGTATGCGTTTCCTCCCACGCCCCTGGTGGCCTGAACCCTGTTCAAAATTCTTCAAGACAAGGCCTCGGTCCTGCTGGTAGCTCCCAGATGGCCGAGACAGCCTTGGTTTCCACTTCTGCTTCAGCTGGCAGTGGATCCCCCACTGCCTCTGGGGTTGCAACCTGACCTCCTCTCTCAGGATCAGGGGTTCCTTCTGCACCCAAATCTCAGAGCTCTCAATTTGATGGCATGGAGGCTGCAAGGGTAGTTTTGGCTCCCTGGGGCCTACCTCAGGAAGTTGAGGAGGTCGTCCTAGCCTCTAGGAAACGGTCCACTAGAAAAACCTATGCCCTGAAATGGAAGAGGTTTTCTGTGTGGTGTCAGTTACATACAGAGGATCCTTTCTCCTGTACTGTGCCAGTAGTGCTTCAGTACCTGCTGCACTTATCCAATCAGGGACTTAAGTCCAATTCTGTTCGGGTCTACCTCTCAGCTCTAGCAGCTCATCACTCACTGGTGGAGGGACATTCTCTGTCGGTTCACCCCTTGGTGTCCAGATTTCTTAGAGGCTTGCTCTTGCTAAAGCCTCCAATCCGTCCTCCAGCTCCTGAGTGGGAGTTGAATGTGGTCTTGCAGCAACTGACTCGCCCACCTTTTGAGCCGATGGCTACTTGTCCTCTCTGCTTCCTGTCTTGGAAGGCACTCTTCTTGGTAGCCCTAACCTCGGCCAGGAGAGTAAGTGAGCTTCAGGCCCTGGTCTGTGACAGGCCTTACACCCGCTTCTATAGGAACAGGGTAGTCCTTAGGACTCATCCAAAGTTCCTCCCAAAGGTTGTCTCCTCTTTCCACCTCAACCAGGAGGTGGTTCTTCCAACATTCTTCCCTAGGCCTCATGCAAGCCAGGCTGAAGCAGTTCTGCATACCCTGGACTATAGGAGGGCCTTATCCTTCTGCCTTGACCGTACGCAGGGGCATTGAAGGGCTACTCAGCTCTTCGTATCTTTTGACCCTAATAATTTGGGGTTGGCTGTGTCCAAGCGTACCTTGTCATTTGGGTGGCTGATTGTATCACCTGGGCTTACAGGGCAGCTGACCTTCCTTTGCAGGGTTGGGTCACGGCCCATCGTGTCAGGGCAATGGCTCCCTCAGTGGCTCATCTCTGCTCTGTACCGTTGGTAGACATCTGCAGGGCTGCAACTTGGTCTTCAAGCCAGACGTTTGCGGCCCATTACTGTCTGGAGAGGGAGTCCCGTAGGGATAGTGCTTTTAGCCAGGCAGTACTCCGCAGTCTCTTTGAGGTTTAGGCAACTCCTGCCCTCCAGCCCTCCGTTGGGCTACCGTTGGAGGTTCTTTCAGTGAAAAGCCTTTCTTTGACGGTGGGACTAGAGGGGAGTTCTCTTGTTCAGCCTGGGTTCCTGGTAGCCCAGAGCTAGGGAGTCACCCATATGTGAGGACTGACTTCCTGCTTGGTCCTGGAGAAAGAGTAGTTACTCACCTGTAACAGGTGTTCTCCAGGAGCAGCAGGAATCAGTCCTCACAACCCTCCCTCCTCCCCTGGGAGTTGCAGTTGTACATAGTTTAATTTTTAAATTTTTGTGTGCTGTTTCTTAGCTATGTCATTTGACTGAGCAAGATGGCACCTTTAGGCGGGAAGGGGACCGCGCATGTGTGCCTGCATTCCCAAAGGCTTTCATGGAAAGCTGGGGAAATGCTCCGCAGGGCTCCATCGACGTCGATGTCACCCATATGTGAGGACTGATTCCTGCTGCTCCTGGAGAACACCTGTTACAGGTGAGTAACTACTCTAAGTCACCGATGTGAACAGTGTCAAAAGACCTTACTGAAATCTAAGTATACCATATCTAGTGCTTTCCCTACGATCCAATTCTCTGGGCAAAGAAATCAATCAGATTCTCAAAATAGTTTGCAAATTCCTGAGATGGTTCTAAGTAGATTATTATTTTTTTTTTACTTTCTATCCCAGTAAACATCGGAGCCTACAGGGTCAAAATAAAGTCAAGTCCTTGGGGAGAAAGAAAGACGGGTTTTTACTTAACACATCAAGTCTGGCTATGATCTATACGAGGTCTGTCCCAAAAGTAATGAGAGTGATTTTTTTGCGCAGCTCAGAAGGGCCAGGAAAGGAAAGTGGGGGTCAAGGCAGCAGGTGGAGGGGGGAACCCATGTATACAGTTTGACCTTCCTTAGTTGAGTCCACGCCTTTGTAGCAGTCAATACATTAGCAAAGTGCGTATTAGTTTTTGTGTCTTGTCATGGGCGAAAATGCAGAGGAGTTGAGCAGCATTACACGATCAAGTTCTGCGCGAAACTCAGAACATCTGGTCACACATCATTCACTGTGAGGGAATTTTTGGCTCAAAATAATATCACAACGCTTCCCCGCTCACCGTACAGCCCTAACTTGGCTCCTTGCAATTTCTTTTTATTCCCCAAGCTCAAAACCCACCTCAAAGGAAATCATTTTGGGACAGTTGAAAACATCCAGGCAGCTGCGACGAGGGCTTTAAACAACATCTCAAGTGAAGACTTCCTCCGCTGCTATGAAGGAACCTATTTTGAAGGGGATAAACTATAATTGCATGACTATTCAATAAAAAAAATTAAATCATTCTCATTACTTAAGGACAGACCTCATATGTTAATATCATGACATGGTGTAAGGTCCACTACCGATTGTTGTTTCATGTCTGAAAACGGAAAATTAATGTTTATGCTGTTTTCTGTGGGCTAAATTTCTTTTTTGCATTGCAACTTTTCTCTCCTTGTTCTGCCTTTAGGGATTTCACACTATCCTGGTGCTACTTGAACTGCCATGTAGCTTTGCTAAGCTGCTGGAACGTGAGTCATTTGACACCGTTCTCTTCTATCAGATATCCATGTGTTTTACTGAAAAAAGAGATCTACAGGTATTTTCTTCTGTTTCACTAACTGAATTGTTCCAAAGTTTTCCGTAGTCTCACTTTTCACTTCATTTTTTTGTAATCTCACTTTTCACTTCATTTTTTGTCTTTAGTTTCAGATTCTGTGTTGCAGATGTTTTGCTGAAATGACCAAGGATGATGATTTAAAGAGCAGGCTGCTGGAGAAAGCATGTGTGCAGAATAATATCATGGTGGTTGAATGTTTGCTTTTGTTGAAAGCTGATGTCAATAAGAAAACCAAGAAAAACTCTTTAATATATCAGGTAAACAAAGGTTAATACTCTGAAAGTTGCACTGTTAATTATTTTGCATTCAAAATATGTGAAACACATTAATTTTGTTATCAATTTTTGTTTTTTGACCTTTTCTTTCGTTGTCTAAATAGAGGAGCCTGCAGTTTTCTACATAGTCAGTAGTGTTTGATACTTGGCAGTTCTTCAGTATCACTCCATAATTTTTCAAAAACCATTTACAGGCTGATTTACTAGGACGCCAAAATACGCTACTGTGTTTTGGTAAATAGGCCCTTAGGATTTTTTCTTCCTTTACTCTGTATATAGAAACCAGCTTAGTAAATAATGCTCTTAATCAGGAATGGAAAAAGCCCATATGATGCCCCTAGTGGAGGAGTAGTCTAATGATCAGGGCAGCAGGCTTCCAAAGTTGCTTCTTGTAATCTTAGGCAAGTCACTTAGCCCTTCATTGACTTGGATACAAACTTAAATTGTAAACCCTCTAGGGACAGGAAAATCCCTGTGCAGTAATCCCTCCCAGCTTTCAAAAAAAGCCTTTAGGAAATCAACAGCGCATGCATGGTCACCTTCCTATCCAAGGGAGCCATTTTCCCTCAGTCTTTGTTTTTCCGCAGAGCCCACCAGACATACCGTCTGCACCCTGGAAAAAGTTGTCTTGTTTTGCAATGAATTGTTACTCCTTTTCTCTGTCGCGTACCATCACCTTCTCGTGGTCCCGGTACTGTCGCTACGTCAGCATCGCATTTTTCTCAGGTACTTTTTTTTCTTTTCTCTCTGTGCATGGGATCTTTTCTGTCGTGCTCTACTAATCAGGACATTGGAGTGTGATCTCATGGGGGCCATCTTTCCCGCTGTATCCTCGATTAGTGTTGGTTTTTTTGTTTATTTTTTTTATTTATACTTTATCAACCAATGGAAAGCATTACACATCTTGACAAATAATCATAGCATTCGCTATCCCCATAGGGCATCTCCAATCCTGTCCTTATCCACATCATTAACATGGTTACTTTTATTATAAACCTTATTCACACCCCCGTCTGGCATTCCCTCCCCACCCCCCCCACCTTCCTTGCCATATTCTTCTATTAACCCTGATCAACTACTTTCTGCCCACCTTATATAGTTCCCCCATACTTTTTGGAATGCTGTCAACCTGTTATTCTTCAGTGCTGTTAACTTACTTAACAAATAAACCTGGGCCAAGGATGCTCCATACTCCCCAACTATCGGTACGGAGCTCTGCTTCCATCTTCGTGCTATTAACATTCGAAATGCAATACACCCTAAATTGAGAAACATACCTTCCGAATTATTTAAATTCCCTGGTTTTATTCCCCACATTGCCACCGCAGGTTGCGGAGTGACACCCTTCTCTAATATTGTACTTAACAACTTAAACACCTCCTCCCATACTTTATACAAAATCCCACAATGCCACCATATATGAAGATAACACCCCCTAGCCCCACATTCTCGCCAACATTTATCATCCCTCAGCTTATACATACGGTACATTTTGTCCGGCATCAAATGCCACCTATACATTATTTTATAGTTATTTTCGATGTGATTATCCGCCAACAGCCCCTTGTATCTTTTGCGGAATATGCGTCCCCACTGAGTCACATCCCAGCATTCACCAACATCTTTTCCCCAGTTTTCCTGAAAGCCCCCTTTGGGGCCCTCCCCCTCCATCATATTATAGAAACTAGTCACAATTTTCTTCCTTTGCTCCATCAATACTAATTTTTCAATTTTCGTTGGATCTCCTCTGAGCTCTGGTAGTATTTTGTGTCAAATATAGTGACATATCTGGTTGTATTGATACGTGTCTGCCTTAGCTAGGTCATATTGCTTCCTACTATTTGAAAATCCATAATCTTTTTCCCCTCCAAAAGCTGCCCTACGTGGGTCAATCCCTTCCTGCTCCATTCCTCGAATACACTTTTCCCCATTGATGGAGGGAAACTTGGATTCCCACAGATAGGAATCAATTGGGAGACCCCTTTTGCTCCCAGCCACATATATTTCCATTTATTCCACAAACTCCAAACCCTCTGCATGTAGGGATTTTGAAACCGCTCCCCCCCCCTTTTTCTCTATAGGTATCCACATCCATTCTCCTACCTTTTCCCCCATTAATTCCTATGCTTCCATTTTTACCCACTCTTTTACATCCTCTGCACCCCATTCCACAATGGCGCTAAGCTGCGCCGCTTCGGCATATCTTTGCCTATCAGGTATGGCCATCCCCCCCATTCTCCCTCCTCCTAGTAAGTCTTCCATGCCACTCTATTCTTCCTCCCCCCTCCTATAAATTTCATATTAATCCCTTGCACGCATGCTAAAAAATCTTTGGGCAACTGCAGTGGTAAGGCCTTAAAAAGATAAAGCCATTGTGGTATTATCATTTTGATCGCCGAAATCCTCCCTACCTAGGACAGTCCTTTGCTTCCCCATATGTCTAGCTCCTTCCTCATCTTTTTCTCCATCACCCCAAAATTGGCCCGAAACATATCTGTCATTAGCCGTTAAATATATTCCCAGGTATTTCACACTATGCTTGGCCCACTTAAAGGGAAATTCCCCCTGTATATGTTTTGTCAGTGCTGTTGCTGTGATATTCAAAATTTCCGACTTTGAAGCATTTATTTTAAAACCTGAGTATTCCCCAAATTCTTTTAGAATCTTATAGCTTGCTTTCAGTGATCCTTCTGGTTTCGTCAACATGAGTAAAATATCGTCCGCAAAGAGTGATATTTTACTCTCTGATTTCTCTCCCTTAACCCCACTTATCTCTGGACAGTCCCTCACCCGCTGTGCTAGAGGTTCCATGGAGAGTACAAAAAGAAGGGGTGAAAGCGGGCACCCCTGCCTAGTTCCCCTTCCGAGCTCAAACGCTTTAGTATATTCCCCATTAATGGCAATTTGTGCTAAGGGCTGCTTATATATTGCTTTAATCCAATTATAGTATCCCCCTTCAATCCCCATATGCTCCAACACTTTTAACAGATATGGCCACACTACACGATCAAATGCTTTTTTCGCATCTATTGTCAATAGAATCATTTGATCTTCCCTCTTCCTCCCCTTCCATATGGTATTTAGTACCTTCCGGATATTATCTGCAGTTTGCCTACCTGGCACAAAACCCACTTGTGTACTAGTCGCGGCATAAAGGGTAGCAATCTATTAGCTAAAATCTTTGTGAAAATCTTAAAGTCCTTCCCTAGTAGTGAGATGGGTCTATAGGAACCACATACACTGGGATCTTTCCCTTCCTTTGGTAATACGGTTATACCAGCTGTTCTCATGGTCTCTGGTATTTGCCCTCCCTCCTTAAGAGTGTTATAGTCTGGCCAGGGGCTCACATAAGATCTCTTTGAAAACTTTGTAAACCGTATTAGTATAGCCATCGAGCCCTGGGGCCTTATTCGTGGGTAAAGCCTGAATCACCTCACATACTTCCACCTCCCGAATGGGTTCAGAAATCTGGGCCGCTTCTTCTACTGTCAATTTTGGTAATTCCATTTCTAAATATGTCTATATCCTCCCCCTCCTTTATATTTCCTGCCGTGTATAACTGCTTATAGAATTGCACAAACCGTTCTTGAATTTTTTCCCTCGTTACCTCCTGCATCCCGAATTTTAGTTATGAAATTCTTATTTCATCGTTGCTTTAGCCTATACGCTAGCCATTTGGTGGGTTTATTAAATAATTCAAAGAATTGCTGCTTCAATTTGTCTTGGGCAAATTTAATATCAGCGAGCTCTAATTCCCCCAATTCTCTTCTCGCTTTACTTAATTCCTGTAGGTTTGACTCACTTAAATCCTGTTGTTTTTGTACTCCCTCGATCACAGATCTTCCCCCTTAAAGTTTCTTTATGGCCTTCTTTAATTTTTTTCATATATGTCCCTGCTGATATCAACTCTTCCCTCACCACTATTTTCAAACATTCCCACAGGGTCTCTTCTTTACAGTTATCTCTATCATTAATATCCCAATAACTATGGACTGTTTTATTTATTTATTTTACAAGATTTATATACCGTCTTTCTACAAGTCAAGACGGTTTACATATAACAATTGGCAGTGTGTTTCAACTGTTTACAAGGAACAGGTAACAGGTATACAATGAATATGAACGAAACTACAATGAATATGAAAGAGAACTAATTACAATAAGCAGAGAATAACTATTTACATAGGAATTTACAAGGAAAAACACTAGGCTATAAGATATGATTTGAGAGGCCAAATGTAGGGAGGAGAGTGTATAAGGGTTAGTTACTAAGGTGGAAGGGAGAAATGTTCAAGGAAGAGAGAGGTTTTTAATTTCTTCCTGAACTCAGAGTGGTTGGAACAGTTCCGCAGGTCGTGGGGAAGGGTATTCCATAAGGATGGGGCATAGAGTGAGAAAGCCCTGTTATTAGTAATTTGCTTGCAATATCTTTTAGATGTAGGGATGGTGATAAGATTTTTAGTAATAGAGCGGCATGTTCTTTTTTCCACTACCTCAGGCTGTTCCAGTAAAGAGTCATTTAGTATCCAGCTCCTCTTCTGCTTCCCCGGATACCCCGTCTTGCAATCAATCCATACTGGCGCATGATCCGTCCATATTCATTCCCCAATTTCACAATTCTCAATCTTCTCTACTAAAGCTTTAGAGACCCAGATCATATCTAGCCTGGAGAACGACTTATGAACTGGGGAATAAAATGTAAAGTCTTTTTCCCTTTCAACTCCCTCCAGGTATCCTATAAGCCTAGGTTTTCCCCCATTAATTTTAACTTTCTCCTACTTTTTGCACTGCCCTCGCTATGCCCTTTGGAGTTATCTAACTGTGGGTTGATAGTCAAGTTAAAATCCCCCCCCCCCCATAATCACCTGACCTTCCGCAAACTGCTCTACAGTATTTACCAGACCCTCATAAAATAGCCCCTGTGAAGCATTCGGGCCATATATATTTACTAAAGTAATCCATTGCTCTTGAATTTTCAATTTTAAGAGAAGAAACCTGCCTCCTTTATCCTGCTGTACTGCATCCACCACATATGGAATTCTCCCCCAATCAAAATTCCCACTCCCCCCTTTTTCAAGTCAATTCTGTTGGACGCCTACCATTGCCCCGGGAACTTCCTATGTGCCATCCTCCACTCATCAGCTTTCCTCAGATGAGTTTCTTGTATGAAGATAATGTCTCCTTTGAGCCTAGTAATTTCTTTGTTACATACGTTGTCGCTTAATTGGTGAGTTTAAACCCCTCACATTCAATGTTAATACCCTTATATTATCCATTTTCCATAAGAAGCTGGCTTCTAGCTAAGGCTGCTAATCTGGCAAGAAAGCCCCCCTTCCCCCCCTTCCCCTTATCCCTCCTCCTACCCCCCTTCCGGCTTGGTCATCTCCAACCTTCCCCCTCCTGTAAGGCATGACATACCAGACCCTAAATCAGTATATTCACACTTCTACCTATACCTGTCTCTACTGCACCATTCATGCACCTTATCGCTTTACTTACTCCTTACTCAGCATTAATACATATGGCTACTCCCATTTACAACTTATCCCCCGCTGTGTGTCCTTTCATCCTTTCTCTTCCTCTGTTGCCAAATTCTTCTTCTGTCTCCGTAGACGCTTGTCCCCCTGGGGCGCCCGTCTCCCCGTCTCCAGCTGCCTCCGTCCTCTGGCCTCTTCGCAGCCTTAAAGCCATTGACTTCTGCCCCCTCCATCCAGCCTGCCCGTCGCATGAAAGTCTGAGCCTCCCCCATGGTGCGGATGTGGGCTGCCGCCCCTTCCATACTGAATTGTAATCCAAAGGGATAGGTCCATTTGTACTTAATTTGTTCCTCGCGCAGCTTCTCTGTTAGGCCTGCTAATTCTCTCCGTTTCCTCATAATGATGGCAGACAGGTCTGCATACACCTCTATTTTCTGGTTCTCCCAGGTGATTTCTGTTAGTTTCCTAGTTGTACTCATAACAGCGTTTTTGGTTGCATACTCTTGAAAACAGGCTATTATGTCTCTCATTCGCCCCTCTCTGCGGACCAAGCGCTCTGTGTGCACGCTCAATTCTCCAACACAGTCCAGTCCCATCTATACCAGCCTGCTCCACTATTCGGTGACTTATTTGCTCCACCACCTTTATACAATCTTCTTTGTCTTTACTCTCAGGCACTCCACGTAATCTTAAATTCACCCGGTGAGAACTATTTTTTAGATCTTCCATTTTCGACCACATCTCTCCCTGCTCCCCCACCAGGGCTTTCACTGTCTCTTGTATGCTTTTTATAGTTCCTTCTTGCTCCTCTACCATATTTTCCACTTCTTCAAGCCTTTGCCCCACCTCCCGCACATCCACTCTCAGCTCCTCCATCCAGGTGTGCACCTCGGCTTTGAAATGGGCTAGATCCTGTCGTATGGTAGTGAACCAACATTTTAACTCCCCTTTCAGGCCCTCAATCTCACTTTCTCGTTGTTCAGCCGCCATGCCAGCTTTACTGGCTTCTGCCCCTGTCGTCTCACATGGTGCTGCCATCTTGATTTTCCCCGTGGCGCTCCTGCTCACGGTTTTAAACGCATATGCTTTCAAGTCTGCTGTGCTCTTTTTCGGCATTGTCATCTCTCCGGGCTATATCCAGCCTCAGATAGTGGGTCCTGAGCTTCCCACCTCGCAGGAGTTATCTTATGTCCAGGTAATTAGATTTTCCGATGGAGCTCCCCTCTTAAGCTGCCATCTCGTCCAGTGATGTCATTTCCTCCTCCTCGATTAGTGGTTTTAAGAAGTGCACAGATTGTGGCAGGACTGTGTCCATCATGGACTACCACAATTGCTGCCTTCAGTGCAGCAGGGCTGATGATGCCTCCTCTTGCCCCCTCCGTCTTCGGTGTAAGAATCATGAAAGGCAGAAAGAGACTCTGTTTGACTCCATGTCCTCAGCCTCGGCCCTATCATTGTCTTTGGAATTGGCGCCCTTGGGTCAGCTGCGAAGGACTCTGACTTTGACGGTTGCCGAGCTCACTTGGAACCCCAAAGTTACGGAGGTTTGGACCAGCGACCATCTGTGGAGTATGGTCCCCAAAAGGAACAGACTTCATCCTGCTTCTCATCTGGTGGCGATGTCTGTACCGCAGGTAAGACCCATAAGCACTGGCACTGCAGCCCTCAATGGGATTCTGAGGGGCGAGGGCCAGGAGCAACCCACGAAACTGTCTTGGTGGGAAGTGGTTCCCACACTCTCGGAGGATTGTCCACAGGCTACTGAGGCAATCGGCATCGGTGAGTCCCTACTGAGGGAAATGGTGTCGGGACAGATGCCCTTTGTGCCCACGCGGGTGGCTGTGGAGCCTTCAGGCCTAGAGGCCAGAATGGCATCTCTGGAATGCAGCCTCACTGCCTTTTCTGGCAGGCCAGAAGACCCCGGTCCTGGTTCCCTCTGGTTACTTTGGGCTGGCGACGATCCCCTCCACTGCAAGGGCCTCTCCGGAGGAGATCCAGCCTGTCCTGGAACGCCATGCCCTATGGGCCGATTCCGATAACCGATCCCGGTCTCAGTCTGAGTCTAGGGTTTCTCCACAAAGTACTTTGGGGTCCGATTGCTGGGAATCCTGGCTACCATCCTCCCCCCGACTGCACGCTGGCGCAATTCCTGCTGGTGCTTCAAACCCCTTTCTAATTCTGATTCAGAGTGCGAATCGGACGATGATTCCCCCGATACTCCTCGGCATCGGTTTGCTTCATCGGACCTCTCTCCTCCTCAGGATTGTCAGAGGTCCCTGCAGGAGGACTTCTCTTTCCTGGACTTCATTCAGGATATGGGCAAGGTCCTCACCTTCACCATTGAAGATGAAGAGGAGCCTCAGGTGGAGGACCTGGACATACTTCAGTAGGACTCTCCTCTCAAGGAGGCTATAATGGTGCTAGTGCCTCCTATCTTGGAGCGCCTCATTTTCAGGATATGGGAAGCTCCAGTTACAGTTCCCATTGTTAGTAAACAGCTCAATTCCATGTATCAGGTCCCCAAGAGCCCTGACTTTGAGAAAACGTAACTTAACTATCACACAACTCCATGGTGGTGGAGTTGGCCATGCATTGGATCAACAGCCAGAAAACGCAATCCTCGGTGCCCCCGAGTCAGGAGGCCCCCTCCATGGACGGGTTTGTAAGAGGTGCTTCCAGGACTTGATGCTCTTGGCCTTTATTTATTTATTTAGAGAACATTTGTATACCGCTGCTTCCAGCGATCAGCAGCGGTTGACTATACATATCAGGAGGGGTTGTTGTGTTGTTAAGTGCCGTCGAGTCGGAGTCGACTCATGGCGACCCTCTGGATAGCTATCCTAAATTGTGTTCGGTCTTCAGTCAGGCGGCTCATTGTTGACAGACTGGTACCCGTAGCTGCTGTTATTGTAGCAATCCATCTCATTGCTGGCCTTCCTCTTTTGCGTTGACCTTCTATCTTGCCAAACATGATGTCTTTCTCTAATGATCTCTCTCTTCGCATGATGTGTCCGAAGTATGAAAGTCGAAGTCTTGTCATCTGAGCTTCTAAAGAAAGCTTAGGTTTGATCTCTTCTAGTACCGACTGGTTTGTTCTTCGGGCAGTCCATGGTATACACAGTATTCGCCGCCAGCACCATAATTCAAAGGCATCAATTTTCTTCCTGTCTGTCTTTTTCACTGTCCAGCTTTCACATCCATATGATGTTATTGAAAATACCATGGCTTGAACAAGTCGAATCTTTGTATGGAGAGAGACATCTCTGCTCTTGAGAATCTTATCTAGATCTTTCATAGCCATTCTGCCAAGAGCAATGCGTCGTCTGATTTCTTGACTGCTTGTTGCTTCTTTATTGATAGTTGATCCAAGTAGGTTAAAGTTGTTCACGATTTCAATTTCTTCTCCTTCAACGATGAACCTGTTGATTATGCCAGTTGTCATGATCTTTGTCTTCTTTACATTAAGGTGCAGGCCCATTTTGAGACTATGTTCTTTGATTGTGAGAAGCAAATGTTTCAGATCATCTTCACTTTCAGCCAGTAATGTGGTATCATCAGCATAGCGAAGGTTGTTGATGAGTCTTCCACCAATCTTCACACCTCTGTTGTCTTCATACAGTCCTGCTTCTCTGATGATTTGTTCTGCATATAAATTAAACAGGTAGGGGGAAAGTATGCAGCCTTGTCTTACACCTTTGCTTATTTTAAACCATTCTGTTTCTCCTTGTTCCGTTCGAACTGTTGCTTCTTGATCAATGTACAGATTACGCAAGAGAACGATCAGGTGTTCTGGTATACCCATGCTTCTTAATGTGGCCCAGGAGGGGTAATCAACAGTTAATACAGAATGATTGCATGCCAAGATTCACACTGGGTTCACACTGCACAAAAATCTGATACAATATTTACAGGTGCAATTACATATATACATATTGTTACAATATTTACAACTTGCAGTTTTATATATACAATCTGTTACACTAATTACAGCTAAACTGGGGGGATATGCATTAACCTAGATGCATTACATGGTGTTCAAATCCCTTAAAGTCATATTGTAAAGTCACTCTAGTGTCATGGATACGGTTGACCCTTTGTGTTCCGGTTATTATTTACTCTGTTAGATTATAGTGAGTTATAAACAGGTGGGTTTTGAGCTTTTTCCTAAAGTCTGTTAGGTTGTTGATTGCACGCATGCCATGTGGCAGTTGATTCCAAAGCATGGGTGCAATGTAAGAGAATGCTCTGTTGCTGGTGTGTATCTTGGCCGTTCTTATACTCTTTGGGACACTGAGAGTGTTTAAGTTGGCGGTTCTTCTGCTTCTATTGTGAGTTTGAGCGCTGATGAGATTGGTTAGGAATGACGGTGCTATGTTGTGTATAAGTTTGAATGTGGTTACTAGGAGTTTGTATTTTATGCGGGCGGTAATTGGGAGCCAGTGAAGCTCAATTAGGACTGGTGTGATGTGTTCTGTGAAGCTCTTTTTCATGATGATCCTGGCTGTAACATTTTGTGCCATTTGTAGTATATTCAGGGTTTTCTTTGGTAGCCCCTGCAATATGGCGTTACAGTAATCCCAGTGGGGCGTGATGAGTGCTTGTGCCACTGTTCTGAAGTCGTGTTGTTCAATGATGTTACGGAGTGGCTGGAGGATTCTTAGTTTATGGAATATGGCTCTATTGGTATTCCGGAGGTGTTTATCCATCTTTAGTTTGTTGTCGAATGTGACTCCGAGATATTTTATTTCATTCTTTGTGCTGTAGATGATGTTGTTTAGGGTGACTGTTGGCGGAGGGTTGAAGTCTGTTTTACTGGAGATGTACATTACCTCTGTTTTTGTATGGTTTATGGACATGTTGTTTTGCTTTAGCCAGGCTTGCAGTTCACATAAACATTCTTCTAGTTGATTGTAATTTGGCTTGTTTTCATCCAGTTGGGTATAAAGCATTACATCATCTGCATACAAGTGGTAGCTGATCTTGTATTTCTGAAAGATTGCACAAACTGGTCTTATGTATAGGTTAAATAGTAGGGCGGAAAGCGCTGAGCCTTGGGGTATTCCTTGGCTTTGCGGGAATGGTTCAGCTGTTTCGTTGTTAAAGAGCACCTGCTGCATTCTGCTAGTTATGTAGGATGTGAACCATTTCAGGGGGGTTCCACATATTCCAATGGTTTCAAGCCTATCGATGAGTGTTTTGTGGTGAACTGTATCAAAAGCGGCTGCTATGTCTATAAAAATGAGTACGAACATCTTCTTTTTGTTTTCTAGTCCGGTGAAAAGGTTGTTAAGGAGTGTTATGAGTAGCGTTTCCACTCCATGATGCTGACGAAAACCGTATTGATGGTCATCTAAGGCTCTTGAGTCGTCGACGTGGTCTTGGAACTGTTGCTGTACTGCCTTTTCAACGATTTTGGTTAGGAAGGATATGCTGGATATTGGTCGGTATGATGCTGGGATGCTTTTGTCGAGTGTTTTGTTTTTTAAGATAGGCCTTATGAGTGATTTCTTAAGTTGAGTTAGCATAATTCCTTGTAGAAGTGATTGGTTCACAATGTGGACTATATACTGTGCAACTTCTTGCTTTATTGCCTTGAGCCATGCTGCTGGGCATGGGTCTAGAGGGGAGGTAGTTGTGTTGAGATTTGAGATGATGTCTATGATTTGTTTGTCACCAATTTTCTGAAAGTCACTCCATTCTTTAATTCGATTTGTGCTTGTTTTCAAGTTGCATTGCAGTTTAGTGGTGTCAGGGTGTTGGCTTTGAGTGGGTTGCGTGAGCGTTGTCGGGTTGAGTTTGCTGGCATAGTGGTCTGCTAGCGTTTGGGCTTTTATTGCTTCATTATAGGAGTCATCTTGGGATGCCTTGGTGAGGGCTTTGACTAGTTCGAACAGCTCCCTTGGTCTATTTAGGGCTTTGTTGAGGGTGTTAGTGTGGTGTGTCTTTTTTGCAAGGTTGGCTTCTTCTTTGTACTTGGTGAGGAGAGTTAGATATTTCATCCTACATTCCTCGGTTTTTGCTTGTCTCCATTTTTTCTCTGTCTTTCTTAGTTCTTTCTTCCTTTTATTCAGGGCTGTGGTGTACCATGGCTCCGATTTTGTTTTTAGTTATGATGTTTTTGACCCTCCATGTTGGTTGTGATGTTTCTTCAATTCCTGTGTTCCATTGGTTTACTAGATCTTCGAGGTCTGTGTGATCTGTCTGAAAGTTCTTTGCTATAGAGTTTATGAGATCTTCTTTGTCGAATTTTTGGAAAATTCTCTTGGGGTGGGTTGTTGGGCCAGTCTTGTGACTGTCCGCTATGGTTAGAATGCTTAGTGTGAAGGATATTTGATGGTGGTCCGACCATGGGACTTGCGTGACGTGGATATTGGGTTCTCTTCCTTCTCTGAGTTGTTGATTGTTGGGTACGAATAACATGTCGAGCGTATTTCCCTTGATGTGGGTGGGGTCTTGTATGATTTGCTTATACCCGAGTTGGTCCATTGCATCCAGGAAGGCGTTTGCCTGTGTTGCTGGTATAGATGGCAGATTCAGGTCACCCAGGATAACTTGGTATTTCTTGATTTCGGATGTTGAGAATCTTTCTAGTGCAGCAGCTAGGGTTTCATGATTTGCTGTAGGAGGTCTGTATACTAGGCATATAGATAGTGTCCTGTTCTGTACCTTAAGGATATCAATACATTCTGTGGTATTTTGCGAAGTGTTTTTTAGACGCATTGATTCTTTAGCAAGGATTAGGACTCCTCCTCCTTTTTTATTTATACGTGGACAGTTGTATAGTTTATAGCCAGGTTTGTTTATTTGGTTTATTATTGCTGTGTCCGTGTCCGTGATCCATGTTTCAGTGATACAGAGGACGTCAGGCTTTTCGTCTGTAATCATATCATGAATGATGTGTGATTTGTTTCGTATGGATCTGGCGTTTATTAGTATGAATGAGAGAGGGGCATGCGTTATGGTGTTGGGTTGTGCGTTTTTGTTTTGTTTTGTCAAGCGTTTTGTCAGTTGTATGTTCTTAGGTTTTGTGGTTTGGTGTTTGCGTGAATTTTTGTGGCGCCTGTGTGTTCGCTGTTGATTGGATAGCAGTGTTTGGTTGGGTGCTGAGTAGTATGTGCAGTGGGGAACAAGGGTAGCTACCATGAGTGGGTTATACACATATAAAGGTTGCCAGCTGTACATGGGTATGTACTTAAGAGACCCGGCAAAGGAGCTCACCGTTTTCTCAGCTGGGCTGTCTGATGACCACCTCCAGCACTTCTGGGGCCTCGTGACCATGGTCAAGGAGTGCTCCACGTATGTGACTCGAGCGGCCTAAGACATCTTCGGGTCTGTGGCTAGAGTGGCTGCGGTGGGCATTGGTGCCTGCTGCCTGGCATGGCTATAGTCCTCTGACCTGGAACAATGGGTTCAGAACAAATTGGTTGATGTCCTCTGCTGGGGGGAGAATCTTTTCGGCAAGCCCATGAGAGACAAGGCTTCCAAGTTGGAGACCAAGCTGATGACCAGAACCAGATTCTCTCGGAAGACTGCTGATCCTTTCTTACAGAAGGCTTCGGGGAAAAAGTCCTTCTACCCAAAGAAGAAGGCCTAGGGAACTTACCCTCAACATCAGGCCTATCAGTTCTACCAAGCTTCCCCACAGGGGCAGCAAACCAAGAGCCAGAGGCAGGGCCCCCCCATAGGCCTAAAGCCCCCAAACCTAAACAATGCATAGCCCCTCTTCCCATGGAAGGTTAGGAACCGCAACACATAGGGGAATGTCTCATGTTCTTTGCCCACCGTTGGCCCAGCATTACCACCAACACCTGGGCATTTCAGATAGTAAAGGCGGGCTACCTTCTTCACTTCCACCAGATGTCCCCCTCGTTTTTCTCAAGGGATCACACCAATCGGGACCTCCGTCAAAGGGAACTTGCAGCTCTTCTCCCAGACAGGGCGGTGGAGCTCATCCCATGCCTCAAAGAGGCACAGGGTTCTACTCTCACTACTTCCTGGTTCCCAAGAAGATGGGCGGGTTGCGACCCTTTCTGGATCTACGGGATCTCAGCTGCTTCTTAGTGAAGGAGACGTTCAAGATGGTATCCCTGGGAACATTGCTGCCTTATCTCCACCAGAGAGATTGACTATGCTCCTTAGAAATATAGAAGCATGACGGCAGGCCATGTGGTCATTTTCTATCTAGTCTGCCCTTCCATATCAACCACTACAACAGTCCCCTTTTTCCCTTTAGAGATCCTCTGTGATTGTCCCATGCTTTTTTTGAATTCAGATACTGTCCTCATCTCTACCACCTCAACTGGGAGACTATTCCATCTATCTATCACTCTTTCAGTAAAGAAATATTTCCGCATATTACTCATGAGTCTATCCACTTTCACCCTCATCCTATGTCTCCTTGTAGCAGAGCTTGCTTTCAGTTGAAAGAGGCTCTCCTTCTGTGCATTTATGCCATGGAGGTATTTAAACGTCTCAATCATATCACCTCTATCCCGCCTTTCCTCTAAAGTATACATATTAAGATCCTTAAGTCTGTCCTCATATGCTTTATAACGAAAGCCACTAATCATATTATTAGCCATCCTCTGTACAGACTTCAGCCTGTCTGTTTATATCCTTCTGAAGGTGCGGTCTCCAGAATTACACACAATACTCACAATAATAGGGGAGGAGTGGCTCAGTGGTTGGGACAGGTTACCTCAGGCCGGAGGGCTGGGGGTTCAATTCCCGCATGGGGACAAGCAACCTCAGGCCGGAGGGACTGGGGTCTCTAGTCCCATGGCCACTCCTTGTGGCCTTGGGCAAGCCACTTAACCCTCCCTTGCCTCAGGTACACTTAGATTGTGAGCCCTTTGGGGACAAGGGAATAAAAAGTACCTGTTAGTATACATGTAAACCGCACTGATTCTAAAGAGCGCGATATAAAAATAAAATAAATAAATAAATATAAATAAATAAATACTCCAAATGAGGTCGCACCAAAGACTTATACAGAGGCACTATTACCTCCTTTCTTCTGCTAGCCATTCCTCTCCCAATGCACCCAAGCATCCTTCTAGTTTTTGCTGTTGCCTTTT
This sequence comes from Ichthyophis bannanicus, assembly GCA_033557465.1. Taxonomy (NCBI): domain Eukaryota; kingdom Metazoa; phylum Chordata; class Amphibia; order Gymnophiona; family Ichthyophiidae; genus Ichthyophis; species Ichthyophis bannanicus. Next base: position 113,306,628 of record CM066038.1, on the reverse strand, counting down.
CTACCTGTTTAGCTACTTTAAGAACATCAGACACAATCATGCCTAGGTCCCGCTTTTCTTTTGAGGACAGAAGTACTTCACCCTCTATACTATATCGCTCCCTTGGATTGCTGCAGCCCAAATGCACGACCTTGCATTTTTTAACATTAAATCTCAGCTGCCAAATTCTAGACCATTCTAGATCATGCCAATACCCACATCCTGATCCACACCTTGCACTGGCAGTATCTTCACTTTGCCATCGGCAGGTGTTATTACCAATACAGATTCCTCCTGTTCGGTCTGTCATCCGCTCCCAGGGTATTCACAAAATGCCTGGTGGTGGTTGCCACCTTCCTATGGCTGCAGGGCATGTTCATCTTCCTTTACCTGGATGACAGGATCTACGTCGCACCATCCAGCTCATGGAGACCTTGCGTTTCATCGTAAACTATCCCAAGTCCCACCTACAGCCCACTCAGCGCCTAGAGTTCATTTGTAGATACCAGTCAGGCCCAGGCTTTTCTTCCACTCAATAGGGCTCAGCGTCTCTCTATCTTGGCAAGGGAGTTCTAATCCTCTCAGAAAGCCATTACACCTATGCTAGGCATAATGTCATGCTGATATATGCTGACAGCGGTCTTGGCTCGGCAGATGCTCCGCCTCCTGGGGCACAAGGCCTCGACGGTTCATGTCGCACCCTCTGCCTGTCTCCGCAGCCTGTTAGGCTTTGTGCAAATTAAGTCCTGCAGTATTTCAGCTGACATGTTTCTGATTTTAAAGATGATCAGTGCTGTCATGTATTTGGCACGTGAAATGATTGGGAGCCAGTGGAGCTGGTTCAAGAGGGGTGTTGTGTTCATGTTTCGCTGATCCAGTAATGATGCGGGCAGCGATATTCTGGGATAGTTGCAGAGGTCGGGCGGTTTGTTTTGGTAGTCCATGGAGTAGGGAGTTGCAGTAGTCCAGTATGGGTGTAATGACAGCTTGGCAAACTATGCGGAAATGGTCTTGGCTGAGGAGGGATTTGAGTCTTCAGATAGTGGCCATTTTATGAAAAGCGTTTCTGGTGGTTCTGTTGACATGTGCTTATAAGTTCAGATTGCGGTCTAGGGTAACTCCCAGGTATCGCACTTCATCTTTTACTGGAATAGATGTATCGGCCAGGTTGAGTGAGATGGGGAGGGAGGTAAAAGGAGGTATCTCGTGTGATAATTAGAGCCTCTGTCTTCTTGATGTTAATGCTTAGGTTGTTCTTAGAGAGCCAATCGATCATCTCTTGTAGACATTTTGACATGGTTGTGTAATCTGGGGTGTCGAGGTGTATTGGGATGTAGACCATGATGTTGCCTGTGTATATGGCATATTGAATGTTGTGCCTTTTGAAGATATTGCAGACTGGCTGTATATAAAGGTTGAAGAGGAGGGCGGACAGAGTCTCAAATGCATCAGAGACTATCGGTTTCCGAGGCTTAGAAGCTCGAGTGTATTGACTTTCCTGAAGGAGATCAGACTCGTTTACGGAGTGGAAGTCTGCCCAGACAGAGACTCTGACATCCCTCTACTACCCCTCTGAGTCTGAATTTGAGTGCTCATAGGTAACACTGGTCAACAAAGTTTTACAAAAGTCATGTTACTGAAATAAAAATAGTCATTTCTTATCAATTTTTATATGCTGAACACGAATATGACAGTGAAATTGCAAAGTTGGCTCTAGTTTTTTTGTAATCTACAAGAATTAATGTTTACATCACGAAATGCATGTCAATAGTAAATATAATAGGCCTTTGGTTAATACCTGTAAAAAAACAAGTCATAGACTACTTCTTAGATTTTTTCGCCTGTCTCTTCTACAGCTGTTCGGGAGCTTCTCTGGGGAGTGTCCAACAGCAGTCAGACAGCATTGTAGTGGACCATTTTCCCTGGTATCTTTGCTCCATCGTTGCGATATCCTGGTGAAAATGTTCACCCTGTTCATCACTAACCATACCACAGTTGTCAGGAAAGAAATCGAGATGGGAATCAAGGAAATGGTTCTTTAGAGACATATTGCAGCCAAGTTTCTGATACTGCATCAGCATATTTTCTACTAGTTCCTTGTAGTTTTCTGCCCTAACATTCCCGAGAAAGTTTGTTGACACTAGGCGAAAAGCATTCCATGCTTGTTTCGCATCACCCTGCAGCAAGTTGTTGAACCGGTCATCTTTGAAGAGCTCTCGAATCTGAGGACCCACAAAAACTCCCTCTTTAATCTTTGCTTCGCTGAGTCAAGAGAATTTTTCATGCAGGTATTGGAAAGCTGGCGAAGTGCGGTCCATGGTTTTCACGAAGTTTTTCATCAAACCTAGTTTGATGTGAAGGGGTGGTAGCAGAATTTTGTGAGCCTCAACCAAAGCTGGGTGCTGGATATTCTTCTCTCCAACTGTTACATTTTGTCTGCGATTCCATTCCTTCCGCAAGTAGTGCCAATCCCTTGCTCGGCTATCCCACTCACATAAGAAACACATGTATTTTATATATCCCTGCTGCAGTCCCATTAAAAGAGCAACTACCTTCAAGTCACCACAGAGGTGCCAGCTGTACTTGTTATACTTAATGGAAGTCAGTAGATGCTTTAAGTTATCGTATGTCTCTTTCATGTGGACAGCATGCGCCACTGGAATAGATGGAAGGTGGTTTCCATTGTTCAAAAGCACAGCCTTCAGACTCAGTTTCGAAGAGTCTATAAATAGTCTCCAGTCTTGTGGGTCATGAGTGATTTTTAAGGCATTCATGAGGCTTTTCAATATCGGAACAGAATACCAGATTACTTTCCTTTCTGACTGTACACTGCTGACATCAGATGGCATCAGCAGCCATCTGGCAGTAGTATTGCATTGCATCAGAAAATGATGCATTCAACTCTGGATGATGTGTGCATGCTAGTATTATGCAATGTGATGCAATATCACATCATTCAAGGTTTATTTGGGATGTTGTTGATGTCCTACTGGATAAATTTACATGGTGAAATGTCAAAAATGAACTATATGAAATATCTTCAAAACGAGAGCCAATAAATTTTTTTAAATGTTATATTCATGTTCAGCTCACCAATATACTACAGATTAGGGCCTTTTAAGGTCAGTAACGATTTCAATGTTGACCAGTGTAATCAACTACCATGGAATACCTTTTGGAGGAGAGGTCTCCAGAATTTCTGTTGGACCCTTCTCCTCTTCATGAACGACACAACTGTCCTCCTGAGGACCTAGCCATTACCTGAACAAACTCATGGAAATATAAGTCCATTCTACATGGCTATGTAGGGTAAACCTTCTGAACGCTTATTAAACACCTACAAACACCATCCGTCTCGCTTGTGGCTCGCTCTTCTCATCTCATTCTTTGGATTGGTTTTAGTACTGTGAGTAGTGAGTGCTTCGTTTTGGACTAAGTCCATTCTATTTCAGTTGGACATGGAGAATGAACCCACAGCTGAGGAATTAGAAATCCTCCTGTGTCTGGATTTCCTCAAGGGCGCATTGATAGTACCACATTCTTCAGAGGCTGCAGATCGGAATGAGTCTAAAAGGTTCCTGGATTCGAGAAGTTCCAGCTTCCTCACCACTGTATAGTCAAGGAATCCACTTTCAAAAGGACTAGAGCTCCAAGTCTCACTCTCTGACAGTCCTGGGGAGGGAGGCTAGGACCCTGAGGGACATATTCAAAGCGATCTAATGCAGGTAGCAGACTTGCCAACTGCATTAAATGCACTGAGTGGGATATTCAGCAGCACATTCGGTTTGTGCTGCTGAAAATCCTCTTCTAATGCTGCTATTTGTTTACCATCGGGGCATTATGGAGGTGTTCCAGGGACAGCCCTGACAATAAACTGGTCAAGGGTGATATTCAGCTGCTGGATGGTTATTGTAAACTGACTAAAGTTAGACACTTGAAAGGCTCGCTTAACTTTAGCTGGGTTAGCTAACCGGGCAGTGGCAGAATATAGCCGCTACCCAGTTAACTAATATAGTATCCAGGCACCCCAGATATTCAATGCCAGTGGCGAGATATAACCCCAGCATTGAATATCTGGGGCTATGTTAAAGTGGCGACAGCCAGCCACTTTAAATGTGCTGGCTGCCACCACTGGATATCCCCACTGGATTATTTTGTGAGAAAGTTTTACCAGAATGCCATTGTCAAGTCTTGATTAGTTTCCTACCAACTCTTCAAGGGCATGCAGTTGCGTAGACCATGTGCAGCCCAGAGGAGTTTGTGGATTTTCTTCCTCCAGAGAAGGTCACACAGTTCCATTCCCTGGTGGGCCAAGAGAAAGAGTGTGGAAAATACATGATCCGGAAAACTTATGATATTTCTGATATGGTATTGAGAGCCTTTGCTATGGGTGTTAGTGTCCTGAGACTCTCATGGATCTGGGCCTCAGATTTAGAGCCTAGTGTACACAAGTAACTTACTGACATGTCATGCAGTGGAGAGAATCTCTCTTTGGAGATAAGATTCAGGCGGCTGCTATGACAATCAAGCAGCATAATGATGTCTTGCAAACCTTCTCTAGGCCCACTTTCGACCAGAGGGCAGAGTAGGTCCTATTACTTGCACATGCATAGGTATCCTCTTTCTGCATGCTCTTCCCGCTCCAAGCAGGCTGCTCACTTCTTTTCAAGACAATAGAGGTCTCAGAAGGCCCAGCAGGTATCTCTGTCAAAACCAGGTAAGAGGGACTTCAGGAAATCACCTTTTGCATGACAGATGCTATTGAGCTTGTGCCACTAGAGCAAGAATAGCAGAACGTTTATTTAGGTACTTCCTGGTACCAAAGAAAACATGGGGATTGCATCCTTTCCTAGATCTGAGGGATATAAACACGTCTTGTGTGAGAAAAGTGCAGGATGTTTTCACTCAGTGCCTTGTTCTTGTTTCTCCAAAAGGGAGATTGGTTATGTTCTCTGGACCTAAAGGATGCCGATATCCACATTCAGATACATCCCAGTCTTAGGAATTCACAGATTCAACATAGGGAAACACCACTTCCAGTTTCACATTATGCCCTTTGGCCTTGCTTCCGCTACTCAGATTTTTACCAAATGCCTAGCCATCGTCATAGTGTGTATCTACACAGACTGGAGGTGCACGTTTCCCTACTTAGATGATTAGCTCGTTAACAGTGCATCTCAGGAAGGAGTTCAGGGATCTGTCTGTATCACCATCTGGGTGCTGAAGCTACTAAGGTTTTCATCTGAGTCATATTGTACTTGGGATAGTTGATGATAAACCCTTCTTCTGCGACATAAATTCACTTGCTTGGTGCAGATAGTGGTGAAAGTACAAAAGACTCAGCAGGTATTGGCAAGGACCATGCTGAAAATGTTGGGCCTCAAGGCCTCCACAGTACACGAAACTCCCATGGTACATCTCCATTTAAGATAATCTCAGTGGATCCTGAATATGCAGTGGACACAAGCCACTCACAGGCTCAGTCATCTATGTGACCAGACCCTTCCTGGAGTCTCTCTCCTGGTGATTTGTCCTCTTGAATCTCACCAAGGGCTTGCCTTTTCAGGACTGCCTTATCAAAAACTACTAATCACAGATGTGTCTAAATTGGGCTGAGGAGCCCATCTCGATGGGTTCCACACTTAGGGGTTATGATCCACCCTGGATACTCTCTTTTAAATCAATTTCTTGGAGCTGAGAGTGATACCAAACTCTGAGGGTTTTCAGAGATGAGTTGGCCAGCCAAATTGTAATGATTCAAACTGACAACCAAGTTGCATGTTCTACATCAAGAAGCAGGGAGGAATCAGCTTGTACCTCCTGTGTTGGGAATCCATCAGGATGTGGAGATTCACAATCTCTCATGGGATGACACTGGGGGCCACATACCTGGCAGGAGAATACAACATTGGTAGATAGACTGAGTCAAGCCCTTTAACCTCAGGAATGGACTCTGGAGAGGGCGGTAGTGTTAAGAATCTTTTGGGAGTGGGTCACCCCTTTAATAGATCTCTTTGCAACTCCCCAGAACATAAAAATCCCTCAGTTCTGTTCCAGAGTAGGTTCACATGAAAAACTAACCTCAGTTGCTTTCCTTCTCCATTGGAGGAAGGACCTTCTGTATGTTATACGCCTATCCCTCTGATAGCGAGAACTCTCCTATAAGATGATGGAGACACCATGATTCTCATTGTGCCTTCTTGGCCCAGACAGCCTTAGTTTTCTCTTCTCCAAGACCTTTCCATCAAGGTGACTCTCCAACCTTAATTTCACAGAATTGGGGAAGATCTCTGCATCCCAATGTCAAGTCCCCAGCTCTTATAGCTTGGATGTTCAGAGGCTGGATTTAGATTCTTTGAACCTGCCCGTTGTTGTTGATGTACGCTTAGCTTCCAGAAGAGATTCCATTAGGGGGTCTTATGGTTTCAGATGGTGGAGGTTTGCCATTTGGTGTGAAGAACAGACCCTACATCCCTTCTTGTGTCCCGCACAAAAACTGCTTGAATACCTTCTGTCATTTTCTGAGTCTGCTCTTAAGACTAACTCCATAAGAGTCCATCTTAGTGCAGTTGTTGCTTTCTACCACAGTCTCTCTAGCCTTTTGTTCACTTCATAAGAGGCTTGCTTCTGTTGAAACCTTTCTTGACGCTGCCAGCAGTGTCTTTGGACCTCAAAATGGTTTTAACTTAGCTGATGAAAGCTCCGTTTTGAGCTGCTGCATGCTGAATTTCTGACCTGATAGGTCCTATTTTTTGTGGCAGTTACTTCACCACACAATTAGTGAGCTCCAGGTTCTAGTAGCCAGTCCACTCTATACCAAATTTTTCATCAATAGTGTGGTGTTCCATGCTCACAAAAAGGAAAGTGCACTATACACATTGAACTGCAAGAGAGCCTTAGCCTTCTCTCTGGAGCAAACTAAATGCATATAGAAAGGTCCACCTTGCTTTTTGTTTCTTTTGACCCCCCCAGTAGGTTGGGGCTGTCATAAGCAAAAAGTCTGATTGGCTAGCAGATGGATCTCTTTCTTGGACCTCAGAGAATTGAACAAATTCCTGTTCAAAGAGAAATTCAAAATGATTTCTCTGGGAACTCTGCTGCCATACCTTGCCTGGGTTTAAGCAGGGGAATGAAGATGCGAGTTTCTCCTCGGACAGCACTTTCATTTCCGGGTACTACCCTTTGGCTTGGCCACAGCTCCAATGATCCTTTCCAAAGAGAGGACTGTAGTGGCAACCATATTGCAAAAGAAAGGAATCTTGGCATGTCCGTATCTAAGTAATTAGATGATTCAAGCAAAGTCTGCTCAGGAAGAGTCAAGCAACTATGGTGCAAGACTTGAGCTAGGGGTTGATTTTGCAAAGAGCAATCTGATCCCATTTCCAGTTCCTAGAATGCCTGGTGCTTGTTTAGCTGCCAAGGATGGCAGAGGCATATTTAGCGACTGAGAGGATCCAGAAGCTGTAGCCCATATTTGAGGCTTACTTTGGAGACATTGCCCACGGGCTTGGGGAATACTTGCAGGTCCTGGGCTCGAGAGCAGTGGTGCTACAGTTGGTTGTGTGGGTCAGGGCTCACATCTCTCTGTTTCAGAGGCCTCTGCTGATTCAATGGTCAGCAAAGTTGCCAGTCGTTGAGAGGAAGGGGAAGTGAGGAGCAGACAATTTTGGTAGTTAAATAAGGAAAAGTCAAGAGTAAGAGTCCAGTTGGAGAAGCCTGGATGGATTCTGATCATGATGGCTGTGAACCTCTTTGGCTGGGGGCTGGGGGCACAGTGTTGCTGCCAAATTGCCCAAGGATAGTGGTCCAAAGCCAAAATGCAGGTGCCAATCAACAGATTGGAAGCCAAGCAGTTTGATTGGCATTACAGGCCTTTCAGCTGCTGGTGTGGAACAGAGTGGTTTGGATTTGGTTGGACAGTGTGACACGTGTTTTACATTCTCTGTCAGGGAGGCAGCAGGATGTATGGATGACTGAGGAAGAGATTCTGCTACTATTTATGTATTTAACATTTCTTATATACCACCTTTCATGATATCAAGGCGGTTTACATTGAACAAACTGAAATTACATTGAACAGGGCATTATAACTTGGAGATAACTATTTTACAGGGAACATGGGCAATGGAGGGTTAAGTGGCTTGCCCAAGACCACAAGGAGCACTCGTGGGACTAGAAACCCCAGTCCTTCCGGCCCAAGGTGCTGTCCTCTAGTGGGATTTGAACCCCTGACCTTCCAGCCTGAGGTAACTTGCCCCAACCACTAGGCTACGCCCTCCCTCCCTATTGTTTGGAGAGACATTGGGCGGTGCTGCCAATGTGCATTTCTGGCAACCAAGGAGAATATGCATGCAGATTTCTCAAAAAGAAATATGCTAGCTCCCAGAAAGTGGAGACTAGTGGATTTGGCTTTGTGTACATAGTGCAGAATTGGGGATTTCGACTATGGGTCTGAGAGCCACTGCTGAGACCGCCTGGGTCTCCAGGATTTTCAGTTACAGACAGGGAAAAAAAAGTACTGTCTGGATTTGCTTACCCAAAGGTGACCTTAGGAGTTTCTGCAATAGGGATTTTCCTCTGAGGCCATTGGTAGGCTGGGTGGTACAGAGGATGAAGAATCATCAGGTCTGGTGATTGTTAGCTCCAGATTGGCCAAGAGGGCTTGTGGTATGCAGATTTTGAGCTGCTAAAGGTGGAGGACACCCTACCATTTTCAGTGACTGAAGTTTTGCCGCAGCAGAGATCAGTCAGGAAACCAGCTGTAGCTCAATTTTCACTTAGTCTGGCTCTTGAGAAGGCAAGGCTTTGAAGATGGGGGTACTCTGCTTTAGTGCTTTCTACCATGTTGTTGTTAAGTCATTCTCGAGACTCTGCATCCTCTTTGATCTACTCTACCAGATATCCTGCCCTTTTTGCAAGAGAGCCTTGAACATGCTGAAGGTCCTTGTGGCGGATTTGCTTGCTATAGGAGTTGTGTTCAGGCAAGCAGTTGTTCTCATCTGGATGTCAATCATTTTGCAAGGGTGAAATATCTCAGACCCCCATTATGCCTGGTAGTTTCTTCTTGGGCTCTGATTTGGATAATTTCTGCTCTGGTAGAGGCACCTTTCAGGCTCTGAAAGTTCTGACCTTAAAGGCAGTATTTTTGGTGATGAGAATTCAGAGTTACAAGCTTTTTTTGCTGGTATCCATTCCTCCTCTTAGGGGAGGCTAGGAATATTTTCCTCATGGTGCCTTCCTTGTTTTGTCTAGGCTATTTTTACATTTCATGTTGATTAGCCTTTTGTTTCTTCGATGTTTAGAAGTTGAGGGACAGGAGGTACAGAGCAGGTTGTAAGCTTTGATCTCCAGGAACAAGCAGGAATGAGTCTTCACATATGGGTACGTCGGTACTGACGGAGCCTGCGCGGGAACGCTCCCCAGCGTCCAAAAAGAAAGCTTTTGGGAGCATCCCACGTGCATGCGCGCTGCCTTCCCACCCATTTACTTCCCTCTCATCAGTTTTCCGTTTTCCGCGGAGCCGGCAGGACGTATTTCTGTCACCGCAGAAAATTCTTCTTTTTATTCTTAGTTTTTTGTGGTCGCGTCTACCTTCCCTCGATGCCACCGGTACCGCCGGTGCTTTTCTTCCTTTTTACTGAAGAATTTCTTCTTTTCTTAGAAATGTTTTTTTCCTGTTTAGTGCCTGACGGTTTCTAGGCCACTAGGCCTCTATCCTTCCATTATGGAAAAGCCAGCCACTATCCTTAAGAAATGCTCAAAGTGTGGCGGTACAGATATATTTTCAGACACTCATACTTGGTGTCTAAAATGTTTACGTCCTGACCATTGCCCTCTGGAGTATCTCTCCTGCTGGAGCTCAAACAGAAGTCTTCAGGATTGAGCACAACTCAATACCCGGTTTACATCGCACTCGATGTCACCAGCTAGAATATCTTCTTCTTCACAGGATCAGGTAACCAAACAAAAGTCTGTAAAGACTAGCCAGTCCTCAAGTGGTAGATCTCCCTCTCAGCATCGAGATGGCTCCGGCCTTGCCCTCGAGGACATTTTGGCTATAAAGCCTGGCGGGAGTTTTTGGACTCCAAAGCACTAATGGGGCTCCAGGTTGTTCCCGGGGTTCTTACCTTGATGAACACACCTGGGCCATGCTCGGTGGTTGTGGCCGCTTCGAGCGGTACCGACACCCCGGCATCGGCTATGGTGATGGATGAAACACTCCTCACTGATGAACGTAGTCTAGCGCTCTCGGATACTTCGGTACCGCTAGAGTTGCTGCAGACCGTTCCTCGAGTATCGGTATCGGCTCCGGTACCGGTACCGGTATCAACACCGGCATCGGTGTCAGTACCGTCCATGCTTGCTTCGACAGACTCGCTTCCTTCGATGCCGAGCCTGGAATCCATCTCTAGCATGGAGGATTCGGTACCTACTCGTCTCGGTACCGACCTCAGGCGGTACTGAAGACATCGCTTTAAAGAAAATCCGATGCTTCATCCTTTCAAGTCTTCCGATCCCGATGACTGGGATGAATCCATCGGTACCAAGGCTGATTTTTCAACAAGTCTAGCCTTTACCCCTCATTTTAGAGGGTCCTCCTCGGGAGAGATTTCTTTTCAAGCATTTCTGCTTGATATGGCAAAGTTACTTGCCATTTCTATACCTGCTAAAGAATCCCTACCGGGGGATTCAGACACACTGCAATTCCCCTGGATTCCAAAGGAGGTGATCATGCTTCCTTTGCATCAGATCTTACAAGATCTACTATTAAGAATGTGGGAAACTCCTTTAACGGTATCCCCACATTCTAGGACACTTGACACTATGTACAAGGTGCCACCTTCTCCAGATTTTCAAAAGACTCAACTTCCTCCTCATTCTATTGTTGTAGAATCAGCAATGAGGCGTATTAACAGTGCAAAGAAGCACTCTTCTTTTCCGCCAGGTCGTGAGTCTAGGACTTTAGATGCCTTTGGACGTCGATGCTTTCAGCAAGAATTATCTCATATATTTTCTATATGGGATTATCTCTTGAAGAGGTCACAAAGAACTTAGTTTTTGAACCCTTTTCTTCCAGAGCATAAAAGAGCAGACTATTTCTTATTAGTCAGTCATGCTCAAAATATCTCTAGGTTCCTTAATCGTGCTTCCCTGGACTGTTTTGAGTCTATTAGCAGAACGTCTGCTATAGCCATAGGAGCACGACGCATAGCCTGGCTCCAAGCTTCAGACTTGGACAGATGGGTTCAGGAAAGGTTGAGAAATACTCCTTGTACTGGTGAAAATCTCTTCAACAAGGAGGCTTTATTTCAAGCTAATCAGTTAAGCACTGATGCTGTTGCTTTCAGAGGATTGTCAAAACTTTCCTCTATCCCAGCTAATAATAAATATCTCCTAAAAAGCTTTATTCCCCTAGGGGAAAAAAGTTTTATCCCTCTTCTACCCATTATGCAGATGTTTCCAAAGATGGGCAACATCACAGCAGGCTAAGAGAATCAAAACCTCAACAGACTCAGCAAACCCAGCAATCACAGGGTTTCTGATATTTTATTCACTTTTTCTGTGTGAGGTTTAGAACTTTTGAGCCTACTTCTTTTCAACAGAAGCATCTAAAATTCATCTCATTCATGCTGAAATATCAGTCATACATTGACTCAATCCTCGACTCTGGGCATGAATCTCTTGCTACAAGGAAAATCTATCCTTCTAGCTCTAAGAGCTATTAAGGACTATCATACTCCAGAGATAACAGGTTTCTCCTTTTAAAACAGAAGGAGGCCTAACAACTAACAGGGTGAGCTATACCCTTCACCTTGTCAGTTTACTGTACGAGGATATCTCATACTTTTAACTGCAAGGGGACCCTATCTCTTCAAAGACTTACCAAATGGTAAGTCTTCTCAACTCTGTATTGCTTTCTATTCCTCTTAGCCCAAACATACAGTCTCTAAGAGTACTACTAATCAACTGGAGGGCTTATTTTCTAAGCCATAGGATTTTCTTCAATACCTACTCCAGTAAGTAGTTTCCATACAGAGTTTTCTTCCCCTTTGAGGTTCATCTTCTTCTCAGATATTTTTTAAGGCAGCTTTTCGGACAGAAGTTGGGTATCACTACTCCAAATTGGGTCTGTAGGTCCTCTCCAATCTATAGGACCTAACTTTTTATGCTGCCTTAATAACAGATAATTCCAAAAGAGGTCCAGAACTCATTTGGACTATTTATTGTTGCAGGCATCAGGCCTGTCTACTATTCTTAGCCACCTTCAATTCTCTTTGGCTCCAACAGAATAGATTAGGTTGCACACTGGCAATTCAACAGCCAGATCTAAGCAACCTACAACATGCTCTCTGCAATTCTATAACAAAGCTCTGCAACTGTGGGCCTTTGCCAGAGAGCCACAGAGCTACTCCTAATAAGTAGCGGCCAGATAGTTAAGAAGGGCTTCAGCTGGTTGACTCTGCCAGTCATGCTTCTACTTGACTGGTTTTTTCCTACTCTTACCATATTCCTTAAAATTTCCTTTTAAGAAAAGGTAACCAGGGTTTAGACCACGTGAAAGCATAGAAAATTGCACAATTCCCTGGTTTGTTCCACATCTCTCTGGAACTTCCACAACAGGGATGCATTTTTTTTCACTGCAGTTGGGCCTTATTCACTACTTTCCTTCTAATTCCTATACTTCATAGTAGCTTATGTTGAACAGGAAAACGCATGATACTCATATTGCCCTCATTAAGAGGCAAACATGGTATCCCCTTATATTGCGTCTTTTCTCCAGCTACTATTTGAAATTATAGAAGGACCCAGACTTGCTGTCTTAAGACTAAGGATCTCCTCTGCACTCATTCACGTACGTCTCGAGACCTGGTTATTTCAGGGGCTAGATCTTTTCAAGAAGTCTAGTCCTATCCCTGTAAGTGAAGAACATAATACCAGTTTCCATGAAACTTTCTCTATAGTTCTTCCATATTTAACCAGACGGAGATTCTCCATCAATATTCTCAAGTAGGTCTTAATCCTTCTTGTTATTGCGTCAATCTCTATACAACATCTGACTTTGAAAGATTTGTCTACTGTCCATATTAATGCTGCCCCAGCATACCTTAAAACTCAATGGACAACCAATTTCTATGGTAAATTTGGAAATACCTTCTTTTACCGTTACCTTTTAGGTTACATCACATCTGAAGTTCTACATGTAAGGTCATCATCATAAGTGACATCACTTACGAAAGACACTTACTGATCTTCAAGAAATTGGAGGCTCAACGCCTAGTACAAATGTCTTTGTCTTTCATTGGAATAAAGGGGGTCTTAAAGACCTATCCCCTTTTTTCTGCAAAGGGTATTTCTGCCTTTTCATCCAAACCAGTCAGATTATCTCCACTCTTTCCTAGGACCTTATTCTGCTCCAAGGACAAGAAGTTCAATTTTTTTTTGGACTTTACAGAAGCTTTAGCTATTTCTCAAAAGACCAACCTCATTGAACTCCCCCAGTACTTCTTCTGGGGTTAGTTCTGGCCATGAGGGCTTCTCATCTCTTCCTGTATTGCAAAATTTATCTTTTTCCCTCTACTTCACATTGAGGGAATTTCTTTGAGGATAATGTACTGGCTCTCAACCACAGGCCCATATTACCCTCAACAAGAATTTTTGCAATATTTTTGAGTGAGATCCACATTAGAAAATTGGGACTCAATATTTTTCTAATATTTATGATTTACACAAGGACTCCCCTCTGGATACCTTGTTTAGTCAAGCTGTTCCACAGCACCTCTTTTTTTCTTTTCTAGTTCAACTCCTACCCCTCCATCCCTTGGATGCCTGAGGTTTTGAGGGATAAGCATGGCCCATCTTTAGATTTGCAATATGCTGGGGCCTCCTCCAGGCATCTTAGCTTGGGAGTTCCCATATGTGAAGACTCATTCCTGCTTGTTCCTGGAGAAAGCACAGTTACTTACCTGTAACAGGTGATCTCTGGGAACAGCAGGAATAAGTCTTCACAACCCACCCACCTCCCCTAGGAGTTGTGCTCTCTCTTTTTCTCTCTAATTTGTCTACTTCCCTCCTTCGGTCTCAGCTACAAACCCAACTGATGAGAGGGAAGTAAATGGGCGGGAAGGCAGCGCACATGCGCGTGGGATGCTCCCAAAAGCTTTCTTTTTGGACGCTGGGGAGCGTTCCCACGCAGGCTCCGTCGGTACCAACGTACCCATATGTGAAGACTTATTCCTGCTGTTCCCAGAGATCACCTGTTACAGGTAAGTAACTGTGCTATATCTACAGCGTCCTGCAGGAGTATTTGAATGGAACAAGAGTTTCATAATGCAGATCAAGTACTCTTGTGATTTTGAGAACCAAATATAGGAAACTCAGCCTCATTGGCGAAAGTCGCCAGGTGGCTGACAGGAGCGCTTTCATCTGCTTTCTTGTTTTCATGGCTGTCAAGCACTGGTTGGGTTGAGAACCCTTTTTTCTTGGACACATCCTAATTTTGGGTATGGCATAAAATGGTATCACGTCTGTTTGCAGGGAAACTACCTGATCATTTCAGCAGACTAGTGTGTGATAAGACATGGACAGGCCAGACAAGAAGTCATATTTGGGGCTCGTGTCTTAGAGACTGGGTATTCTGCACCCCCCCCACCCTTGTTAGCTTTGGTGCTTCCCATATGTCTGGACTGAAATGGACTGAAGGGACAATAAGGATGGTGAAATTTAGGTCTTATTTACTAATTTTCTTTCCTTGAGTCCCTTCAGTCGAGTTCAGAACCACCCAGTGGCTTGTTGGGGAATCTGTGGTTAAGGTCTTATTAAAAAGTGCCAACTACATTGAGACTCTGCATGCTGCTTAATAAAATATACTTTCTCTTGTGAGTCATCTCGCTCCAGACTTTTGTGCTTTTGTGTTTTGAGACTGACACATGCAAATGCTATTTCAGAACAGGGTAAATGTGGGGATGCTTACCGCATTTAGATTTCCAGGAGGCATGAAGAAGTTGGGAGGAGTGGTTAGGATGGTCCTACACTAGTATCAACGTAGATTCCCCATCTTACAAGGGGAATCCATGTTGATTACAAAAAAGGTAAATGTCAGCATTTACAACTGTTCCAAGGCACGCATAAATGCCTTCTGAAAGGGTCAGCTGTAAAGGCTGACGTATGGGCGACCTCCTTTTTACTCTCGACCTAGATTCCACTCCTCTGACCCTACAAAACATTTGATCCCCTCCCCAACCCCTCATGACAGCTGATCCCCTCCCATGAAATATCATTGCCCCAGACTTCTCCCAGTAGACCCCCTTCAATGCCCATTCCATGATTTCCACCTCCAGCCGTACCAAGGTCCTAGTGTCCATTGGGAGCAGAATCTATTCCCAATTGTTCCAGTTTTTATGAGCCCTGGTTCTGAATAGCCACCATGACCCATAGCTGTGAGATTATTGTTAGGCATCATGGTGACCATTTTGGAACCAGGTCCATAACGGCAGGAGTGATTAGTGGGAGCAAGAGCAATCCCCAGACACTAGGGACCACAATAAGGTCATGGATAGGGACCAGGGATGGAAACCTGGGGGGGGGGGGGAGTGGTTGTTGCCCAGGGCTTTTGTACTGGGGGGTTGGGTGGGGGATTGGATGCCGTTTGGGGGTTGGGGAGTCAGATCGCCTGTGTAATCAGCTATCGGGGGTCAGGTAGGGGATCAGATGTTGTGTGTGGTTATGGGGAGGATCGACGTCAGGAAGTGATCAGGAGTTGAGGAAACTGGTCATGTTGGCTTGGGCTGTTCGTGTGTAGGAGAGACAGGGGCAGTACAGGATTCTTCTTATTCACCAGATCAGTCTTGATACTCTTCTGCTCAGTGGCTGGCTGCTCAGACTGCAAATCTTCATCTCTAGTCCTAGTTATGGTATCAAGCGAATCCTCTCCATATTATTATTTTTTTTTTTTTTTGCTGCTCCTTCCAGAGCAACCTCCATTTATTCCTGCAAAAGATGTTTAGTGAATTTGTTAAGGGGTATTGTAAAGACTTGCCAGATGTTTAGTATCAACAGCCTAGCATAATGCCATCTCAGTGTACTGGCAAAACTATGAAGTTGTCGTTCTCAAAATCCAGCTGCTCCCACACATATGTGGGAGCTATCTGCACATTTTTTCCCTATGTGCAGCATTTTTCAGTCGCTGTTGCCACTTCACTTGGAAGGATATCAATGTGCGGTCCTGCACCTGTTTTACAAGAGGCTGTATGTTTAGCAGAGCCTCTTGTAAAATACTATGGGCATTCTCCATGTCTCCATCTGCACTTATGAATTCCATTCTCCACTTACCTAAAATCGGTCTTCACATCTGTTTAGTTTAGTGTATTGTTTGGAGCATGTGTGTGAAAAACCCAACATGTTGTCAAACCTATTTGAAATGCAGCAGCTGAATAATTTTCCTTTTTCTTCTGGATGGAATAAAATAATGCACATTGTTTAACAAAATTGAAGGAGTTATTCCATCAAATGCATAACAATTGGCCATTCTCCTTCTGACTTAAAGACTAAGTCTTGTATGGCACCCTTCCAGGCTCTTTACAGGCAATACAGCTTGCTCCTTGTCTTATGGTCTTTTTACTGCTTTTGGATAATAGGCACATTGTAAATTCTAAAAGCTTGCCTGATTTACAGCTTCTAGTAGCAGTTCAGACTCGATTTCAAGGTCTTAGAAGATAGCAGCAATAGGGATGCAGAGGGAAGATTTGTTTAGGAAGACTGCATGAGGCAGGCCATCCTTATGGAAGGAATCTCAGAATGGATTTTTTTCACAGGGATAGAAATACATTAATATATAGAGTTTTAATGAGGAAAAAATAAACAGTGGAATTTAAGCCCAGCTCAACCATTACACAGTTTAGGCGGTCATCTAGGATCAGGGCCAGTGCAAGGACTGGGAGTGCCCTAGGCTGGCCCCTCCATCCTGCCACCCCTTGCCCTGCCCGCCCCCATTGCCGCCACGTCTGCCCCCTCTCTGGGGCCTGCAGCGGCGGGAGTGACTCAGAAAATGTGGGGCAGCCCTTACCTCAACTCACTGGCACTGCCCCATAGTTTCTGATCTGTAGTATGTCTCTTCCACCCATCCTCCAACACAACTTCCAGTTTTGAAATCCTGTGCCGGAGAGGAGCTGTGATCTGCTACGATCTGCTATGTTCTGGTATTACCTTCTATGATCTCATCTAAGCTGATATGATCTGCTATGATCTATGATGATCAGCTATTTCCTGTGGGGCTGTTATCTATGGCTTGGGTAGGAATGCTGAAGTAGTATGCCCTCTAGCTGCTCTAAATATACTACAGGACGACATCATAATAAATATCTGGATTTTTTTCTGTGCCTCCATTTCTGCTGGTAGGGGAACCCAACCCACTTATCTGTACTGGCCTAGCTGGACTCAAGGAAAGGACAATCTCCAGGAACAAGCAGGAATGAGTCTTCACATATGGGTACGTCGGTACCGACGGAGCCTGCACGGGAATGCTCCCCAGCATCCAATCAGAAAGCTTTTGGGAGCATCCCTCGCGCCTGCGCGCTGACTTCCCGCCTTTCCCACTGCCTCTCCTCAGTTTTCGTTTTTCTGCGGAGCCAACAGGACGTCCTCCTGTCACCGCAGAAACGTTTTTCTTTAAAATCCTTATTTTCTTGTTTTCTTGTGGTCGCGGCTGTCTTTCCCGCTGATACCGGTACCGCCTGTGCTTTATTCTTTTTTTTTTTTAAACTTAGAGAAATATTTTCTCCTCAGTGTTTTGTTTTTAACCTTTTGGGGCCTACCAAGCCTTTTCCAACATGGAGCCTTCTTCCCCTAAGAAGTGCCTTCACTGTGGAAACTTAGTTTTCTTTTTAGACTCCAATGCTTGGTGTCTAACCTGTTTGGGTCCTGACCCTTTTTCCCCTGATACCTCAGGCTATATTATTGGGAGAAGACCTTCCCTTTTTCGAGTTTCCCTCGATGCCGTTTTTCCTCCTGAGGTGAGAACACCGGTTTATTCTTCTCTCCAGGATCAGGTAACCCACAAACAGTCTGTTAAGACTAGCCAATTCTTGAAGGGTAAGTCTCATGCCCAGCATGATGACGGCTCCGGCCTTGCCCTCAAGACCCCATTGACAATAAAACCCCGGCGGGAGTCTTCGGGCTCCAAAGCATTTACGTGGTTTCAGGTTTATTTATTTATTTATTTGCATTTCTTATATACCGCACTATTTGCGATCAGCGCGGTTTACATAAAACAAAATGGTATCCGACAATAAACAAAAGTCAGGTCATTACATTGAACAGGAACAAGTAACTTGGAGAACAGGGTAAACTATATACATATGCGGAGCATTGAATAGGGTAACTATATACATGTCAGATGGAGTTATTGGGTATTGATCATACTTGGTGGCTGGGGTTCGGGGCAGTCAGTGAGGTGTTTGATAAAGAGAAAGTGTTTCAAGGCCTTCCTGAACTGGCTCAAGTTGGGGATTGCTCTGATGTGTGGTGGTAGGGAGTTCCAGAGACTTGGGGCGCATAGTCTAAAGGCTCTGTTTGATGTTGCTTTGGAGCATTTTGTCGTGTCACTCGGTATCACTAGCATGTTGGCTACTGTGGTTCTTCTTAGCCTGTTGGGTGTGGGTGGTTGGATGAGGTCATATAGTGAAGAGGAGGAGAGCCCCTTGATGGCCTTGAATGTCATCACTAGGGTTTTGAAACTGATCCTGGCTTGAATGGGGAGCCAGTGAAGCTGTTTCAGGAGGGGTGTGATATGCTCTCTTCTTGGCGTTCCGAGGAGAATCCACGCTGCACTGTTCATGGCAAGTTGCAGGGGATGTAAGGTGGCCTGAGGGAGTCCTTGTAGGATGGCGTTTGAATAATCAAAATGAGGAATGATGAGGGCTTGATAAATGGTGCGGAAATCGCCTGGTTCGAGTAAAGGGCATAGGTGTCTAAGGGATCTAATCTTGAAGTAGATCACTCTTACAGTGTTGGCTATGTGTTGCTTCATGTTGAGGTTCTGATCCAATGTGACTCCGAGATAACGTATAGCTGATTTTACTTGCAATTCGGCGTTTTCCACTTCCAAGTAGCTGGGTGGAGTAAACTCGGGATTTCTGGAGATGAACAGGACCTCCCGTTTTCTTGTGTTGGATGCGCAGATTTTGAGAGAGGAGCCATTCGGATATTGCATTGAAGCACTTAGTCAAGGGGGTAAGGTCTGGGCAGTCCAGGGATATTGGCAGGTACAGTAAAACATCATCTGCGTATATCATGCAACTCACATTGAACGATCTAATGATGTTACAGATAGGTTGGATATAGATGTTAAACATAAGTGATGATAGGGAGGATCCTTGAGGAACTCCTTGGCTTTGTAGGAATGGCTCGGATGTGGACCCGTTTGCTCGGATGTATTGCCATCTGCCAGACAAGTAGGATCTGCACCACTCGAGAGCTGTTCCACTAATGCCTTTCTCTCTTAGCCGACCTAGGAGAATTTCGTGGCAGACCGAGTCGAAGGTTGCCGCTATATCTAAAATGACGAGTGCAAAACCTTGACGTAAGTTGTCAATGCCTGAAATTATGGTGTCGAAAAGAGTTGAGTAGTGTTTCGACTCCGTGTGACTCTCTGAATCCATGTTGAGATGAATCTAGAGGGGCGTTGGTATCAATATGGTCTTGTAACTGTTTGTAGACTATCTTTTCAATGATTTTAGTGAGCATCGGGATGCTGGAAATGGGTCTGTATGACTCTACCTTTTGAGGGTCTAATTTGGCGTTCTTCAGCAGCGGTCTAATGGAGGTCTGTTTGAGCGTGGAGGGGAGAGATCCAGTGCTAAAAGATAGGCCTATCAATTTAGCTAAGATCGGGGCGAGGTCACATCACAGATCTTTTATCCAGAATGCTGGACAGGGGTCCGAGTATGCAGTGGAGGTATTTAGGGTTGCGATGGTGTCTTCAATGGTTCTCTTTGATGGTGTGACAAAGGTAGTTAGAGATGCTGAGAACTCTTGTTCGTTGGGGGGGTCCAGTATCACCACTTTGTCGGTCTTGCACAGTTTAGATTGCATAAAGACGGCATAGTCCTGTGGGTGTATGGTTCCAGGGTGCTCTGGGGTGGGTTCTTTGGCAAGAGATTTGACCAGGTTGAAGAGGTCGTGCGGCTTGTTTAATGACCGTTTCAGGGTGTCTGTGTGGTGTTGTTTCATCCTGTCTGTGACTGCCCTGCGATGTGTGTGTAAGTGCTGGGTGTATGCTGCTTGGTCACTGCTGGTACGTGACTTCCTCCAGCGCTTTTCCAATCTCCGTAGGAGGGTTAGTGAAGCCCTTAAATCAGCTGTGAACCATGGTGCAGATGATCTTTTGTTTGGGGCTTTAGTTGTTGGGGGACGGATTGCGATTGCACTGAGTTTGCTGTTCCATGTGGTGATTAGGTCCTCTAGGTTTTGTGAGTTCTTATCAAGGAGTGTGTTCGTTTTGGCTAGGATACGTTCTTTGTTGAACGGGTGAAAACTTCTGGTAGTTGAGTTCGAGTTCATACTTGTCCACATTGGGTCTTTGTGGCTTGATGGGGGTCGGAATCTGGAACGTGATGAGCTTATGATCCGACCATGGTACTGCTGTTAATGATAGCGTGATATTTTGTGCTTGTTGAAGCACTGTTTGTGGGGCGAATATGAGGTCGAGAATGTTGCCTTTTGTGTGTGTTGGTTCTTGTACCAATTGGGTATATCCCAAGATATCTAGGGCTTCTATAAAGGTAGCTGCTTGTTCCTGGGGCTCACCCCTCACAGAACATACCTGAGCCATGCTCGGGGGTGGTATCCGCTTCGAGCGGTATTGATCCCCCGGCATCGGCACCGGTGTCGAGTGTTCCACTCTTCACCTGGGATCGTCATCTGGTGTCCTCGGTACCTTCGGGGCCGATCGATACGACCCAGATTGGCTTTCCTGTATCTCTGCCATGCTCGGGGTTGGTACGGGCTTCGAGCGGTACCGATACATCGGCATCGGTGTCGAGTGTTCCACTCTTCACCAGGGATCGTCATCGGGTATCCTCGGTACCTTTGGGACCGATCGATACGACCCAGATTGACTTTCCTGTATCTTCGCCATGTTCGGGGTTGGTATCGGCTTCGAGCGGTACCGATACCCCAACATCGGCGCCGGTGTCGAGTGTTCCACTCTTCACCAAGCATCGTCTTCGGATGTCCTTGGCTCCTTTGGAACCGATCGATGCGACTCCGATTGACTTTCCTGTATCGGCATCGCCGATACCACCACCAACGTCGGTACCTTCTAGACATGCATCGATGGACTCGTTCGCTTCGATGCCGAGTCTAGAATCGATATCCAGTCTCGATGACTTGGTACCGATGCGTTTCGGAACCGATCCATTTCGTTTCCGACTACGTGGTACCGAGGATATTTACCAAGGCTCTCTGGTTACCTCGGCACCGCTTCAGCAGCCCCCGATTCCTGCTTCGATGACATTATCGTCTCCGATACCGGTACCGGTATTGATGTCGATTCCTGCAGTTCCATCGGTGCCATCGATCCTTTCTATGCCTAGTTTGGAATAGATACCAGGCACTGACAATGCAGTACTAACTTCCTCAACTCAGAACTGTCAGTATCACTGTCCATCTAGCAGGATTCTTTTTCTGCACCAGTCCAGTATGTCTTCTGGTGCTCAAGCTGCTCCTTCAACCTCAGCTTACCCAGGAATAGTTCCTATTGGAGATCCTTCTTTTCAGAAATTTCTCCTTGACATGGCAACCTTTCTTGCCATTCCTATTCCTGGCTTTACTCTTGACCAAGATCCTGCAGATAAGGAAAATATAATGCTTCCTTTACATCATTCTTTGCAGGATCTTCTTCTGAGGATGTGGGAATCACCCTTAAAGGTTCCTTCGCCTTCTACAGCCATGAATGTTCTGTATCAGGTGCCTCCCTCTCCAGGGTTTCAAAAAAACCAACTTCCACATCATTCCATTGTAGTGGAATCAGCAATGAGGAAGGTAAGAAGCAAGAAGAAGCATTCTTCTTATCCGCCAGGTCGTGCATCTAAAGCACTTGATGCCTTTGGACGTCAAACCTTCCAAACTTCTATGCTGGCTTCAAGAATTATTTCATATATATTTTTTATGAGTTTGACACTTCAGGAGGTCACAGAGAAATTATCTCTTCTGTCCCCGTTTTTGTCAGAGCCTAGGGCCACTGACTATTCCTTGCTTCTTAATCATAGCAGGAATATCTCTTGGTTTCTTTCTCGTGCTTCCCTAGACTCTTTTGAGTCTGTTAGCAGATCCTCTGCTATTGCCATTGGAGCACGTCGTACAGCCTGGCTGCAAGCTTCAGGCTTGAGCAGATGGGCACAACATACACTGGGTAATTCTCCTTGTACTGGAGAAAATCTCTTCAATAAGGAGGCTTTACGTCAGGTTGCTCATTGCTCCACTGACTTCCCTGGTTCTGGAAACCATCCTAAGCCTTCTTTTTCTCCAGGACGTAGGAAATGTCCTGCCAAACCTTCTTTCCCTAAGAAAAGAAGGTTTCACCCTTCTCCTGCCCATCCTCCAGATGTACCCAAACAAGGGACATCTCATCTTAGTCTGAAGCCTCCAGACTCTAACCAGTCTAATCATAACCAGCAACCATAGGTTCCTGTATGTTGCAATCTACAGTTCCCTTCTTCTTAGCAGAAGTTTCTTCTTCAAACTCTACACTGTTTTTTTCTTTTTCAGTATGCTAAGCTGTTAGGATACTTTTGTCCATGGGTTAGACTTTTCCCCTTCTTACTCCTACGAAGAGGGGTTACAACTATCCTATGATAGTTCTGTCCCCACATGGACATCTTTTCCTTCAGCTGACTTATCATATGGTAAGTCACTCTCCAACCCCCTCTCTTCCGGGGGTTCCCCTGCTTGAGTTGGTACCATACTGAAACACTTCTCTTTCTTTCCAGTGTAGACTTTTTCTTATCCTTCAATGCATGCTCTGAACAACTCATCAGACAGAGACGGGAATATTTCCGCTCCCTTGGTCTGTTTTCTCTCTGTTTTTATACAGGAGAATCCCCTCTGCTGTTTTGTTCAGTTGCTGTATATGCAGGAGTTCCAGTGATTACTCTAGTACTCATTGCAAGTTACTTCAACTATCTTGCATAATACTACTCACTGCAGGTTATCTTCTTCTAGCCATATCCTTTCCTGGGATGTGGCAATTCACTTGACGTCTGTCAGCTTTATCTTATAATTCTCCTGCACAATGCTCTCTGCAATCTTCAGAGAAGCTTTCTACTATGGGCCCTTGCTACAGAGCATTGAACTTTGTCTCTGGGGGTTTTTTCTATATAGTAGAAAAAGCTTCTATAATCATTCCATGGCGTGAATGTCCAAGGAGTTCCCAATCTTGCAGGAATCTACCCCTTTTTTCCTTACAGCTTGGCATTATGCTTTTCTGCTCCACTTGGACAACGCATACTCTTTTAGTGTACATGATACCCCTGTGTCCCTTGGCTGGGTCATCCTGGTGTTTTAGTCTATGCGTTTTTTTGTCCTTTGGACATGTCAGAGTCCTAAAGTACTCCTGACGTGCTCTTGCCAGACTGCTCTTATCCTCTGTTTTTTCACGCAACCATACTGGTTATTCCACTGAACTACATTCCTGCACCGCTGAAATAGATTCTCTATATATCTTCAGGTGGTTTTTACCCCCTCATTACTAGATGAATCTTTTCCCATCACATTCCCCATGTGAATGTTTTTGTGGGGCTCAGTTGCAGGCATGTATCCTCAGACTTATATTCATGTATGTATATGTCCTATGCATACATATTTCTGTAGTCTGTGTGGGCATAAGTCATGCCCATCTATATCTATATCTATATATATTACACATATCTAGACATATATGCACATGTATATAGATATGTATGTCTCTCCATATATATATATATATATATATATATATATATATATATATATATATATATATAGATATAGATATAGATATATATATAGATAGATAGATAGATAGATATAGATATATAGATATATAGAGATAGATATATATTATGTGCCCATTGGGAGATGTCCATAGGACGCTAAGTATCACCTACTATCTCCCTAACTGTCTGTTTTATAAGGCTTTTACCTTCTTAAGGGGTCCAGACAGTCAACTTGCCTATTTTCATACGGCTCAGTAAGTGGGAGCGGTTATACATACAATTACTGCTGTGATGTCAACAGCTTCTATTTTTGTTATACATCTCCCTGTCTATGAAGTTTCAAACTTCAATGTCTTCCTATCTCTTACCAGCTAGGAAAGACTGTGTACATCTTCAGTATTTCTGAGTACACTTCTGTTCTCTTTGGGAATAGGGGCCTTTTTCCATACCCCCTCTTCCTTTCCGGACTGGGCTAATTCTTCAGATCGGTCAGTCTTCTTCTTTTAGTCCTCAATGTTAATAACTCTGTACCTAAAAAGAGTTTTCAGCTTTTTTCCATAAAGCTTTCCATTGAAGACCTGCCGTTCTTCTCCTACCCCAGTTGACACCTGGGTCACCTGCCCATTCCAGGCTTGGAACTTCATCCTCACTGCTGTGAAGTTACCTTGAAGATTCCGCTACTGCATCTACAGTACACTCCATCACAGTTCTACTTCCTACAATCCAGTAGGTAAGCTCTATATTGTATTAGTTCATTAAATGTTTTAATGACATACATTCTAAAGACTCATTTTTTCTGTAGTCTTTAGATTCGCTGTTCCTCTACAGCTCTTCTCTATTCAACTCCTACCCCCCATCCCTCAGGGGATGCCGGGGATCCAGGTTTGGGAAATGCCGTCCTGTTCCAGGGATACGCATTTTATGGGATCTCCCCTGGCACCCACAGCTAGGGAGTCCCCATATGTGAAGACTCATTCCTGCTTGTTCCTGGAGATAGCACAGTTACTTACCTGTAACAGGTGATCTCTGGGAACAGCAGGAATTAGTCTTCACAACCCACCCACCTCCCCTAGGAGTTGTATCTGTCTATCTCCTTTCCTCTTTCTCTCCTTCTGTCTCAGCTATGAAACTCAACTGAGGAGAGGCAGTGGGAAAGGCGGGAAGTCAGCGCGCAGGCGCGAGGGATGCTCCCAAAAGCTTTCTGATTGGATGCTGGGGAGCATTCCCGTGCAGGCTCCGTCGGTACCGACGTACCCATATGTGAAGACTAATTCCTGCTGTTCCCAGAGATCACCTGTTACAGGTAAGTAATTGTGCTTTATCCTGTAAGTAAAATGACATCATCTGCTTTTAAAGTATGATCTGAGCCACTTGCACCAGTATTTTATAAAGACAAAAAGGAAACCATGTGCCTGAATAAAATAGGCTTAAAATAGGTGCCGGCTTGCCCTCTTATCCTAGACGCCTCGTTATAAAATTATCCTCCACCTGCTGAAAAATGGTCATTTGTGTCCTCCTGAAATTTTATGGTTTAAAGGTCTGATTCATTGACGCCTTTTCCCATAAACACAGAATTTGAAAAAGAATCTTCAGTGAATCGACTCCTAAATCAAACAATGTTAAATTGTTGGCTAGTTTTCATCATGCAGATGCTATTTTGAAATGTTTTCTAATAATGCTAGAGAATATTTACTTTATAGCATAAACTAATTTAATTAGCATAAGTCCCTATTGTAATGTGCTTTCTTAAAAATAACTTTTAGGAGTCCTTTTACTGAAGTGTGCTAAGCAGTTATTGCGGGTTACCTCAGGTGCTAACCACGTGCTATGAGCTGTGGTAACTGTTAGCATGGGGCTAGCACAGTTAGCCTGGCCTGATTTTTGCACTGTGCTGTGCATGTTGGGGTGGTAAGAGGACGGGTTAGGAGCAGGGAATGGGTGGAGTGAGCTTATTGCAGTCAGTGCACCCATGCTAACTGCAAGTCATGCGATTTAGTATGGGTGCACTTACCGCCACCTCCATAGGTGGAGGTAAGTGCACCTGTGCTAATTGTGGGCCATGTCAGGGCAGGCTGCACTGCGTTAATTGCCAAGAACGTGCTTTTCATGCCCCGACAGTTAATGCGGTGGTGTTGCACCTAACGTGTTATAGGTTTGAGCACTATCTTTGTGTTAAGTGCAAAACTATAGCACTCTTTAGTGAAAGGTCCCATTAGTGACTATACTAAATGGAACGAAAGTGTTTCCTTACAATGCAGTTTAAAAATAAATGCTCTATTGGTCAATGATGTGTACAGCACTTAAGGTTTCTAGCATAATCAATGGCTCTGCATTTGTTTGAAGTTTCATTTTTTTCATGAAATTTAACAGCATATATATATTTTTATTTCTATAGGTTTGTGAGAAAGGAAATGATCCAAAACTGGTGGAACTGTTACTGAACTATGGAGCACGTGAACAGGATGTTCACAAGGCATTGGCTATTAGTATAAAGAAAGGTGAAAACCAGATCATCAGTTTGCTCTTGAAGAAGCTGGGCCTTGATTTAACAAACCACAGCATTTGCCTTGGAGGTTTTCGTATGGGCAAAGTTGAACCTTCCTGGCTCATACCTCTGTTTCCAGATAAAACGCCTGCTTTAAGAAGACAGACAAGTAGGTTTGTAAAGAAAGGCTATTATAATAGGGACATGAGTAAGTTTAACAATGGCTGAGTAGCATATTAGAATGTATTACTTTTATAATATGCATTACTTAAGCTATAAGAAATGTGACAATCACATTGCTGCCAATTAGCATAGGAGCAGTGTGACTGAATATAGTAACAATATCTAATATCACAAGGCAGAGGCGTCCAGGTTTAGTATTACATTAATAATGGTTTACTGTAGTTGCATTTTCTTTTACTATCTGCTCCTTTAGGCCAGTGTTTGCCAAACCTTACTTGGGCGTACACCTAGCCAGCCAAGCTTTCATGCATTGGGTCTCCAGTGAATGTAAACCTCTCATGTGTTTTCAATGCATGAAATTTTAGAAGCCTTATTCGTGCTTTGGATGTCTGAAAACAAGCATAGAAACATCCAAACCTCAGAGACGTCTCCAGAGCCATTTTAGAAGCCGGCGCTGGGGATGTATCTAGCATGAGGACATCCAACTCTGAATGGAGGCATGGTTAGGGTATTCCCATGGACAAGGACATGTCCATATAATTACAGAAACATCATGGATGTCCGATGTCACATCTAACTTTAAGCCAGCTCCAAGGCACGCATAGTGACAAGCATCTGAAAAGTGCTCGTTTAGGCTGAAAAACATCCAGAGTGTGTAGAGAGGAAAGCACTCTATCATCACCAGTACTCAGCACAAGTTCAGCTATAGCAGCAGCAGGATATGAACCCTGGTTACCCTGTTCCTAACCCACTACTCTGACCATTATGCTATCCTAGATGTCAACGTTCTGACATATGGTTCTGGGGATGTCTGAGTTTACGTCTCTGCAGACATCTGTATCGGGCATGTCCAGGTTTGAAATCACGTCGGCACCTGGACATACCTGCTTTTTTTTTTTTTTCAGACTTTCTGGCTTAGATGTCCCAGATTGCACTTGGATGGATCTTTTAAAATTTCCCCCCATTATGGATAGCCTGAAAACCAGACTAGTTAAGTGTACCTCTAGAACAGGGTTGGAAAATGTTGCTTTAGGTGTTAGCTCATTTAGAACCATAGCTGGGACCTGTTACCATGAACCTTCACTTGCAACTACTCTGGATATCCCCCCTTCCCCATCTTATATCCAATAACAGTCCTTGGGTAGGGGCCATGTACCAGGGCTTTTTCCTGAACCTTGCAGCCATGAAGCCTGTATCTACCATTAGATGTCGCTATTGCACAATGATAGTCACACTTTTAGGGACTATGAATGCTGCCTTTGCAACATCCTTAGCCCTCCTTTATCCAAAGTATGGAAGACCCTGTTGAGCATGGATTGTCTCTCAACTGTTTGTGAACATCATTGTGTATGCATTTTAGCGCTATACAAATGATAATTAGTAGTAGTATTGCATAAGTGACCAAACAGTACAGACTGTCAGCCTGTACATTCTTGTTTTGCATAAAAGATATTTTGGTTGATTTGGGATAATGGTCTAGAATTTGGCAACTGAGATTTAATGCTAAAAAATGTAGGGTCATGCAGTTGGGCTGCAACAATCCAAGGGAGCAGTATAGTTTAGGGGGTGACGTTCTTGTGTCCATGAAAGAACGGGACCTAGGTGTGATTGTCTGACGATTTCAAAGTAGCTAGCTAAAAGGGTAAAAATGTTGATGGCAAAAGCTAGAAGATGCTTGGGTGCATAGGGAGAGGAATGGCCAGCAGAAGAAAGGAGGTGATATAGTGCCTCTGTATAAGTCTTTGGTGCGACCTCATTTGGAGTATTATATGCAATTCTGGAGACCACATCTTCAAAAGGATATAAACAGTCTGGAGTCGGTGCAGAGGGTGGCTACTAAAATGGTTAGTGGTCTTTGTTATAAAGCATATGAGGACAGACTTAAGGACCGTAATATGTATACTTTAGAGGAAAGACGGGACAGAGGTGATATGATTGAGACTTTTATATACCTCCATGGCATAAATGCACAGGAGAGTCTCTTTCGACTGAAAGCAAGTTCTGCAATGAGGGGACATAGGATGAGGGTGAAAGAGGATAGACTCAGGAATAATATACAGAAATATTTCTTTCTCCAGGAACAAGCACTGAAGGAGCCCGCACGGAGCATTTCCCCAGCTTTCAAAGAAAGCCTTTGGGAATGCTACCATGCATGCATGGTCCCCTTCCCGCCCAAGGGTGTCATCTTCAATCTCTCTTTTTCCGTGGAGCCCAATGGACAGGTCCTCATCTCTCCTGGAAAAAGTGATTCTTTCCCTTTCAAATTCTTGACTTCTGTCCCTGTACCGCCTCCACCTCGAGTTGGGCACCTCAGTGCCATTCTTGGCCTCGTGCGGTCCCTTTTTTGTCTAGGTTCTTTCTTGACCGGTGTTTGTGCCTTTTTTTGCCTGGGGGTCCTCGGCCCCGGCCGGGTGTTCTCCCACCATGACCCCTGGTGGGTTTAAAAAGTGTGACCGATGTGGCCAAACCATATCGGTTACTGATACTCATGATTGCTGCCTCTGCTGTCTGGGTCCGGAGCAAGACAACTCCTCCTGTGACTGGTGCCAGGCCATGATGCCAAGACCAACAGGAAATGGTCAGAGTTGCAGGGGAAGCTGTTTCCCAAGCCAGACTCCACTTTGGCATCCCCTCTCCCAGTCCGAAGGAGGGTTCCTCGAGGGAGGTCCGGGCATCCTCTGAGTCCCGCAGCAGCGGCTCCTCTGGTAGATCACCAGACCCTCCTAAGAAGAAGAAGGTGAGGCCCCCCGAGTTGCTGACAAAGGCTGGGAAGGTCCAGCGGCGGGACTCGGGTGACTCAGTGCAACGCCCTCCCAAACTCTCGAGGCAGTAGCCCTCGGCCGGCGGTGACTGTGCCAGGGTTCGGGAACCCATAGTCTCCTAGAGCATGCACTCTCCGGAGTGCCGGCACCAGACCCGAGGCCCTCAGTGTCCGTGCTGAAGGCTGCTGAGCCATTGGTCTCAAGGCCCATATGGCGGCCATAGAGCAGAGTCTCTTCTCCATTCTGGCCTTGCAGCAGGCATTGATGTCTGGACTCCCAGCATCATCGGCCTCGACAGCAAGTCCCAGTCCTTGGGGCTCCAGTCCTCCCCGGCGAGCCTGAGGGGATCTGACCCCTGGTCTTTGGGTGGTTCCTGGGGGTTACCCCTGAGGCAGAGTCCTTGACAACCTCGAATTCCGAATGGGAGACTGAGGATGAGGCTTCTTCTGAGACCTCCTGGCATTGGGATGTTCCCTCAGAGCCTTCACCACCACAGTCTTGACGCCACTCCCCACCCGAGGATGTGGCATTCCATGATTTCGTTCGAGACATGGCACAGGCTCCCTCAGTGCAGACAGTCTGAGGAGGACCCGCACACTGAGGAGCTTGAAATTTTGCAGTTCGAGTCTCTGCCCAAGGAATCTCACAGCCCTGATCCCACCCATCCTCAAGAGGCTCCTGCTCCAGATGTGGGAGACCCTGGCCTCTGTGCGGGTGGTCAGTCAGCGTGTCGATGCCATTTACCGAGACCGGAAGGGTGTGGGGTTCCACAAGCCTCAGCTCCCCCACAACTCAATGGTGGTGGAGTTGTCGATGCAAAGGCTCAAAAGTCAAAAGACCTACTCTGTGCCCCGGGTAAGAAGGCCCAGGCCCTCGACGCCCTGGACCATAAGTGCTACCAGTGTGCCATGCTCGGGGTGCCATATACAAGCCTACGAGCTGTATATGGGGATGTATTTGAAGAGCCTGATCCAGGAGCTCTCGGGGTTCTCGGCAGGCCCTCACCGGGGAACCTCTCCAGCACTTCTTGTCCCTGACAGGGGCTGTCTGCGACTGCTCTAAGTTTTTCTCTTTAGAGCTGCCTACGATGGGTTTGAGGCCTCAGCCCAGGTGGCAGCCACAGGCATCGGTGCCCGGTGCCAGGCGTGGCTGCAGACGTCTGACCTGGAGCAGTGGGTGCAGGAGAAGCTCCTGGATATGTCCTGCAATGGGGAGAATCTTTTTGGGAAGCCGATGTTGGATAAGGCCACTGAGATCAAGGCCGAGGTAGTTACCCAGCAGAGGCTTTCCAGAAAGACCTCTGCTCTCCCCAGGAAGAAGCCCTCTGGAAAGAAGACCTTTTTCCTGAGGAAAAAAGGTTATCCATTGGCCAGCCATTACCAGTCTTACCAGGATCAGCCTCACCAACCCACACAGCCAAAGGGCCAAGGGCATGGGTCCAGGAAGCCCAAAGCTCCAGACACCAGCCCCCCATCAGTCAGGGGGGAGCTTTTGACTCTGTGGGCAGGGTCTCCTCTCCCCCAGGAGACCCACCACAACCCATAGGGGGTCGACTGGCCTCCTTCGCTGACAGCTGGGCCACCATTACTACAGACCAATGGGTCCTGCGGGTGATGAGAGATGGTAATTCCCTCCACTTGCAACAAAACCTTCCAGATTACTTTCCAGGGGAACTACCCTGTCCCCTCCTTCACCAGGCCTTGCTCGTCACAGAGCTTGCAAACCTGCTCAGGGACAAGGCGGTGGAACCTGTGCCCCACCACCTCTGGGGCAGGGGCTTCTACTCAAGGTATTTCCTTGTCCCTAAAAGAACAGGAGGCCTCTGGCCTATCCTGGATCTGTGCAACCTCAACAGGTTTCTGTTGAGGGAGCATTTCATGATGCTCTCCCTTGGAACACTGCTGCCCTACCTTCGCCAGGGAGATTGGCTTTGCTCCTTGGATCTCAAGGATGCTTATGCCCACATCCTGATTCATCCCTCCCACAAACGATACCTGAGGTTTGTGGAGGGAGGTCTACACTTCCAGTAAAGAGAGCTCCCATAGTAGCCGCACATGTACCCCTTCAAAGGGCTCACGTCTTCCCCTATCTGGACGATTGGCTCGTCAGGGGCAGCACCCCTGGGGAGGTGGACTGGGCCACAAGGCTGACCATTCACACCCTCCATCATTTGGGCTTCATCATCAACTACCCCAAGTCCAGGCTCTCCCCGACGTAGACCCTGGAATTCATAGGGGCCCAGCTGAAAACTCTGCCGGCCGAGGCTTTCCTCCCAGAAGACAGAGCTCACCGCCTGATGCGGTTGGCTGGGGAGGTGCAAGCCTGCAGATCGGTGCTGACCCATCTGCTCCTCCGCTTGTTGGGCCACGTGGCCTCAACGGTGCACGTTATGCCCCTTGCCCACCCACACATGCGAAGTGGCCCAGTGGTGCCTCCAGTCTCGGTGGTCTCAGGTCACAGGCGGACTGAGGGACAGGTTGTGGGTCACTCAGCAGCTGGCTGCCTCCCTTACCTGGTGGGAGTCCCTGCACCACCTCAGGGAAGGGATGCCTTTCCAGGCACCAGCACCTCAGAGGATTCGGACTACAGACCCCTCCCTGGCAGGCTGGGGTGCGCATTGCGAGGGCCAGCACACTCGGGGCCATTGGTCTACTGAGGAGTCTCTCCTGCAGATCAATCTCCTCGAGCTCCAGGCCATCTTTCTGGCCCTGCAGAGCTTCCATAACCCACTTAGAGGTTTTCCGATCCTTATTCAGACGGACAACCAGGTGGCCATGTTCTATGTAAACAAGCAGGGTGGAACGGGCTCCTACTTCCTCTGTCAGGAGGCCATAGCACTTCATTCCTTTGCGGTACGCAGCCGCATGACCCTAAGGGCTGTGCATCTACCGGGCCAGGACAACTCCCTGGTGGACAGGCTCAGCAGAGTCCTCTGCCCACACGAGTGGCGCCTGGACCCTGAGGTGGCACAGAGGCTCTTCTGACTCCGGGGCAGGCCCTGCCTGGACCTGTTTACCTCTCCAGACAACACTCAGCTTTTGCGGTTCTGCTCCCCTCAACCACACCACAGGAAGGTGGCGGCAAATGCGTTTCTGATCTCATGGTCGCAGGGCCTGTTTTACGTGTTCCTGCTGACCCCCCTGATACTCAAGTGTGTTCAAAATACAGAGCGAGCAAGCATCAGTGATCCTGGTGGCCCACAGGTGGCCCAGGCGACCCTGGTTCTCCCTGCTGCTCTCTCTGTTGGTGACAGCCCCAGTACCGCTGGGCCAAGCCCCGGGCCTCTTCTCGCAGGAGGAGGGCTTCCTCCTGCACCCCAACCTGAAGGCTCTAACGCTGACAGCTGTGACATAGTGGGTCCTTCCAGCCCAGTAGAAGAGGCTAAAAAGCCAGGAACAGGAGTAGGGCTGAGTTGTAAACAAAAGCACATGGCTCCTGGTTACCTTAGAAACCAAGCACAGAGGCAAGAGAAACGCCCGTGCTACCATTCAGGGAATGAGTCACGAGCTAATGCAGGACACCTGCTAGGGGGTGGAGTTGAGCACTGCCCTAGAATTCACCCTGATAAAGAGAGTTCAGTTGAGCTTATGGAGTTAGAAGAAGAAGGGGGAGAAGGAGAAGTGGATGAGGCATGTGTGCTGGATAAGGAAGCTAATGAGAGCTACGGTGAAGACAGCAGTGCCAGGAAAAAGCCAAAGTCTCTGTGGAAGGGTGAGACAGAGTCTTTCTTCAGGAAAAGAAAAGAAACCCCAAGGGAAGGATATAATAAGGGCAGAGTGGATTACCTGCAGTATCCAGGGGAACACAGAAGTGAAAGGAAGCCAGGAAGGCAAGTGAAATCTTCTGTGCAAGGCTTAGATTGGGAACTTACAGCCAGTCCAAAGCCACAAAGAAAACCTCCACCAGCTAGGCTAAAAGGTAAGCCAAAAGGCTGGTATAAAAATAGTTACAGTGACTGTATTTACCCAGAGGGTTGGAGCTGGGAAGAGAATACCTGTGCTGATAACGTTTGTGAAAGCCAGTATTTAACTCAGGAATATCAGGTGAAACCTGAAGCAGTTAGAAAGGGCGTGGCATCAGGATTGCCGTTACAAACATTTCCTTCTAGCCAGGAAGAGTTAATGGACTTTGAACCTGAGTGTGTGAATATTGATGAAGATATGGACTGTACGATATCGCTTGCTAATGAAATAATCTCATTACGCTGAAGGCATGTTTTGAAAGAGAAAGTACAGCACTACTAGCATTGAGAAGCAGAGAGCTGTGAAAGAAACAGCATTGTTACGTTGGAATGCTAGATATCAACCTGGTTATTGCTGAAGTAAGCCTTTTCTGTTAAAGAACCTTTGATTTGTCCTTACGCCAGTAAATACCTGGTTTGTGTTACTTTGTTCATGGTGAAATCCACCCCGGAAGGGGAAATAAAATCCTTTGGTTGCTTAAACTACTTTTCCACAACTGCTCCTCATTGATTCGGTGAAGGGACTACATTTCCCAAAAAGCCCAGCTTCAGGATTTGTAAAGTAGCTGCTTCAGTGAGGAAGAATCACTCACTTAACCTCTACCCACTTATACATGGGGGTTTAAGGAGAGCTGGTGACACAGCGTGGCTGCTGAACAGGTAGTGTTGGCCCCTTTCCACCTCCAGAGGGAAGTCGAGGAGGTCCTCCTGGCCTCCAGGAAACCCTCCACTAGGAGGGCTTACTCCTTCTTCAAGTGGAGGAGGTTCTCCATCTGGTGCGCAGACAGGAATGTGAATCCGTTCTCCTGCCAGGTACAACTCATTTTGCAGTACCTTTTGCATCTCTCACACTCCGGCCTGAAATCTAATTCAGTCAGGGTGCATCTCAGCGCCATAGCTGTGAACCACCACCCTGTAGAGGGGAAGCCCCTCTCGACCCTGCCCCAGGTCTCCAGATTCCTCTGGGGCCTTCTGTTGTCAACCCCCCTCCGGCATTGGAATGGGAACTCAGTGTGGTGCTGTGCCAACTCACCAGACTGCCATTTGAGCCTATGGCCACCTGTCATCTGAGATACCTCTCCTGGAAGGTGGCTTTCCTGGTGGCAGCGACCTCTGCCTGCAAGGTGAGCAAACTGCAGGCCCTAGTGGCAGATCCTCCCTACACCTAGTTCTACACAAATAGAGTAGTGCTGCGGAAGCATCCCAAGTTCCTTCCTAAGGTGGTGTCTACGTTTCACCTCAACCAGGAGGTGGTTTTCCCTACCTTCTTTCCATGGTCTCACTCCGGCAAGGTGGAGTCAGTCTTGAATACCTTGAATTGGACCAAGGACCATCGCAAAGCGCCCCAACTCTGTCTCATTTGACCCTAGTAAACTGGGGCTGCCAGTAACACAAACAGACTCTGTCCTCTTGTGTGGGGGACTGCATCACCTTGGCTTACAAGTAGGCGGGCCTTTCCTTGCAGCACTGGATCACTGCTCATCACGTCAGAGCCATGGCCGCTTCAGTGGCCAACCTGTGCTCGATACCAGTGATGGAAATATGCAAGGCTGCTACATGGTCATCAGTGCATACCTTTGCAGCACATTACTGCCTGGAGAGTGCGTCCCGTAGGGACAGTGCATTTGGCCAGGCGGTAATTCATAGCATACTCTGTGTTTAGGCAACTCCTGCCCGCCATCCTATTGATGGTCAGGCTCCTGGACTGTTGGTGACGAGGATTGCTGGGTGTTGCGGAGCCTCTGTGTAGGGACTCATCTTCTGCAACTGGCGGCCTCCCCTGGTGGTCGCCATTGGTGCTGTCGTGGTTCGGGTCCTGGCAGCCTGGAGCTAGGGAGTCCCATATGTGAGGACTGACTTCCTGCTTGTTCCTGGAGAAAGCGCAGTTACTCACCTGTAACAGGTGTTCTCTGGGAATAGCAGGAATCAGTCTTCACCATCCTCCCTCCACCCCTGGGAGTTGCCTCCTCTATCTGTTTTTGTCTCTTTCCTAAGCTATGTCATCTGACTGAACAAGATGGCACCCTTGGGCGGAAAGGGGACCAATCATGTGTGATATCATTCCCAAAGGTTTTCTTTGAAAGCTGGGGAAATGCTCCACGCAGGCTCCGTCGTGCCAACGTCACCCATATGTGAGGACTGTTTCCTGCTGTTCCCGGTGAACACTTGTTACAAGTGAGTAACTATGCTTTACAGAAAGAGAGATAGATGCTCTCTCCTTAGTTCAGCCAAGAAGAATCACTTTGATAAGCTCATTTCCTCTTCAGAGAACTCCACATGACAATTATACTGTATCCTTCGTTCCCTTTCTGCTCTTTCGCTTCCCCCTGTCTCCGATACTACTGCTCCCACCACTTCCTCCGGCTCCAATCCTGCCCCCTCCGTTCTGGCTTCGCATTTCGCCTCTAAGGTTCAATCTATCCGGCAACTTTTCCCCACCTGCCCCCCCCCTCTTTCCCCTCCCCCCTCCCTCTTCTACCACCCCAGTTCCCTCAAACATCCCTCCTCTCTCCCACCGCTGGTCTGCTTTCCAACCCATCACTCTCCCTGAATTGACTAAGGCTCTTCAAGCTACTCGGAAAACCACTTGCCTTTCAGACCCTATCCCCTCACAGTGGCTTTCTGAGCCCTCACTGGCCCTGCTTCCCTTGGTTCTTTCTATCTTCAACAATAGTCTACAGTCTGGATCCTTCCCTTCTCGTTGGAAACACGCTTTAATTCGCCCCCTTCTGAAGAAAGCTACCTTGGACTCCTCTATACCCTCGAACTGGCGCCCTATTTCTAATCTCCCCTTTCTGTCTAAACCTCTTGAGCGTCTGGTCTTTTCTCAGCTCTCTGCACATCTTGAGGCTTCTTTGGTTCTTCACCCCCGCCAATCCGGTTTCTGTCCTGGTCACAGCACTGAATCTATTCTCATTTCCTTTCTCAACGAATTGCATGTTGCGCACGATCACGGTTCTATTTCCATAGCTGTCTCTTTAGATCTGTCTGCTGCTTTTGATGTTGTTGATCACCGCACGCTTCTATCCCGACTTGACACTATTGGTCTCTCAGGTTCAGTCCTTCACTGGTTTCATTCTTTTCTTTTCAACCGGTCCTTCTCAGTATTTTCTGGCTCTGACTCCTCCCCCTCTACTCCTCTTCACTGTGGTGTCCCACAGGGCTCTGTCCTAGCTCCCCTTCTGTTTAACATTTTCCTGGCCCCCCTCGCCCTGCTCGTCCAGCAACATGGTATCTCGGCGTATTATTACGCCGATGATATCATCCTTCTCTTCCACACCAGTTCACTCACTCCCGATATCGGTCCCCTCAATGTTTGTCTCTCTGCTGTTTCCTCCTGGTTCTCAGAAAACTTCCTTCACGTTAATTTGTCAAAAACTTCAGCTATCTGGTTTACTGCTGGTGCTCCTGTCCCCCCCCCCCTCATCCTTTCTCTCTCTGCTGGCCCTATTCCCCTTGTTTCTTCACTACGTTATCTTGGTGTCACTTTGGATTCCGCCCTAACCTTTAAAGATCACATTTCCTCCATTGTTCAACATTCCTTCTGTACACTGAGGCAACTCTGCACTGTTCGCTCTTTTCTCTCTCCCTCTTCTCTGACCACACTGCTTCTCTCTTGTTTCTCGTTTAGATTACTGTAATGCATCTTTAGCCGGGCTTCCTCTTAACTTCGCAGGCTTCAGCTGGTTCACCACACAGCTGCTCATCTCCTGACTCACACCTCCCGATTCGCTCACGTCACCCCC
Source organism: Ichthyophis bannanicus (assembly GCA_033557465.1). Classification (NCBI taxonomy): domain Eukaryota; kingdom Metazoa; phylum Chordata; class Amphibia; order Gymnophiona; family Ichthyophiidae; genus Ichthyophis; species Ichthyophis bannanicus. The sequence goes on along the minus strand of CM066038.1, from coordinate 113,269,543 downwards.
CTTCTTATTCGCTTACACTGGTTGCCCATCCCTTATCGAATCCAATACAAGATCCTTACTTTTGTGCACAAATCCCTCCACACCGGTGTCCCACGCTACCTCTCAGACTTAGTTCACTTTCACTGCCCCTCGAGATCCCTTAGGTCTGTCCACACTAACCGGTTATTCCTCCCACCCCCTTCCCAGGCCCACCTTGAATCTACCCATTCCGCTGCCTTCTTCTTCATTGGTCCCCGTCTATGGAACGCTTTTCCGTCTGCACTTCGCCTGGAACTTTCTTATCCTTCTTTCAAAGCTAAACTAAAGGCCCATCTTTTCAACATAGCCTTCGATCTCCCTCCCTTCCCTCCTCCTTCTGTTAATTTATGACATTTCTCCTTTTCCTGCTGTCTCTTACTGTTTCCTCTCCTGACGCTGTCCCTTTCCTATCAATAAATGGCGTTCCTTTCTGTTTCCTTTTCTGGCGTTCCTTTCTGTTTCCTGCTGGTCCAGGCGGTCTATCAAGTTTTTAAATAAAGATAAAGATTTTTTAAAATAAAGATAAAAATAGACTCCCAGTAGAGGTGGTAAAGATGAGTATGATATCTAAAGCATAGGACAAACACAGAGGCTCTCTAAAGGAAAAAAGGGGACTCTTGTAGTGGTTGATATGGAAGGGCAGACTAGATAGGCTATGAGTTATTTTTTTCTGCTGTCATGTTTCTATAATCAATTGTGTGATATTTTGCACACCTCTGTATTTCATAGGAAAGAGGCCTTTTGTAGACTGTATAGTTCATGGCTCCAGCTAGTCAGGTTGTGAGGATATCTGCAGTAAATATGTATAAGATACAGTGAAGACTGGGAAATCCTGAAGATTTGACTGGGTGGGGGTTTCCAAGGACAGGTTTGGGAACAACTGAAATATGTGGGGCACTGAATTATAAATTGTAGGTTCCTTTCAGCAGTGGAATTGATATTGCGGGATGGCTGTTATTATAAAAGTGCACAAAAATGAATGTTAATTTTCAGTTTGTTCTCAATTTTCAGATATTTTTCCAGTTAGAACATTCTAACACATGGAAATCAACTTTATGTATGTTAAACTGATTTTGCATGCAGTGTTTGTTTTTCATGTACGTAAATGGACCGGATGTGCATTACTGAATGCATATTCCTAGCTCTTAGGAGAAACTCTCAGCAGAGTTATTTAGTGAAAGCACAGAATATTAAAATCTTTTGTACAGCAGATGCCAAAAGCTAAGCAAACAATGCAGCCAAATCAAATATTACCCAGGCATTTCATTTTTCTTTCATTTATATTCTGTTCAAAGATGGATCTGAGCAGATTAAATACAAATATCAATAAACTAAAATAGCTACAACAAACCAAGAATTTGAGTCACTAGAAAAGAGATTTTACTTAAATCAGACTTGCAGCTGGATTAGATGACATTAAACTGTGAATAGAATAAAAGGACATAACTAGATGCATAGGGGCTGATATTCAGTGGGGCAGTCATTTGTTAGTCATCTGGATAACTTTATCCATATATTTAACAGACTTACTGGGATAGGTCTGACTGCTGAATGTCACTGGTTAATTATTGGGATAACTTCAGGACTGCTGTTTTGGTGGCTTGACTTATTCAGTTGATCTAGCTGGATATTATTTATTTAGTATACATTTGTATACCGCTACTTCCAGCGATCAGCAGCGGTTTTGATTACAGATTGGAAATTGTCAAATCATGATGTATTACTGATGTTGAGAGCTATCTGGCTCTTTTTGTTAAATGAGGGGCCGTTAATCAAATATAATTAACCTCAACCTTAAAGCCATACCCGTAGAGCAGCCCAAGCACCACCCAAAGATAACCAGATAAATTTATGCAGTGAGTAGAGAGAAGAGTGAATGCCAAACCCACAGATTTGTCTGGGTAACACGCAGAATTAACCAGGCAAACGTCTGCAGATCAGTCTCATAATGTCTCTGCTGTTGAACTGTCCCCTTAAACATCTTTTCATGTGCACTCTTTTCACATTTTAATTCATTTTATTTCTACATTTTCTAGATATTGGTCCTGTATTGGCAAGAGTGGTGCTAAGATATCAAATGAAAAATGCTTTACTAGATGGCGAGAGAAGCAGTGTGGATGTGATTGATGCACATGCTGTGTTGGAGAAGAACGATGATTGCATCTTGATGCCTGAACTGTTAGATGCTGGATTACTTCCAAACCACGATATAGAGAGTGAAGGTAAAAATAGAGACAGCCAACAGTGACACAGGGCCTGATTTACTAAGCTTTGTAGGTTCACAGTTAGATATAAATCCATGGGCTTTTTAAAACTGTTTCATAGAAGTACATAATTTTTAAACTGGAAAGCAAATTGTAGTCCACATTCAATTACAGTTTTGGTTAGTTATGTGTTCCCTTTACCTTAATACTTCTATTCATATTGTTACAATAGCACAAGAAGAGACTGAAGCCCTTTATATTCTTCTTTCTTGCAATATAATTTAAGACATTCTTGCATTATGTATACGGCCTGTCTGAAAAATTCTCCTTTATTTATTTAACAGTTCTTATATACCGCTTTATCATTGAATCAAAGCAGTTTACGTTATAACTCACAGGATTTACAAGGAACTTGTAATGAAACTTGAGGGGGGCGACATGCAGGAGATGCACTGATGCATAACTTATTTACAAAGAACATATGTACATACAGTGAGTGGGTGAGGTTCAACGGTCAAGAGTTAAGTGGTTACATGGAAATGATCAACAAAGAGGAATGTTTTTAGTTTTCTAAAGTCAGCGGTGGATCTTAGTTTTCCAGGGAGAGAGTTCCATATGGCTGGTGCTGCAAGCGAGAATGCTCTCTTTGATGTTGATTCATTTGCTCTCTTGTATTCAGAGGGTGTAGGGATTAGTGTCAATCGTACTCTGTCTCTTAGGTCTATTATTGTATCTGGTGTAGAACATCTCCTCTAGAGCTCCCACTGTCATGTGATTTTTTTTTTTTATCTTGAATGCAGTCAGGGCAGATTTCTATCTAGCACGTACGGTGATAGGAAGCCAGTGGAATTGATGTAGGAGGGGGTTATATATTCTTGTTTATTTGTACCAGTGATGACTCTAGCGGCTGTGTTTTGTACCAGTTGTAACGATCGTGTAGCTTGCTTTGGTAGACCTTGATAAATGGTGTTGCAATAGTCTAGGATAGGGGTTATAATTGCTTGACAAACTGATCGGAAATGGTCCTGGTTGAGGAGTGGCTTGAATCTCTGAATGGTGGCAAGCTTGTATAATGCATTCTTAGTGATTCTGTTGATGTGTGGTTGTAAGTTTAGCTGGCGGTCAAGTGTTACTCCAAGGTATCGAATTTCATCCTTAATTGGGATGATAGAGTTTGCTACTGTTATTGAAGTGGGTAGGATGTTTGAGGTATTCTGAGTGATGATTAGTGCCTCAGTCTTTTTCATATTTATGTTTAGGTCATTTTTGGAAAGCCAGATGGATATTTCTTGGAGACAGTTTATGATAGAAGAGTAATCTGGAGAGTCTAGGTTGATTGGGGTATATGCCATGATGTCGTCAGCATAGATAGCATATTGTAGCCTGTGCTTCTTGAAAATATTGCATACTGGCTGTATGTAAATGTTAAAGAGCAGGGCCGACAGAGGATCCTTGAGGTATCCCTTGTGGTGTTTGAAAAGCAGCAGATGTGTGTGATCCTACCTTGACCTTCTGTCTTTGGGTGCTAACGTATGATTGAAACCACTTGTGAGTAGTGTTGCATAGGCCAATGTCTGTTAGTCTGTTTAGGAGGATGTTATGGGATACTGTATCAAAAGCTGAGGAAATGTCGAACAGTAGCAGGAAACCAGCCTTGATGTTGTTGTCTATTCCTCTGAGTAGGGGGTCGAATAGGTGGATGAGTAGTCTCAACACTGTGGTTAGGGCGAAAGCCCCGTTGATGTTGGTCTAGTGGAGCATGTGTGTCTAGGTGATCCTGGAACTGTCTTTGCACTGTCTTAATAATTTTGGCCAGAAAAGGGAGGCTGGAAATTGGTCTAAATGTAGCAGGATCTGTGGAGTCCGGTGGTGGTGTTTTTGGGAATAGACAGATAGTGGCTTCTTTGAGTGCGGTGGGCATGTAGCCTTGAGCTAGGGAGGTACCTATTAAACTGTGGATAACTTTGATCAATTCTTCCTTTGTTGATTTTATCCATGCCACCGGGCAAGGATCAGATGGAGCTGTGCTTGAGTTTAGCTGGGTTATTGTGTGGGTAACTTGTTCGATTATAGGGATGTGACAATCACTCCACTTCTATCTATCTATTGAGCATTTATATAGTGCTACTAGTCATACGCAGCGCTGTACAGACATGTAAGAGACAGTCCCTGCTCGTCAGAGCTTACAATCTAGTCAAGACAAAACACAGAGCTAACAGTCTAGTCAGGGCAAAACACTAAAACACGGCACTTACAATCAAGTCAAGACAAAACACAGAAGTCAGGATCTGAATGCAATAGTGAAGAGGAGGGTTTTCAACTTGGATTTCAAGAGGGCCAGGGAGGGTGCCTGGCATACAGACAAAGGTAGCCTGTTCCAGGCGTAAGGTGCAGCAAGGTGAAAGGAGCGAAGTCTGGAGTTAACAGTATGAGTGGAGGGCGTAGATAGAAGTAGTTTTCCAGAAGAGCGAAATTCCCGAGAGGGGTTGTAAGGAGAGATAAGCAATGAAAGGTATTGAGGAGCTGCAGAGTGAATGCATTTATAGGTCAGGAGGAGTAGTTTGAATTGGATGGGGAAATGGATAGGGAGCCAGTGAAGTAACTTGAGAAGAGGAGTAATGTGGGTATAGCGAGGTTGTTGGAAAATTAGTCGCGCAGCAGAATGTTGAATAGATTAAAGGGGAAAAAGAGAATTCAGAGCAGAGGTACTCAAATCCAGTCCTGGAGGGCCGCAAACCAGTCAGGTTTTCGAGATATTCCTAATGAATATGCATGAGATAGATTCAAATACAATGGAGACAGTGTATGCAAATATATCTCATGCATATTCATTAGGGATATCCCAAAAACCTGACTGGTTTGTGGCCCTCCAGGACTGGATTTGAGTACCTCTGCTTCAGAGGGAGACGAGCAAGGAGTAGGTTGCAGTAGTCAAGATGAGAGGTGATTAAAGAGTGGATAAGCATTTTAGTAGTGTGTTCGGAAAGGAAGGGGCGGATTTTGCCAATGTTGTAAAGAAAGAAACGTCAGGTCTTGGCAACAAGTTGGATGTGAGTGGAGAAGGAGAGAGAGGAGTCAAATATAACCCCCAGATTGCGGGTGAGGAAACAGGGAGGATAACAGCGTTATCCACAGAGACAGAGTGGGGAGGAAGAGGGGAGGTTTTGGGTGGAAAGATAAGGAGTTCGGTCTTGGACATGTTCAGTTTCAGGTGACGGTGAGACATCCAGGCAGCGATGTCAGAAAGGCAGGCGGAGATCCTGGTCTGGTTTGCTGGAGAGATTACAGGCGTAGAGAGGTAGATTTTGGAGTCATCGGCATAGAGGTGGTATTGAAAGCCATGGGAGGAGATAAGTGCACCAAGGGACTGGGTATAGAGGGAGAAAAAGAGCGGTCCCAGGATGGAACCCTGGGGTACACCAACTGGGAGCTGGGTGGCAGAGGAGGAGCAGCCACCAGAACACACACTGAAAGAGCGATGGGAGAGGTAGGAGGAGAACCAGGACAGTACAGAGCTCCCAAAACCAAGTGAGGGCAAGGTATCGAGGAGAAGGTTGTGGTCAACAGTGTCAAAAGCAGCAGAGAGGTCAAGAAGGATGACGACAGAGTAGAGGCCCTTGGATTTTGCCAGGAATAAGTCACTGGTGACTTTGGTAAGAGCCGTTTCAGTGGCGTGTAAGGAACAAAAGCCAGACTGTAAAGGATCCAGGAGGGCATGAGAGGAGAGGAAGTCTAGGCAGCGGCGGTGGACCGCACGCTCAAGTAGTTTAGAGATGAAGGGAAGGAGAGAGATGGGATGATAATTATAAGGACAGGTGGGATCAAGTGAGGGTTTCTTGAGAAGGGGTGTGACTACAGCATGCTTGAAGTCTGCAGGGGAGGTTGCAGTGGAGAGCGATAGGTTGAGAATATGAGAGATGGAAGGGACAACGGTGGAGGAGATGGGGCATAGGAGATGGGTGGGGATAGGATCAGAGGAGCAGGTAGTGGGTTTGGAAGAAGAAAGAAAGAGTGCGGTTTCTTCCTCAGAGACCACAGGAAAGGAAAAGAGGGTAGCAGAGGTAAGGGGGGGGGGGAGTTGGGAGTGAGGAGGGGTAATAGGGGTATTGGGGAATTGGAGGGTGATCTTATGGATTTTGTCATGGAAGTAGTCAGCCAGGGTTTGAGCAGGAAGGAAGGGAGGGATCAAAGGCGGAGGCACATTGAGGAGAGAACTGAGAGTATTAAAGAGACGTCGAGGATCAGAGGCAAGAGAGTTAGTCAGATGGACGTAAAAGTCTTGCTTAGCAAGAGCTATGGCTGATTGGAAGGAGACAAGCATGAATTTGAAGTGAAGAAGGTCATCACGTAAGCGGGATTTAAGCCAAACACGCTCGGCAGTGCGGGCACAGGAGCGTAGATAGCGGGCAGTGGGTGTGAGCTGGGGTGTAGAACGCTTCACAGGACGTGAGGTGGGCGAAGCAAGAGTATCCAGGGCCGAGGAAAGCTCAGTATTATAGGAGGTCACCGCCTCATCAATGGATTTGGATGACAAAGTGTAAGAAAGAGCTAAGGGATCAATGGCATGAAGGTTTCTAAAAAGGTTGGTGGAGACAGGACGAAGCTGAAGCGGAGGATGATGAATATCAAGACTTAAGAGGTAGTGGTCAGATAAGGGAAGGACTGAGTTACAGAAGTTCGAGGATAAGCAGTTAGAGAAGAATATCAGGTCAAGGCAGTGGCCATGCAGGTGAGTGGGGGCAGTGGAGCAGAGTTGGAGATCGAATGAGGAGTTAAGGGAAAAAGGAGCTTTAAAGCATGAGGATCGGAGGGATTATCGACATGAATGTTAAAGTCCCCAAGAATAAGAGTGGGGGAGGAAGGGTCTAGAAAGACAGATAGCCAAGAGTCAAAGTCAGTGAGAAAGGTAGAAGCAGACTTGTCAGGAGGCCGATAGATAACAGCTACTCGGAGAGGAAGTGGAGTGAATAGGCGGATGGAATGGACTTCAAAGGAGAGAAAAGAGTGAGACAAGAGTGAGACTGAGGTAAGATGATGGGTTGGAATTGACAAGAGGAAGAAAGAAGCCCAACACCACCGCCACAGCCAGTGGGATGGGGGGTGTGGGAGAAATGATAGCCCCCGTGACAGAAGGCGGCAGTAGATGCGGTGTCATCAGGGAGGAGCCAGGTCTCAGTTAGAGCAAGAAGGTGTAGGGAATTAGAGATAAAAAGGTCACGAGTAAAAGCAAGTTAGAGACAGAGTGTACGTTCCACTAGGCACATGAGAAGGGGAGAGGAGAGGAATAAGGATAAGGTTAGACAAGTTCCATGAAGGCCTCATCTCAACGTGAGAGATAAGTATAGGGGGCCAGGATTGGGGTTTATAGTACCGGATGAAAGGAGGAGAAAGGGTAGCAGAGTATGAGGTAAAGAGGAGATGCAGCAAATGATATCTTACAATAGTGAGGCAGCAATGCAGCATAAGTTAAACAAACAGTCAGCAGTGGAGTCAACAGGCTATACAGATTTACAAGCTAGGCAGTAAATCTACAGGCTAAGCAGATAACCTAGAGGCTAAGCAATTAATTACAAGCTAGGCTAAGCAGTTAGACTACAGGCTGTGCAGTGTGTTGATTTACAGGCAGTAATGAATTCCGTAGGCAATGCAGCAGGAGACAAATTCAAGCCTTAAGGCAGAAAGGTAGCTGGAGTCCACTGACTATGCAGCATGAGTTATTTTTGCAGTGAGGTATGATGATGTTTCAAGCAGTGATGTAGCTGGGAGTCTATAAGCTGTGCAGCAGAGTTAATACAAGCAATGAGGTAAGATAATTAGTTCCAGGGGTGCGGCAGCAACAGGGTGTGCAGGGCAATTTGATTTGCTTGGGGTGTACTGCTTACCAGTTAGTGTGGCACGATGTGGGGTAAGTTTGTCAACGGTGTGAGGGTAGGGGCCTTAGTGAAGTTGGTATCGTGGTGGTATTAAGGCCAGTTATGCCGCTGGAGGGGGAGGGGTTGCAGCCCTCAGATCCTCTCTGTCTAGCCCTGTGGCTATGGTCCCATTCCTAAGGGCCCCGCCAAAGGGCCCTTTGGCGTGGCCCTTAGGCGTGGGCGCGCCCGATGGCGCTCTTGAATTTGAAGGCATGCAGCTGATTGGGCCTTGGGCTGCGATCTGGGAGGGGATTCTCTTCCCGCTCCCGGCCTGATGCCGATCAGGTGAAGAGGGGTCTGATGTGCAGCTGCTTGTTATGTTTGGTCTTGTGCTCATTATAGGCGGGGGAGTGTTAGTAGGGTTTTGGGTGCTCACGGGGTGTCTGTTCTTGGCAAGGATAAAATCTGCAAATGTTTGTGGGTGTATCTTGTCATTATCTTCTTGTGATAGTATGATCCCTTACAAAAGAACCATTTCAAAAAGCTGTCTAGGCTTGTTGCTCGCTTTCAAGATGAGATTAGTGTGGTATTGCCCTTTTCTTTTTACTGTTGATAAGATTGTTGTAGTCCTGTTGCATTAATTGGTATTCCTTTAATGTGTTATCTGAGTTGTCTTGCCTCCATTGTCGCTCCTTCTGGCGTAGCTCCTAGATGAAATAAATGACTGCTTCTTGGAGCAGCTGGTTCATGAACCGACCAGAGGGGAAGCCATATTAGACCTAGTCCTTAGTGGAACACCAGATCTAGTGCAAGAGATAAGGGTGTTGGAGCCACTTGTCAATAGTGATCATAGCATGATCGCATTTGATTTAATTGGTGGAGGAAGGATAATAAGGAAATCCACAGTACTACCTTTTAACTTTCGAAAGGGAGACTGTGATAAAATGAGGAAAATAGTTAAGAAAAAACTAAAAGGAGCAGTTGCAAAGGTTAAAGACTTACATCAAGCTTGGGTGTTGAAAAATACTATCTTGGAAGCCCAGACCAGCTGTATTCCACGCTTTAAGAAAAGTGGAAGGAAGTCCAAAAAACTGCCATCATGGTTTAAAGGTGAGGTTAGAGAGGCGGCTGTTGCCAAAAAAGCATCTTTCAGGAAATGGAAAAAAAAGAGCCAAACAACGAAACCTGGAAACAGCACAAGCACTGGCAAGTCAAATGCAAGGCATTGATAAGGCAGGCAAAGGGAGAATTTGAGAAGAAGCTTGCTGCGGAAGCAAAAACACGAAATAAAGACTTTTTCAAGTACATTTGTAGCAAAAAAAACCTGTGAGAGAATCAGTTGGTCCATTAGATGATAGAGGGGTTAAAGGGGCACTAAGAGGCGAAAAGGCGATAGCGGAGAGATTGAATGAATTCTTTGCTTCGGTCTTTACTGAGGAAGATGTAGGGATGTTACCCATGACTGAAATGGTATTTAAAGGTGCAGAAGAATTGAAGGAAATATCGATACATCGGGAAGATGTATTACAACTATTAGATAAACTGAAGAGTAGCAAATCACCTGGGCTGGATGGTATACATCCAAGGGTGTTGAAAGAACTGAAATATGAGATTGCAGACCTGCTATTAGTAATCTGTGAACTATCATTAAACTCATCTCTAATACCTGAAGATTGGAGGATCACCAGTGTAACACCCATTTTTAAAAAGGTTCCAGGAGTGATCCGGGAAACTACAGACAGGTGAGCCTGACGTCAGTACCGGGAAAAATGGTAGAAACCATCATAAAGAATAAAATTATTCAGCATGTAGATAGTCATAGCCTAATGGGAGACAGCCAACATGGCTTTAGACAAGGAAGATCTTGTCTTACTAATCTGTTATGTTTTGAAGGTGTGAATAAACAGGTGGACAAAAGTGAGTCAGTTGATATAGTGTATCTAGACTTTCAGAAAGCCTTTGACAAGGTCCCTCATCAGAGACTTTTGGCAAAACTAAAGAGTCATGAGATAGGAGACAGTGTACTATTGTGGATCAGGGACTGGTTAAAGGATAGAAAGCAGAGGGTAGGGCTAAATGGCCAATTTTCCCAATGGAGAAAGGTGAATAGTGGTGTACCCCAGGGATCTGTGCTGGGTCCGCTGCTTTTTAACTTATTCATAAATGACCCGGAAAGTGGAATAACGAGTGAGGTTATCAAATTTGCAGATGACACAAAACTATTTAAAGTTGTTAAAAACCCAAGAGGATTGTGGAAAATTGCAAGAGGATCTTGATAAATTAGAAGACTGGGCATCAAAATGGCAGATGAAATTTAATGTGGAGAAGTGCAAAGTTATGCACCTAGGGAAGAACAACCCAAACTATGGTTACATGATGCAAGGTTCCGCATTAGGAACCACCACCCAGGAAAAAGATTTAGGCGTCATTGTGGATAACATGTTAAAACCCTCGGCCCAGTGTGCAGCGGCGGCCAAGAGAGCAAACAGAATGCTAGGTATCATAAGGAAAGGAATGGAAAATAAAACAAAAGATATAATAATGCCTCTATATCGTTCCATGGTGAGACCGCACCTTGAATATTGTGTGCAATTCTGGTCGCCATATCTTAAAAAGGATATAGCATTATTAAAAAAGGTTCAGAGAAGAGCCACCAAAATGATAAAGGGGATGGAAGGATACTCCTATGAAGAAAGGCTAAAAAGGTTAGGGCTCTTTAACCTGGAAAAGAGATGGCTGAGGGGAGATATGATAGAAGTTTATAAATTAATGAATGGAGTGGAACGGGTAAACGTAGATTGATTGTTTACGTTATCAGAATATAGAAAGACTAGGGGACATGCAATGAAGCTACAGGGTAAACTATTTAAGACTAATAAAAGAAAATATTTTTTTCACTCAACGTGTAATCAAACTCTGGAATTTGTTACCGGAGGATGTAGTAAAGGCTGTTAGTGTAGCTGGGTTTAAAAAAGGTTTGGACAAGTTCCTGGAGGAAAGGTCCATAAACCATTATTAAGAAGGGACCCAGGATATCAATGCTTGACCCAGTACAAGCATTGTGGAACCTGTCTTTTGGGGAAACTGCTAGGTACGTATGACCTTGATTGGCCACTGTTGGAAACAGGATACTGGGCTTGATGGACCTTGGTCTGACCCAGTATGGCATATCTTATGTTCTTATATTCTTAGCTTTCTTTTAGCTGTTCTGATAATCTCGGAGTACCAGGGGGCAAGGTTTCTTCTTGAACCCCTAAGATTAGCTCTGTCTTTAGGTTGTAGTGAAGCATGCAAGATTTTTACAACCCAAAGTCTGGGGCTGCACCATCAGGGGCTTGTGAGAAATTATTTCGTCTTATGTATCTGGTTCAGAGAATGCTAATTCAATTGGCCTATAAGCACTTTTGTGGCAAAATGTCTCAGGATTGCAAGCATCACTAAAAATCAAACCAATTCAATAGAGTTTTGGTAAGATTTCCTAGTTTATCGGTTTATTATATTTTTAATAGGAAGCGATGGATCATTTTCTGTCGGAAAGAAGTCAAGCTCCATTGCTAATGCTGACTCCTACTCAAAGGTGGAGAATATCGCCCTGCGGCAAAAACATTTGAAATCTGTGGTAAGTCGTTTTAATCAAATCTTAAGAGAAAATGGCTGTGGGGTGAACAAATATTCTTCTTTGACTTAAAAATAAACCTAATGAGATTGCTTTCCCAATCTCATATACATCTTTCTCCAGGACCAAGCAGGAAGTCAGTCCTCACTTATGGGTGACGTCGGCGCCGACGGAGCCCTCGCGGAGCAATTTTCCCCAGCTTTCAAAGAAAGCCTTTGGGAATTGCAGCGCGCATGCGCGGTCCTCTTCCCGCCCAAGGGTGCCATCTTAGCCAGTCTTCTTTTTTCCGCGGAGCCCTACAGACGTACCCGTCGTGTCCCCGCGAAAAAGTTGATATTTCTTCATAATTTACTCTTTTTTCCTTCGGTTCGACGCCGGTCTCCAGCCCCTGCTCAGCAGGGTGGGGGCTTTTGACTCCTTAAGCATAGCCTCTCCCCCTCCGCTGGTTCCTCCCAACACCGGAGGCCGGCTGGTTCACTACGCCCACAGGTGGTCCAGCATCACCTCAGATGCCTGGGTGCTTCAAGTCGTGAGAGACGGATATCTTCTCCACTTCCACCAGATCCCTCCCTCCTATTTTCCGGGAGAACCTCCACGACCCCCTCTGCACAGGGAATTACTCCTTCAGGAGTTAGCAGGTCTTCTGCAGGAACAGGCGGTGGAACCGGTGCCCCACCACCTGAGAGGTCAAGGCTTTTATTCCAGGTACTTTCTAGTACCAAAGCGGACAGGCGGCCTCAGACCCATCCTGGACTTGCGCAACCTCAACAAGTTCCTCGTGCGGGAGAAGTTCAAGATGCTTACCCTTGGAATCCTTCTGCCCTACCTCCAGCAGGGAGATTGGCTATGCTCCTTGGATCTAAAGGATGCCTACACGCACATCCTCATCCACCCAAGCCACCGCCAATACCTAAGGTTTGTGGTGGCAGGAAATCATTACCAGTACAGAGTACTACCCTTTGGCCTGTCCTCCGCACCGCGAGTCTTCACAAAATGTCTCGCGGTGGTGGCGGCCCATCTCCGGCTTCACGGCCTCTATGTCTTTCCGTACCTCGACGACTGGCTCATCAGAGCAGCGTCCGCTCCGGAGGTCACCAACGCCACACGCCGCACGGTGACTCTTCTGCAGTACTTGGGCTTTGTTATAAACTTCGCAAAGTCCACTTTGCTCCCCTCACAGGATCTCGAGTTCATCGGCGCAAGGCTGCACACTCCTCAGGCACGAGCGTTCCTACCGCTCGACAGGGCTCAACGGCTCATGGACCTAGCCGACCGTTTTCGCAGCCAGCCCCTGGTCTCCGCCAGGCGCTTCCTGAGACTACTCGGCCATATGGCTTCCACCGTCCATGTGACCCCCAATGCCCGCCTGAATATGCGACCTGCTCAATGGTGTCTCCGCAAGCAGTGGCAACAGGCCACAGGCGGCCTAGCAGACCTAGTGCGCGTCTCCGAGCCGCTGGCCTCGTCTCTTCAGTGGGGGCTTCATCGGCCGAACCTGGTGCTCGGCATGCCTTTTCAGCCACCTCAGCCGGCCCGGGTGCTGACGACAGATGCATCCCTCCTGGGCTGGGGAGCACATTGCCAAGGGGCACGTACTCAGGGCCTTTGGACCACGTGGGAGTCTGCTCAGCAGATCAACTTCCTGGAGCTCAGAGCGATCCGCCTGGCTCTCAAGGCCTTCTCCCACCTGACCTCCCACCAGTCCGTCCTTGTCCAGACGGACAATCAAGTTGCCATGTTCTACGTGAACAAGCAGGGGGGCACGGGCTCCTTCCTTCTCTGCCGGGAAGCACAGAAGCTCTGCTCTTGGGCCATCAGTCACGGCGTTCTTCTCAAGGCAGTTTATCTCCCAGGCCAAGAAAATTGCCTGGCGGACAAACTCAGCAGGATCCTCCAGCCGCACGAGTGGCGCCTGGATCCCTTGGTAGTTCAGAAGCTCTTTCTAAAGTGGGGCCTCCCCACGAAGGATCTCTTTGCCAGTCCTCACAACCGGCAACTTCCTCGCTTCTGCTCTCGTCAGCCACACCCCCTTCGAGTTGCGGCGGACGCTTTTCTACTCTCATGGTCGGGGAGCCTTCTGTACGCTTTCCCTCCCATCCCGCTAGTTTCTCGGACTCTTTTCAAGGTTCTCCGAGACAAAGCCTTCATGATCCTGGTGGCCCCTCGCTGGCCCAGACAGCCGTGGTTTCCACTCCTGCTGCAATTAGCGGTAGAGGATCCATTCCCTCTGGGGTTACAACCGGATCTCCTCACTCAGGATCAGGGGTCTCTGCTACACCCCAACCTCAGGTCTCTCAACCTAATGGCCTGGCTGCTGAGAGGGTAGTCCTTGCTCCCCTTCTCCTGCCGGTAGAGGTGGAGGAGGTCGTCTTAGCTTCGCGACGACCTTCTACCCGCAAATTCTACGCCCTTAAATGGCGTCGTTTTTCCGTTTGGTGTACCCAACAGTCTCAGGATCCCTTCTCCTGCCCGGTGTCGGTGATCTTGCAGTACTTGCTATACCTCTCTAATCTGGGACTTAAGTCCACCTCCGTCAAAGTTCACCTCAGTGCTCTTTCAGCACATCATGTGCCGGTGGACGGCAGACCTCTCTCCAACGACCCTCTCGTTGCGAGGTTTCTCCGAGGTCTCCTTCTACTTAAACCACCTCTGCGCCCGCCAGCGCCTGACTAGGACCTGAATGTGGTTTTACAGCGGATCACCTGTCCGCCTTTTGAACCTATGGCTACCTGTTCTCTCCGTTTTCTTTCTTGGAAAACATTGTTCTTGATAGCCCTCACTTCCGCTAGACGCGTAAGTGAATTGCAGGCCCTCGTGTCTGATCCCCCTTACACTCGGTTCTACAAAAATAGGGTAGTCCTACGGACTCACCCAAAATTTCTTCCAAAAGTGGTCTCCCCTTTTCACATCAATCAGGAGGTGGTACTTCCAACCTTCTTTCCCAGACCACACTCCAGCCGAGCTGAAACGGTCCTCCATACCCTGGACTGTAGAAGGGCATTGAACTTCTACCTTGACCGTACGCGGGAGCACCGTAAAGCTGCTCAGCTTTTTGTGTCTTTTGACCCCAATAAATTGGGGCTCCCGGTCTCCAAGCGTACTCTGTCCATCTGGGTTGCGGACTGTATCTCTTGGGCTTATGGGGCAGCCGGACTCTCCTTGGAAGGTCGAGTCACGGCTCATTGCGTTCGGGCAAAGGCTACGTCAGTGGCTTACCTCCGCTCTGTTCCGCTGGCAGACATCTGCCGGGCCGCTACTTGGTCTTCGAGCCAGACCTTTGCGGTCCATTACTGTCTCGAGAGGGAGTCCCGCAGGGACAGTGCTTTCGGACAGGCAGTCCTCCGTAATCTCTTTGAGGTCTGAGCAACTCCTACCCTCCATCCCGGATGTGGGCTACCGGTGGGTAATAATTCAGCGAAGATTCTTTCCTTCTGTGCTGCTGAGCTAGAGGGAGCTCATTTTTGTGCTTAGGGTCTCCGGTAGCCTTAAGCTTGGGAGTCCCATAAGTGAGGACTGACTTCCTGCTTGGTCCTGGAGAAAGCGTAGTTACTCACCTGTAACAGGTGTTCTCCAGGAGCAGCAGGAATCAGTCCTCACAACCCTCCCTCCTCCCCTTGGAGTTGCAATCACCTGCTTTAGTTTTTTTGCAAATTTTTATGCTGTCTTTTTTAGCTATGTCATCTGACTGGCTAAGATGGCACCCTTGGGCGGGAAGAGGACCGCGCATGCGCGCTGCAATTCCCAAAGGCTTTCTTTGAAAGCTGGGGAAAATTGCTCCGCGAGGGCTCCGTCGGCGCCGACGTCACCCATAAGTGAGGACTGATTCCTGCTGCTCCTGGAGAACACCTGTTACAGGTGAGTAACTACGCTTTACAGTCAGTCTGTTTCTAATTTTGACTTATTACAGTTCCTTGTATCAGCAGAATGGAAAACTCAATTTGTCAAATTATCATTGATCAAAATAACCAACATTCCATCCTAAAAATGATTTTGAAAGTCAGGGCTTGAAAGGAGAGAATTCCTTCCTTTTTTGGTTTTGTACATTTTCTTTGTTTCTTTACAAATTTTAACTATTTTTCAGCTTTTTGATCAGTTATGTGGGTCATTTTAGAAGCTGTATTTGTGATTTGGATGTTTGAAAATGGGCATTCAGACGAGCAAATCTAAAAGATGTTCCTGGAGACATTTTAGAAAGCCTGAAAGGGTACATGTGTCTGGTGTGATTACGTCCAAGTCGGCTGGGAGCATGTCTGGAGGTGTGGTCAGGGCAGGTTGATAGAGATGTGGATTTTTGTCAACACTGCACATCTCTGAAATCGCCATGGAAGATGTCCATGGCTATACATATCCAGGGCATGAAGAGGATTATTAAAGGGGCTTGTTTCTGCAACTCAGTAACAGTAAGACGAAGAGGGAAATGACTGTTCACTCCTCCAATACTTTTCCCTCCTTTGAAAATACCTGCCAGTAAGAACAAAAAGCATTGCTCCAGTCTCCAACGCAGCTGCATGTCCTCATTTGTAAAATGGCATGGTTGCATTCTATAATAGGCGGCGTGCATGTCTGTCCCCTCTTCCGTGGATGAGCCTATATAACATGTGCAAGTTTCTGGAAACAGGAGACATCTTGCACTTGTCTAACCCATACCTCTGTGTACTCCCATTTCACTTTTATGAGCGGACACATGTATCGTTCAGGTTGGAGAAAGGCTGATTTTACAAGACACTTATATGCAATCACTTTCTTGACTGCCCCTCCCACTGTACATCGAGTGTCTTGACTTGGACAGGCGAACGTCCTTTCTAAAATGTGCCTTCACAGGTATCTCAGTGGCTCTGGAAAGTTGAGTCCTTTGCAATGTGTATTTTCATTTTTGCATTATTTTCTTATTAATCTGTCTTTCATTTGCAACATTGCAGGAAACATATTTTTTATACAACCAAACGTATGTAATTGGAAAGCTGAGATACATTACTTTCTAGTGGTATAAGACACGCAAGTCAGCTGCCTGACTCTTGTGAAGAGAGCTTGGAAACAGGGGGAACAATATTCAGTAGGATGACTGCTGAGTAAAGATATCCGGATTTTGAGCCAGTTTATCTGTATAAGTTTGACTGCTGATTTTGTGGTCCTAATCTTAAATGTAAATGTTAATGCTTTTAAAGTTAGGATTCACAAATGCATCTCTCTCTCTCTCTATCTCTCTAATCTATCTATATATATGTGTGTGTGTATTTGTATGTATTGCACTTCTAGAGGGCGTCCTCTGGCTCATTATGCATAGTAGCTCCAAAACGCAAAGTATGCCCTTAGGCTGATGACCCAAACTTCTCCATGGGTTTTAAATGCCTAGTATTTATTTATTTTATTTGGTTTTATATACCGTGCTATTTTAAATCAGTGCGGTTTACAGTATAACAACTTAATACATAGAACGGGTTTACAGCAGGTTTACATTACACTAGTTTACAATGAACAGTAAGGTCAGTGATAGTATGAATTGGAGCAGGGAGGGATAGTATGGCTAGGATATCACAATTCAGTTCCCAAAATAAAATCCAAAGGGGCACAGTTCATGGCGTGTGCTATCACTGTTTGCAGTGTTAGAATGGCAATGTTTACAACATCCAAAAGTCTCACCATTTATTGCCACAAGATAGCAGCATTTGCAGTTCCTGAAAACCACAATTAGGAACAGCACCATTCACGTACCTTCATTCTCTTTAGGCTGCTAATTAGCTGGCTGCATGAACTCCAGTTACAGATTCCTGGCAGCCAAACAGGCTGAAGCTGTAGCTAGCTCTGCTTCTATACAAGGAAAGTCAGTTTCCCCTTCCCCTTTTCTGGGTTTACTTTCTGCACGGCAATCAAAAGGTAAGTTTCTAAATAGTTGTTAAATTAACAGTTCCGTTTCGATAGTCCACACCACAAACAAACATCTCTTGGATTAAAGAGCAGTCCATAAGCGCCATACCTTGTAGAGGAGATTCCAGTGAGGTTTGCTCAATCATCTCCTCTTCATCCATCAATACATCTGTCCCAGCTGCTTCAGGGGAAGTGAGCTCATCAAATCCTAGTCTGGGGAACCCCTCCCCTCCCCCCAGCCCTCTCTTCCTTACAAGTAGGTCTCTGGGGTTGTATAGGGGTGTGAACCTTGGTCAGGAGGCTTGGAATTTAAAGGGGCTCAAAACGTTCCCCAGTACCTGAGCCTTGCCCTCCCCTTCCTGTTTGACTCAGGCACTCTCTTTCCTTTTAAGTCCGTGCCTGGCTTTGCTAGTTTCTCGGAATGCCCCGGGCCCTCCTCATCTTAGATGAGCGAGTCAGTATGTGGACAAAATTTATCTATTTTCTGGTGGCATATTGTAGAAGCAAAACAGCTACATAGTTAACACCTAAAGCTAATGATTGCATGGGTTTCTTTCATTTTTAATGCATTAGTAATATTTTCGGTAAACCATAGAAACTGATGTTGATATTCAGCTAAAGATAACTAAATAACTTTTACAGTTATCTTTTAATTGGATAGCCAAAGATTGTAACTGGTTAAGTTGGACTGCTGAAAATCTGAAGTTAACCATGTCCTATTTCATCTTTGCTGAATCTGGCTAAAGTTGTGGAGAAGGCTGACTGAGTTGTTGGATTGAGAAGGGGGGCTGGATTGGGGACAGGCTGGCTTTAGGAAGGGTTCTGGTACAGAATCCCTGATGGTGTCTGTTATGGACCTATTGGGAAAGGTAAAGGATGGGGGAAAACTGCTCTTTTCCTTATCGTCTCTCCATTCCAGTCCCTTATCTTCTGGGTTGTGCACCCCTTCCAGCAGCTTGGAGGCTGAGCCAATCATTGCTTTGATGACTCCCTGGTATATCATCACTGGCACCACCCACCAGCACCAGTAAGCTCAGCCTCCAAGCAGCTGGAAGGTAGCAGAAAGCCAGGGTGCTGGGCATACTGGAGAGACAGTTAGGCCTTAGGGAGATAGAGAGGGTTTATTTCCTTAGGGTGTAGCTAGGTTAATTCAGTTCATTGGATTTTCTAATTTCTTTAATTAATTTAATTTAATTTAATTGGTTTTGGGCCCCCCTGTCCCCCCTCCCCGGGGGTTGGTAATGCTTGCTCCTCGAGGACTAAGGGAGGAGGAGGCTTGCTGTCTGCCGTGGAGGAAGGCAACAGTGAGGGAGAGCCAGCGGGGGTTGAGGGCCTTGCTCTTAATCGTCCCGCCTCGCGCCGAAGCCCTCCTTGTGGCTGAGCACGAGGTCGGTGGATCGGCTCCTTTGCGGCTGCATGCGGGGCGACTCCTTCCCAAAGGGGAATGGAGCGGTGCCATTTCAGCCTTACTAAAGCGGGCGGCTGAAGGCAAAGTGAGATGCTAGTGGTGGCAAGCAGGCAGCTGTGCGATCCCGTTCGGTCCCTGAATCGCCCCGGTGTTGGCTGAGGGAGCGACCTTCTGCATGTGGGAAGTTGGCAGGAGGTAGGTGGCAGTTCTTGTTTTTTTCTTCGCGCGCTTTTGGGAAAGCGCTTAGGGGAAGCGTTTTCTTTGGAAGTTTCTTTGAAAAGTTTTATGGGACTGCCGTTTTGGGCCAGTGTTTTAAAAAAAAAAAAAAAAAAAAAAAGGAAGCTTTTGGATATTGTTGGGCTCTGGAAGAGGAGCCTGTAGTTAAACTTTAAAGATTAGCAGCCGTGCCGGGTAGGCCACAGTGTTTGGTCTGTGGCACACGGCGGGGCACGGTATCAGCAGCAGGGATCTGCAGAGGCTGTACTGCGGAGGCTGCTTCAGTAGAGCAAGAAATGCAGGGGGGAGTAGCCCAGGAAAAGGTTTCCGATTCCCAAGGGTCCGGGGACTTTCTGGAAACGGAAGGTGAGCAGCCCCCCCCCTCTATCCCTGGCCGTGGACCTGATGGGACCTCCTCCAGCACAGCCCACTCCTTCCACGTCCTCTGGAGAAGGGGGTAGCTGGGGGGACTTTTCCCTGGAGTTTGTCCTGCTGCTTCGCAAGGCTTTTTGTATGCGGCAGCAGGGGCCAGGAGGAGCGGTCAGTGAAGACGACTATCCCAGTCGAGGGCGGTGCTGCCCTGAAGGATACCCAGGATCAAAAGCTGGACACGCTGCTAAAGCAGGCCTTTGATGTAAGTGCCCTGGCGCTGCAGGCATCGGTATCAGGGGCTTGGGTAGCGAGAGCCTGTCTGAGGTGGTCGCAACAGCGCTAGTTGGCTGATGGTCTTCCCGGGGCAGCTCAGGGGGAGGCAGCCAAGATCGAGTCTGGAGCGGCCTACCTGGTGGGTAGTCAGTATGACCTCAATAGGAGCTTGGCTAAGAATATGGCCTCGGTGGTAGCGGCTAGGCGATATTTGTAGCTGCGAAACTGGGCGGCGGATGCTTCCTTTAAAGCTCGCCTTAGTAGACTCCCATTTAGGGGGAAGCTACTCTTTGGTGAAGACTTGGATAAGTTAGTAAAGGAGCTAGGCGAGACGAAAGGGGTCAGGCTCCCTGAGGATAGGCTGAAGCCAAGCCAGGCCAGGCGCCGGCTCCAGTGCGTCCCCAGTCTAAAGACTATCTCCAGGAACAAGCAGGAATGAATCTTCACATATGGGTATCGTTTGTACTGACGGAGCCTGCGCGGGAACGCTCCCCAGCGTCCAGTAAGAAAGCTTTTGGGAGCATCCCACAGCGCCTGCGCGCTGCCTTCCTGCCTTTCCCAACCGCCTCTCTCCAGTTCTTTTCCGCGGAGCCAGCAGGTCGTGTTCCTGTCACCGCAGAAGAATTCTTTATTTTTTTCTTTATTTTTCTGTGTCGCGTCTGCCTTCTTCGACGTCAGACCGGTACCGCCGGTCTTTTCTTTTCTTTCTTATAAAAAAAAACAAAAAAACTTTTCTTTCTTCAACTGTGCATTTGCGGTTTGGGCCTTAGGCCTGAACATTTTTCTCCTCATAGAGAAGCCCGCTTCCGGGTTTAAAAAGTGCACGAAGTGTGGCGGTACTATTTCTGTCACCGACACCCATGATTGGTGTCTAAAATGTTTGGGTCCTGACCATTCCATCACGGATTGTGTGTCCTGTACCATGATGTCTAAAAGAGGTCGGCAGAACCGAGCAGCCAAGCTCAGTACCCTGTTTCCCTCTGATGCAGCCTCGGTGGCATCGACGTCTTCCAGGGCTGCTTCTTCCTCCCATGGATCTCAGGTAACCAAACATAAATCTAGCCGGTCCTCGAAGGGCAAATCTCCCTCTAAGCATCGAGATGCCTCCGGGCCTGTCCTCAAGGAATCCGCACAGGCAAAATTACCCCGGCGGGAAGTTCCGGCTTCCAAAGCATTATCTATGGGGTCACAGGTTGACTTTGATGGCTCGGCCTCGACCGATCACCTGTTGCCGTGTTCTGGGGTACCGGTGGCCTCCACTGGTACCGACATCCAGACTCTGGTGGCGTCGATGGATCAGAAGATTCTGTCCATGCAGCGCACCCTAACGGCGTTTATGCAGGCTTCGACGCCTTCGGTACCGTAACAATCTCCGTTGCCGGTACCGACTCCGGCACCGGCATCGTTTCCGGTGCCGGTTCCGATTGCATCGACATCGGCTTCGGTGTCGACTGCAACGGTACCCTGTCCTATGATGCCCATCGGTACCGAACCGGTACCGCTTACTCCCGATGTCGATCTCACTCGGTACGCGTATCGGGCTTTACAGGAGCATCCAGACAGACGATACTTCGATTCCTCCGAAGACTCTGAGTCTGAGGCTTCTGTCGAGGCACCGGTACTTCTTCCTCAGGAGTCTGATTCTCCAAAATGAAGACTTGTCTTTTCAAGACTTCATTAGGGAAGTGGCTAGGGGCCTCTCCATTGCAGTGGCCCCTGAGTCAGAGCCTAGAGCCAAGCAATTAGATATTTTGCAATACCCTAAGGCTCTTAAAGAAGCATCCACCTTACCTATTCATGAGATTCTCTATGATCTCATGTTGAGCATGTGGGAGACTCCTCTTACTACCTCTCCTCATTCTCGTAGGTTAGACACCATGTACCGTGTCCCTCCTTGTCCTGGCTTTCATAAGTCTCAGCTTCCTCACCACTCTATTGTGGTAGAGTCTGCCATGAGGAAAATAAAGAGTGCAAAGAGACACTCATCTAATCCTCCAGGACGTGAATGCAGAACCCTTGATGCTTTTGGCAGAAGGGTTTTCCAAGCTAATATGCTAGCTGCCAGAATCAACTCCTATAGTCTCTATATGGGGATGTTTCTAAAAGAAGTCACAGATCATCTGCAGACTTTAGCCCCTTTTATTTCAGAAGATAAAAGGCAGGAATTTCTCACTTGGCTTAAACATGCCCAAAATGTTTCCAAATTTTCCAACCGTGCAGCCTTTGACTCTTTTGAGTGTGTAAGTAGAGCCTCGGCTATTGCCATAGGTGCACGCTGAATTGCTTGGTTACAAGCATCTGATTTGGAACTCTGGGTCCAAGATGAACTGGGAAATCTTCCTTGTACAGGTAAAAACCTTTTTGGCAGGGATTGGAAAGCAAAGGCCACTCAGATGGATGCTGAGAACTCTGCTTTGGATCGACTTTCAAAGTCTACCTCTGCTCCTGCTAAGAAAAGATTGTTCAAAAAGACACCTTTTTCTAAAAAGGGAAGATACTATCCTGCTTATGGTCAGCAGGCATCTTCTGCAGGCCGTTTTGCTGCAAAGCGTCAGCAACCACCTAAACAGGCCAAGTCAAAGGCTGCCAGGCCTCCCATGGCCCAGCAGCCTCAGCCTCCTCAGGGCCTTTTACTTGCAACTAGAGAACGTAGCCTTTCTGGCTCTGGAAGAACCAGAGCCCCTCACCATTCCAGGAAGGTTAGCTTACTTTGCTCCCAGATGGGAGCAAATCACAGCAGAGCAATGGACCCTCTCCATTATAAAGGAAGGGTACAAGCTTCATTTCTTAAACCTTCCTCCCCACACCATGGTGAAACAGTTCAATTCTCCAACATCTCTCCTCAACCTTCTAGGTCAGGAGATTGCTACCCTTCTTGCCCAAGGGGCAATAGAAGATGTACCCCTTCTTCAACAGTGCTCAGGGTTCTACTCCCCTTATTTTCTTATTCCAAAGAAAACAGGGGGCTACAGACCCATTTTAGATCTCAGAGAATTGAACAAGTTTCTATTCAAAGAGAAATTCAAGATGATTTCTCTCGGTACTCTGCTGCCATACCTTCAGAGTCAGGATTGGCTTTGTTCTCTAGATCTCATGTCCTCATCCATCCAACACACAGAAGGTTCCTTCAGTTCCTTTTTCAAGGAAAGCACTACCAATTCAGGGTGCTTCCTTTCGGTCTGGCCTCTGCACCAAGGGTGTTCACAAAATGCATGGCAGTAGTAGCTGCATTTCTACGCACTCTAGGAATATTTGTTTTCCCATATCTGGACGATTGGCTCATTCGAGCTCCATCCCAGTCAGACTAACCTGCACAATGCGTATCCTTCAGTATTTGGGACTGGTAATAAACATCACAAAATCCCATCTTACCCCTACTCAGTCCCTGGAGTTTATAGGGGCCTTGCTGGATACCACAACTGCAAGGGCCTATCTTCCTCAGGCCCGTTGCCTACGCTTGGTGCAGTTAGCCTCCCAGATACGGTTAAAGTCCCATTTAACTGTTCGAGAGATGTTACAACTATTAGGCCACATGGCATCCACTGTGCATGTGGTTCCATATGCTCACCTTCACATGAGGGCAGCTCAATGGACTTTGTCCACCCAATGGACTCAGGCATCAGGTTGCCTGTCAGACAAAATAGCAAACTCCAGTCGCCTATTTTGGTTTCTCCAGTGGTGGAAGTCCCCTCCAAATCTGTTGCTGGGGTCCCCTTTTCAGCAGTTGCTACCCCAAGCAACTCTGACAACAGATGCTTCTTCAATGGGTTGGGGAGCTCATCTGCAGGATCTCTCCACCCAGGGCATCTGGTCTCCACAGGAGACTTCTCTGCATATCAATCTCTTGGAACTCAGAGCAATATTCTTAGCTCTCAGAGTATTCCATTCCCTGCTCAGCTACAGGACAGTCCTCATCCATACGGACAACCAAGTAGCCATGTTCTATGTAAACAAGCAGGGCGGGACTGGCTCTCTGTCGCTTTGCAACAAAGCTTTGCGACTGTGGGCCTTCGCCAGAGAGCATCACATCCATCTTCTGGCAGTATATCTTCCATGTATTCAAAACTCTTGGGCGGACAGACTCAGTCGAGTTCTGCTCCCACACGAGTGGTCCCTCCACATGGACCAGGTAGCCAGGATTTTTCGAATTTGGGGAACCCCGGACATAGACCTCTTTGCAAGTCCGTGGAATGCCAAACTTCCCCGGTTCTGTTCCAGAATTCCGTGTCAGGGAGTTCAGGCCAAGGATGCCTTCCTCCTTTACTGGGGTCAAGACTTCCTTTATGCCTTTCCACCAATTCCCCTAATTCCCAAAACACTATTCAAGCTTCAGAGAGATCAAGGGACCATGATCCTCATAGCTCCACCTTGGCCACGCCAAGTGTGGTACCCTCTACTTCTGCATCTCTCTCAAGCTCCTTCCCTGGACTTGGGCTCTGCACCAGACCTTCTGTCCCAGGAAGACGGAACATTGTGGCACCCAAACCCCCAGTCGCTCCATCTCAGGGCTTGGTTGCTGAGGGCCTAGACCTTCAAGATTTTCATCTCTCTCAGCAAGTCAGAGATGTTATTCATGCCTCTAGAAAGCCTTCTACTAGGCGTTCCTATGCTTTCAAATGGAAAAGATTTACCATTTGGTGTTCAGAGAAGGGTCTAAACCCTCTTGTAATACCTCTGAATTCTCTACTAGAGTATCTCCTGCATCTATCCCATGCAGGCCTGAAAACGAATTCAGTAAGAGTCCATTTGAGTGCTATTGCAGTGTCCCTCAAGCCTCTCAATGGACAACCTATTTCCTCTCACCCTCTTATAGCAAGATTCATGAGAGGCCTTCTTTTAACTAAACCTCCCATTAGACCACCTCCAGTGGCATGGGACTTAAACCTGGTTCTTGGCCAGCTTATGAAACCACCCTTTGAACCTTTAGCCACCACCTCCTTGAAATTTCTTTCTTGGAAAGTTGTTTTTCTCATTGCAGTCACCTCAGCACGCCGCATCAGTGAGTTGCAAGCTTTGGTGGCTAATTCACCTTATACAAGGTTCCATCATGATAAGGTAGTTCTCAGGACCAATCCACACTTTATGCCTAAAGTGGTCTCGCCTTTTCATCTAAACCAGGAGGTATATTTACCTGTCTTTTTTCCAGGACCTCATGCATCAAATGCAGAGAGGAATCTTCATACCTTGGATTGTAAGAGAGCTCTCGCTTTCTACTTACAAAGAACACAGCAATATAGAAAGTCTTCTCAACTCTTTGTTGCTTTTGATCCTTCTCATTTAGGACTTCCAGTCTCTAAGAGAACACTGTCCAACTGGATTGCTCAGTGTATTTCTTTCGCCTACCAGAGTAGGAACATTTCTCTGGAGGGCCATGTCACAGATCACAATGTGAGAGCCATGGCAGCCTCAATGGCTCATCTAAACTCTGTGTCCATCGACCAAATCTGTCGAACGGCCACCTGGGCCTCGGTTCATACCTTCACAGCCCATTACTGTTTGGACAAGGACTCCCGCCGGGATGCCTCGTTTGGTCAGGCTGTCCTCAAACACCTAATCAACTCCTACCCACCTACCCTAGTCGGATGCCAGAGATCCATGGGGGGAAGTGGAGCCCTCTGCAAGGGCACACAACCATGGTGTCTCTCCCTGGCATCTGCAGCTAGGGAGTCCCCATATATGAAGACTCATTCCTGCTTGTTCCTGGAGATAGCACAGTTACTAACCTGTAACAGGTGATCTCTGGGAACAGCAGGAATAAGTCTTCACAACCCACCCACCTCCCCTAGGAGTTGTATCTCTCTGTCTATCTTTCCTTTCCTCTCTCTCTCTTTGTCTCAGCTTTAAAACTCGGACTGGAGAGAGGCGGTTGGGAAAGGCGGGAAGGCAGCGCGCAGGCGCTGTGGGATGCTCCCAAAAGCTTTCTTACTGGACGCTGGGGAGCGTTCCTGCGCAGGCTCCGTCGGTACCGACGATACCCATATGTGAAGACTTATTCCTGCTGTTCCCAGAGATCACCTGTTACAGGTAAGTAACTGTGCTTTTGGAGGTATCAACAGGCGAGGTCGACAGCCTTTCAAAGAGTCCTTTTCCCGTCAAGAGGACAAGGTTTCCGAGGGTTTCGGGGGGCGGGAAGAAGTTTCGGGGCCTCTTCCGCCTTGGCAGGTCTTAGGAAAGCGAAATGAGACAACCGGGGCCCAGGAGGAGGTGCAGCCAGTGGGAGGTCGGTTAAGGCAGTTTCTTTCCGCCTGGGCTCGGGTCACTTCGGATCAATGGGTCTTGGAGGTGATACGAGAGGGTTATGCTCTCGAGTTTGCGAGGCCGGTTCGTCCGGCGTTTGTGCAGTCTCCTTGCAAACCCCCTTTGAAGAAGGCTGCGGTGGAAGACACGCTGTCAAGGCTGCCGAGTCTGGGGGCGGTGGTCCCTGTGCCGTTAGACCAATACAGGTCGGGTCGGTACTCAATTTATTTTGGAGTTCCAAAGAAAGAAGGGACCTTTCGGCCGATTCTCGACCTGAAGCGGCTCAATCGCTGTCTCCGTGTACCGCACTTTCGGATGGAAACGCTGAAGTCCGTGATTGTGGCCGTTCGACAGGGAGAGTTTTTGACTTCCTTAGATCTGACAGAGGCATATTTGCATATTCCTATTCGCAAGGCTCATCAGCAGTTTCTGAGATTTGCGCTTCCCATGGGACATTTTCATTTTCAAGTTCTGCCTTTTGGCCTGGCAACGGCTCCGCGGACTTTCACCAAGGTGATGGTGGTGGTAGTCGCAGCGCTGTGCAAGGAGGGAATTTTGGTCCATCCCTACTTGGACGACTGGGTGATCCGGGTGAAATCGGAGGCAGAGAGTCACAGGGCTACGGCCAGGGTGGTGGCCTTCCTGGAAGAGTTGGGGTGGGTTATCAATTGGTCAAAGACCAGTTTGGTGCCCACACAGGAGCTCGAGTACCTTGGAGCACGGTTCGACACCGCAAGAGGAAGAGTTTTCCTGCCAACCCAGAGGATAGAAAATCTGCAAAGCCTGGTGACGCAGTTTTTGGGCAGGCAGGTTACTACGGCTTGGCATTACCTGCAGGTGCTGGGAACCATGGCAGCGACTATAGAATTGGTGCCGTGGGCCAGAGCGCAGATGAGGCCACTTCAACGAGCTTTGCTTCGGCGCTGGTCTCATTAGAGTCAACCATTGAACATGACGTTACCCTGTCCTCAGGAGACAAGGAGGGCCTTACAGTGGTGGCTCAACCCGAAGAACTTAGAAACGGGAATGCCTCTTGAGCCTCCGCAGTGGGTGCAGCTGACGACGGATGCGAGCTTAGTAGGCTGGGGGGCTCATTGCAAAGGGCAGTTTGCCCAAGGCCGCTGGAGTGCAGTGAAGACCCAGTGGTTCATCAACAGACTGGAAATGCAAGTGGTCTTTTTGGCACTCAGAGTTTCGGGCCCTGGTCCAGTGAAGGGCGGTCCGGGTCCTATCCGACAATGTCACGACCGTGCCCTATATCAACCGCCAGGGGGAAACAAGCAGTCCAGCCCTGGAGGAGGAAGCAGACGGCCTCCTGAGATGGACCGAGGCCAATCTAGAAGCACTATCAGCACACCATGTGGCAGGGGTAGACAATGTCACGGCATATTTCCTGAGCAGGTGCAAGATAGACCATGGCGAGTGGGAGCTGGCTCAGGAGGTGTTCGATCAGGTAGTATCCCGATGGGGAACTCCAATTATGGATCTCATGGCAAGATGGGAGTCAGCCAAGGTGAGTCGGTTTTTCAGTCGCAGAAAAGAAAGGATGTCGGAGGGCCTCGATGCGCTGGTCCAGAAGTGGCCCGCGGAAGGGCTCCTGTATGTGTTCCCACCTTGGGCTCTCATAGGGAGAGTACTTCAATGGGTAGAGGCCCACCAGGGATTGGTAATTCTCATAGCCCTGGACTGGCCACGGTGGCCGTGGTATGCGGATCTAGTGAGGCTTCTGGCCGATCGGCCTTGGCGGCTTCCCTGCCGGGAAGTCCTTCTAATGCAGGGTCCGGTGCAGATGCCCCAGGTGGATCGATTCTCGCTTACGGCCTTGCTATTGAAAGGGCGAGGCTTAGAAGCGGGGTATTCGGGGGCGATAATTTCTACCTTGTTGAGTGCACGTAAGCGTTCGACCTCTCTGAGGGTATGGCGTATATTTGAGGCTTGGTGTGACGGTCGAAGGAAGAAGCCTTTTGGGGTCTTGGTGCCGGAGATTTTGGAGTTTTTGCAGGACTGGTTCGATAAGGGCCTGGCTGCAAGCTCCTTGCGGCTGCAGCTGGTGGCCATTTCCTGTTATATAGGGGTAAGGTCCGCGGGAAGGCCTTGAGAGACCATGCGAACGTTAGTAGGTTTCTACGAGCCGTTAGGTGCCTGCGCCCGCAGTGAAGGTCCGTGATTCCTCCATGGGATCTCAATTTGGTGTTGAATGCCTTAGCTGGACAACCTTACGAGCCGGCAGGAGAGGCCTCGTTAAAGGACTTGACCCTTAAGATGTTGTTTCTGGTAGCTATCTGTTCCGCCAGACGTATTTCAGAGCTTCAGGCTCTGTCTTCGCTTCCGCCTTTCCTTTCTTTCTCCAAGGAAATGGTAGTCTTGCGTACAGTTCCTTCCTTTTTGCCAAAGGTGCTTTCTCCTTTTCATGTGCATCAGGTAGTTTCTCTTCCATCCTTTTCGGGAGCTGGAGGGGAGACCAATGATGCGCGGTTGCGCCATCTGGATATGTGCAGAGTGCTTAAACGTGCGCATCACACAGCATCCTTCCAGAAAACCGATAGGTTGTTTGTCCTGTTCGGGGGACCGCGTAAAGGGGAAGTGGCGGCCAAGGCCTCCATCTCTAGGTGGATTAGGGAGGCAATTGCTTCAGCTTACATTCTGAAAGGAAGGCAGGTACAGTTGGAGTTTCGAGCGCATTCGACTCAGGCCCAGGCGGCTTCTTGGGCAGAGTATAGTCTGGTTCCGCCGGTGGATATTTGCAGGGCGGCTACCTGGTCATTTCTGCACACCTTTGCCAAACACTATAGGTTGGATGTTCAGGCGGCAGCGGATGCTCGTTTTGGGAAGAGGGTGCTTCGGTCCGGGATGGCAAACCCCTCCCAGGCTTGAACTGCTCTGTTACATCCCAGAAGATAAGGGACTGGACTGGAGAGACGATAAGGAAAGATTCATTAGACCTTACCTGCTAATTAGGGTTCCTGCAGGAACTCCAGTCGAGTCCCTGATCCCGCCCGAGTTGGTTTGTTTCAGGATACTGGCCCAGAGGCCGGTTGCCGGACTGAAGGTCTGTTCAGGGACCGGAGAAGATATGAGTATTCCTCGCAATGTCGTGGGTGGTGAGAGGTGTCACCTATGGGAGAGCATGGCCCTTGGAAGGGTTAGCGAAGGGCTGCTGCGGTTGGTAAGTAAGTCTCCTCTCCCTACTTTGTCTTCCAGGGAGGGAGTTGGTGGTTCTTCGGGGAGAGAGGGGAGGAGATAGTTTAGGGTTGAAATTTATTTCTTCTGTTAAAAAAAAAAAAAAAAAAAAAGGAAAAGAGAATGGTTATGGTTTCTTAATTGTCTCTCCGTTAAGTCTGCTTTTTCAATAGATTACTGGTGCTGGTGGGTGGTGCCAGTGATGATATACCAGGGAGTCATCAAAGCGATGATTGGCTCAGCCTCCAAGCTGCTGGAAGGGGTGCACAACCCAGACGATAAGGGACTGGACTGGAGTTCCTTCAGGAACCCTAATTAGCAGGTAAGGTCTAATTAATCTTTGGTGATATTGGGCTTGTCCGCAGCATTTGATTTGGTAGACTGGGACATTCTGGTGGCATGTTGTCATGCCTTAGGAATGGTAGAATGGTCCTCCAATGGATGACTTTGTTTCTGTTTGACAGGCGGTTTTGGGTATGTTGGAGGGGCTCAGTCTTCTATGGTGCGGGAGCTGGTCTGTGGGGTCCCACAGGGGGCTGCTTTGTCCCTGGTCATGTTTAATATTTATATGATTCCGGTAGGTGGTATTTGTTGAAGATATGGGTTCTTGGGTTTTTGTATGCTGATGATATTCAGTTGAATATTGTTATGGATGATGAAGAGGTGACATGACAATCTGTGCTTGGCTAATATTTCTGCATGGTTACAGGCTCACAGTTTGGTTCTTAATGTCACCAAATCTGAGGCGTGGGGTGCTGGTGGATGCAAGTCTGCAGGCGGGTCTCTCCATTGGGGGAATTTGCCTGCTCTGGAGAGGGGAGATCCAGGACCTGGAGGTCCTCATGGATGCAGATCTAAGTCTGCATCAGCAGGTATCCTAGGTTGTCTGGGCAGCCTATGGACATCTGCGAGTTGTGCGACAGCTTTGGCCGTTTTTAGATCACATTGCCTTATGCATGGTGGTGCAGGCTTTGGTGTAATCCTGGCTTGACTATTGAAATGTCCTATATTTTGGGCTGCTGAGTTATCTGATGCAGAAGCTGCAGATGGTCCAGAATGTGGTGGCCAGACTGTTATGGAGTTTAGGGATGATCCAGTTGCAGGGATTCTGTGCCAGTTACACTGGCTACTCGTTAGGCAAAAGTGTATTTTCAAAGTACTGATGCTTGTCTTCAGGTTGTGAGGGGGCTCAGGGCCATGTTATTTACAGCAGTTGGTATAATGGTATCAGCCTGGGTGAACTCTCTGATCTACAGGGGCGCAGTTATTAACCATCCCAGGACCTACCAAGGTTCACTTGCAGCGCCGGCAAGCATGGGTTTTTTCCGTGGCAGCCTGAACTCTTTGGAATGCCTTGCCATCTGCCTTGCACATGGAGATGGATCTGTTAACATTCCAGAGGCAGCTGAAGACCTTGGAGTTGGTTGGTGAGTAGTAGGTATCATGGCAAGAGGTATGTTGGTCCAGCGGGGCAGTAGTTGTCAGCACTTATCTTTGTATATTGTATTTTATATTATTTTAATTTTTAATTTATTTTTATTTTGGGGTAGTTTTGAGGTCCTGCTGGGAGGGACTGGTGGGGGAATATTGTGTTGTGTTGTGTCTGTACAGTGCTGCGCACGCCTTGTAGCGCTATACAAATGATTAGTAGTAAAAGTAGTAGTTCGCTCATTAACTTTAGGATAGTGATTTTTTTTTCCATTCAGTCTGAACAAGCTAAATTTAAGACTGCCACATTTGTTTTTAAAATCATACGATATGATATTCTGATTTACTTTAAATTGTTTTAAGAGCTTATGTTCTTATCCTTGTGATGTTAACTGCATCCTCAATTAAAGAAGCTTTTCTCATGGAAACAAGGGGGTGGTATGCTTTTTTGCTGCAGCCCTCCTGAGATGGAATGAGCTGCCCCTCCCTATAGAATGAAGGTGAATTTTCTTATTTTCAACAGCAGGTGAAAGCTTGTCATTTCTCTAAAGTATGTCGGTAAACTTGCTTTGTTTTCCGCTTTTGATATTTATAATGAAAGTTTGTTTTACCCTTTAGCCATTTATTTGATGCATTATATCTAGTTTTGTTATATATACTTGTTAATTTTGTTAGATTTTAGTAGCTCTTATGCTTTCTGTAATGAGCCACAAGATAGCAGATTAATGGAACATAAATAAAATCTAGTTACTGCCAATATCCAGTGCTATCAGGTAAAAAGTGAATTGCACCTGAAAATGCCTCTGACTCCGTTCCAAGATTAGATTCATTTAAACTAATTAATTTATTTACAATACTTCTATGCCACCTTCTGAACTGAACCAAATACTCAGCTTGGATAAAATTTAATAAGTATGCAAGGTGGGTAATTTTATAAGTGTTGATTTGCCTGGTTAACTCTCGGAGCTTGCTAGATTAATCATTTGAATTATCAAGACTGCCTTTTTAATATAAATTAGTATGTCAGCCAAAATAGAATATCACACATACTCTAGGCAGTACAGTCAATTTGTCTATTGTGTTCCTCAGGCAAATTTTACTGCATGTTTCATTATTCTTCTGAAGGGTGTGTATATATTTTTACCCTGTATAGCTTGTTAAATAGGATATGAACCACTGTATCACAGTGCTGTGATACAGTGGTTCATATCCTACTTAACCAACTAAACACAGCAGATAGGAATTGGCTCATCCTCATCAACCTTCAGACCGGATCAAGGAATTCCTCAAGGTTCCTCCCTCTTGGCCCTTTTCAATCTGTATATACAACCAATATGCAGCATCTTTAAAAGACAAAAGATAAATTATCTCTATGTGGATGATATAATGTTGTATCATCCCATAGACATCACAAACCCTGCCTGTCCTCAGATCCAAATATGTCTAAATGAAGTCATTGGTTAAATACACACAATCTAAAAATTAACTTTAAAAAAATGGAAGTACTTTATGTATCTCGAAACCAAAGTTTTATTCTCCCCCCCCACACACAATTTTCCACATTAAAAAAAAAGACTATGAACTGGTGGTCAAAAACGAAGTAAAATATCTTGAAATCATCCTTGATCAGTCTCTAAACATGATTTCTCATATAAAATCCATCACAAAAATCATATACTTTAAACTACGAATGGTGCAACACCTCAGACCCCTACTAGAGAGTTACGATTTTAGAACAGTCCTACAGGCTCTCATAATGCCCCACTTCGATTTCCGCAATAGCATTCTACAAGGTTTGCCCAAGAAAATCATCCAACAACTCCAGGCAGCGCAAAACCTAGCAGCGCGCATAATCCATATGCTCACCACTCGGACCACATCACACCACTTCTCCATAACCTGCAATGGTTACCCATTGCCACGAGAATAAAATATAAATGCATAATGATAGTTTTTAAATTACACAATAAAATATCTCCATCACATCTTAACTCCCTCATCACCTTAACTGAAAACTCAAGAACCAGAAGAAATTATTCCCAAAATAATATGAAATACCCACCACGTCCGTTAACACCAATCAAACCACCAGCACCAGAGTATTTACTTACATTGCATCAGCACTCTGGAATGTTCTTCCAGACGATTTAAGAGCAATAAAGGACCTACAATTGTTCCAAAAAGAACTCAAAACGCACCTGTTTGTGGAATGTCATAGGAGGTACCATAATATTCAACAATTTCAAATAACTTAAATAGATATTGCTGATCACTGACCCTAGCTATCTCAACTCATAGACAAACGAATGCTCAACTCACCATGATCAAATCAACTGTAAATAGTTGTTGTAATATAGTTTTTTTGTTATGAACTACTGTTAGTTATTGAGTTCAATTACTGTTCAATGTAAAGTTCATTGTTAAGTTCTCTGTAAACTGCCACTGATCACCGGAAGAAGCAATATATAAAAACTTGTTAAATAAATAAAATGTATTATTATTCTCTGATTAGAAACATAGAAAAATACCACATGGCCTATCTAGTCTGTCCTTCCATATCAACAACTGCAACAGTCCCCTTTTTTCCTTTAGAGATCCTCTGTGTTTGTCCCATGCTTTTTTGAATTCAGATACTGTCCTCATCTCTACCACCTCCACTGGGAGACTATTCCACGGATCCACCACTCTTTCCGTAAAGAAATATTTCCACATATCACTCCTGAATCTATCCCCTTCATCCTCATCCCATGTCCCCTCGTAGCAGAACTTGCTTTCAATTGAAAGAGGCTCTCCCCCCTGTGCATTTATGCCAAGGAGGTATTTAAACATCTCAATCATATCACCTCTATCCCGCCTTTCCTCTAAGGTGTACATATTAAGATCCTTAATTCTGTCCTCATAATGCTTTATAATGAAGACCACTAACCATTTTAGTAGCCACCCTCTGTACTGACTCCATCCTGTTTATATCCTTTTGAAGGTGCGGTCTCCAGAATTGCACACAATACTCCAAATGAGGTCGCACCAAAGACTTATACAGAGGCACTATCACCTCCTTTTTTTCTGCCGGCCATTCCTCTCCTTATGCACCCAAGCATCCTTCTACCTGTTTAGCTACTTTAAGGTCATCAGACACAACCATGCCTAGGTCCCACTCTTCTTTAGTGGACAAAAGTATTTCACCCCCTATATTATATTGCTCGCTAGGATTGCTGCAGCCCAAATGCATGACCTTGCATTTTTTAACATTAAATCCCAGTTGCCGATCTTATTTACTAGCCAGATTATGTTCAGGATAAGACACAATCCCACTCTGCACTGCGCGCTCAGTGCTACCAGATAATGTATCATTTAATGGCTCTGTCCAGGTATGCTTTGGTCATTTGACTCTACAGTATATACATTACAGTTCCTTCACATCTAGTGAATGGTTTCTATTGAAAGTGCTGTTATTAGTTGCTAGTTTATAACAGTGTTGGACAGTTGTACTGTCATGCATGGCCACCTTAGTAGACAACCTTTTATTGAACTGATAAATTTTTACCATTCAGTCTAGGAAGTGAATAACAAGCCAGTATATTATAGTGACATTTGTTTTTGAAGTGATTATAGTTATGTCCTACAGAATGCATTGGGATGGGTACCCGAAATTTGGGATTGTGAGCATGAAATTGACTTTGCAACATTGCAGACTTCAAGATTTATGACCTGATCAAAGTGAGTATGCTATCAGGTGTGATGTGGGGACAACAGGAGCTGTCCTTGAAACAGAACCATTCATGATTTAGCAGATAAAACAAACAGAACAGTAAAAAAGGGTCCCTGCCTTCAAAACTAGAGATACAGTTGTGGTCAACATTATAGGCACCCTTGCCATTCAACCCCTTAATGTCCAATATCTCCTTAAAAAAAAAAAAGTGGCCAATGAAATGGTTTTGGATTGTATATGCCCTTCTCTTCTGTTGCTAACTCCAGACTTCGCTCCTTTTACCTTTCTGCTCCTTATGCTTGGAACAAACTACCTGAGTCTATACATCAGGCGCCTTCTCTGTCCCTTTTCAAATCCAGGCTGAAAACTCACTTCTTTGCTGCCGCTTTCAGATGTTGACGCGTCTGATCTCCTTTATGTTCCCTTACCACTCCCCCTAGATGTATCCCGTGTCTAGAGCTACTCTGTTGTCTGTCTTGACTAGATTGTAAGCTCTGATGAGCAGGGACTGTCTCTTACATGTGTCTATGCAATGCTGCGTACATCTTGTAGGTTATAGAAATGCTTAGTAGTAGTATTTATATCTCCAGGAACAAGCAGGAATGAGTCTTCACATATGGGTATCATCGGTACCGACGGAGCCTGCGCGGGAACGCTCCCCAGCGTCCAGTAAGAAAGCTTTTGGGAGCATCCCACAGTGCCTGCGCGCTGCCTTCCCGCCTTTCCTAACCGCCTCTCTCCGGTTCTTCTTTTCCGCGGAGCCAGCAGGTCGTGTTCCTGTCACCGCAGAAGAAGTTCTTTATTTTTTTCTTTATTTTTCTGTGTCGCGTCTGCCTTCGACGTCAGACCGGTACCGCCGGTCTTTTCTTTTCTTTCTTTCTTCAAAAAACCCCACAAAAACCTTTTATTTTCTTCAACTGTGCATTTTCAGTTTGGGCCTTAGGCCTAAATAATTTCTCCTCATGTAGAAGCCCGCTTCCGGGTTTAAAAAGTGCACAAAATGTGGCGGTACTATTTCTGTCACCGACACCCATGATTGGTGTCTTAAATGTTTGGGTCCTGACCATTCCATCACGGATTGTGTGTCCTGCACCATGATGTCTAAAAGAGGTCGGCAGAACCGAGCAGCCAAGCTCAGTACCCTGTTTCCCTCTGATGCAGCCTCGGTGGCATCGACTTCTTCCAGGGCTTCTTCTTCCTCCCATGGATATCAGGTAACCAAACATAAATCTAGCCGGTCCTCGAAGGGCAAATCTCCCTCCCAGCATCGAGATGCGTGGGGGCTTGCCCTCGAGGATTCCGCTCCGGCAAAATTACCCCGGTGGGAAGTTCCGGTTTCCAAAGCATTACCTATGGGGTCACAGGTTGACATCGATGGCACGGCCTCGATCGATCACCTGTTGCCGTGTTCTGGGGTACCGGTGGCCTCCACTGGTACCGACATCCAGACTCTGGTGACGTCGATGGATCAGAAAATTCTATCCATACAGCGCACCCTTACGGCATTTATGCAGGCTTCGACGCCTTCGGTACTGCAACAATCTCCGTTGCCGGTACCGACTCCGGCATCGGCACCGTTCCTGGTGCCGGTACCGATTGCATCGACATTGGCTTCGGTGTCGGCTGCAACGGTACCCTGTCCTACGATGCCCATCGGTACCGAACCGGTACCGCTTTCTCCCGATGTCGATCCCACTCGG
Source organism: Ichthyophis bannanicus (assembly GCA_033557465.1). Classification (NCBI taxonomy): domain Eukaryota; kingdom Metazoa; phylum Chordata; class Amphibia; order Gymnophiona; family Ichthyophiidae; genus Ichthyophis; species Ichthyophis bannanicus. The sequence continues at coordinate 113,233,465 of CM066038.1, read as the reverse complement.
TATGCGTATCGGGCTTTACAGGAGCATCCGGACAGGCGATACTTCGATTCCTCCGAAGACTCTGATGAGTCGGAGGTTTCTGTCGATGTACCGGTGCTTCTTCCTCAGGAGTCTGATTCTCCAAAACGAAGAATGTCTCCTCCAGAGGATTTGTCTTTTCAAGACTTCATTAGGGAAGTGGCTAGAGGCCTCTCCATTACAGTGGCCTCTGAGTCAGAGCCTAGAGCCAAACAATTAGATATTTTGCAATATCCTAAGGCTCCTAAGGAAGCAGCTACCCTACCTATTCATGAGATTCTCTCTGATCTCATGTTGGGCATGTGGGAGACTCCTCTCACCACCTCTCCTCATTCTCGCAGGTTAGATACCATGTACCCTCCCTGTCCTGGTTTTCATAAGACTCAGCTTCCTCACCACTCTACTGTGGTTGAGTCTGCTATGAAGAAAATAAAGAGTGCAAAGAGACACTCATCTAACCCTCCAGGATGTGAATGTAGGACTCTAGATGCTTTTGGCCGAAGGATTTTCCAGGCCAATATGCTTGCTGCCAGAATCAACTCCTATAGTCTCTATATGGGGATGTTTCTAAAAGAAGTCACAGATTATCTGCAGACTTTAGCTCCTTTTATTTCAGAAGATAAAAGGCAGGAATTTCTCACTTGGCTCAAACATGCCCAAGATGTTTCCAAATTCTCCAACCGTGCAGTCTTTGACTCTTGAGTGTGTAAGCAGAGCCACGGCTTATTGCTATAGGTGCACGCAGAATTGTTTGGTTACAAGCCTCTGATTTGGAACTCTGGGTCCAGGATGAGTTGGGAAACCTTCCTTGTACAGGTGAAAACCTGTTTGGCAGGGATTGGCAAGCAAAGGCCACTCAGATGGATGCTGAGAACTCTGCTTTGGATCGACTTTCAAAGTCTACCTCTGCCTCTGTTAGGAAAAGATTGTTAAAAAAGACATCTTTTTCTAAAAAGGGAAGATATTATCCTGCTCATGGGCAGACATCTTCTGCAGGTCATTTTGCTGCAAAACATCAGCAACCACCTAAACAGGCCAAGTCAAAGGCTGTCAAGCCTACCACAGCCCAGCAGCCTCAGCCTCCTCAAGGCCTTTGACTTGCAACTAGAGAACTTAGCCTTTCTAGCTCTGGGAAACCCAGAGCCCCTCACCATTCCAGGAAGGTTGACTTACTTTGCTCCCAGATGGGAGCAAATCACAGCAGAGCAATGGACCCTCTCCATCATAAAGGAGGGGTACAAGCTTCACTTTTTAAACCTTCCTCCTCACACCATGGTGAAACAATTCAATTCTCCAACATCTCTCCTCAACCTTCTAGGTCAGGAGATTGCTACCCTTCTTGCCTAAGGGGCAATAGAAGAAGTACCTCTTCTTCAACAGGGCTCAGGGTTCTACTCCCCTTATTTTCTTATCCCAAAGAAAACAGGGGGCTACAGACCCATATTAGATCTCAGAGAATTGAACAAGTTTCTATTCAAGGAGAAATTCAAAATGATTTCTCTAGGGGCTCTGCTTCCATACCTTCAGAGTCAGGATTGGCTTTGTTCTCTAGATCTCAAGGATGCATACACCCATGTCCTCATCCATCCCACACACAGAAGGTTCCTTCGGTTTCTTTATCAAGGAAAGCACTACCAATACAGGGTGCTTCCTTTCGGTCTGGCCTCTGCACCAAGGGTGTTCACAAAATGCATGGCAGTAGTAGCTGCATTTCTCCGCACTCTAGGAATATTCGTATTCCCATATCTGGACGACTGGCTCATTCGAGCCTCATCCCAGTCAGAGGCCCAGACTTGTCTAACCTGCACAATGCGTATCCTTCAGTATTTGGGACTAGTAATAAACATCCCAAAATCCAATCTCACCCCTACTCAGTCTCTGGAGTTCACAGGGGCCTTGCTGGATACCACAACTGCAAGGGCCTATCTTCCTCAGGCCCGTTGCCTACGTCTGGTGCAGTTAGCCTCCCAGAGTCAGTTAAAGTCCCAGTTAACTGCTCGAGAGATGTTACAACTATTAGGCCACATGGCATCCACCGTGCATGTGGTTCCATATGCCCGCCTTCACATGAGGGCAGCTCAATGGACTTTGTCCACCCAATGGACTCAGGCATCAGGTTGCCTGTCAGACAAAATAGCAAACTCCAGTCGTCTATTTTGGTCTCTCCAGTGGTGGAAGTCCTCTCAGAACCTGTTGCTGGGGTCCCCTTTTCAGCAACCGTTACCCCAAGCAACTCTCAACAGATGCTTCTCCAAAAGGTTGGGGAGCTCATCTGCAAGATCTCTCCACCCAGGGCATCTGGTCTCCACAGGAGACTTCTCTGCATATCAATCTCTTGGAACTCAGAGCAATATTCTTAGCTCTCGGAGTGTTCCATTCCCTGCTCAGCTACAGGACAGTCCTTATCCATACGGACAATCAAGTAGCCATGTTCTATGTAAACAAGCAGGGAGGGACTGGCTCTCTGTCGCTTTGCAACGAAGCTTTGCGACTGTGGGCCTTCGCCATAGAGCATCACATCCATCTTCTGGCAGTATATCTTCCAGGTATTCAAAACTCTTGGGCGGACAGACTCAGTCGAGTTCTGCTCCCACACGAGTGGTCCCTCCACATGGACCAGGTAGCCAGGATTTTTCAAATTTGGGGAACCCCGGACATAGACCTCTTTGCAAGTCCATGGTATGCCAAACTTCCCCGATTCTGTTCCAGAATTCCTTGTCAGGGAGTTCAGGCCAAGGATGCCTTCCTCCTTTACTGGGGTCAAGACTTCCTTTATGCCTTTCCACCAATTCCCCTAATTCCCAAAACACTATTCAAGCTTCAGAGAGATCGAGGGACCATGATCCTCATAGCACCACTTTGGCCACGCCAAGTGTGGTACCCTCTACTTCTGCATCTCTCCCAAGCTCCTTCCCTTCACCTGTTACAGGTAAGTAACTGTGCTTTATTTAACAGCTTTTTTTATACCATTTTATCATTCGATCAAAGCAGTTTACATTGAAACAGAACAATTACAATGAGCAGGGCAGTCATCTTGGATTAACTTTGAAATATAAAAAGCGGGGAACCATATACAGTATAGATGGGAATGTGAGGCAGTGGAGGTTGGGGTGTTTAGAAGGGAGGGTGATGTGGGAAGGGGAGGGAGCAGATGAGAGTTATGTTTGAGGGTAGCATTCACTGCAAATGTAGGTTTTAAGGGCTTTTCTGAAGGAGGCAATATCGGTTGTAGTTCTTAAGGTTTCTGGGATAGTTCCATAGAAATAGTGAGTAGAGAGAGAATGCTCTCTTGGCAGGGTCTGTAATGAGGTCGTCATCCTCTTTTTTGTCAGGTGTGATCTTGATCAGGGTTTGTAGATGTGGTTGGTGGTGCAGAGTCATTGAAGATTTTGAATATTATGAGGACAGCTTTGAATTTTATATGTTCTATTATGGGGAGCCAATGTAATTGTTTGATGTGCTCTGATCTTTTTGCATTGAGGCAGATTCTAGCAGCCATGCTAAGAGTAAGTTGGAGAGGGGTGGATGGTTTATTATTTTATTTTTTATTTTTATTTACATTTCTTATATACCGCACTATTTGACATCAGCGCGGTTTACATCAAACAAAACATTTCAGTACACAAAAATGTCTGAGTTACATTAAACAGGGTTAACAACTTGGACAACAGGGTAATTTTACAACTCAGGTAAATAAACTTTGATTGTAGTGTAAACTATTTACATCAATAAGTTAGGGCACCGTTGAGACGTAATGGTCAGTTGAGCGTTGAACTTACTAAGTGGGGAATTCAGGGTCAATGGGTTGTTTAGTATGCCTTGGATGATGATATTACAGTAATCGAGGTGGGGGAATATAGTTGCTTGGAGGACAGAGCAGATGTCATGTTCTGATAGGAGTGGTTTGAGGTTCTTGATTGTTTTGAGTTTAAAGTATATGTTATGTTTTGTATGTGTTTTGAAGGTAAGGCACTGATCCAGAGTAACTCCAAGGTATCGTATACTTTGCTTCACTTGTTTGTGCGTTCTGTCAATAGGTATGACAGGTGGTGGCATGAAGGTAATGTCTCTAGTAATAAACATGGCCTTGATCTTCTTGAGATTTATGTTTAGGTTCTGACTCATAAGCCAATTTTGGAGTTTGGAAAAGCAGCTTGTAATGGGTATGATGTTGATACTTGTGTTAATAGGTGTGTAAATCATTACATCATCTGCATAGATGTGGTAAGGAATGTTGCAGGACTTCATTATGGTACATATTGGTTATAGGAATAGGTTGAATAGTAATGCTGAGAGGGTTGAACCTTGAGAGACTCCTTGGGTTTGTGTATATGGGGATGAGTTTGTTTGGTCTATTCTGACTTGCGGTTTGCGGTCTGTCAGGATTTGAACCAGGAGAGGGTGGTGTCTGATTGTAGTCATATTATGAGATGATGTGGGATGGAGTCGCATGCTGCTTTAATATCCAGAAATATGAGAATAAAACGAGGTTTGGGGTTGTCAGTGTCTTTAATAAGGTTGCCAAGTAGGCTAGTCATGAGGGTTTTTACTCCATGTTTTTCTCTGAAGCCTTATTGTTGGTGGTCTAGTGGGTGATTCGTATCTATGTAGTCTTGGAGTTGTCTGTATACGATCTTCTCCAATATCTTGGTTAGAAATGGGAGGCTGGCTATGGGTCTATAGGATGATGGCTGGTTTATGTCATTGGATGTCCTCTTCCTGACGGGGCAGATAGAGGCTGACTTGAGTTCAGGTGGTATGTATCCCTGAGTTAGTGAAGGTTGAATGATTTTTAGCGTTGATGAAATGAGTTCCTGTTTGGTTGCCTTGATCCAACTAACTGGACAGGGGTTGAATGGTGAGGTGGTTGTGTTAATACTTATGATGACTTTCTCTAGATATTCTGGTGTGATTTTCTGGTGTGATTTTCTGGAATGTGGTTCTGGTTGCTGCTGTTATACTGTTTGTTGGCTTGTATTATTAACGTGTGCTGAGGTTAGAGTTTGAAAGTAGTCAGCCATTGTTTGTGGTGTGAGGTGGTTTTTTTTCTGTTCGATGTGTAGGATATTTTCAGGATGTTTTGACCATGTCGAAGAGCTCCCGAGGGCGGTTTAAGGAACTTTGGATTATCTTGGTGTAATAGTCTTTCTTTTTTTTGCATGGTTGGTGGCAGCTTGGTATGCTTATTGCTTACGTTTGTACATATTGAGTGTGTCTTCTGATTTAGTGTTCCTTCATTTTCTTTCTGTGATTCGCAGGGTTCTTTTCAAGTCCTTTAATAGGGTTGGGTACCAATTTGCTTTGTTTTCTCTGGAGCATTGGTTTTGAGGGGGTGATTTCATTGAGGTCTCGGTTATTGCCTTGTTCCAGTTGTATATTGGAGTATCTGTGTTGTGTGTGTCGTTGGGGCAGTATTGCAGCTTGGGGAGTATGTTTACTAGGAATTTTTCATTGTCCCAGTTGTGGAATCTGTTCTGTTCAGTGTTCTGTATTGCGTTGTGTTCCTTTCTTTCTGGAGGTATGGTTATTAATATTTTGTGGTCTGACCACGGGACATCTGTGGTGGTAGGTGTTGGGATCTGGTGCTAGTTGAGGATGTTGCGTGGTAGGAAAATCATATCAAGAGTGTTGCCTTTGATATGGGTGGCTTGGTTGACAGTTTGGATATAGTCTAGGGATTCCATTGCTTCAAGAAAGTTGTTTGCTGTGATTGGAGGTGCAGAGGCGAATTTGAGATCACCTGGTATCATAGGGTATTGTTTGTGGTGGTGTTACAAATGGTTTCCAGAATAGACTCAAGGCTGTCAGTGTCAGCGTTTGGGGATCTGTAAGCAAGGAGTATGGTGATTTTATTATTCATAATTGTTAGTCTCTAGTCTAGACCATTAGCAGAGGTTATAGAGAAGTGTGGAAGTTTAAGCACTTTCTAGCTAGGATGCAGACACCGCCATGCTGAATATATGGTAGTCTTGAGATATGAGTTGATTTAGTTAGGACTGCATCTTCTTTTGTGAACCAGGTTGATTGTCAGAAGATCAGATAAGATTTGTGTTTCGTTTCTTGCGGAGTGTGCGTTTAGGAGGATGTATTTGATCTGATGGGTTTGTGCTACAGTTAGGGGGAGAGAGCTTGGTGGTTAGTGATTTGGGGTTGATTTGGATAAGGTGCTGCGTGTGTCAGTTTCATTGTTTGTAGTGGTGAGGGGAGGGTATATGTAGTGGGTATGTGTGGATGATTGGTATGAGTGGTCTGTCTATGGAGAGCAGAGAGTGAGCTGGTAGATGAGATTGTAATTGTGACTAAAATGGAGAAGCATAAGTTAGTAGTCAATAATTTATTCATTTTGGCAGTGAATGAGGTAGTTATGGGGTTACCTTGAGTGTTCATTGGTGGAATAGGGCTTGTCTGGATGGTTCTGCTGAGCTGTGTGGTTCGTCTTGCTTATGTTATTGATGGTGACAAAGTTTCCTGTGCCTTTTCTTTTGAGATTAAGATTATACCCTTTTCTTTCTTTTGCCTGGTAGTAGGTCCCTGCCTAAGGGCCACACCAAAGGGTCCTCTGGCACACTTACTGGCACACCTGCCGGCACGCTTTCTAAATTGAAACTTGGGTGTGTTGGGCTGGATCGGCCTTGTGGTGGCGATCGGGGGGAGGGGCTTGCCTTCCCACTCGCCTCCCTGATGCTGATCTTGCCTGGTGCATGGGCAGCAAGTGTCCTTGCACCTGCCGGCATACTTTTCAAATGAAGCTTGGGTGCGTTGGGCCGGATCGGCCTTGTGGCGGCAATCAGGGAGGGGATTTCCTTCCTGCCTGCCTCCCCGATGCCGATCTGGCCTGGTGTGGGGGCAGTGAGTAGTGGTAGTATGCACACATATTTGAGACACAAAAGAAGAAATAAAACAAGACCAATTAAAAAAGGAAATAGTAGGAAATAGTATAAAAACTGGGACATTGCCAGGACATGATTAGTGGCACTCTTTTATAAACAATTCAAATCAGTTTGAACAGAAGAACCACATTTTCATTGCAGTAAAATTAGGCGCACCCAGGGGTGGCTTTATCATGAGGCAAACTGAGGCAGTGGCCTCACGCAGTATTTTTCAGGGGTAGAGTTTTCAGGGCTTTCCCCTGTGGCTTTCCCTAATCTGGCTGACAAATCAGTGCAGTGGGAATCAGAGGAGGAGCCAGGCTCGTACTTTTCATGCGCTGCCGCCTGCCTGGCTCTTCCTTTTTGATTGCCGCTGCGCTGACTGCCCGGTTCACAGTGATCCTCCTTCTGATTCCCCATCGTCGTGTGGAGTAGCTGCTGCTGCCACCGCCATTGCCAACTGGTAAGTAGGGCGGAAAGGGAGGGGGGCTGCTGCCTGCCAGGGAAAGAATAAAAAGTGTTTAACGCGTCTTCCCTCTCCCATTGAATGAGAGCTGAGCCTGCCTGTGGGGCTTCTGTTCTTGCGGGCAGACTCAGGTTTGTGTTCGAAGGAGTGCAGCTGTTGCCGGAACCCCCCCCCCACCCCCCGTCTGCCGTACCTATCTAACTTCTCCTTCTCCCTCCCAATCGAGAGAAAGCTGAGCCTGCCTGCGGGACTTTTGTTCCTGCTGGCAGGCTCGGCTTTGTGTCGGCAGGGAAGGGGGGAGGAGCACTGTGCAGCAATCACTAGAAAGAAAGGAGGCAGAAGAAGAGAAAAAGCCTTTGAGTGGAGAGCCTGCCGGTGTGTGAGGCAGGTTGCTCCTTCTGTTAGAAGGTTGTGTGGTGAATCACTACAAGAGTAACCTGCCCCACACACAGGCAAGCTCTCCATTAGGCCCCTGGTCATCTGGCGCAGCAGGAGTTGGGCTTAATTGGGTGCAGTGGGACTCCGGAGGGAAGATGGGGGGATAGGAAGGCGGCAGCAATGAGATGGGATAGGAAGGCAGTGGGAATAAGATTGGGGGGGGGGGGTAGGAAGGCAGTGGGAATGAGATGTGGGGGGGTAGGAAGGCAGTGGGAATGAGATGGGAGAAGCAAGGAGGGGGAGATGGAAGTGGTCATGTTGGCGAAGAAGTTATAGGGAGACTGGAAATATGATGAACTTGGGAAGGGGAGACAGGGGGGACACTGGATACAGGGTAATAAGGGAGAGTGGAGAAAAGATGGACATGTGGTAAAATAAGGTTGAGAAAGAGATGGATAGTAGGACAGATGTTGGACATGGGCGTAAAAAGTAATAGGGAGGAGAAGAGGAAGGTATGATATGGAGATGGAGTAGCGCTAGACTGTTAAAGTTGCAGGAGGATTGGAAGGGGGAGGGTAGACATGGAAAGAAAGGGAAGTACAGGAAGGAGGGAAAGAGCCAGATGAGAGAGACTGGATGGGTGCTGAGAGATGTTAGACTGGAGAGAGTGGACTAAAGACTGGGAAATAATGGACCAGGGAAGAAGAGCTGGGGAATGGAAGGACTGGGGTGAAGGTTGAAAAGCAGTAGGTAGATGGCGTAAAAAGGAGGGGGATTGAGAGCTGGTTAGTAAGAAGTGAAATTTGGGTGGACAGAAACATAAATGGAAGAAAGCTAAAAGGGGAAAGAAAATCAATATCCAAGATGGAAGGTAGGAAGAAAACAAAAGGAGAGACAAATGGCAGATTGTAGAAAAGAAAATAAGGCAGGTAAGCAGAAGCCTCAGATTGAGACCAGCGTGATCAGAGAATAAAAAAGTCAAAGAAGGTAGAAAAAATTTTAATTTTCATTTTAGTGATTGGACTTTGTGCAGTCTTTATAGTTGACACAGTATGGAGAAATGCATCTCTTTTATTTCTCTGGTGTTGCTCTGCACATGGTGTCTGGCTTGGCGTTTTTTTAATTTTTGACTACATATTTTTATTTTTACTTTAGGTTGTGGTCACTTATTCTGTACTTGGTGAGGGTCTGTATGTGACTGAGTATGAGGGAGGCGTGGCCTAGTGGTTGGGGCAAGTTACCTGAGGCCAGAAGGTTGGGGGTTCAAATCCCATTAGAGGACATCATCCTTGGGCTGGAAGGACTGGGGTTTCTAGTCCCACAGATGCTCCTTGTGGTCTTGGGCAAGCCACTTAACCCTCCATTGCCCATGTTCCCTGTAAGTATTAGTATCCCCCAATTGTGTTGTGACTACTTTGATTGAAGGATAAGGTAGTATACAAAACTGTCAAAATAAATAAATAAATAGGCCAGGCATTCTGTTAACATGGCATTTGTATTTAAGGATCAACACTGTAATAATTGGACTTGTTCAGCTTTTCCAATAGGTGTGTGGATGTTCTAGGGCCTGCTGCGGTATTTATACTGCTGCTTTTTTTCTGCATAGGTGCCTTGTATTGAGTTTTGGAAGTTTATGCTGATATGGTATGGTAGATTTGGGCTTGTAGATCTTCGGTGACTTTTGTATGGTGTTATTTTAGTTCACAATATGCCTGGTACTGTAGAATATTTGTAAGGGAGATGACCAGATTCTGATTTTTTTTTTTTTTTTTAACATATACCGAGTTTGGTTGGTCAATATCTTATGTCTGATTCAGCATGCCATAAAACATTGGCCAACATTGGGATGCATCAAACTTTCCATCGTTTCAGTCTGCTTTATACAAGTGCTAGCTATGTATTTTAAAATATTCTTCATATGTTTTGTTTTTGCAAGATTAGAGTTCTCATGACTATTGATTAGAACATTTGAGGTTCTGGAAGCTATTTGATACTGTTGCTTCTCTAAGGCATGAGTAGTAGATTGATTTCCTCCACATTATGAAATCATCTTTTTGATTTGGTTGGGTCTCTGACTGGAGTTTTGAGGAAGCCCCGCCCCTGCTGGGGGGGAGGGGGCGGGCGGGGCGCCATTTCATTCCTCACCTCTGGCAGCAGATTGCCTTGAGCTGCTCCTGGACACACCTGTGCTCAATTGTCAGTATTCACATGACTTGAATCAACCAATGAATGATGGCTGTAATGTTTAAAATGTCCACATTCATTCCTTGTTCCATTTTCACAATGATGAAGACAAGAGAGTTGCCTGAGACCATCAGAAAAGCCATTATCACCAAACATCAAACTGAAAAGAGGTACAAGGCCATCTCCAATGATATTGGGATTCCTGTGTCAACAGTTTGCAATGTTATTAAGAAGTTTTCTGCTCATGGAACTGTTAAGAATTTCCCAGGACATGGTTAGAAGAAGAACATTAATCCAAGAAGTGCTTGAAAGTTAGTGCGAGCTTTTAGAAAAACACCATATGCAATATCCAAAGAGTTTAAGGTTGACATGGAGCAATCTGGAGTGGTGGTTTCAAGCACACCATTCACCGTGCACTAAACAAAAAAGGACTTCATGGGCGAAGGCCAAGGAGGACCCCCCACTGCTCAGACAGACATAAAAAGGCATACCTGATTTTTGCCCAAACCCACCTTGAGAAACCACAGTCCTTCTGAGAAAATGTTCTGTGGACAGATGAAACCAAACTTGAACTCTGTGGCAATGCAGACCAGTGATACATTTCCAGACGAAGAAATGAAGCTTATAAGGGAAAAAGAGCCTTCCTACAGTTAAATATGGTGGAGGTTCCATAATGTTGTGGAGCTATTTTGCTGCCTCAGGAACTGGAGGCCTGTAGCGTATTAAAGCAATCATGAAGTGAGAGGACTACCAAGCCAGTTTTTTTTATTTATTTATAGAATTTATATACATTAATACAAGGAAAAAAAAGACAGGCAAAGAAAAATTATACATCTTATATCACACAGACTCATATGTCAAAATTAGTCCACATCAAGGAGGGGTGTGGCTTAAGTATAAAAAAATAAAACCTAAATGGTCCCGAATATTAAACAAAAGACTCCTGATTCTAGCTAAGAGTCAAACATTTACAAAAAGTCCCTAAGTCTTACTATCCAAAAAAGTCACCAAATAATCCACTTCAAAAAATACATATCTTTTACCCTGAAACAAAATATGACACTTGCAAGGAAATTTAAGGTAAAAAGAAGCCCCCAGGGCTAAAACCCGTGGACGCAATTCCAAAAAGGCCTTGCATCGCTTCTGAGTTGCCCGGGAGACATCAGGAAAAATTTGTATTGCTTGGCCACAAAATTTCTCATTCTTTTTGGGGAAATATGCACGTAGCACCTTTTCCTTATCCATCTCAGATAGAAATATTACCAACAATGTAGCTCTTGAGGGGATATCCTCACTCTCTGATTCAATAAAATGTTAAATATCTAAAGAAGAGGAAACTACACAATCAAAATGAACACCAGTCTCTCCTACTTCCCCTCCCATATCTATCTTACCCTTGGGAACATAATAAATTTTAGAAAGTTAAAAGAATCAACTTCAGTAAACAATAATACCTCCTTACGATATTTTTGAAAAAGTATCAAAGGCGACAAATAATGCGTTTGAGGAAAGTTTAACAAACGAAGATTTTTAGACCTGAAAGAGTTCTCAGAACTCATCTTGTCTATGTAAGACAAAGGAGTCCTGAGAAAGTTTTTCACAAACAGCCTTATAAGGTAAATCCTTTGACTCCTGCACTTCCGACCACTTTTCCAACGAAGCGATTCTAGTTTCATGATCCGATAATTTCACCACCGTTTCCTTAGAAAAATCGGAAACTTTCTTTAAAGAGAGTCCAAGAGCCAACTCCATCTGAGATACAATTGCCCATATATCCTTTAAAGAAACATCCTCTGGCGGTGCATGGGTTTCCCCAGCTACAGAAAAAGTAATTACTGAGGGCAAAGACGGAGGTAATTCTGAGGTGGAATCAATTTTCAAAAACGTAGGAGGTACACCTGCAGTGTACCAAGCCATTTTGGAACGAAATGTGCTACCTAGTGTCAGAAAGCTAGAAAAAGTAGAAAAGAATGGTTAAAAAGGAACAAATGGACTGTTTTAAACTGGCCAACAATGAGTCCTGATCTCAATCCAATCAAGAACCTTTGGAAAGAGCTGAAATCTGTTATTGGTAGAAGGAATCCTGGAAATGCTCGTAAGTTGGAACAAATCTCAGTTGAAGAGTGGGAGAAACTTCCAGCAGACAGATGTACGAAACCTATAGAAGGTTACAAGAAACGTTTGGAGGTTGTCATCACTGCCAAGTGTTGTGCAACCAAATATTAGTGAAGGGTGCCATTAATCCTGTCCAGGTCAAATTTGTTTTCTCAAAAATTACTACATCTAAGTTGCACAGATATCATTTTTTGTTGTTGTTGTATGCCTTTGAACATACTATTAAAATATTATGATGACATACAGTTGGAATATTTCCAATTATTTCTCAAGATATTGTACACAGTATACCTAGAATGCAAGGGTGCCAGTAATGTTGACCAGTATTTCAGAAGCTGGTCCTGGTGTACCCACTAGCTAGTCTGGTTTCAGGATACCTACAGTGAATATGCATGATATAGATTTGCATGCACTGCCTCCATAGGATCTTTTCTTAGAGTAAAATCAATATACAGACTGCTCCAAAAATGATTCATGTCTAAACTTTAAAATGTATTTTAATTATATGTTCATCTTTCTTTAATTATATGTGCATGTAGTGTGATTTTCAGCCAGCACTTATCCAGATATCAACTTAAGTCTGCTTTCATGCAGCCTAAATTATCCAGATAAGTGCTGGCTGAAGATCATGCTCTCCAGATAAGTGTCGGCACTTATCTGGATAGAGATTGCACAGCCCTTGCTCCACTTACAGACCAACCCTGAACTAATCAGATAGTGCTGGGCCTGTCTGTGGAGATATTCAGTGGCATTATCCGGATAGCCTTCCGTTGGTCATGCGATCAAGGGATTTGAATATCGGCCTATGTGTATATATGTTTATATATTTATATATTATATGATATGTCCATGGTATGTATGTATAATCATTTTATTAATAATAATAAATAGGGACCGGATGGAGATTGTGGCCCATCAGTGCAACAGCAGAGAAAAGCCTTTTCTTCTGGTGAGTCATAAAGCAAGACTTGGGTTTTCTTGTAGAGATGATGATGAATACTTTTGATTAATTATAGTTTTGTATTATAATCTGAACAACTTATATCTGTGGATAAACACTGTGCTCCTTTTTACTTAAACCTGCTCTTGTTATATAAATTCTGATTACCACCGGCATTGAGTATCCAGGTTAGCTGGATAGCACCGTAGCTAGTTGGACAGCAGCGATATTCAGCTACTGCCAGATTAGTTATGGCACTACAAAATGTTTTGGTCTTTATAGTATAGTAGTGATTAGTTATGGCGGCAAAAGTTAGGTGAGCCTTTCAGGTGCCTAATTTTTGCTGCTATGGGATAACCGGCTAGCGGCTGAATATTGCTGCTAGCCAGTTATCCTCGGGTGCCACCTCCCCTCCACCCTCGGAATGCTAGCAACGGGGTGTTCAGTGGTGGCACCCGGGGATATTCAACATCACTAACCACATTAGTGTCATGTTAGTCCCGGTCACTGTGATTAACGCGGTTAGCGGGTCTGCTAATTCTTAATAGCTTTGAATATTGTCCGCTTTATTTTTCTGCCACTTTTTGCCCATATACCTCACCCCATCAACAAGCCACCTCCCACTTTCTTAGGGGACAGATACTGACAAAAACAGGAGGTGGGTTATTTCCTCTCCTTTATAAACCTTGTCAGCTGCATCCCTCCTTCCTCAATATTTGAAATAGCTGAAGAGGCCTGACATGATTCCCGCCCCCCCCCCTTATCCATCTGTCTGTGTGATTTGAAATGCCCTATGTGGCCCTTCATGTGAAAAGCTTCAGCAGAGGTACCAACAGGTCTTCCTCAATGAGTGAAAGACACCCCTACTTTCAGCATCCCTGGCAGTTTTCCTACTGTCTGCATGCAAAACAAATTTATGGATGGGGGAATACTATACCATGCTCGATCTCCTAAGGTGTATAGTCTAAATTCTCCAGGAACAAGCAGGAAGTCAATCCTCACATATGGGTGACATCTGTTCCTATGGAGCCCTCGCGGAAGCATCTCCCCAGCTTTAAAAAAAGCCTTTGGGAGATGCCACCTCACATGGGTGGTGCCCTTCCCACCCAAGGGTGCCATCTTGCTCAGTCTCCTTTTTTCCTTGGAGCCTTTCAGATGTCTGTCTGCTTTCCCCTGGAAAATGTTGATTTCTTTGTGCCTGAATTTCATTCTTTCCTCCGGTTGTGCACCGGTACTCTTCCCACCACTCGAGCCCACTCCCTCGGCATCGATTCTTGGGTTCATAGATATTTTTTCCTCCCAGCACCTTTGCCTTTTTTTCCAAATGGCAGCATGCGGGTCTTTGACCTTACTGGGGTACTTTTTTCCCCCCATGGCTACCAGTGGCTTTAAGAAGTGTGATTGGTGTGCAAAAATCATATCCCTTATCGATACACGTGACTGCTGCCTAGGGTCCGGACCACAACCCTGCAGCCTGAGATCTCTGTAAGAAGATGTCTACCAAGGCCCTCAAGAACTGCCAGCAGCAGCACGATAAGTTCTTCCCTGAGTCCCCGGTGCCTCCGAAAGCCAAGGCCCCCCTCTGAAGCCACAGATTCCTGTGGCACCCTTGCGGATCACGGTCGACACTGCGGGTCTTTGGAAAGGGGGTCTTCCTCGAGGGAACGCAAGAAGAAACAACCTTCAAAGGCAGTGTCCCTGGACAGTTTCGGCAGGTCGGGTAAGCCCCGAGCCAGGTCCTGCAGTCCACTACATTTGTCCGAGGGCTCAAAGCAGGAGTGGCCCACCAAGGTTGCCCAGAAGGAATTTATTTATTTATTTTATTTATTTAATGGTATTTATATACCGCCTTATCATTCAATCAAAGCGGTTTCCACGGCAAACAATCAAGGGGGCAAATGTTTTCATGCATCTTCAGGAATTGCCTGAAGATCAGCCTCAGACCCTCGGTCATCCTTGAGGACTCCCCTTCAGGGGAACTGGTGTCGGGCCTGAGTTCCGCAGTGCCAGCGCCAATAGCTGCAGAGCCTTCGGGACTGAAAACCAGAATGGCGGCCCTGGAGAGCAGCCTGTCTTCCTTCATGGACCAGCAGTAGGCATTGCTGTCCAGCACAGCTGGTTCCTCTGCCCATACCACCAGGCCCTCTACATCGGTGATGTCCCGGGAGGGTGAGCCGATCCTCAAGACCATGCAGCTTCTAGTCTATCCTTGGCTGAGGTCTAGATCTGAGTCCCGTTCGATGGGCTCGAGATCTTCCCCGACTAGCACACATGGCACCAGCTGCGGAGCCTCCGAGAGATGTGAGCAGGGTTCAGGCCTGAAGCCTGTGAGCTGCCTCTCCCTTGAGTCTTCAACCAACTACTCAGAATGGGAGACTGAGGAGTCCCTGGACATCCATTGTCACCACGACGTCCCCCCGGACTCATCACCTTCTGAGCCTCAGCGTCTATCCCTGCCCGAGGACATGGCATTCCTTGACTTCATGCAGGACATGTCAAAAGCTTTAGCATTCCCAACGGAATTGGTGGAGAACCTTCGGATGATGGAACTAGAAATCCTCCAATACGAGGCCCCACCGAGGGAATAGCTCATGGTACCCATCCCTCCCATCCTGGAATAGCTAATGCTACGCACGTGGGAAACACTGGCATCTGGGTCTGTTGTGAGCAAGTGGCTCGACTCAATGTATCTGGTCCGCCAGAGCCCTGGCTTCCAGAAGGCACATCTGCCACATAACTTCATGGTGATTGAGTCGGCCATGCATCAGCTGAAGAGCCAGAAGATGCACTCCTCGGTGCCCCCGGGAAGTGAGGCCTGCATGCTGGATGCCCTTTGCAGAAAGTGCTACCAGGGCTCGATGCTCATTGGCCGGATCCAGGTCTACCAGCTCTACATGGGCATAAACCTGAGAGACCTGGCGAATGAGCTCACCGGGTTTTCAGGTGGTCTCTCCGAGGAATCCCTGCAGTGGTTCAAGAACCTGGCCAAAGCCATCTGTGAGTGCTCCAACTTCATGACTCAAGCAGCCTATGACGGTTTCGAGTCAGAGACTAGAGTAGCCGCGGAGGGTTTCAGTGCCTGATGCCATGCTTAGCTACAGTCTTCCGACTTTGAGCAGTGGGTTCAGGACAAATTGATCTATGTCCCATGCCAAGGGAAGAACCTCTTTGGCAAACCCATGATTGAAAAGGCCGCCGAGTTGGAGACAGAGTTCATGATATGGACCAGGCTCTCTCAAAAAAACTGCTGGCCCTCCCCGACAGAAGGGCTCTGGTAAAAAGCCATTTTTCCTGAGGAAAGGGCCTGCTTACAAAAACTATGCACACTTTCAGGCTTCCACAGCAGGGTCAGCAGGCCAAAGGGCATAGGCAAGGCTCTTGTAAGCAGAAGGTTCCCAAGCCCCAGGCGCTGGCTCCAGCCCAGCCTGGGGGGAGTTTTTGACTCCTTGGGCATAGCCTCTTCACCCCAAGGAGGACAGCAGCCCTTAGGGGGACGACTGCTCCACTACGCCCACTGGTGGTCAGCTATCACCATTGATTCCTGGGCACTTCAGGTGGTCAAGGAGGGCTACCTCCTCTACTTGGCACAGACACCTCCCCCTTACTTTCTGGAAGAGCTCCCCAGGTCTCCCCTTCACTGGGATCTTCTGATGCAGGAACTTGCAGACTTTCTTGAGGACAAGGCGGTGGAACCAGTACCCCAACATCTCAGAGGCAAAGGGTTCTACTCCAGCTATTTCCTCATGCCAAAAATGACAGGGGGCCTAAGGCCCATCCTGGACCTGTGGAAATTGAACAAGTTCCTGGTGTGGGAAAAGTTCAAGATGCTCTCCCTTGGAACATTGCTGCCTTACCTCCAGCAGGGAGATTGACTGTGCTCCTTGAATCTGAAGGATGCTTATAACCACATCCTCATTCACCCTAGTCACAGGCAGTGCCTCCGCTTCATCATTCTATTGTTCTATTGTTATCCAATCCTGTAAATTATTTTTTTATCTGTTATGTGTATTTGTACCTGTTCAATGTATTATGTTGTTACCATGTAAACCGTGCTGATTGTAAAAGTGCAGTATATAAAACCAAATAAAAATAAATAAATATAATCATGGGGGGAGGCCACCACCTGTACAGTATACTATCCTTTGGCCTGGCGTCCACCCCCAAGGTCTTCACCAGATGTCTGGCAGTGGTGGACACCTACATCTGCATCCAGGAGGTGTTCATCTTCCCCTACCTGGATGACTGGCTCATAAAAGGAGGCACTGCCACAGAGGTGTGCAGCAAGCCACGGCATGCATCATCCACGTCCTACAACATCTGGGGTTTGTGATAAACCACTCCAAGTTTTATCTTCTCCCGACACAATTTCTTGGGTTCATAGGGGCACAGCTGGCTACCGTTCAGGCAAATGCCTCCCTCCCCCTGGACCAGGCCTTACCGTCTCAGGACACTAGCTGCAGACGTACAACATCACCCTCGATGTTGGCTCTGTTCCTGCTGCACCTACTTGGGCATATGGCCTTGACGGTCCATGTCACCCCAGATGCCCATCTGCATATGAGGGTCACTCGGTGGTGCTTTCAACACCAGTGGACACAAACCACAGGCCGAAACCAAGACAGTCTTAGTGACCCACCAGTTTGTGGAATTTCTGACTTGGAATTTGGAAGGTCATCCCTACTTGAAGGTCTTGCAGGTTTTGCCACCAAGTCCCCCAAGGGTCCTCACAACGGACGCCTCCCTGCTGGGATGGGGAGCCTACTACGAGGAAGTTCGCACCCAGGGCAACTGGTCACAAGCCGAGGGCAACTAGCAGATCAATCTCCTGGAGCTTTGGGCAATATATCTAGCCCTCCAAGCATTTGGCCACTGCCTGAGGCACCAGTCGGTGCTGATCCAAACAGACAATCAGGTGGCAATGTTCTATGTGAACAAGCAGTGGGGGGGGGGGGGGGGGGCACGGGGTCTTGCATCCTCTGCCGCGAAGTGGTGACACTCTGCTCCTACGCAATTCATCAGGAAATACTCCTAGGGGCTGTATATCTATCAGGCCAGGACAACATCCTGGCGGACAAACTGAGCAGGGTCCTCCAACTTCGCAAGTAGCAGCTGGACCCCAGAGTACCTACCCACCTCTTCTGACTCGGGGGAACTCCATAGATGGACCTTTTTGCCAGCTTGGACAACCACCAGTTGCCCTGCTTCTGCTCCCGTCAGCCCCACCCATCCCTAGTGGTGGCAGATGCATTTCTCATCCCATGGTCAGAAGGTCTCATATACACCTTCCCACACACACTGCTGATTACCAAGACCCTCTTCAAGGCTCCTGCACTGGAGGCTACGATCCCCCTGGGGAGTTCCCCCAGAGCTCTTGCCTCAGGAGGAGGGCTCTCTCCTGCACCCCAACCTGGGGACCCTATCACTGATGGCGTGGCTGCTGAAAGGATAACCTTAGCTCCTTTCAACCTCTCGAGAAGTGGAAGAGATCCTGCTGGCCTCCTGCTAGACCTCCATCAGGAGGGCTTACACCTTCAAATGGCGCAGATTCTTGGTGTGGTGCACAGGCCAATGAGTAAACCCATTCTGCCTGATGCAGATGATGCTGCAGTACCTTCTTCACCTCTTACAATCTGGGCTCAAGTCAAACAACATCAGTGTACACCTCAGTGCCCTAGCGGCGTACCACCACCTGGTTGAGGGCAAGTCCCTCACAGTCCAGCCTCTCATGACCCACTTCCTGAGGACTCCTGCTGTCCAAACCCTCCATCCGCCCTCTGGCGACAGAGTGGGATCTCAACGTAGTGTTGGCGCAGCTCACCCGCCTGCCATTTGAGCCCCTGGCTACTTGCCACCTGAGGTACATCTTGTGGAAGGTCGTGTTCCTGATGATGATCACCTCCGCTCGCAGGGTTAGCGAGCTCCAATCCCTAATGGCAGAGGCACCGTATACCAGATTTAACAAAAACAGGGTCATGCTACGCATGCACCACAAATTCCTTCCGAAGGTAGTATCTTTCTTTCATCTCAACCAGGAGATGCTACCCACCTTCTTCCCAAGGCCTCATTGCAAGGTGTGAAGGACGGTCTCCGCCCTGTCCTTCTACATTCAAGGTATGCAGGGCTACTGCAAAGCTTCTCAGCTTTTTGTTTCCTATGACCCCAGTCGGCTGGGGGAAGTGGTAACCAAGTGAACCCTGTCCACCTGGGTGGCGGACTGCATTGCCCTCGCCTATGAGCAGGCTGGGCTAATGCTGGATGACCGGGTCATGGCACAAAGTGTCAGGGCCATGGCAGCCTCTGTAGCAAACCTGCACTCTGTCCTGATGTTGGATTTGCCGGGCTGCCACCTGGTCTGGTCTTCAGTCCATACCTTCGAAGCTCACTACTGCCTGGAGAAGGAGTCCCAACGGGACAGCGCCTTCGGCTAGGCCATGCTCCGTAATCTCTTTGGGGTCTAGGCAACTCCTAGTCTCCGACCCTTCTGTGTTCAGGCTACCAGAGCATTGGTTCCATCGGACACACGGGTCCTACTGCAGTCTGTTCTGTGGACTGAATTGTTGCTGTTCACGGCTCCCCTTGAAGGCGACTGTGTTTTTTCCTTATGGGCTTTAAGTAGCCTGTAGCTAGGGAGTCCCATATGTGAGGACTGACTTCCTGTTTGTTCCCGGAGAAAGCGTAGTTACTCACCTGTAACGGGTATTCTCTGGGGGCAGCAGGAATAAGTCATCACAACCCTGAATTCAAGAAAGCATGGGACCAACACAGAGGATCTCTAAAGGCAAAAAGTGGACTGTTGTAGTTGTTATGGAAGGACAGACTAGATAGGCCATGTGGTCTTTTTCTGTCGTCATATTTCTATGTTTCTATGTTTCTTCCTCCTCCCCTTGGAGTTGCTTCTTTGTCATTTTCTTTTTGCCGTCTTTTAGCTATGTCATCTGACTGAGCAGGATGACACCCTTGGGCAGGAAGGGCACCACACATGCATGGTGGCATTTCCCAAAGGCTTTCTTTGAAAGTTGGGGAGAAGCTTCCGCAAGGGCTACGTCAGCATAGACGTCACCCATATATGAGTACTGATTCCTGCTGTCTCTGGAGAACATTTGTTATAGGTGAGTAACCAGGCTATAATGTACAACCAGTCTTTGAGAAATCTCATAGCACAAGCCACATTACAACACTCAGTATTCAGAAGCCCTAAACCTCCTTACTTCCAGGGCCTTTGTATTACTGAATACATGCTTTTTCCCACACCAAAGAAATTGGGCCACAAACTCTCATAAATGATGATATCCTTCCACAGCAACGTCAACCAGAGGACCTGTAGCATATTTAGCCAGTGTGGAAAGAGCACGATCTTGAAAAGAGTCACGCATCCCCACAAGGAAAGTGGTAGCTCCCTCCAATGCCTCAATTGCTCTGCCATACCATGCTACAAATGCCCCACATTGTATGTATATACCTGGGAACAATCACTCGGCAGCATAATACCCAAATAGTAAAAAAATACCCTCTGCCTATTGCAATGGGAAATCCCCTTCTCATCTTGTGCACACAGTATCCTGCATAACGAGCACCTTGGACTTATCAAAATTCAATTTTTACAGTCCAGACAAAAAGTACACCCACCCACAGGTAGCAAAGAAACCAGTCTGGAGCGAGGTGGTAAAAGCAAACACCAGGTTTATCGAGTAGACACTAAAATCAAGAGGATCCAACACTGTGTTTCAGCTATGCCTTCGTCAGGGGTAGGAACCTGCTATGGCGTGTCACCAGAAGTATAAATAACAAATTCAGAGTCAACCATAGTTTCTTGGATAAACTTGGTGGAAGCAGCACAAAACTCACCAGCAAAGATGGAATCTTTCAGTCCACACTATAACGGCATCAAAATTTGCTGCATATTAACATTAATATTCCTGCCCTTCACAAATCCCAACTGTGAGCTATGAATCAAATCTTGCAAGTACTGGGTCAATTGGTCAGTCAGTATCTTAGCTAATATTCTACATTCAGCAAAGAAATAGACTAATAAGTTGCCGGACTCAGGGGATCTTCACCTGGTTTCAGAATACTGTAATATGAGCCCTCTTAGTGTCTTAGGGGAACAGTTCCATTTCACTTAATTCAGGTATATTTCATTTAGCAGGATATTCACTTTATCCTGTAACAGTTTATAAAACTTCCCACTAAACCCATCTGAAGTGTGGTGCATCTGTTGGCCCTAATGACTGTGCTTCTTTCGCCTTCGTGCATTTAGGGACCTGTTGCTCTGGTATATATACCAAGACAAATTACACTTCATCTTCTCATTAAGATGCTCATTTTTACTTTCCAGCATTCTGGCATAGTTGGCTTCTTGGGGGCTTGAGGCTTGGCAGTCTTACCATCTTGAGATCCACACTCCTTGGTGTCTCCTTCTCCTTTTTATTTTCTTTGGTTGCTGTAAGACTGATCGTACCACGAAGGTGCTATACCTCAATGACAAGGGGCTACTGAACCAGTAGGGTGCCCAAAAATGGGCTATTAACAGATGGATACTAGCCCAATGACAGGAGAGGACTGGAAGCACAGGGAAAGATGTCTTCCTTGCTCACCACATTCCATGATCCAACCATGTTCTCAGAAAAGAAGTATTTTTTTAAAATTTCCTCTGAACTTTCTCTTTGTAACATCATATTTATTTAGCTATTCTTTTATACCGCCATATCTAAAAATCAAAGCGGTTTACAGATTGAACAACAATGAGCTCAAAGTGGCTTTATATCGAATATTACTGCAACTAGGTAAAATATAGCTCTAACTTTTAACTTAACATAGGGTGAGGGTACAAAAGCAAAGTTGTGGATGGTTGCAGTGAGGCGCTGCAGAATCATGTGGTTCCATAAAAGGTGTGAGGTTAGTTCTCTTTACCAAAATGCTCCATGAAGAGATGGCCTCTTGTCATTGAATGTCTTTTCATTGGAACAATTCAGAAATATAAAATAAGGATACAGGCAGAGTATTTTTCCTAGCAAAAAATATGCCGGTACTCATATGCAGGGCTCTTTAATACGTGAGGAGCATGGATCAATTTTTGCAGACAGTGAAAAAGGTGCCAGTACTCAGTACCACCAAGTATCCCCTCAAAAAAACCCATGGATATGTACTGTACCTACAAATATTGTTCTAAACATGCATATGCAATGTGTGCCTTAGAGTCAATGCTGACTCCTAGTGACCCAGCAGCTCCTGGGTTTTCTTGGCAGTGTGACCAGGAGTAGATTGCCAAGTCTTTCATATTTCTTTGTAAATAAGCAATTATAAAATAATTGCTTATTTACAAAGAAAAACAACCTATCAATAAACTACAGCAAGACGGAGGCACTGATCATCACGCGAAACCCGACCTTTATCCCTCCACCCTACATCAAGATAAGAGATGCATTCATACCCATAAAATCAGAAGTTAAGTACCTCGGAGTCATCCTGGACAAAGAACTTAACCTCCAAGCACACATAGGCAGAGCAACCAAAAGTGCATACCTAAGAATGCAACTCATCAGAAGACTCAAGCCCCTCCTCGACCCAGAGCACTTTCGCACCGTTTGCCAGGCGCTGATAACCCCTCTACTAGACTTCTGCAATCCAATATTCACCGGGCTACCAAAGCAGACCCTCAGACCACTACAACTGGCCCAAAACACAGCTGCCCGCATAATAGCCGGTACTGCAAGACATGATCACATCACACCCATACTGAAAGAACTGCACTGGCTCCCAATCATCTCACGCATCAAATACAAGACTATCATAAACATATTCAAGATCAAGCAACACTCTTCCGCCATAAGCCTACACACACTCATACAACCCGACACAAGCACACGGCCAAGAAGAAGAGGCACCTCCAATCGGGTTAACACCCCAAAAGACTTCACCAAGACCCGCAAAGACACTGCACAACGAGCAATCTCCCTGGCTGCTCCATCCATATGGAACTCCCTCCCAGATGATCTGAGACTAACCACAGAAATCAAGGACTTCCGAAAACAGCTGAAGACGACCCTGTTCATCAATTACTATGGACATACCCCCTGAACCAGCATACAAGTCAGATCATCAACCCCCCCCCCACCACCCCAAGACTGTATATAAGACTGTATAATAGCGCACTATGTAGATAAACCAAATCTAATCACATCCCCGCCAACACATACACACCACTCTGTACACTGCATGAAAACATTTGCCCCCTTGATTGTTTGCCGTGGAAACCGCTTTGATTGAATGATAAGGCGGTATATAAATACCATTAAATAAAGAAATAAAGAAATAAATAAAGCTATGTTATTTCCACAGTAAAGATGTAATACATATTTGTGTTTTTGCTTTAGCAGATTTGTCACTCAAACTTCAATCAGTAATGTGGCGATCTGAGAGTTCTTCTTCACTGAGTGCAGAAAAAGAAAGTGTTAATTCACTGGATCTTTCAGCAAATGAACTGGAAAGCATAGACTCAATAAGTCAGAAATGTTGCTTGACTCTTCACTTGGAATGTCTTGAGAAACTGGAGCTCCACCAAAATGCACTTACAAACTTTCCAGAACAGCTCTCTAAGGTAGTTTGTTTTGAAGCTCGCATTATAGCTTTTTGGATATAGAATATCCAGTCTCATTTCATCCGTGGCCGCCTGATACTTCAGATATATTAGAAAGATGCATACTACAGAGATGATCTGCTAAGCTTGAGAGAATTCTTCTACTGTAAGTTGTCTGAATCGGGAGAGCTGTTGTAACCACATGATGAGGATGCAACTGTGGGAGGAAACTTGGCATGCAACCCCCACACCCAGATTGGATTTTGAGGGGCAAATGCATTAAGTATTTTGCCATGGATATGGGAAAGCTAGACTGTGGAAAGGATCAAATGCACAAGAAAAATCCAGGCCATTGAATCTTTTTGATATGTCAATTCATTTTGGCACCAGCTCTGATGATACTTATCCCAAAATATGAAAAAGTGCCAAAATGTCTTTTACATCTATTAAGAGAAGTCTAAATAGTTCAGTAACTTGTTAATTTTAAGGTGAGAAACTTAAATTCAGAATACTTGATTGATTTTTCTTTAGCCAAGATTTTGTTAGTGTAAAAAAACAAAAATCATTGTGATTTCTAACATTTAAAACTCTCTTTTTTTCAGACTTTAAAATGTTTGACTCACTTGGACTTGCACAGTAACAGATTGCCAGCCTTTCCTTCCTATATATTGGGCATGCATTGTATTACCTACCTTGATGTCTCTCGAAATGACATTGGCCCTTCTTTGGATTTGGATCAAAAGATTAGATGCCCAGCTTTAAAACAATTGAATCTGTCATACAATCAGCTCTCAGTTATTCCTGAGTTTCTTGGAGATGTTGTTGAGAAATTAGAAGAACTAATCCTGGAAGGGTGAGTTTCTAATTCTGAATCATGTTTTTATAGTCTGCATTTTTCTTTTGATACTTTATTTGAAAACACAGTAATATTTTGCAAGTAACATTTCAGTGCATTTCATGTTTATAGTAATGAATCTAGAGCTGCTTCTGCTTGTGTCCCAAATGTATTCACTATGGAATACACTGCCGGACAAACTTAGAATTATTACTGACCTATCAACCTTTAGAAAAGAGCTCAAAACACTCCTTTTTATAGAGTACTTTGGCACCTCAGAACCAAATGATGAACTATTCCCCACTTAAACCCATGCGTACTCCTATCCATCACAATACAATCCACCTAACACTATCACACTCATCTCATGTGATACAACACCCAACTCTCCACAAGGTTTATAGCAAACAATCCGAATAATCGTCACATAGAGAATTCCAGTGATATACAATGCAACATGTTACACCCAGAAAAGACGAATAGGCAAATATAAATTTGTAAATTTTGTAAATATGTTTAGAATGTAACCCTATAATCAGCCATGTAAATCATTAATGACACCCTACCTTTCCTTTGTACGCTGTTAAATTACCTGTTTAAATAAGTTACAATGTAATGTTCTAGTTTTATTCGATGTAAACTGCTTTGATGTTGCTGAAAGGCGGTATATAAAACTGTTCAATAAATAAATATAAAAAAAATGTGTGGTCTTAGACATACTGTAGATCATCTTTCAAAGGATAAAGTGAAAAAGAGTGTTATTGCAGAATTGCAGTTACGTAAAATAAGAATGAGAGAACTTTACTCTGGTTAAGCTACTTTGAGTAAGAAAACATGATATCTCCAGGAACAAGCACGAATGTAGTCCTCACATGGAGTGGAGGAGTGGCCTAGTGGTTGGGGCAAGGTACTTCAGGCTGGAAGGTCGGGGGTTGTCGGACGCCCCCTTATGGCCAGGCAGTTGCCTAGTGGTACGGGAGAGCGGTCCGATTGTCCTTTGTATGAATTAGCCCAGTTAGCGTGTAGTTGTGTCCCCGAAAGGATTAGAGCCAAGTGCCAAAGGTCACAGGAATATTTCTTTATTTGAGAAATAAGGATTTCCTAACCGGATTCAATTCTTTGGCAAGAATTGATTGAAGCTTACAAATTCCAGTAGAGACCACATCACCCCCATACTAACAGAGCTTCACTGGTTACCCCTACAAGCCAGGATAACTTACAAAGCACTTCTGCTATCCTTTAAAGCAATTAATCAAATAGCCCCACCTTCCCTCTCATCACTTATTATCAACACCCCCACGAACAGACTGAGAAGATCCGCAGCCGCCAATACTCTTGTCGTACCAAAGGAGTACACTAAATGTAACCAAACAACCAGAGACAAGGCCTTCACCTTATTCGCTCCAACTTGCTGGAATAATCTCCCTCCTCATATCCGATCAATAAAAGACCTCTCTCAATTTAGAAAGGCCCTCAAACACTACCTATTCTGTCATCATCTTTTAGGCCCTAACCCTACACCTCCTCCCCCCATCTCACAAATCACTCACACAGCCTCTGACATTCCAACAACATAGTCATAACAGAACACGACCTAGACGCTCTGCACACCCAAAGTTACGACCCAATTTAACTGTAAATTTCCAGAGGTAAAATATCTTTCTGTATATAGCTTGTATATAGTTTACCATGTTGTCTCCAAGTTACTGACCCTGTTATAATGTAAGCAAAAGACCCTGTTATAATGTAAGCAAAAGACTGTTCTAATGCGAAATTTGTTATCTGTAAACCGCGCTGATACCAAAGAGCGCGGTATATAAAAACTGTAAAATAAATAAATAAATAAATAAATAAATAAAATTAAAGATCAGGATACTTCTCCATATAACACAAGCCTATTAAACAGTCCTTGGCTTGGTACAGTTAAACCTTGGTTCCACATAAAACTCTATTTACATCAGCACTCTGTTCCTGGTCTCCAGGAGGCACTATAAAACCCCTGTTACTCTCACAGCAGGTATAGCCAGGCTTCCTGGTCCACCCAGAGACTATTCAATGCAGTAGTATTCTCTTCAAGTTATAGTATAAGCTTTTAGCTTCTTCCAGCTTTCTTTCCCAATCAGCTTTATCAGTCAAGCTACTTTTAAAAGCACAGCTAAAAGTTATGGGCTTTCTTAAAATGTCCTTGTAAAAGAACTTCTGGGTTTTTCCAGGTAACAAACCCCATTCAGTTCTTTCACTCCAGCACAAGGTAACACAAACACATTCAATGATTAGGAACAGCTGGATTTCCTTCAGCTCTTTAAACCCTATTTGGTTCCTTTACTCTTCCTTAGCACAAACAGCACAGTCTATCTCCATGTCTGAAACACTGCTTGCTTCCACACTGTCCCCCAAGTCCATCTCCTCCACACTAGACTCTCTCAGGTAACTGCTTTCTCTGGTATCTTCCTGAGAAACCTTTCTATCTTGTAAAGCCTTCAAGAGTTTCTCCCTGGTACCCTTAGCAGAACGTGAGCTTGTGGGGGAAGGGCAGGAAAAGCTTTCCCTGTTCAGCAACTCCTTTAGGGTTTGTAAAGGGCTCACCTTGCTTGCCATGCTTTTCCTCCCTGTAGGCTCCTTACTGAGAGAAGAGTTAAGCCATGAACTTCTGGAGAATATTTCCTCCTCTGAGCACTCCTCCCCTGAGCTTTCCACTGGCCTTGTCAGCTCTCTGCTCCTACTTCCAAACTGCTTCTGTGCAAGCTGCTTCCGTGTCTCCTTCCAATTCTGTTTCTCTGCCCGTGACTGTTTCTCTCTTGTGCTTCCTTCCTTGTTCCCTCGTGTCTGCCGTGTCTGTTTGTGAGTGCAACTTCCCTGCCTAAATGTTTGGGGCTGTCCTATGGCTCTTGACTCCGCCTCCAAACCACTCCCTTCTCCTCCCCCTATCTCCATTGGAACAGGGCGTGTTCCTAGGTCTGCACTCCTCTGCAGGGAATCTCTGTCTTTAGTTTGGGAGTTAACCCTTCCTGTGCCTGCAGTTTCTTTGTGGAAAGAAAAAAAAGGCTGTCTTTTCTTTCTTTCTCTGCCTTCTGAGCCTGCTTCTCCACCACAGGGTTCAAATCCCACTAGAGGACAGCAACCTTGGGCCGGAAGGACTGGGGTTTCTAGTCCCACAGGTGTTCCTTGTGGTCTTGGGCAAGCCACTTAACCCTCCATAGCCCATGTTCCCTGTAAAATAGTTATCTCCAAGTTATAATGCCCTGTTCAATGTAATTTCAGTTTGTTCAATGTAAACCGCACTGATGCAGAATAGCACGGTATATAAGAGAATGTAAATAAAAAATAAATATGAGTATCGTCGATATCCGACGGAGCCTGCGCGGGAACGCTCCCCAGCATCCAATAGGAACGCTTTTGGGAGCATCCCTCAGCACATGCATGCTGCCTTCCCGCCTTTCCAACTGTCCCTCTTCAGTTCTTCGTTTTCCGCGGAGCCAAAAGGACCTATTCCCTGTCACCACAGAAAATTCCGTCTTTAAAATTCTTTTTTGTGGTTCGTTTGCCTACCGCACGACGCCTACCAGTACCGCCGGTTCTTTTCTTTTCTTTTCATACAAACCCCCCCCCCCCCCTTAAACTGTTTCTTTTCAGAAACTTTCCTCTTTGGTGCTAGGCGCCATTTTGTGCATTAGGCCCCATTTTTCCTAAATCATGGAAAAGCCAACTAGTGGTTTTAAGAAATGTACTAAGTGTGGCGGTACCATTTCCGTCACTGACACCTATGATTGGTGTCTAAAATGTTTAGGACCTGATCATTCTCCAACTGAATGTCTCTCCTGCATGGGGATGACCAAAAGAGGAAGACAGAACCGGGCCGCAAAGCTCGGTACCCTCTTTTCTTCAGATGCCAGATCCATTGCATCGACATCGTCAAGGGCCTCTTCTTCCTCCCATGGATCTCAGGTAACTAAACACAAAAGCCAGTCCTCATATTTACAAAGCTCTCCTGCTAAGCATCGAGAGGCCATTGGCATTGCCCTTGAGGGAACCACACCAGCAAAACAGCCCTGGCGGGAGGCTTCGGCTTCCAAAGCATCGATGGGGCTTCATGATGTTCTCGAGGCCTCAACCTCGCAAGAACTACCTGTGCCATGCTCAGGGGTTCTGGCCGTTCTTACCAGTACCGACACCCAGGCATCGGCAGCATCGATAGACCAGAGGTTTCTTGCTATCGAACGCAGTATCGCAGCTCTTCTTTCAGCTGCGGTACCAGTGGTCCCAAGGGCACCGGTGCCGACATCGACACCGATGCTGGTACAGACGCTGGTACAGACACCAATGATGCCGGTACCGACGGTACCGGCCCCGGTGGGAACTCTTCCCATGCCACCTCTGGCTGGAGTGGACAAAGCGGTACCGGGTCACCTCGGTACCGACTTCGATCGGTACCGGGATCGTGCTTTGCAAGAGCATCGGAGCCAGGAATACTTTGATTCCTCCGATTTCAAAGACTCAGACAATTCTGCTGGCACTAGAGGTTTTCTCCTAGAGCAGTGATGACTAACCTTTTTGAGCCCGAGTGCCCAAACTGCCGCACAAAACCAAAGAATTTCCTCAAAGTGCCAGCACGTCAATTAAACCTTAACAACAAGATTTGAGTATCTAAAAACTCTTTATAAAGTTGCCTGAACTATGTAACATCATTTGTAAAGGTTGGAATCTTTGTATTGTCAGAGAATCAATTTGATTCACAATCCTTTGGTTTTCATTTCAATTTATTGGCAATTTATAATGTTTTAATGATTTCATTCAATTTAATGAATTTAGGAAGAATTTGATTCAGTTACACAATATATTTTAAATGTATTATTCACATAACATGTCAAATATATCCTGAGTAAAAAAAAGATAAACTTCTTAAAACTGTTAACTGTGTCAGGACTCGGTGGGAATTAAACTGGGAATCCCAAAAGCCAAACTTGGAATGTACAACACTGTAGAAATAAAACTATACATTAATTTGCTCTTGTACTAAACAAAGCGCAGACGTTAATGATGCACATTTCCCAGAGCTGGCATATTCCAATTAATAAATTCAAAATAAAGAGATATTTTTCTACCTTTTGTGCATTTTTTTTCAGCTGCAATTGCTCCAGCCACTTTCTTCTGGTTTCTTCGTGTCTTCCACTAACTCTTCATCGTCTGCTGTCCATTTGTCTTTTCTTCTCTCTTCTAGTTTTTTCCATTCTC
The DNA here is from genome assembly GCA_033557465.1 of Ichthyophis bannanicus. Lineage (NCBI taxonomy): Eukaryota > Metazoa > Chordata > Amphibia > Gymnophiona > Ichthyophiidae > Ichthyophis > Ichthyophis bannanicus. Next base: position 113,203,852 of record CM066038.1, on the reverse strand, counting down.
TCTCTACATCTGCTTTAACATACTAATCTTTCTCCTTTTGCTCTTTCCTCATTCCTATTTCATCCACTCAAATTTTACCCCTCCATCCTCAATCCCCACTTACTCTCCCAATATCCGGACAATTGTAGATTTGTCTTCCCTCACACACAAAATATTTTTTCCCTCTCCATTTCACTCTCCCAGCTCCATACCATTCTAATCCTCCCCCAACATCAGCTCCATTCTAGTTCCAGTCCCACCCAGCATCCGCTCCCTTCTAGTCCCCGCATCAGCCCATTTCCAGTCCTAGCCCCCCATAAGCCCATTTCCAGTCCTAGCTCCCCCATCTATTTGCAGTCCCATCCGAGTCCTTCCATCAGCTCATTTCCATTCCCAGCCCCCAATGAGCCCATTTCTAGTCCTTTCCTAGCCCCACCATCAGCCCATGTCAAATCCTAGCTCCCCTCCACTCAGCCCATTTCCAATCCAAGCCCCCCATGAGCCTACTTCCAGTTCTAGCCCCTTCATGAGTCCATTTCAATCCAAACCCCCACCACAGCCTATTTCCAGTCTTAGCCCCCCCATAGCCAATTACCAGTCCTAACCCCCCCATCACCCTATTTCCAGTCCTAGCCCCCCATAGCCCATTACCAGTCCTAACCCCCCCATCACCCAGTCTTAGCCCCCCCATCACCCAGTCTTAGCCCCCCCATAGCCAATTACCAGTCTTGCCCCCCCATAGCCAATTACCAGTCTTACCCCCCCATCAGCCCATTTCCAGTCCTAGCCCCCCCATAGCCCATTTCCAGTCATACCCCCCATCAGCCCATTTCCAGTCTTAGCCCCCCCATAGCCCATTACCAGTCCTAACCCCCCCCACCACCACCACTTCCAGCCTTAGCCCCCTCCCCATAGCCCATTACCAGTCCTAACCCCCCATCAGCCCACTTAGCCCCCCCATAGCCCATTACCAGTCCTAACCCCCCCATCAGCCCACTTCCAGTATTAGCCTCCCCCCCATGGCCCATTACCAGGCCTAACCCCCCCCCCCATGGCCCATTATCAGTCCTAACTGCCCCCCCCAGCAGCCCACTTCCAGTCTTAGCCTCCCCCCCCATGGCCCATTACCAGTCCTAACCCCCCCCATGGCCCATTACCAGTCCTAACCACCCCCCCATGGCCCATTACCAGTCCTAACCACCCCCCCCCACCCCATCAGCCCACTTCCAGTTTAGCCTCCCCCCTCCCATAGCCCATTACCAGTCCTAAACCCCCTTCCCCCCTATCATCCCAAATTAAAACAAAACAAAAAAAAACCCGGCTGCTTCTGCCGCGGCAGCATCAAGAGCTCTGCCGCGGGGCCCCCCCCCTGCCCGGCAGAGCCTCCCTGAATCATCAGCTTTCTTCAAGTCCCAAAACGCGGGCTTCTTTCAGAGCCGCGAGAGTTTCCTTTCTCGCGGCTCTGTTAATCCCGCCGAGGGTGATGGGATTTCCCATCAGCCCCGGCGGGATTAACTGAGCCGCGAGACATGGAACTCTCGCGGCTCTGAAAGAAGCCCGCGTTTTGGGACTTGAAGAAAGCTGATGATGCAGGGAGGCTCTGCCGGGCAGGGGGGGGGGGGGGCCCGCGGCAGAGCTCTTGATGCTGCCGCGGCAGAGCTCTTGATGCTGCCGCGGCAGAAGCAGCCGGTTTGTTGTTTTTTTTTAAAACTTGGGATGCTGAAGAATGTTTCCCGCGTGCCAGCTGCAAGGCCTTCGCGTGCCACAGCTGGCACGCGTGCCATAGGTTCGTCATTGCTGTCCTAGAGGATCCCTCTTCTCCCCAACGCAGAATGTCACCTCCAGAGGACATGTCATTTCAGGATTTCAGTCCAAATTCATCCCTCCACTGCTTACTAAGGATGTTTGTGCAAAAGACAGTGCTGCCATACTTAATGCTATGCCTGCCATTGCGGCCCCTCCCCAGATGCTGTTGCTGTCCACACTCGTCCCGCTGGTAGAATGGAGAATACCACTCCCACTGGAGGATGATGCCTGCTCCCTACTCAATGTTCCATACTCCCATGTTGACACGGCAGGATCCAGAGCTCACAAAGTTCCTTAGAGACCCCTTCAGGAACCAGGGCTCTCAGAAGAGTTTCCAGAAGACTTGTCATATCCCAAGTTTGTAGAGAAAATCTCATAAGCTCTCGCTCTAAGTGACTCTCAGACTCCCACAAACAAGCATGACTTTGTCTATCCTCAAATCATGCAGTGCACCTAAAGAGATCCTAACCTTGCTGGTCCACCAAATCCTTCAAGACCTCCAAGCCTCTGTATGGAAAAATCCGACCTCGATGCATGCCACATCTCAATGCCTCGATCTCAAATACAAAGTGCTTCCTATCCCTGGATTTGAGCACCAACAATTGCCACATCGGTCTGTGGTATCTGAAGCTGTCCTAAAGAAATCTAAAAACTACAGATCTGTTTTCCAGACGCCGCCTGGCAAATAAACAACAAATGATGGATGCCATTGGCTAAAAATCTTACCAAAGCAGCACTTTCGCCATGTGGATCTTAGCGCATCAACTCCAGATCCTGCATTGCCGTCATGATCTCCTCCTGCAACTAGATGACCCTGCTGCCCTAATGGGAGAAGATCAAACTCAAATCCTAACCAATCTCTGAGTACTTATATCATATCATTTGCACGACCTATGATACTTTTGACTCTATGGCACGTTATACCGCCACCGCCATTTCTTTCAGGTGTATGGCCTGGCTCTGGGTGCCTGGTGTTTGAGAGGATCTCTACAATTGGCTTGTGGATGCACCATGCCAGGGTGAAAGCTTGTTTGGTTCCAAGGTACAGGTAGTGGTCTCTGAGGTCAAAGACCTCTCTTCCACAGTCAGAGTTGGCAGCCCAACCAGCAGAGCAAACATCACATTCTAGACAGTCTCAATTACCTCAGTATCGGAAGGCATACCATTACCAATATTTTCAGCAATTCTACCCACGTCGGAGATACCAGCCATACTCCAGACCATCATTGCAGTGTCCAGCCCCTCAATCATATACTCAAGTTCAAGGCCGAGAGAAAGGAAGAAACCTTCTAACCCAACCCAACCCCTGCCCCAAAACTCAACCTTGGGTTTTGTCTATTTACTGGTGGCCAGCAGAATTCAGTATTCTTCATGAACAAGCAAGAAATAAGTCCTCACATATGTGTGGTGAAACCAATGGAGCCCCGTACGGAATGCTCCCCAGCTTCCAAAGGAAACTTTTGGGAGGTACACTGCGTATGCACGCCTTCCTCCCCCCCCCCCCCCATCATATTCTCCAGTCTTCTTTTTTTCCACGGAGCCCTTAGGACGTCTTCCTGCAGTCCAGAAAAAAGTTTGAATTTCTTGCCCTTGTGGCTAAACTTCTGCTCATTTTTTCACCCGCTTGTTGTCTATTAGCCTTTTTCTTACCCTTTGGGTGCTTTTTTTCTGTAGTTTTTGTGCCTTTTGGAGTCTTCCCCCCCCCCCCCCTTTCAGGGGTTTTTCCCACCCACTGCCATTTTTCTGCTTGAATTTGCCAGGTGGTATTTTTTGGCATGTCTAAGCCAGTTAGCAGCTTTAAGAAATGCAGCAAAAGTGGGGAGACCATTTCTTTCACGGACCACTATAATTGGTGTTTGCAGTGCCTTGGACTTGACCACCAGCCGGCTTCCTTTTGAGCTCTGCTTGTAGATGAGTTGGGGGCTGAAGGATCAGAAAAAACAGGAGTCTCTCTTTGACTCATCTGATTCAGCGTCGTCAGCCCTGAGTCCCTCATCCATGCCTGAGGTGGCCAAGGGAAAAGAGCAGAGCTTAGTTGGAGCAGAAGGGTCCGAGCGGAGAGGGGAGACCCTCTGCAGTGACCCCTATCAATGTCGAAAGGGGAGCACAAGGAGAAAATCTGTGTGCGGTGCCTCTGCAGCCCCTCTCGGCGCAAGATAGACAGCAAGGGCCAGGAATGGCCGGCCAAGCTTCCCCAGTGGAAGGACCTCATCCAGATGGTGGAGTCCACTCCAAGTGCCCAGGAGGGCAGCCAGATGTCTCTGATGTTCCAGTCATCGTGGAGTCCCCACCCACAAAATCACCGGTGATGCCCATGGCTGTGGCATTGATGTCCTTGTCTGTAGCGGTTCTGGGGAATGCCTATGAGCCTTGGAAACTCTTTTGGTGGTGGTCGAAGTCTTGTGGAATGCAGGCTTTATGGTGCAGAGCGTGTTATCACCGCACTCCTTCCAGCCTATCCTGGGAACCCATGACCTGCCCGTCAGGTTTGAGACATCGGATGAGAGATTGGTATCAACTCCGGTGGCCAGAGCCATCTCCCTCTCCAATGTGTTTGAGTCTAAGTCCCTGGGGCGGCATCATCGGCATGCTTGGTGCAAGGAGGGCCTTCAAAGTCCACCCTCTCCTGAACTGGCGTTCAGACGAGACGTGGCATTACTTCAACTTCCTTTCTGAGTCAGAATCAGAATGGGAAACAGAGGTGGAATTGCTGGTGTCGGACCCTCAGGCCCAAGATTTCCTGTCCGACCCGTCACCTCCTCCAGATTGGCGTAAGTCGCACCTGGAAGACATCCTTCAAGGATTTTGTTCAGGAACTGGCCAAAGCTATCCCCTTTTCTCTGGAATCGAAAGAGGAACAAAGGGCAGAGGAACTGGAATTCCAGTACCCCTCGACCCCCCCCCCCCAGAAGACGGTGACAGTCTCCGTTCACCATGTCCTGCAGAGGCTGCTACTGCAGCTGTGGGAGGTGCCACTTATGCTTTCAATAATCAGTCACTGGTTCGATTCCATGTACTAGGTCCAGAAGACCCCAGGGTTCTAGAAACTTCAATTACCCCACAATTCCATTGTGGTCAAGTCTGCCTTGAAGCATGCAAAGAGTGCCAAAATGCACTCCTCGGTGCTGCTAACGCGGGAGGTGAGAACCCTGGACTCCTTCGGGAGAAGGTGTTTCCAGGGCTCTATGCTGATAGCCCATATCTTGGCTTAGCAAACTTACATGGCCATGTTCCTCAAGGATGTTATGCTGGATATTAAGAACTTCATTTCCCTCATTCCCGAGGACCGCAAGACTTTTCAAGACCTTGTAGCTCATGGCAAGAATTGATAGAAATTTATGATCTGGGATGCTTATGATGCATTTGAATCCACCAGGAGGGTGGCGGCTGTGGGTATCGCCACACGTCGGATGGCCTGGTTGCAGTCCTCTGACCTGAAGCAGTGGGTTCAGGACAAGATTGCCAATCTTCCCTTTCAGGGTGACATCCTCTTTGGCAAGTTTATGGAGGAGAAGACTGAGGAGCTGGAGAAAGAGAGCAGGTGACTCTCACCAGGTTCTCCAGAAAGACTGCGGACTCTGTGTGGAAGAAACAATGAGTCAAGAAGGCTTTCTTTCCACGCCTTCAATGGTATCCTTCCCAGTTACCAGTGCAGCTTAAGACCCAGGCTCCCCATTTGCAATGGAGGGAGAAAACCCCCAAAAGCACAGCCCATCTCTAAGTCCAAGCTGGGTACAGGTTTTTGATGCAGTCCTCGGGAGTATAGCCAGTTGACCATTGTCTGCCAAGGTCCCCACATAGGAGGGGGGAGGAGGCTGTCCACTTTGCTCACTGGTGGCCTCTCGTCACCTCGAATTCCTGGGTGCTACAGATCATCCAAAGTGGGGATTGATTGCATTTCACTCAGCTGCCACTTCCTTATAATCCCCAGGAGTACGCCATAGACCCTGCACACTAGTGCCTGCTACAGACCGAGGTCATAGCCCTGCTGGCTGACCTCGCCATCGAGCCGGTGCCCCTAGCCCAGATTGGGCAGAGCTTCTACTCCAGGTACTTCTGGTCCCCCAAAAGACCGATGGGTTTCATTTTTCTTTTTTTTTTTTCTTTTTTTTATTTCATTTGATATACCGCCTATTTATTACATCAAAGCGGTTTACACTGAAAAGTTAATCACTGATGCATCACGCTGATGTGATGGCTACCAGGGTTCTGCCCCTTTCTGGATCTGCGAAACCTCAACCATTTCCTGGTGCGTGAAAAGCTAAAGATGGTCTCATTGGAGACGCTGCTCCCTTTCCTCCTGTGCTACCCTTTGGATTAGTTGCAGCCCCCAGGGTCTTCACAAGGTACCTGGCAATTGTGGCCACCTTCCTCTGGACCCAGGGAGTCTTTGTCTTCCCGTACCGGGACAACAGGCTTGTAAAGGGCCCCACACCGGCCAGTGTACGGCAGTCCACCAAGCTCATCATTCAGGTGCTCGAAGGGCTCACTTTCGTCACCAACTATCCGAAGTCCCACCTCCAGCTGATGCAGCAGCTGGAGTTCATCGGGGCCCTCCTCGATACCACTTGAGCAAGAGCATTTCTGCTGGAGGACTGCCTGCAATATCTCATCAAGGTGGTGGGTGTGTTGCAGTGCCAGTGCCACACCACGGCCCGTGGGCTGTTGAGAGCCCTCAGACACATGGTGGCTACCGTGCATATCACCCCTCAGGCCCACCTTTGCATGCAGCAGGCTCAATGGGCCTTGCGAATGCAATGGCAGCAGGCCTCGGGATGCCTGCGGGATAGGGTTGTGGTCACTGCACCACTTGCTCAGTCCCTGGAGTGGTGGCTCGTGCCTGAGAACCTGCATTGGAGTTTTCCGTTCCAACCAGCAGCCCCCTGTAGGCTGCTCATGATGGATGCCTCCAAGCTTGACTGGGGTGTGCATCTGTACGGTCTCCGTACCCAGGGTCTGTGGTCTGAGAGTGAGGGCCTCCATCAGATGAACATCCTCGAACTCCGGGCCATTGTAAATGTTTTCCATGCCTTTTGGGCACACCTGGTGAATCAGGTTGTCCTGATCCAGACGGACAACCAGGAGGCCATGTTCTATGTGAACAAGCAGGGGTGGGAGGGGGTGCACGGACTCATACCTCTTGTGTTGGGAGGCTGTTTTGCCTCTGGAAGTTTGCCGTGCTCCATGGCATGGACCTCAAGGCACCATTTTTGCCCGGCATGCATGATGGCCTGGCAGAATGCCTCAGCTGGGTGCTTCAGTCACTCAAGTGGACCCTCAAGAGGGAGTTGGTAGAACGGATCTTCTCGGAGTGAGGCACCCCCGAGTTGGACCTCTTCGCTATGGCACAGAACACTTAGGTAGCTCGGTTCTGCTCTCGAAGGCCGGCCAGCAGTCATCTGGCCCTGGATGCCTTCCTTCTCCGCAGGGGGGAGGGCCTGCTTTATGTCTACCCCCCGATACCACTCGTTGCCAAGAAGCTCCTGAAGCTTCAGGCTGAGGGGGGGATCCATGATTCTAATCGTCCCTGCTGGCCTTGGCAACCATGGTTCCCGCTACTGCTGCGACTCTCGCAGAGAGAGCCTCTCTATCTGGGCCCTGACCCAGACCTCATCTTGCAGGAGAACGACTCCTTGTTGCATCCCAATGTCTGCTCCCTGCCCCTCACTGTGTGGATGGTGAGGAGGTAGTCCTCGAGGAGCATGCCCTCTCTGAGGATGTTACTGAAATCTTGCCACAAAGATTCGACGCGTAAGGCCTACACATTCAAATGGTGGCGGTTTGCCATCTGGTGCACTGGTTGGACACTGGCACCTTTGAGCTGCCTCGTGGTCCAGCTGTTGGAGTATCTCTTACTCCTTTCCAATTCTAGGCTGAAGTCCAATTTGGTGCTTGTTCACTTCAGCACAATAGGAGCATTTCATCGTTGTTGCAAGGGGGGGGGGAGCCCTTGCTGGCACATCCCCTGGTAGGCTGATTCATGCGGGCCTGCTTCTTTCAAAGCCTCCAGTCAAGTCCCCTACGGTCGCTTGGAACCTGAATATGGTCCTCAACGAGCTCATGTGGGCTCCTTTTTGAGCCACTGGATGCGTGCCCTCTGAAGTTCTTGATGCATCAGTGATCTCCAAGATCTGGTCATACACCCTCAATACCCCAGGTTTCATTAGAACTGGGTGGTGCTCCTCATGTACCCTTGTTTTTATGCCGAAGGTGGTCTGTCTTTCACCTCAACCAGTCCATTGTCCTTCCAATGTTCTTTCCCCGGCCTCATGCCAAACACAGTGAGGCAGCATTGCCGATGCTGATTGCAAGCATGCATTGGCCTTCTACCTAGAATACATAAAAGCACACCATCAGTTCCCCCAGCTATTTGTTTTCTTCGACCCCAAAAGGCTTGGTGTCACTGTTTTGAAGCATATGCTATCCCTCTGGCTCACAGATTGCATCGCCTGTGCATATTCCTTGGCTGGTCTGAACTTTAAAGGTCATGTCACGGCTCACAATGCCCGTGCAATGGCTACATCGGTAGCCAACCTCTGTTCTGTCTCTGCAGCGGAAACCTGCAAGGCTGCAACGTGGTCATCGGTCCACACCTTCGCAGTCCTCTACTGTCTGAATGGGGATTCCCAACGGGACAGCAGTTTTGGCGAGGCCATGCTCCGGTATTTGTGGGTCTTGAGTCAATTCTTGCCCACCAGAACTTCTGTCCATGCAACCTGCTAAAATTCCCTTGGTTGATGTCAACTGTGGATACTGCATCAGATGAGTCCCTCGGCGGAACTTCTCTGGTCTTCCTAGCTTCTCTAGTGCTCAATGCCTGGTTGGACTATTCTTTCTCCTCTGGTTCCAATAGCCTGTAGCTTGGGAGTCCCATATGTGAGGATTTATTTCCTGCATGTTCACAGAAAAAACGTAGTTACTCACCTGTAGCAAGTGTTCTCCATGAATAGCAGGGATAAGTCCTCGCAACCCTCCCACCTCCCAGGGGAGTTGTCTTTTTGGCTCCTGCTGTTTTGTTATACTGGAGAATACGGCGGGCAGGGAAGGCATGCACGTTGAACCTCCCAAAAGCTTCCTTTGGAAGCTGAGGAGTGTTCTGTGTGGAGTTCCATCGGTGACGTCACCCATACTTGAGGACTTATTCCTGTTATTCATGGAGAACACCTGCTACAGGTGAGTAACTATGCTTTTAAGCGGGGTCTGGCAATCCATAAATACAGATTGTCCAACAGGTTGCAAAATCAACTTTACCAAACTACCACGTCCTCGTACCTGCTAGGATTTCTGCTCAGCACCATCTTATCTTGAGACCAAGAGGGCAGTGAACTCCTCAGCAATCAGGCCATTGAATCTGCACCTGCTAACCAACAGGACCAGGGCTTCTAATTGAGGTTCTTCTTGATTAAAAAGAAAACGGGGAGTGGGGATGTGGTGTTATGCCCCATCCTGGACCTCTGCTACATAAAGTAAGAAAAATTCAAAATGAATTCCTTTAGTACCATACTTCCCTTGCTGAGCCACAGTGATTGGCTGGCTTCTCTGGACCTGGAAGATACCTACGCCCACTTATCTATTCATCCCTGGCACTGGAGATACCTTTGCTTCAAATTCAAAGGTGAACATTACCAGTACAAAGTTCTTCCCTTCAGCCTATCAGCAGTGCCCAGCGTAATCACAAAGTGCATAGCTGTAGTTTCGTTCCACCTGCGATGGCAGGGGTACTGCTTGTATCCCTACCTGGATGAGTGGCTCATTTTGGCCTCCTCCAAGAAGAAAGCACACCGGACAGCTCAAGCCATCATCTGCATTCTGAAGGCTACAGGATTTATAATAAACATGCAGAAATCCAAACTAGAGCCCCAGCAAAACCTGTGCTTCATCGGGGCATGTATCATCACTCTGTCGAAAAGCCTTCCTCACAGATGACAAACTTTGAATTCTTCAGAGCCATAGAAGCAAGATCCTTCATCTCCAGTCCACGTTGGCCCGCATTCTACTTCAACTATTGGAACACATGGCAGCTTCAGTCCATGTTGTCCCATTCACTATATATGTGACCACTTCAATGCCAAACACACTGTTCTGTAACAAAAAATTCTGTTATCCACGAAGACCTATCAGGGAGTTCACAACAGCCTCCATTGGTGGACCTGTCAGTGGATTGTCTATTTCAACTACCGCTGAATCAGCTTACCGTCACAACCGATGCTTCCACCTATGGATGGGGAGCGCACCTCCTTCACCTTTCCATGCATGGTTTGTGGTTTCCACATCAGCACATGCACCAAATCATTGTCCTGGAGCTTGTCAGACGGCTGCCTGGGTGAGAATCTTCACAGTCTTGTCAAGTGCATATATCTATATGATTTGCAAGGTATTGTGGGCAATGTAGTTCATTCACACCAGACACAGCTGCTGACAATAATTTAGTTGTGCTCTTGGGTAAAGCCAATAAGATATTTATTTATGGGGTTATTTCTCCCAACACAGATATGCTTGGTAGCACATAAATCAGGTAACTTGCTTTCAGTGTTAACTTGGAAAAACAAAGTCAAAATCAGGAAAACAACAAATGAAAAGCCACAAAGCAAGAAAAAAAACTGTTCTTTTCAGGTTAACTTCTGATTACTTCCCACACAGATTCAGAAGTGATTCTCTCCTAGCTCACAAGCAATTTAGGTAAGGCTTAATTGCTAGCAGTTATCCAGCTGAAACCCCTTAGCTGGCTTGCTTTCTACTGTGTGGGTCAAATCCTGCTTCAGGAGCTTTTCTGAGTAGATTAAAGAACAAGTTTATATTTCTTTGTGATGGTTGCTGTACTTTATAACAGAAAGTTACCAACGGAGTTTAGATAGAGAGCAGTCCATATAAACAGGATCTTCATCTGCTATTATTCCCCCTTGTTCAACAAGCATGGGTTCAATATCATGGATTGGCACAGATGAATCTCTCAATGGAGCACTTTCAGGAGAATACTTGTTTCCCTGCTGTCTTTCAACGTTATAGCTAGGGCATAGATCAGTGTTCATACCTGAGCTTCCATTGCTGTTAGAGTTCCTCTCTATATAGCCTGGCCAGTATGTAGTCCAGTTCTTATGTCCAGCCTTCCAATCCAGATCCCTGGACACTGGATCTCTCTTCACATACCTTCTGGCACGGGTCTTAGGGTCCCTTCCACGTGCAGCCGTCTCCCTCACAGGTAGCATCTGGAGATTCCTAGCTCTGCAGCACCATTCCTCTGGCTTTCCCCAGTCCAATGGTGTATGCTGGCCCTTGGAATACCTCCCAGTATACGTACTGCTTTGGACTCTTCTAGACCTCTCAAAGGCTTTTCTCCTCTTTCTTCCAGAGGGTTTCCTTGCCTCTCTGTCCGTCCGGTTTGGCTTCTGCTTCTGATGATCCTTCAGATGAAACTGATGATCCTTCTCTGGATATCCAAGGTGATCATGAAGATGATCATCTGTAGAATAAACTCTACTCTTATTCTGCTTGGATGAGTGCTCCTCCCTAATACAGCTCAGCTGTGCTGAATCAGGCCCTGCCCTTTGAGATGAGTGCTTAGGGATTACCTCATAGCCCTCCTGATTGAACACACGTTTCCTCCCCACTTCAGCTCCTCTAATGGCTGTTGGAAACCTGGTGCATTCTGGGACTGGTAGTCTTTTATGGGAAAATTCTGTTTTCTTATTTCTACCAGAACTGACAGGTTGCTTGTTCAGAGTCACTTCACCTTTTCTATAGCTCCTTCCTGAGCTATGATAAGCTTCCTTATCACAAGCTCCAGGCAATACTCTACGCCCTTCACATCTTCCTTGGTTGGGTAAGCAACAAGATCCTCTTGGTACAAACTGACAATCAAGTCTCTCTGTTCTACATCAATAGCAAGGCAGAATGGGATCACTCCAACTATGTCTTGAGGCCACATGTCTCTGGCTCTGCTTGGTCAATAGGAACGTCCCTCAGAGCTACCTACCTACCAGGAGCTCAGCACCAAGTGGTGGATTCGCTCAGTCGACGCCTAGACCTTCATGAATGGTCCTTCGACTCCTAGGTGGTAAACAATCTCTTTGCGACTTGGGTTACCTGGAGGTGGATCTCTTTACAACTGCCAGTAGTACAAAATGTCCACTCTCTTGCTTCGTCTGACCCAATCCACAGAGATGGGAACATGACTGATTCGCCATCTCACAGAGCCATTGGCTTTTCTATGCATTCTCTGTTTCCACTCATCAGTCATGTCCTTCTAAAAATACACCAAGACAAAACAAAAGTCATCCTCATTGCCCCCCATTGGCCCCGGCAAGTTTGGTATCCTCATCGCCTCGCCTTGAATGGAACAAGACCCTTAGACTCTAGCTATGAACCCCTTCCTTCTTACCCAGAACCAGGGAACCCTGCTGCATTCCAACCTTGCCCTGGCTGCCTGGAAGGTGCAAGTTCCTAGGAGCAGGTGCATCTCTGCATCTAGAAAACCGACCACTTGGCTCTCTTACCTCCATAAGAGGTCTGATTTGTACACTGGGCAAAACAGAATCAGCAGGATCCAGTCTCCTGTTCCCTGGAAAAGGTCCTTGCCTACCTGCTGTATCTGTCTGTCTGGTTTGCAGACCATGTCAGTTTGATATCACCCCTCAGCTGTAGCAGCCGTCCAAACCCCAGTGGATGGCAAGCCAATTTCAGTTCACCCGCTTGTAACGCGGTTCATGAAAGGCCTCATGAACGCCAGCCCCCCCCCATCAGACCACCTCTTGCAGCGTGGGACCTGAAGATTGTTTTAGCAGAACTCATGAAGCTTCCCTTCAAACCTCTCCGTACAGCTTAACCCTTTGAAGGCCTACTTTAAATTTTTAATCCACATTCTGCAGCCGGGTTAATTTTTGCATATTTCAGGAAAATTGTACCCGTCTTATTCAATATGTTCTAATAGTGATTTTCCTGCTGCTATGGTCATGTATTATATACCATTTGATAGGAATATTTAGTCAGAATTTTGGATCCCGAGAGTTTTGGGTTCGGGCTGGAAAGGGTTAAGCACATCACTTGGAAAACTGTTTTTTCCTCATTGCCATAACCTCAGCAAGGAAAATTTGCGAACTGCAGGTGTGTGTTCACTACCCTTCACATACACAGTTTCTGTGTAATAGATTACTTCTTCGGACACATCCAAAATTTCTCTCTAGGGTTGTTCCAGACTTCCATTTAAATCAGTCAACTTCTTCCTGAACTCCACAGTGGATTCCCCAGAAAGGATCCTGCATTTGTTAGACTGCAAAAGAACACACTTGTACTATCTTCATGCTACCAAGGACTTGCGCACAACTTCGCAACTCTGTCACCTTCAATTCTGTCAATCCCTGGCTTCTAGCCTCGAAGAAGATTCTCTCCTTCTGGATTGCAGACTGCATTTCCTTCTGTTACATGCAGGTTCAAATTCCACCTCCAGGTCACATTGGACCCCACCAGCTGTGTGCAACTGCAATCTCAGTAGCCAGTCTGTTCTCTCTGTCTGCCCAGTACATTTGTAGAGCGACCACATGGACTTCCATTCATACATTTGCGTGACATTACAGCCTGGACTACTCCTCAGCATAGGACTTCACATTTGGTCAGGTGGTCCTCCAAAATCCCTTTGTTCCCTAAGCATCTCTACATCCAGCTACCCTGCACAGATAATAGTTAGGCCACGATTTCTTCAACATCTCAGGGTGGCCCTCAGCTCTTGATTCACATATGTGGTGTGCCTGCATCCCCCTGCTTGTCTATGGAAAAAGTGGAGTTGCTTACCTGTAACCAGGGCTGGCCTGTCCACCACTAGGCAAACCTAGACAGTTGCTTATGGTGGCAGATCTGCATGGACAGCATGGCATACAAAGCCTGCCGCCTCCTTGTGCTGAGCTGAGCCATGCCGTGCCACTACCCCCCGCTGCCGCTGATTCCAGCGGCAAGGTCAGCTCAGCAGCAGTAGCAGACCATGTGCTTCAGTACACATGGCTTGCCGCTTCTGACCCCCCTCCCCCCCACCAAATTTGTGTCGGAGGGTTCAGTAGCGGCAGGCCATGTGTGCTGAAGCACATGGCCTGCTGTTGCTGCCAAGCCAACCCCCGACCCCGCCATCAGAATCCACAGCTCAGCTTGGGAAAGGAGAGAGGGTGGCATATGGGGGTGGGACGGCATGTTAGGGCTTCTGCCTAGGATGGCAGAAACTCTTGGGCCCAGCTCTGCCCGTAATGGGGGTTCTCCGTAGACAGCAGGGGTATGCAGCCACACTCACCCACCTGCCTTCTCTCACAAAAAAAAAAGAGGATACAAGTCTAGCTTCATCTCGTGTTCGAACCTAATTCTATACTGCACCAGCCGCCACTTGAGAGGTAGAGCTCTGCAGCTATGCACTGAACTGCCAGGAGTGGGACTTTTGTGCAAGAAGTGAGCATGCATGCTCAAAGTCCAAAAGACTTCTCTGAATTGGGATAGAGCCAGGCACACAGGCACCATCAGAGACGACATCTATGGAGTGTGGCTGCATACCCCTGCTGTCTATACAGGTAAGCAACTGTGCTTTCTAATCACATGTATTTGAAGTCCCTTTCAGGGGCAATTTCTCTAAATGGGTGAGTTCTGCACATACCATGACAGTAACGAATTTCATTTCTAAGCCAGGGTACGTGCAGTATGGTCTTGATTTTTCAAATCTACTGCTAATGTTCTATGTAGTACTTGCATTGTGTCAAAGAGAGCTTCCTTCTGGAGTTCATAAGATGTTCCGTATATGAGTAATTTATCAAGGTGTGCTTGGAAATTCCTCTTAATTAGGCCTGTGGCACCCATCATGATAGGAAATAACTCTGTATCTTTCTGCCATGTTTTCTTGGTCTCCGACTGCATTTCTTGGTACTTGAAGGTTTTCTCCCCCTCACCGTGATCCACAGAGTAGTCACTTGGAACTGACACCTCTATAATCTGTGCTGTTCTGGTGTTTTTCTCCTTTACCACTGTATCCGGCTTCCTTGCCTTCAGCTTTTTATCGGTGCCTGGACTTTGCTGCTCTAACCATTAGACCGCACACCCTTCCTAGCACAGTGCTAATAGCAATTCTCCAGGAACAAGCAGGAAGTCAGTCCTCACATATGGGTGACGTCAGTGCCGACGGAGCCCTCGTGCAGAGCAATTCCCCAGCTTTCAAAGAAAGCCTTTGGGATTGCATCGCGCATGCGCGGTCCCTTTCCCGCCCAAGGATGCCATCTTGCTCAGTTTTCTTTTTTCTGCGGAGCCAAACGGATGTGGTCCTGTTTCCACCATGGAAAAAGTAGAAAAGTTGATTTATATTTTTCAGCTTCCTGGTTCGACACCGGTTCCCCTTCCCGCCCTCGGCTCGGTACACTGGTATTGAGTCCGGTCCTATTTTTTGTTTTTGTCCTTCGTGACTAGCGTTCACGCTCTTTTTAGTTTTCACTGGCAGCCCGGTTGTTTGACCTCACAGGGGCCCTTTGGCTGCGGGCGAGTTTAAGAAATGTGATCGGTGTAAGAAGTTGATGTCTCTCACCGACACACATGACTGCTGCCTCTGTTGCCTCGGCCCCGACAATGACCCAGTGGTCTGTGGGCCATGTGGTAAGATGTCTTTGAAGCCTTTGAGGAGCAGGCAGCAGCAACGTGACAGGATTTTTTCAGAGTCCGCCTCCGGCCGGCCCTGGACCTCATCAGAAGCCTCGACATCTCGGGAATCGGAGCCTGAGCACAGTCGTGGGTCTTCTGAGTGGGGGTCTCCCTCCAGGGAACACCGGAGGAAAAAGAAACTCGTGAGGGTGGCGTCGCTGGATGCCTCTGATCGGCTTGGGCCCTCGGGTTCCAGGCTGCGAAGCCCAGACCACCGCCCTGGGTCCTCGGAGTCGGAGCGGCCGGCTAAACAACCTCGCAGGGATCCGGAGGCGTCGGACAAGGTAACTTCTGTTGTCCTCGTGGACTCTCCTCCGGGAGAGCCAGTGTCAGGCCCGACGACGTCAGGGCCTGGGCCAGGAGCTGCGGAGCCTTCTGAGCTCAGTCTCAGGTAGGCGGCCCTGGAGAGCAGCATGGCTGCCTTCATGGAGCAGCAGCGGACACTGATGGCCAGTCTCGCTGGTCCATCCGCCCCGACCACCGGGACGTCGATGTCTAAGTTGATGCCGGAGGCCGAGTCAATCAGGTCTCGAGTCAATCCTCGGCTAAGGCCCCCCTTGACCTCCCATTCGGGACCGAGGTCATCGACGCCGGTGCCCTCGGTGTCGGAGTAGTTAGGCCCGAATCCCTCGAGGCCAGAGTCCATCGAGTCCTCCTCGGAGGACGTGGGAGATGGAAGAGGAAGACGCCTCAGACACCTTCCGGACCTGGTGTATCCCATCGGACTTGCTGGGTTCGGAGCCTCGGACGAGGTCCCCTCCAGAGGACACTCGGTTCTCGGACTTCGTCAGGGACATGGCCAAGGCTTTGGCATTCCCTGCGGATGCCGAGGAGGAGCCGAAGAGCCGAAGAGCTCGATGCCCTCCAGTATGACTCTCCCCCAAAGGGAGGGCCTTACTGTACCAGTGCCTCTGATGTTGGAATGGCTGATGCTCCGAATGTGGGAGTCCCCGGCCTCGATGCCGGTACTCAGCAAGTGGGTCGATTCCATCTATCGAGTCCGCCAGAGTCCTGGGTTCCAGAAAGCGCAGCTGCCACACAACTCCATGGTTGTGGAATCGACCATGCACCGGCTGAAAAGCCAAAAAAACGCACTCCTCGGTGCCTCCCAGCTGGGAGGCCCGGAACCTGGATGCCCTCGGCAGAAAGTGCTACCAGGGCTCGATGCTGTCATGCCATGTCCAAACTTACCAGCTGTACATGGGCATGTACTTGCGGGACCTGGCAAAGGAGATTGCCGGGTTCTCAGCTGGCCTGTCCAAGGAACCCTTGCAGTGCTTCAAGGCCTTGTCCACAGGGATCAGAGAGTACTCGAAGTTCATGTCTCGAGCAGCTTACGACGGCTTCGAGGCTTCGGCCCGGGTAGCCGTGGCCGGCATCGGTGCACGCCGTCGGGCCTGGCTCATGTCGTCAGACCTAGAGCCATGGGTTCAGAACAAGTTGGTTGATGTCCCGTGCTGAGGAGACAACCTCTTAAACCTGAGAAAGCTGCAGAACTCGAGTCCGAGTACTTTACCCGGACAAGGTTGTCGAAGAAGACATCTGCACCTTCTCACAAATAGGCGGCCTCGGGGGAAAAGCCCTTTATCCAGAGGAAGGGTACGGCTTACAGAAACTACCCCACTTAACAGGCTGCCCCAGCTCCCCAAAAGGGGCAGCAGGCCAGGGGCAGGGGCATGGCCCACGTAAACCGAAGAACCGCAAGTCTCCAGCTCTGGCTCCTACCCAGCTGGGAGGGGGGTTTTGATTCCCAGTGCATAGCTCCTCTCCCACCAGTGGTTTGGCCCTGCACAGGAGGAAGGCTGGCCCTGTACGCTCACAGGTGGCCAGCCATTACTACCGATGCCTGGGTTCTGCAAGTAGTCCAGCAGGGCTACTTACTTCACTTTCACCAGGTGCCCACTTCCTTTTTCCCAGGAGAGCTTCTCAGGCCCCCTCTTCACAGGAACCTCCTCCTGCAGAAGTTGACAGGTCTGCTAAAGGATTAGGCGGTGGAACCGGTGCCCCACCATCTGCAGGGGCAAGGCTTCTACTCCAAGTATTTCCTCATACCAAAAAAAAAAAAAGGAGGCCTTCGCCCCATCCTGGACTTGCGAAATCTAAACAAGTTCCTGGTGAGAGAAAAGTTCAAGATGCTTTCCCTTGGGATCCTACTGCCTTACCTCCACCAGGGAGACTGGCTATGCTCCTTAGATTTAAAGGATGCTTATACTCACATCCTCATACACCCGGACCACAGATGATACCTCAGGTTTGTGGTCGGAGGAAACCACTTCCAGTACAAGGTGCTTCCCTTTGGCCTAGCTTCCGCTCCCAGAGTATTTTCCAAATGCCTAGCAGTGGTGGCGGCCTTCCTCAGAAGCCAGGGAGTCTTCGTCTTTCCATACCTGGACGACTGGCTCATCAGGGGCCAATCAGCACAGGAGGCAAGCAGGCCACTGCTCGCACAGTCACCCTGCTTCAGCACTTAGGGTTTGTTATAAATCACGCAAAGTCCACTTTACTCCCCACTCAGAACTTGGAGTTCATAGGGGCAAGACTGGACACACTTCAGGCACAGGCGTACCCTACCGCTGGACAGGGCGAGGCGGTTGCTGGACTTGGTAAGCAGGTCCAGCACAAACCTCAAGTCTCCGCAAGGGTCTTCCTACGCCTCCTGGGCCACATGGCCTCCATGGTGCATGTGACTCCAAATGCTCGATTCCACATGCGCACAACTCAATGGAGCCTCAGAGACCAGTGGACGCAAGCCACTGGCCGCCTCAGAGACAGAGTAGCGATTTTCAAGCTACTGGTGACAGCCTTGCAATGGTGGCTTCACCTTCCCAACTTGCTTCATGGAGTACCATTCCAACCTCCCTCTCACACCAGAGTATTGACAGATACTTCCTTGCTGGGCTGGGGTGCCCATTGCAAGGGTTCATGCACTCAGGGTCTGTGGTCTTCGCGAGAGGCCGCACTTCAGATCAATCTTCTAGAGCTTCGAGCCATCCGCCTAGCTCTTCAAGCCTTCTATCATCTTCTTGCACATCAGTCGGTGCTGATACAGAAATCAGGTAGCAATGTTCTACATCAACAAACAGGGGGGCACAGGATCTCGCATCCTATGCCAGGAAACCCTGGACCTCTGCTCTTTTGCAGTGGCACATCACATGTCCCTAAGGGCAGTTTATCTGCCCAGTCAGGAGAACCTCCTGGCCGACAAGTTGAGCAGGATTCTTCAGCCTCACGAATGGCAACTGAATCGGGATGTAGCCCAGCGGATCTTCAACCGTTGGGTCTCCCATCCATGGATCTCTTTGCCAGCCCGCAAAACCATCAGTTGCCCCAGTTCTGCTCGAGGCAGCCGCATCTGCTGAGCGTGTGCACAGGGCATTCTCTCTGCGTTCCCATCCATGCCCCTGGTAGCATGCACTTTGTTCAAGATTCTTTGGGACAAGGCCTTGGTCATCCTGGTAGCACTCAGGTGGCCCAGACAACCTTGGTTCCCTCTTCTCCTTCAACTGGCGGTCGAAACTCCACTCCTACTGGAGGTGCAGCCCGACCTCTTGACCCAGGAACAGGGTTCCTTGCTACACCCCAATCTCAGATCCCTCAACTTAATGGCCTGGCTGCTGAGAGGGTAGTTCTTGCTCCTCTACTCCTTCCCAAAGAGGTTGAGGAGGCGTTGCTGGCCTCTAGGAGGCAATCCACTAGAAAATCCTACGCGTTCAAGTGGCGTAGGTTTGAAGGGTGGTGTGCCCAGAATAAAGAGGACCTGTTCACTTGTCAAGTACCTCAGGTATTGCAGTACTTGCTCCACCTCTCGGAGTTATGTTTGTTTATTGATTTAATATACCGCTCACCAAATACATATCAGAGCGGTTCACTTAGTACAAAAAGGAAACCATATGGTAGAGAGAGGAAGAGGAAATTACAGTATTAACAGGAAAGCAAACCAGGCAGATTCATTCGACACGACAAAAGGAGAAGGGAGAGGGAGAGGAAAGAAAAGGGGATGTGGGCTACACAGAGGGGTCGGGGAGATCGAAAGCAAGGGCAAAGAGATGGGTTTTGAGTTTATTTCTGAAAGTGGTGTGTGTCTGTTCAAGCCGGATAGAGGGGGGTAGAGAATTCCATAGAGCAGGGCCGAGGAACAAGAAAGCAGAGGAGCGAGTGGGTTGGAGGCGAGCGCAAGCAGGTGGAGGGAGACAAAGGCGGTTGAGGTGATGAGACTGTAAGGAACGGGCTGGGGTGTGGAAGTGAACAAGATCAGCGAGGTACTGAGGGACGTGGGAGTAAAGGACGCGGTGAAGGAGTGTCAGGACTTTGAAGTGGATACGAGATTTGACGGGAAGCCAATGGAGATGGATGAGTAAAGGTGTAGCGTGGTCGCGTGGAGAGGAGTGAAAAATGAGACGAGCAGCAGTGTTTTGAAGGCACTGAAGATGGTGAAGTTGAGTGGTAGGGAGACCTGCTAGAATTGAATTACAAAAGTCGATACGGGACATAACCAGGGAAAGGAGAAGGGTGGTAAGTGCTTGTGCAGTGAGAAAAAACCTGATGGCATGGATCTGTCGGAGGAAAAAGAACGAAGTTCTTGAAACGTAAGCAAGGTGATCGCGAAAGGAGAGGTGAGAGTCAAAAAGAACCCCCAGATAGCGGAAGGAACGGATGAGCCAGAAAAAGAGGGGGCAATCTGTGGAGAGATATCACCACGGGAAAACCAGCTGGCAAGAGTTTTTGTGAGGTTGAGGTGAAGACAATGGGTAGCGAGCCAGTCGGCAACAGCTGTAAGGCAAGTGTTTAGAGGGGAGAGATCAGGAGAATGAGGAGAGGTGTGATGGAGAAGAACCAAGTCATCGGCGTAATAAAATGCGGAAATCCCATGTTGCTGAATTAATAGGGCTAGGGGGGTGAGAAAGATGTTAAAGAGAAGGGGGGTCAGAACTGAGCCCTGGGGGACACTGCAGGGGAGAGGAATGGGCTCGGAGGTGGAAGAGGAGGAGGATGAGGGAAGGACGGAGTAGGATCTGGAAGAAAGGAAGGAATGGAACCAGTGGAGGACAGTGCTACAAAGACCCGCTTCCCGAAGTCGGACCAAAAGAAGGGAGTGATCAACGAGATCAAAGGCGGCAGAAAGGTCAAGAGATACCGCCACCGACAGGTCACCGCGATTGTGAGCTGTGTGAAGTTCGTTCAAAAAGCCCAGAAGAATCGTCTCAACACTGTGGCCGGGACGAAAACCAGATTGGCGGGGATGAAGGAAGTGAGTGGAATCAAGGAAAGAGGATAGCTGAGAGAAAGCAGCTTTCTCGAGGACCTTGGAAAGGAAGGGAAGGTTGGAGACAGGACGGTAGTGAGCGGGAATTGTGGGGTCCAGTGAGGGCTTTTTAAGGATAGGACGGACAAAGGCGTGTTTCCAGGGTTGGGGAAAAACACCGAGGGAAAGGCTGGTATTGATGATGGTGAGAGCTGGTGGAATGAGAGCTAGAGAGGGAAAGAGCAACCAAGAGGAGGGAATGGGGTCAAGTGGGCAAGAGGTTTTTTTGGAGGAGGAGAGTAACGCAATCAACTCGGGAGAAGTGAGTGAATGGAATGAATGCCAGACATGAGAGAGCTGAGAGGAGGGAGGAGGGGAACAGGGAGGGGGACTGGAGATAGGAGGAGGACAGTGGGGCAGAGATTGACGAAGATCAATTATCTTTGAATGGAAGTAGGTTGCCAACTGAGAGGGAGTGGATGAGAGAGGTGAGGGGGGAGATGTAGTGCCGGACTGAAGAGAACTGAGAGACTGAAGAACTGAATAGAGGTGGCGCGTCTGATTGGGTGCAGAAGAGATGGCAGTGGAGAAGTAATCCTGTTTGGCTTTGTGGACCTGGGTTCGGTAGTACATATGATTTGACTTGAAACGTGGAGTGGAGGAGTGGCCTAGTGGTTGGGGCAAGGTACTTCAGGCCGGAAGGTCGGGGGTTCAAATCCCACTAGAGGACAGCAACCTTGGGCCGGAAGGACTGGGGTTTCTAGTCCCACAGGTGCTCCTTGTGGTCTTGGGCAAGCCACTTAATCCTCCATAGCCCATGTTCCCTGTAAAATAGTTATCTCCAAGTTATAATGCCCTGTTCAATGTAATTTCAGTTTGTTCAATGTAAACCGCACTGATGCAGAATAGCGCGGTATATAAGAGAATGTAAATAAAATAAAATAAATAAATAAACGTGAAAGGGTGTCAGGACAGGGGGACTTGCGGAGCTGAGTGTGCAAAAGGTAAAGACCGGAATGGTACCAGGGTTGAGAGGGATGGCGGGCGGGGGGTGGCCTCAAGTCTAACTATGTCAGGGTCCACCTGAGTGCACTATCAGCTCACCATTCTCCAGTGGACAGGCAACTTCTTTCAGCTCATCCTTTGGTTCCCGATTCCTTAGAGGCCTCCTCCTCTTGAGGCCTCCAATTCGCCCACCGGCTACAAAGTGGGACTTAAATGTGGTCTTGCAGCGGCTTACTTGCCCACCTTTTGAACCAATGGCCACCTGTCACCTACGTTTCCTTTCCTGGAAAGCACTCTTTCTTGTGGTGCTCACGTCTGCTCGACGGGTGAGCGAGCTGCAGTCTTTAGTATCGGATAGGCCGTATACACAGTTTTATAAAAACAGGGTGGTCCTACGTACTCACCCGAAGTTCCTTCCAAAAGTGGTTTCCTCGTTTCACCTCAACCAAGAGGGGGTCCTTCCAGCCTTCTTCCCCAGGCCACACACCAGCAGGGCAGAAGCGGTTCTGCATACCCTGGACTGTAAGAGGACGCTCGCCTTCTACCTGGAGCGTACGCAGGGACATCGGAGAGCTCCCCAGGTCTTCGTCTCTTATGGCTCTAGTAAACAGGGTCTACCTGTCTCCAAGCACACGTTATCCACCTGGGTGGCAGATTGCATCGCCTGGGCGTACAGGGCAGCTGACCTCCAGCTGCAGGGCCGAATCACGGCCCATTCTGTCAGGGCTAAGGCCGCATCAGTGGCTAACCGCACTGATGCAGAATAGCGCGGTATATAAGAGAATGTAAATAAATAAATAAATAAAATAACCACCGCTCTGTTCCATTGGCAGACATCTGCCGGGCTGCAACTTGGTCTTCAAGCCAGACTTCTGCAGCCCACTACTGCCTGGAGAGAGAGTCCCGGCAGGACAGTGTTTTCGGTCAGGCGGTTCTCCGTAACCTATTCGAGGTTTAGGCAACTCCTACCCTCCGACCCTTTGGTGTCAGGCTACCATGGGGATTGTGTTCTCGGAAAAAAATCCTATCACTGCTGCTGCGGCTCTTCTAGAGGGAGCCATTTTCAGCTATGGGTTCTCGGTAGCCTGTAGCTAGGGAGTCCCATATGTGAGGACTGACTTCCTGCTTGTTCCTGGAGAAAACGTAGTTACTCATCTGTAACAGGTGTTCTCCAGAGACAGCAGGAATCAGTCCTCACGACCCTCCCTCCTCCCCTGGAGTTGCAGTCCTTTGATTAATTTTTTTCTCATTTTGCCGTCTTTTTAGCTGTGTCATCTGACTGAGCAAGATGACACCCTTGGGCAGGAAGGGGACCGCGCATGCATGATGGAATTGCTCCGCGTGAGGGCTCCGTCGGCGCCGATGTCACCCATATGTGGGGACTGATTCCTGCTGTCCCTGGAGAACACCTGTTACAGGTGAGTAACTACACTGAATGCACCATATATACAAATAGGAACTCAGTGTGTGTAACTGGCATATCCTACACACAGATGATAGAAGGGTGGTGAATGTCATGCCAGCAAATTCTTAGGCAATGACTTTAGAAGTGATAGGTGGGGAGAGAGAAAAATTTGATAAAAGCAAAGCACTATGCTTAGGAAGGTTGAGACAAAAAGAATCAAAGTGAGTCTTCAAGAGTCTATCACAGAAGCGGTAAAAGTGCTGGGGTTAAGAGCCAAAGTTACACCTTCTATAAAACCAGGATTACAATAAGGGGATTATTTTAGAAGCCTCATTCATGATTTACATGTATAAACATGACCGCTTACATATGCAAATCTCATCTATGTGTAAATGGCTATTTTAGAAAAGGCTCATGTTACACATGAATGCCCATATCTCATTGGCATTGTGTGACGGTGTGTTGGATGTGTCACTGGCATGGCCATGGCAGAACATAAATCTACAGGTGTATTCCCCATTTCATGTTGTAAGCCAAAAATTGTTCACATCTAGATTTACACCTGCTCCCTCACATGTATAAATATTTAAAAAGTGTTCCTTTTGGCCATCCTTTTACATAATCCCTCCAATATTTACAACCCCCCTCCCCCAAATTGAAATAAACATTTGAGTGATTAAGTGGGCTATCCCCTTTAATCCCTCCTATAAAGAGATGGTCAAAAGGAGAACTTCTGTAGTTAATTAGCTGTGTCTACATATCTAGGTTTGCAAAACGCCCAGATATACATTTACGTGCCGACGTTTACTTGTCCACATTGCAAAATGCTGAGCCATACATGTGTAAATTGCTGGATTTCCTCCATTAATTTTTCCCACATGTATATTTGTGAAAGGGCTCCTCTCACTCCATGTGGATATACGTCTCTGTGTTCCTGCACCTCATTATTCATGTTTTAGAAATGGCTCCACCTATAGCAGAACTGTTTGTAAAATACTATCAGAACTGAATATGTCCTGACCTTGTCATCTCAATTCTGACCGCCATATCTTCTCTAAAATAGTGCCTCATAGGATTGATTTTGGTGAAAGGCTGGCGTGGAGGAGTAGTGGTTAGAGCTGGTGACCAAAGAGACCAGGGTTCAAATCCCACTGCCATTTAGCCCTTCATTGCCTCCAGTACAAACTTAGATTGCAAGCCCTCTGGCTTAGATTGCAATGTCTACTGTGCCTGATTGTAACTCACCTTGAGCTCTTAGTGGAAAGACATGAGCTTGATACTGCTAAAATTTTGGCATCACTACAAGAGTTAAGAGAATAAATAATAGAAAATTAGTACTATATAATGATGAGAAATATACTTGATATCTATTCCTGAACTTTGGTGTATACCAGGGGTGGGCAAACTTTTTGACTCGAGGGCCGCAATGGGTTCATATATTGGACCCGGGGGCCGGACCAAGAGTAGATGGACGGTGTGTATGTGTGAATAAATATAAATTAAATTTAAATTTGTAACATTAAATGTTTAGATTAATTTTAGGTAGAAAAGCATAAAAAGAGTTATTTCACCTGAGACCTGCTCATTTTGGGAGACCCTGCCAATAGTTAAGCTACTGCTAGCTTAGCGTTCAGCATCACCAATGCACTCAAGCCCTCACAGCAGGACAAGCTACAAATCAAGTAAGGGTTTGTCAAAGTACCCAGCCATTGTTAAAGAAGCCGCTGCCGAAGCATCAGCTCAGTTTGACAAGAGGCTTTATTACCGGTGCAGTGTTCCTTGGATCTCCTGGGCATCGGTGAGCGAGTCCTCTTTAAAAATGCCTAGGTATTTTAACAACAATAAAAGGGGACGGCTTTAGCATCCAAACCATCCTTAGCATACTTGGAATAGTAGTCCTCGTAGTCGGCTCGCGGTTACATTTTCTCTTCCTTAACCGCCTGATAAATCGGGATAACTTGCGTCCCGCTTAGGGTTCCCTCAGGATGCCTCTCATGAGAGCCGAAAATTCGAGACGCGTAGTCAGCCTAAGCATAAAAGCAAATTATAAACAGTTCCTAAACTTTGTGACTAGGTTTGATTGACAACGATTAGGGTACCGGGTGACGTTTGCACTGCTGTTACAGTTTGCCTTCTTGTTTGTTAAATCAAATATTTTCCCCATCTAAAGAGCCGCTGCTTCGGCAGCGCCACGACCACGGCAGAGGACGCTGCAAAATGCTGTCCCCCGGAACGGGAAGCAGCACGCGCTCCTCTCCGCTCCATTCCCACCGTCTCGAGGCGCTGTTGACGGTTTCTATGGCGACGGGGCCGCGTCGGACTCTGAGCCTCGGCCTGAAACGCCGGCAGCAAAGGAGCAGAAGGTAAGAGAGAGTAAGTAGATTGCAGAGGGAATGTAGCAGAAGCAGGGGCCGGGGTCAGTGCCCGGCTCAGGAGGGCACTCGGGGCATGCTGCAGGGGTGAGGCAGCGCTCCGCGGGCCAGATTAAAAGGTCTGCCGGGCCGTATACGGCCCGCGGGCCGTAGTTTGCCCATGCCTGGTGTATACTAATGTGGCTTAATTTTTGATAAAATACGCCTGTCGATATTAGGAATGTCATAATGTTTGTGGGTGGAGGGAAGATAGGAGGAAAACTGGAAAGAAAGCATTATGCTTATAATCAGCCAAACACAGTTTTCTGTCTGCTTATAAATTACATTAAGTAGTTTATTGTGAACCAAGTATGACTCAGAATAAATAAAGGACCAGACCAAAGTGTTACATTTTTAGTGCTCTAAGTGAGGAGATTCTGCTCGTATGGTAGCATACTGTAGTGCTCAAGTCTAACCACTGACTACAGTACTATGTAGAGCAGCTCCCCCTAGCTGAGAGAATGTGGGATGTGCACTTAAAACATTTTTAGTTTTTCAGATTATTTGGGGGAATTTCTGCTGATTTTGGATTCTTTTTTCAGTTTATTTAAGAAATTCATGTATGCAAAATTTGATTAAAGCACGTAAACATGTTTTAATATGCATAAATCAATTTTGTGCATATTAATTTGGAGGTTTTACAATATGTATAGAATCAATAATAGTGTTCTTTCTTTTATCTGCATAAAATTTTCCCGACTGAAAGTGCACATTTCTAATAGGAGAATCCTACATCAATTTGCTGGACCTGATCATATTACTTTTTCAGTTTTCCTTTAAATACCCAATTGTACTCTGGAGAGTAATATTAAAAGCTTTTCCTAGGGAGGGATTTTTTTGTGTAGGCCTGTTTTAAAAAAAATCTGTTCATACTTTAGTACATAGGCACCCTAATGTGGTCATTGCAGTAATGAGTCCAGGTCCATATACAGGGGCTTTGAATCTGGCTTCCAGGTGTCACTTAAGCAATGACTAACTCCCTTTCCTAGGGGACTCTGAACATTATCTACACAAAATCTACAACCTCAGCTTACCTGGGGAGCAGAAGGCCCCAATGTAGGGTTTTAACTAGAACAACACTTCTCATTTGAGCCACCAAACTGGTTCAAAAATGTTTTTCTTTCTTTCAGAAAGAAAGTTGAATTAGTAGGTCTTGATGTGCTCAGCACTACACAAGGGGGAAATCATCAGAAGTAAGCTGCAGAGAAACAATACCCAATAAGCTGACTGAAAATATGTTAGTTCCACTTGAAACTGACAGTCTTTTCTTTTTTAAAGTGCCGTCAAGTCAGTGCTGACTACTGGTGACCCAGCAGCCCTTGGGTTTTCATGGCAAGGTATGACTGGAAGTAGTTTACCCTCCAGTGCCTTGAAAGAAAAGGCCTGGCAAAGTGACTTGCCCAAGGTTGCAAGGATTACCAGTGTATCTCCAGGAACAAGCAGGATTGCAGTCTTCACATATGGGTGATGTCGTCACTGACAGAGCCCACATGGGAACGATCCCCAGCAGCCAATAGGAAAGCCTTTGGGAGCGCTCCACTGCGCCTGTGTGCTTGCCTTCCCAACTCCTTTCCTCAGTTCTTCATTTTCCACGAAGCCAGCCAAATATGCTGCTACCATATCAGTCACGAATAAACATGACTGATGTCTAAAATGTTTGGGCCCTGACCATTTACCGGATTCTTGTCCTTTGTGTCAACAAATGACAAGGAGAGGCCTAAAGAACAGAGCCAGACAGTATAGATTGCTGTTTGCCCCGGACTCTATTTCAGTGCCTTCCACATTATTGAGAACATCGGCCTCCTCTTTCAAGTCCAAACATAAAAGTAAGTCTTTGGTTTCTAAAATGTCATCGGCATCAAAGACCAATTCCAAAACTAGAGGAAAATCACATCATAAGTATCAAGACTCCCTTTGGGAAGTTTCGGATGCAGACCAGCCAGCCGAACATCCCCGGCGGGATTACCTGTCCTCCAAAGCACAGGAGGGGCTCCTGGACACTCCTGAGGAATCGACCTCTGGAGAGCTACCGGTTCCATGCTCTGAGTGGTGCAGGTACCCACCAGAAATGTCTTTCCAGGACTTCATCTGAGACTTGGAATCAGGACTGGCCATCACAGTAACCTCAGAGAAGGAACCGAGGGCAGAAGAATTGGAGATACTTCAATACCTTCCCATGCCCAAGGAAATGGCTACATTACTGGTGCATTGCATCTTACAAGATCTTATACTCCGCATGTGGGAGGCTCCTCTCATGGTTCTGCCTATCAGCAAGAGGCTCGATACCATGTATCGAGTTCCAGAAGCCTCAACTCTTTCACCACTCAAGGTGGCGGAATTGGTGATATGCCGAATAAAAAGTTCAAAAAATCACTCATCCATGCCTCTGGGCAGAGACTCGAGGACACTCAATGCCTTTGGGCATTGATGCTTTCAGGCACGCATGTTGACCTCCCCGATAAACCCCTACATGCCACACACGGGCATGTTTCTCCAAGACATCATGTTTCCTCTTAAGACACCACCAAGGATCCAGAGACGCCTGCCCCCATGCTTCCCGATGATAAATGGAGCGCATTCCAGGCACTAATCAAGCAAGGGTCAGGCACAAAAAGAGCGGCAGCTCTTGCAAAGTCAATCAGGAAACACAAGGAGCAAGAGTGATGATGACACAGATGCTTTATTGAAGTACCCCAACGCGTTTCGGTGAACGCCTTCCTCAGGGGGGTGAAATAACTTACAAAAAATATAATAAAAACACATTAAAAACAGTTATTGGGGTACTTCAATAAAGCATCTTTGTCATCATCACTCTTGTTCCTTGTGCTTACTAATCAAGCAAGGCCAAAATACTTCAAAATTTATTACCAGGGCCTTTTTTGATGCCTTTGAGTCAACAAGCAGAGCTTCAGCAGTCTGCATTGATGCAGGATGGTCTGGTTACAGGCATCAGATCTTGAACAGTGGGTCTAGGACAAGCTGGCCAATATCTCGTGTACGGGAGAAAACCTTTTTGGAAAAGGATGGAGAGAAAAGCCAGGGAGATTGAGACAGATGATCTTACCTCAAATGCCTTTCCAGGAAAACGACTGACTCCTCCAAAAGGAAGGCTCTAACCAAGAAACCTTTCTATTCTAAGAAGAGATTATCCTTCCTACTCATCTTCAGCTGCCTGCCAGCCTCAGCAGCAACAGCAGGGCCTTTGCCAACCCAGAAAGCCCAAGGCTCCTAAGCCTCAATCAGTGGCTCAGGCACAACCTGCACCTGTTTTTTGACTCCTCCTAGAAAGCATTGCCACTTTGCCTCTGGAGGGTTCACAGCCTCTCCACATAGCAAGCAGACTCTGTTCCTATGGCCATAGGTTGCACCTCATAACTTCAGAACAGTGGACTCAACAATGTCCAAAGGGAGTATCTGCGTTACTTCAAGACTTTACCCCCCACCAGCTTCACAAGGGACTATTCCACCCATCTCCTTCAAAGCACTCTCTTAAGAGAAGTGTCCACCCTGTTGTCCCAGGGTACCATATGAAGAGTTCTTCCTCCTCAAGAAGGGATGGGCTTCTACTCTCCATATTTTCTCATTCCAAAGAAAACAGGAGGATTCAGGCCTGTCTTGGATCTCAGAGACCTAAACAAGTTCCTGGTATGAGAAAAATTCAAAATGATCTCCCTGGGAACTCTTCTCCCATACCTCCAGAGGCGCGATTGGTTATGTTCTCTGGACCTAAAGGAGGCATACGTGCATGTACTGATCATCCTCTGCACAAGACAGTATCTGCGCTTCATGTTTCAGGGAAACCACTACCAATACCGGGTGCTGTCCTTCGGCTTAGCCTATGCATTGTGAGTATTCACAAAATGCATGATAGTAGTCGCTGCCTATCTCCGCACTTTGGGGGGTCTTTGTCTTCCCTTACTTAGATGACTGGCTAATCAGGGGATACTCTCCTCAGGAGGTAAGAGACACTCTTCATCACACCATCATGGTGCTCCAACATCTGGGATTTGTCCTAAACTTCCCAAAGTTTCACCTCGCTCCAACTCAATGCCTGGAGTTAATCAGAGAGTTCTTAGACACTAAACAGGCCTGAGCTTTTCTTCCTCAAGATCACTGTGCCCGCCTCATTGAGCTGGTGAAAAAAATACAGCAGCAAAGCCATGTAACAGCTCGAGAGATGCTATGGCTGTTGGGACACATGGCCTCTATGGTCCATGTCGTCCCGTATGCTCGACTACATATGCAGCAAGCCCAATGGAATCTGTCTTCTGAATGAACACAAGTGAAGGAGTGTCTCAGAGACTAGATCTACATCAACTCTCAACTGACCAAGCCTCTTCAGTGGTAATGTTCTCCACAGAATGTACTTGGTGGGTCACCTTTTCAGATGCCTCCACCTTGATGCACCCTGACAACCGATGCCTCCAAACTGGGGTGAGGGGCACATCTGAACAACTTAATCACACAGTGACTGTACACACAACAGCTATCTGCTTTGCAGATAAACTTCCTAGGACTACGGGCACTAACAAATGCCCTTTGGGTTTTTCAACCCCAACTTTCAGGGCAACAGGGTTAGTCAGGATGTACAACCAGGTTACCATGTTCTATATGAACAAATGGGAGGGGGGGGGGGGAAGGCAGGATCCTATCCCTGTGCGAAGAAGCGCTTTGCCTCTGGTTCTTTTCCATTGCACACTGCATTCACCTCAGAGCAATGTACCTCCCCGGTGACCTCAGTGTCCTTCTGGACAGGCTAAGCTGAATCCTTTGTCCACATGAGTGAACCTTGTATCAGGAGATGGTGGTTTGGATCTTCTGAACATGGGGAACCCCACTCATAGATCTTTTTGCCACTCTGCAGAACGCAGTTTCTACTCTTCTGCTCCAGGCTTCTATCCCTGCACCGACAGGCCCCGGCTGCTTTCCTTCTCCATTGGGGACAGGATCTTCTCTATGCATTTCCTCCCATTCCCTTGATATCTAAAACACTGTTCAAGCTACAGGCCGACAAGGGCGCCATGATCCTTGTAGCCTCCTTTTGGCCCCATCAACCGTGGTTTCCTCTGCTTCCTTGCCTTGCACAGACTCAACCTCTCAGACTCGGATGTGCGCCTGAACTCCTCTCCCAGGACCAAAGGATGCTTCACCATTCCAATCTTCATTCCCTTTGCCTCACAGCATGGCTGCTAAAGGGATAGTGCTCGCTAACCTCAACCTTCCACAGGAGGTTAAAGATATTCGTCTTGCTTCACTCAAGGAGTCCTCCAGGCGATCTTATGCCTGGAGGACTTCTTTCTATACTGTCCTGTCAAAACTTTGGTGATCCTTTTTCAATTTTTCCTACAGCCACTATTTTTATTATTATTGTAAACTGCCCTGATGCCAGGGCTGCCTGGGCAGTATATCAAATGTTTAATAAAGATCAAGTGGCAAAGGTTTGCCCTCTGGTGTTGCCCTAAGGGCATTGACTCCTTTGCCTGCGTGTTGGAGTCCCTTCTACAATATCTCCTCCACTTGTTCTTAGCAGGTTTTAAGATTGAGAGTTCATCTTCATGCCATTGTGGCCTCTTACAAACCACTGGGTGGACAGCCTAGCTCCTCACACCCCTTAATAGCATGCTTCATTAGGGTCTCCTGCTTTCGAAGCCACCCATTAAGCTGCCATCGATGGTCAGGGACCTCAATGCGGTTCTCGCTCAACTTTTAAAGCCTCTTTTCAAGCCTTTAGCCACCACTTCACTGAAGTTGCTATCTTGAAAGGTAATCTTCCTCATCACCATCATGTCAGCCTGCTGCATCAGCGAACTGCAGGCTCTGGTGGCAGATCCGCCATATACCCGGTTCCACCATGACCATCACAATATGCCCTCCTTCCCTAGGAGTTGTAGGATTCTTTTATTTTCTTCTCCTTCTCAGTCGCAAACTCAACTGAAGAGAGGATTTGAGAAGGCAGGCAGGCACGCAGGTGAAGTGGCATGCTCTCAAAGGCTTTCCTATTGGACGCTGGGGAGCATTCACTCATGGGCTCCATCGGTGCCGACGTCCCCCATATAAGAAGACTGGTTCCATCTGTTCCCGGATATCATCTGTTACAGATGAGTAACTAGGCTGAATCAAACCCAGATCCTCCTGGGTACTAGGCGGCTGTTCTAACCACTACGCTGCTACTCCTTTAGTCTTGATGGGTTCAATTTTCAAAGGGGCCAATATTCAAACATCTGGCAATCCGTCGTGGAACTTCAATTTCAGTCGGATATTCAGCGGCAGTATTTAGATAGGAGCTACTGCTGAATATCTGGGTTGAAAATGGAAATGAAAACGTGGATACTTAACAGATAAACTAGGTAGTTAACAATAAAGTTTCTGTAGGTGGGATAAGGGCAAGGTGTCAACTGGGAAGAATGACCTTTACCACTGCAGTTCTTGCTAGACGGTGCTCGTGGTACTGCTGGAATAAATATGTCTTTAGAGACAAACTCTAGCCAATTATTATCAAAATAAATCAAAACACTCACCAATGACCTTAGATCCTATCTACAAACCTCTCCATATGCTAAATGAATGGCCAGAATTTTACCCTTTATCCAAAATATCATTAAAGAATATCATTATCAATCTTAACACCACAACATCCTATCTAGACCCTTGTCCAGTAACCTGGATAAAAAACACACTACCAACACTTCTTTCATTCATACTTCCTATGGTCAATTTATCACTACTCCAAGGTTACCTCCCACCCACCCTTAAACAAGTACAAATCAGACCAATCCTGAAGAATAATACACTTGACAAAACCTCCCCAAAATCTTACCGACCTATCTCAAGTATACCATTCTTAGCAAAAGTCATCGAAAAAACTGTACAAATACAAACACAAGAATTTCTTGACTCATCCTACCCGCTAGATGACCAACAATATGGATTTCGCCCCAAGCATGGAGTTGAAACACTCCTGACTGTTTTTACCGATACACTACTAAGAGGAATAGACAACCACAAAAAAGCTTTTATCCTCTTATTTATTGACATATCAACCGCTTTCGATAGTGTTAACCATTCAATAATGCTTAACTACTTAAGACACATAGGAATATACTCTACAGTTCACAAATGGTTCACCTCTTATCTGAGCAATAGAACGCAAAATGTTAGAATAAGCAATCAAACTTCTGAATCATATAAATTTGAAACAGGATTACCACAAGGCTCAGCGCTTTCAGCTCTACTATTTAATATATACATAAAACCAGTTTGCAATATCTTTAAGAAATATGGTGTACTCTATCATCTATATGCAGATGATATTATGATGTACATCCCATTCACTATCCCTAACATACCGTTGCAACTCCTTTCGGATTGTTTTAATGAAATAACATTATGGCTAAATGCCCACAATCTCCTAATAAACCATTCAAAAACTGAAGTGCTAATAGTCACCAAAAACCAAGATTATACCCCACCAACACATATAACACTTCAAAACCAAGAAATTAAAATAAAGAATGAAGTGAGATACTTAGGAGTCATTTTAGACAAACATCTCACTCTAGATACCCATATCAGAAATACCACAAAGAAAATTTACTACAAACTTAAAATACTTAAACAACTTAGACCTCTTGTTTACATACATGATTTTATCAGTATAATCCAAGCCACTATAACCCCCCACTTTGATTTT
This sequence comes from Ichthyophis bannanicus, assembly GCA_033557465.1. Taxonomy (NCBI): domain Eukaryota; kingdom Metazoa; phylum Chordata; class Amphibia; order Gymnophiona; family Ichthyophiidae; genus Ichthyophis; species Ichthyophis bannanicus. Next base: position 113,170,661 of record CM066038.1, on the reverse strand, counting down.
GCGAACCTTATATTATTAGGTACATCAAAACAAAACATCAAAAGACTGCAACTCGCACAAAACTCAGCAGCTAGGATAATAACAAAAACACACTCTCATCAACATATAACACCAATTCTAGCATCCCTTCACTGGCTTCCAATTCAAAACCGAATAACATATAAAACACTAATAACAGTATTTAAATCACTATTTGATTTGACACCATCTACTTTAAGTAACTTAATTACCAAAGAACATCCAAAACCTACTCAAAGAAAAAATCAACTAAACAAACTTAAAACCCCCATAGATTTCATAAAAACAAATAAATCAACAAACAACAGAGCGTTCTCACATGCAGCCCCAACAGCCTGGAATTCCCTCCCTGTTGAACTAAGAATATTAACAGAGATTAATGAATTCCGAAAAAAACTGAAAACACACCTCTTTACAATGCACTACAACACTATAGAACAGCCATCAAAAGAATTAGACAAAGGCTAAACAGTTTTATCTACATCTCACTATAACAGAAAAGAAAACCTGCCCTATCTGCATCTGTACTACTCATAATGATTATATCCCACATAACTTGTATATGTATTTAATAATATAATGTTAATGTACATAATGTATATAGTGTTGCACTGTTCAGTGCTATCTGTTCAACATTTCTGTTTACTGTACATTGGTTATAGTTATATGACGTTATATGTAAAACAAATCCATGATTTGTTGCCTGTTGTTATTTGTGAACCGCAGCTGATCTTAGGAAGCTGCGGTATATAAGAGATTGTTAAATAAATAAATAATAAATAAATAAATAAAGTTGAGAGTTCGGTAGTGTTTTGGATTGGGACCGGTAGGGTTTTCCATAGAAATGGTGCATACAGCAAAAATGCTCGGCTGCAGGATGTTTGTGTGCTTTTTAATTTTGCTGTAGGAGTGATGAGAGCATTGAGCATGTTTTGCTGTCTTTTCCTGTTGTCAGGAGTCAAGTGAATGATTGACCAGAGAGCATCCACAGATTGTTTGTGTAGAATTTTAAATATAATGAGCAGAGCTTTGTATTTTAAACGTACCACAATCAGTAGCCAATGTAGGTGTCTTAATATCTGAGTGATGTCGTCCGATTTTGAGGCTCCATATAGAGTACGGGTGGCTATGTTCTGGGCCATCTGCAACAGATGAAGGATGTATTTTGGAAGGTCTTGATAGATGCTATTACAAAAGTCAAACTGAGGGAAGATAAGGGCTTTGAATATGATGTGATAATCGTTTGGCTCAAGCAGTGGTTGTGGGTGGTGAGTCGTTCTTATCTTGTGATAAATTGCTTTTGTGGTATTGTGGATGTGGGCTTGCATATTCAGAAACTTATCTAAAGTGATTCTGAGGTAGCGAATCTCCCATTTTACTTCAAGTTCTGTCTTCAGCATGCTTAAGGTTGACGGGGGTATGAACGATCTGTCTTTAGTTATGAATAGCACTTTGGTTTTTTGGCAAGTGACGGGGAGGTTGTGCCTGGAGAGCCATTGTGAGACTGCATTGAAACAATCTATTAAATTAGTATAGTCTGGTTTGTTGGTGTTGAATGGTGCATAAAGCATAATATTGTCTGCATAAACATGATAATATATGCCAAAAGACTGTATTAAGAGGCAAATAGGCTGAATATAACGATTGAATAGCAGAGATGACAATGCTAAGTCTTGTGGGACACCTTGAGTTTGATGGTATGAGACTGATGAGAGACCCTATTTTTACCTTTTACATGTGACCTCTCAGGTAAGATCGGAACCACTCCAATGCTGTGCCATCTATCCCTGTCTCCTGCAAGCGACCTGTCATGGTGTTACGACAGACTGAGCCAAAAACTGAAGCAATGCCCGTGAACATTAGGACATTTTATAATAATTTTTTATCCTTTTACTTAGGAATAAAATTTCAGAAATGCGTTCATCCCTGTGCCTGACAGAACTAAGAGTCTTAAACATTAATAAAAACAACATGGTATTTCTTGCGGAGGATTTCCTGACATTCTGCACAAAGCTTGAGATATTCAATGCTTCAGTGAATCTGCTAGGTAAGTGCTGCTGCGGATAGTTATGGAGAAGACTGAAAAACATTGATCCATTGAAACATAGTGATTAGGGAATTGCTCCTTCCTGATTGCCTCTCCCTTCTCTCCTCTCTCAGTCACAGGTACATTTGTGCACACAAACAAAAACACATAGGTATTAGAAATAATTCCATGAAGCACCTCCAGCCTTGCTGCCAAATTCTTATATCTGCTGTGCTCAGCATCTGCCTGATGGTATCTGCTGCCCTAGGGAGGTCCTCTGTGCTGCCCCCCTCAGCTGCAGTGCCACCCAGCCCACCATGCTTCCCTCTCCTGGCATCTACTTTCTCACTGGGGTGGGTGGCACGGCATCCTTTCATGCACTGAAGTGGCAGTTCAGCCATTGATTCAGTGCATTGGGCCTTAAAGTGTCTGCACGTACACGTTCACGGCCTGCCGCTTCTGTCCCCACCCCACTCCCTCCAATGCAACTCCTGTTGGAGGGGGCAGGAGTGGCAGGCCATAATTGCATACACGCACACGGACATTTTAAAGTCCGCCGCGGTACTGAACTGCCACTTCACTGAGGAGGGGGAAGACAGTCTGCCCACTAGGAACAGCCACCCTAGGCATTGCCTAGTTCGCCTAGTGGACAGGCTGGCCCTGGCTGTGCTGGCTCTTAGTGAGTGATTCAGGTGCATATTCCATTTTCTTTGTTTCAAATTTTACATACTGTGAAACCTAATGACTGAATCATATGGCTTTTTTAATAGTTGCTGTGTATGGGACATGTAGTAAGTAATTTTATAACGTTTAGCAAGATTTACATGTTTAATGTGCGTATTTCATGCCTGTTTTATAAAATAAGCTACGCTTCTATGTTACTTTATAAAATAGGGGCCCGATATTGAATTATGACGCTATGTGCTGCTACAGTGCATAGCCATCTGCGCCGACCCTTGACCCCGGATATTGAATATCGAGGTCATATGTGGCCCTGGAATTCAGTATCCAGGTTTACCCCTGCGGCTAAGAAATAGGCATAGCAAAAGCTTGCCTATCATTTTAACTGCAGGTCGCTAACCAGGCAGCATGGAATATCGTCACTGCCCAGTTGCTACTGCAGCTGGGAAGCTGTGCGGCAAACCTGGATACTGAAATATCGCTACTGCCCAGTTAGCGACTATCCCTGCTTCCGCTCCTCCTTGGAATGCCCATGACACACCCTGATGCTAAGCGTTTAGCATTGGGGCGTGTAGGGGAAAGGAATGGGGATATTTGGCGACACAAACTGTGTTAGTACCATTGAATATCCCACTGAGCAGCATTTATGTGGTTTACAGGGCTGCAAACCATGTAAATGCCTTTTGAATATCGGGCCTTAGGAGTCTAAGTGGTCAAAAATGCGCGAGCACTTATGCTTATGGCTGGTGCAAATGTCTGTGCCTAGATTTTGCAAGAATGCAAATAAATTATAGTATTTGTATAATTTCCATGCGTAAATTTGCACGCCTTCTGTGCTCCATCCAAATTCTCTCCTGTGTATGCCCACAGTTAGAGTACATGCCATCAGTCTGAGTCTTGTACTTTCAGATTAGCAATTGACTACATTACACACATAAATTACTAAAATAGCATGGTTTACATGCGCAAACACATGCAGAAATGTAGGTGTGCCTTATAAAATTACCTTCCTAGTGATTGAGCAGTGTAATTTGCTACTGGTTGTCATATGTAGTGCCAACCAATGGTAGAATATCTGTTGCTGTGAGATAGCGGTACCTTGTGGTTAAACTGTAAAATGCATACTTTGAAATTTGTTGACAGTGACATCTAATGGTTTAATATATTATTATACTCGCTTCATTTTATTATTCTTTTCAAACCAAGTGTTTGGGAACAGCTTCATTCAAAAGGCCCCTCCCCTCTTCTTTAGGTCATAGACATACACACAGACTCACAGATACATACACACTCCCACCTCACAGAGGGGTTAATAAGAATTACATGAACCATGCTTTGCATGCTTTCTGCACTTGTTAGGTTTTGCTTAGCTTTTAAGATCAGATAAGATCGGGCACGATCAGGTGCCCTCAGGGTGGCATGGCCTTAGTACTGGCTTGATGCTTATATATATTTGACTGTTTCATATATGTGACTCAATAATTTTCAGACTTGAGGCCCAAGTACATGACATCACTTTCAATCTATAGTCAGAGAGCTCAAGCATTTTATGTCCACTAACATGAGTTGCATGAGAACTCTTCAAAGACTTTGAAACTACTGTAACACTATATTAGATGTTAGATAAGAATCATTTGGTTCACCCAGTCTGCACCATTTCTCCTATCCAATGCTGTTGTGGGGGGTGAGGAAGATGGATGACTGCTCTGGCTGGAAAGCTTGGGGAGAGGTTGGGCTGCAACATCACCATTTTGAATCACTCTGCAGTCGTACAAGCCTAAAAGGGAAGGGGAAGGCTTGAAAGCAAGTACCCCACCGTTGTCAAAGAGCATAGAAGAGCCTTGCTGAAGTTTGATGTTCTTCATTTAGATTTATACCTTGACTTTCCATGAAATCAAATATCAACATCTAAAACATAAAATTTCCCAGGCCAGTATTCAAAGCAAGTTATAAATATTAATTGGCTCCTGGTGACCTTATAACTTGCCTATCTATATAGTTGCAAATATATATAGATATCAGGCTGTTTAAATTGCTAAATGACCTGATACTATCTGTATAAAGATGGGCAGTTGAAAAAGTTATCTGGATATCAGTGATATTCAGTCGCTCTCCGGATAAGTTATACATTTAATTTAGGCCTGATGTTATTTACAATCACTACTTTTATGAATAGTTAAATGTTGGTTCTGGTGTTTAACTTAACCCTTTCACTGTGCTGGATGAATATTGGCCCTACAAATATTAACACTTGCTGCTCCTTAAATGTATGTAGCAAGAATGTTATGTTCAGGCAGGGTGTAGAGCTGGTAGAATGTTGACATGAGATGAATATTTGATAACTATTCATCCATACTGCACAGTGTCTAAGTCACTGTTAACAGCTGTGAATGATTGATTTGTTTAAATTTGTTTTCTCATGTGATCTGTTGGGATGCCAATGAAATTTGAAACATAAGAGCCCCAAAACACACTTTTTCTTTTTTTTTTTTGATAGATGCATTGCCCAGGTTGCCATCTAAAATAACAACGTTAAAGCTATCACAGAATAAATTCACCGTTATCCCAGAAGAAATTCTTCATCTTCCACAGTAAGTTAATTGCTTTGCTAATGAAGACCACGGGGTTATATGTGAGGAAGACAATTAGCAATTTAAAGGTAACTGCATTAAGATTTTATAAGATAGCTGATGGGTTTCAAAGGGTTGGGTCAGAGAGTATAGTAGTATTTTTTTTATTGTTTTCTATTAGAAAATGACACATGTTGCCATAACATGACCATGAAAAATGTTGCTACTTTTTAATCTTTCAAATTGATTAGAAGAGTCAAAAGAAGGATTACTGAAAGGTGATTTGTAACAGCCTTGAGCCCAGCACTGTTGTTCTGAGTTGCCTTGCCTCCATCAGGTTCTGTTATGAATCCTCTATTTGGGCCCCAGTTTGTGCCTGCTTTTGGCAGCTACAGCCCTTGCTGCCAAGAAGAGGTAAAATGAGGGGGGGGGGGTGGGGGTGGAGGAGAGCTCTCCCTTGCCATGGCATCTTTACATGTCCATTGGGCAGCTGTGAACACACACGTGGAGTCGACCTTGCTTTATGGCTAGGCTGCACAATGGTGAAATTTTTCAGGAGCAAGCAGGAAGTAATTCTCCAGGACCAAGCAGGAAGTCAGTCCTCACATATGGGTGTCATTGACGCCGATGAAGCCCCAGCGGAGCATTTCCCCAGCTTTCTATGAAAGCCTTTGGGAATGCAGGCACGCATGCGTGGTTCCCTACCCGCCTAAAGGTGCCATCTTACCTCAGTCTCTCTTTTTCCGAGAAGCCCACCGGACGTGTGTCCTGTCATCCCGGATAAAAGTTTGATTTTTTTCGGCAATTCTCGCTATTGTTTCTTCCCGGGTCGACGCCGGTTCCCCTCCCGCCAGGTTCGGTACAGTGGTATCGAGCCCGATTCTTATTTTTCGGTTTTTGCCCTTCGTGGCTGGCGTTCGTGCCCTTTTTTGCTTTTCCCCTGGAAGGCCGGTCTTTTGACCTCGCGGGGACTCTTTTTTTCCCCGATGGCTTCCAGCGGTTTTAAAAAGTGTGATCGGTGTAAGAAGTTGATGTCTCTCACCGACACACACGACTGCTGCCTTCGGTGCCTCGGTCCTGGTCACGACCCTAAGACGTGTGGACCATGTGGGAAGATGTCTTCCAAGGCACTGCGAAGTCGCCAGCAGCAGAAAGAAAAGCTTTTCTCAGACTCAGCCTCCGGCCGGGCCCGGACCTCGTCTGAGGCCTCGACATCTCGGGATTCGGATCCCGAACGCCGTCGGGGCTCTTCGGACAGACAGGGGGGTCCCCCGACCGGGAACGCAAGAGGAAGAAGAGGCTCATGAGGGCGTTGTCGGAGGAGGTCCCTGGCTCCTCGAGGGCCAGGTCTAAGACCCCCGACCGTCGCCCCTGGCCCGTGGAACAAGAAAAGCCTGCCAAAGTTCCTCGCATGGAGCCGGAGTCTGCTGGACACATAAGTCCTGTGGTCCTCGAGGACTCTCCTCCCAGAGAGCCGCCGCCGGGGCCCGAGTCGGCTGCTGCGTCTCCCGAGCTGAGTCTCAGGATGACAGCCTTGGAGTGCAGACTGTCTGCCTTCATGGAGCAGCAGCGGGCACTGATGGCCAGCCTGTCTGGCGCATCTACCCCGACCACCGGGACATCGAGATCGAAGTCGACCCCGGAGACCGAGCCGATACTCGAGTCCATGATAGCTCGAGGTCGACCTCGGTCGCGGTCTCCCTCGACCTCCCGTTCGGGACCGAGGGCATCGACGCCGGTGCCTCCGGTGTCGGGGCGGGTGCTCCAGGGCCCCGCGGGGTCGGATCCTGACCCCTCGTCGGACGAGTCCGCCTGGGAGACGGAAGATGAAGAGTCCCCCGACACATTCAAGACTCGGTGCGTCCCATCGGACTCACCGCAGTCTGAGCCCCAGAGTAGATCCCCTCCGGAGGATACCTGGTTCTTGGAGTTTGTCCGGGATATGGCCACCGTGTTGGCTATCCCGGCGGACCCCGAGGAAGAGCCTCGAGCCGACGAGCTCGAGGTCCTGCAGTATGACTCTCCTCCGAAGGAGGCCTTTACTGTCCCGGTTCCTCCGATGCTGGAACGGCTCCTCTTCCGGATGTGGGAGGCACCGGCCTCGGCGCCGGTTCTAAGCAAGCAAGTTGATTCGATTTATCGACTCCGGAAGAGCCCTGGCTTTCAGAAGGCGCAGCTACCACACCATTCCATGGTGGTGGAATTGGCCATGCATCGCCTGAAAAGTCAGAAGATGCACTCTGCGGTGCCCCCCGGCAGGGAGGCCCGGAACCTCGAAGGTGTGGGTAGAAAGTGCTTCCAGGGCTCGATGCTTGCTTGCCGTGTCCAGTCTTACCAGCTGTACATGGGCATGTACTTGCGAGACCTGGCCAAGGAGTTGGCCGGGTTCTCTGCTGGTCTCTCCGGGGAGCCCTTGCAGAGATTCAAGTCCTTGTCCTCGGGGATTCGGGACTGCTTGAAGTTTATGTCCCGCGCCGCCTACGATGGCTTCGAGGCTTTGGCCCGAGTTGCGGCAGCCGGCATCGCGGCTCGACGCCAGGCATGGCTGCAGTCATCGGACCTCGAGCCATGGGTTCATGACAAGTTGGTCGATGTCCCTTGCCGAGGTGAAAACCTTTTTGGCAAGCCCATGGCTGAGAAGGCCGCACAGCTCGAGACTGAGCACCTTACAAGGACAAGGCTGTCTAGAAAGACCTCTGCCCCTTCTCACAAGAAGAAGGCCTTGGGTAAGAAGCCCTTTTACCCGAGGAAGGGCACTGCCTACAAACAAGTACCCTCAGTATCAGGCTGCCCAAGCTGCACCCCAGGGTCAGCAAGCCAAGGGGCCGGGTAATGGGCCCCGTAGGCAGAGGACCCCCAAGCCTCCAGCCCCTGCTCCCACTTAGCAGGGTGGGGTTTTTTGACTCCTTGAGCGTAGCCTCTCAGTCCCTGCTCTCCCAACCCTGCACAGGAGGTCGCCTCGCCCTCTTTGCCCACCAGTGGCCCCACATAACTGGGGACAGTTGGGTGTTGAACATAGTCCACAGGGGCTATGCACTACATTTCCACCAACTGCCTCCGCCATATTTTCCAGGGGAGCTTCCAAGGCCTCCCCTGCACACAGATCTTCTCCTCAAAGAGCTCCAAGGTCTGTTGGTGGACAGGGCGGTGGAGCCTGTGCCTCCCCACTTGCAAGGTCAAGGGTTCTACTCCAGGTCTTTCCTGGTACCCAAAAGAACCGGTGGCCTTCGACCTATTCTGGATCTCAGGAACCTAAACAAGTTCCTAGAGAAATAAAAGTTCAAGATGCTTACTCTTGGAACACTTCTACCCTACCTCCAGCAGGGAGATTGGCTATGCTCCTTAGATCTAAAGGATGCGTACACTCACATTCTCGTTCATCCAGACCACAGAAAGTACCTCAGGTTCATTGTGGGAGGAAACCATTATCAGTACAGAGTACTGCCTTTTGGCCTAACCTCCGCTCCCAGAGTCTTTACCAAATGCCTGGCAGTGGTGGCGGCCTACCTGAGAAATCAAGGCATCTTTGTCTTTCCCTATCTGGACGACTGGCTCATCAGGGGTCAGACGTGCCAGGAGGCCCGATAGGCCACCCTCAGAACTATTGTTCTTCTTCAAAGCTTGGGATTTGTAATAAACTTCGCAAAGTCCACTTTGCTCCCCTCCCATAACTTGGAGTTCATAGGGGCAAGGCTGGGCTCTGTCCTGGCAAAGGCATTCTTGCCAGCAAACAGGGCCCAAAGACTGATGGACTTAGAAAATCAGTTTATCAGTGGGTCAGTGGTCTCCGCCAGACTCTGTCTGAGTCTGCTTGGCCACATGGCTTCAACAGTTCATGTTACCCCCAATGCCAGGCTCCATATGCGGCCTGCACAGTGGGGCCTTCGCAGTCAGTGGTCATAGGCCACAGGCAGCCTCAGAGACAGAATAAGAGTGTCCAGACCATTTCTGGACTCCCTCAGCTGGTGGCTGCACCCACCCAATCTACTAAAAGGGGTGTCCTTTCAATTTCCTGGGTACACAGTGGTACTGACCACAGACGCCTCCCTGCAGGGCTGGGGGGCTCATTGTCTGAACAAGTGCACCCAGGGCCTGTGGTCTCCTTGGGAGGCTGCACAGCAGATCAATCTCCTAGAGCTCAGGGCTATTCGATTAGCACTCAAAGCTTTCTCTCCTACCCTGGCTCATCAATCTCTCCTGGTTCAGACAGACAACCAGGTAGCCATGTTTTATATGAACAAACAGGGCGGGACTGGGTCCACACTCCTTTGTCGGGAGGCTCAGGACCTTTGTTTGTTTGCCCTCAAGCACAACATGCTCCTCAAGGCTGTGTACCTTCCAGGCCAGGAAAACTACCTGGCCGACAGGTTGAGCAGAATTCTGCAGCCCCACAAGTGGCAGCTGCATCTCTTGGTAGTTCAGAAGATCTTCCTGAAATGGGGTCTGCCTTTGGTAGATCTGTTTGCCAGTCCACTGAACAAACAGCTGCCTCGGTTCTGCTCCAGACAACCGCATCCTCTGCGGGTAGCAGCAGATGCTTTTCTGATACCATGGTCTCAGGGCCTCCTGTATGCGTTTCCTCCCACGCCTTTGGTGGCCTGAACTCTATTCAAGATTCTTCAGGACAAGGCCTCAGTCCTGCTGGTGGCTCCCAGGTGGCCGAGACAGCCTTGGTTTCCACTTCTGCTTCAGCTGGCGGTGGATCCCCCACTGCCTCTGGGGTTGCAACCCGACCTTATCTCCCAGGAGCAGGGTTCCCTTCTGCACTCCAATCTCAAAGCTCTCAATTTGATGGCCTGGAGGCTGCAAGGTTAGTTTTGGAAGAAGTTGAGGAGGTTGTCCTAGCCTCTAGGAAACAGTCCACTAGGAAAATCTATGCTCTCAAATGGAAAAGGTTTTCTGTGTGGTGTCAGCTACATACAGAGGATCCTTTCTCCTGTACTGTACCAGTGGTGCTTCAGTACTTGCTGCACTTGTCCAATCAGGGACTTAAGTCCAATTCTGTTCGGGTCCACCTGTCAGCTCTAGCAGCTCACCACTCACTAGTGGAAGGACATTCTCTGTCGGTTCACCCCTTGGTGTCCTGCTTTCTCAAGGACTGGCTTTTGCTCAAGCCTCCAATCCGTCCTCCTGCTCCTGAGTGGGAGCTGAATGTGGTCTTGCAGCAGCTGACTCGCCCACCCTTTGAGCCGATGGCTACTTGCCCTCTACACTTCCTCTCCTGGAAGACACTTTTCTTGATAGCCCTTACCTTGGCTAGGCGAGTAAGTGAGCTTCAGGCCCTGGTCTGTGATAGGCCTTACACTCGCTTTTATAGGAACAGGGTAGTCCTTAGGACTCATCCAAAGTTCCTCCCAAATGTTGTCTCCTCCTTCCACCTTAACCAAGAGGTGGTTCTTCCAACATTCTTCCCTAGGCTTCATGCAAGCCTGGCTGAAGCAGTCCTGCATACCCTGGACTGTAGGAGGGCCTTATCCTTCTACCTTGACCGTACGCAGGGGCATAGACGGGCTACTCAGCTCTTCGTATCCTTTGACCCTAATAAGTTGGGGTTGGCTGTGTCCAAGTGTACCTTGTCCATCTGGGTGGCTGACTGTATCACCTGGGCTTACAAGGCGACTGACCTTCCTTTGCAGGGTCGGGTCACGGCCCACCGTGTCAGGGCAATGGCTGCCTCAGTGGCTCATCTCCGCTCTATTCCCTTGATAGACATCTGCAGGGCTGCAACTTGGTCTTCAAGCCAGACGTTTGCGGCCCATTACTGTCTGGAGAGGGAGTCCCGTAGGGACAGTGCTTTTGGCCAAGCAGTACTCCGGAATCTCCTTTGAGGTTTAGGCAACTCCTGCCCTCCTGCCCTCTGTTGGGCTACCGGTGGAAGGTGTGTCAGTGAAAAGCCTTTCTTTGCTGCTGGGACTAGAGGGAGTTCTCTTGTTCAGCCTGGGTTCCTCGGTAGCCCAGAGCTAGGGAGTCACCCATATGTGAGGACTGACTTCCTGCTTGGTCCTCGAGAAAGAGTAGTTACTCACCTGTAACAGGTGTTCTCCAGGAGCAGCAGGAATCAGTCCTCACAACCCTCCCTCCTCCCCTGGGAGTTGCAGTTGTACATAGTTTGTTTTTACATTTTTTTGTGTGCTGTTCTTAGCTATGTCATTTGACTGAGGTAAGATGGCACCTTTAGGCGGGAAGGGAACCGCGCATGCGTGCCTGCATTCCCAAAGGCTTTCATAGAAAGCTGGGGAAATGCTTCGCTGGGGCTTCATCGGCGTCGATGACACCCATATGTGAGGACTGATTCCTGCTGCTCCTGGAGAACACCTGTTACAGGTGAGTAACTACTCTTTCCTCACATATGGGTGACATTGAACCCGACGGAACCCCACAGAAGCATCTCCCCAGCTTTGAAAGAAAGCCTTTGGGAGATGTCACCACGCATGCGGGGTCCCCTTCCCGCCTAAGGGTGCCATCTTACATAGTCCCCCTTTTTCCACAGAGCCCTACAGATGTTCGTCGTCTTCCCCTGGAAAAAAAGTTGATTTTTTTTCATGCATTAAAGTGCATTACCTGGTTAGCAGTGGTCCCTTTTATTTATTTATTTATTTATTACAGGCTCTTATATACCGCACTATTTGAGATCAGCGCGGTTCACAATATAACAAAATACCAGAACAAGCAGCTGTTTGGTTTTACATAGAACAGGAACAAAAACTTGGATAAAACAAGGGGGAAATTATTAACTGAAACTATTTACATATGTAATCACATGTATGTACAGCGGTATTATTCTTAGGTTGAGATGGGTCATGTGGCACGTGTGTTCAAAAGGGGATGGGAGGTCAGGTCGGTGTTTGGCTGGTCTGGTAATATTGGGGGAATAGGTGGGATTTGAGCGCTTTCCTGAACTGCGTTAGATCGGAGATAGCCCTAATCTCCGGTGGTAAGGTGTTCCAACACTTAGGGACATAAAAGCTGAAAGCCCTGTTAGACGTCGCTAGTGAGCATTTTGTTGCTGCCTTAGGGATTATAAGCGCTTTTGTAGATATAGTTCTCCTAGATCTGTTAGGTGGAACGGTCTGGATGAGGTCTATTAGTGAGGAGGAGGTGATGCCTTTGATAGCTTTGAAGGTGAATAATAAGGTCTTGAACAGCAGTCTCCCATGTATGGGGAGCCAGTGAAGCTGCTTTAAAATGGGTGTGTTATGGTCTCTTCTTGATGCTCCGTAGAGGACTCTGGCAGCGGTGTTCATGTCAAGCTGCAAAGGGTTTAAGGTGGAGTGTGGGAGGCCTTGAAAAATGGCATTAGCATAATCAAGGTGTGGTAGGGTTAAAGCTTGGAATATCGTCCGGAAGTCCTCAGGATCAAGCAATGAGCGAAGGTGGCAGAGAGTCCGGATTTTGAGATAGATCGCTCTGACAACATTGGTTATATGTAATTTCATATCTAGGTGTTGGTCCAAAGTGACCCCAAGATATCGGATTGATGGCTTTGTTTGGAGCTCGGCTTCTTTCACCTTTATCTGGGGTGGCGGGGTGAAAGATGGGTCCCTGGTGATGAAAAGAACCTCAGTTTTCTTGTGTTGAATGCGGAGGTTCTGGGATTGAAGCCATTCAGACACTGCATCAAAGCATTTGGTTAATGGTGAAAGATCCATGTTGACTGTGGAGAAAGGCATGTAGAGAAGAATGTCGTCTGCATATATCAAGCAGTCGATCTTGAAGGACTTGATGATATTGCAGACGGGCTGTATGTATATGTTAAATAAGAGAGATGATAGGGATGAGCCTTGTGGCACGCCCTGTCTTTGATGGAAGGGTGTGGATGTTGCCGTTCCAGAGGTTACATACTGCCATCTCTGATCCAGGTATGATCTGCACCAGGCAAGAGCAGTGTCGTCGATGCCCTTTTCTTTTAGCCGCCCTATTAAAAGATCGTGATGCACAGAGTCAAAGGCGGCAGCAATGTCCAAGAAGATAAGAACAAAGCCTTGGTGGATGTTGTCAATGCCTGTGACAGTGTTGTTGCAGAGGGTGGTGAGGAGGGTTTCTACACCGTGGCACTCGCTGAAACCATGCTGGCATTGGTCTAGAGGGGAGGCGGTGGGAATTGGCGACACACAGCAAGTCCCATGCAAAGTCCCACAGTCTTCAGAAGGTATCCAAGGAGTCTGAGCAGCAGTGGCCAGCGAAGGTACCCATGGGGACCACTGAGGCCTGGCCCGTCCCTTCTCATCGAAGACCCCCTCTCCTCACTGACACCCAACCCAATGACCCAAGGCCTGTTTCGAAGGCTGCATCTCCTGAGTGGGAAGCCAGGATGATGGCGTTGAAATGCAGCGTTTCTGCCTTCCTTGCCTCAGCAAGTGTCGATGCCTGGCCCTGCTGGTGCACACTCTGAGACCGCAGGTACCTCAATGTAGAGGACTCCCCATTCTGCCAAAGATCCTCAAGAGCCCCATGCCTCAAGCTGATCCTTGGTGAGGGTCTTGATCCCACTCCTAGTCCTCAGGAACGAGATCCTCCCCAGCAAGCACTTCTGGCTCCAGCCAAGCAACAGCCATAGGTCACTGAAGACTGGATCCGATGACACCCCAAGAGCCATCAGGCCTCGAGTCCTTGATGGACTACTCGGATTTGGAGTCAGAGGATGAGGCTTCCATGGAGACAGAGGCACACCTTGATCTCCCCTCTGATTTGTCTCCCCTGGCGTCGAGGCGCCAGTCCCCTCCCAAGGATACCTAGCTCCTCGAGTTTGTCCGGGACATGGTGAAGGCATTGTCCCTCACCACAGAGTCAGAGGTGGACCCTCGCATGGAGGAAATCAAAATCCTCCAATACTAGGCTACATCTAAGGAGGCCCTTATGGTCCCAATCCCCACCATTCTTGGGCAACTCCTTCTCTGGATGTGGGAAACACTGGCATTGGTGCTGATTGTTAGCTGGCGCCTGGACAACTATGTATTGGGTCCAGTGGGTCCCTGGCTTCAGGAAGTCGCAACTCCCTCACACCTCCATGGTCAACTATGCGCCAACAGAAAAGCCCAAAGACTTAATCTTCAGTGCTCCTGGGCAGGGAGTCCCAAGCCCTCGATGCCTTCGGGTGAAAATGCTACCAGGGCTCGATGTTGGCTTGCCGAATACAAGCACATCAGCTGTATATCGGTATGTATCTCAGAGACCTGACTAAGGAACTCGGAGGTTTCTCAGCGGTTCTCAGCAGAGATCAGCTCAAACAATTTCAAACCCTAACAAAGTCTGTCAGGGAGTCCTTGAAGTACTTGTCTCGAGCAGCCTACAATGGCTTCGAGTCTAACACAAGGATGGCCGCCACAGGGATCGGTGCCCGAAGCCGGGCCTGGCTCCAGGCATCAGACCTAGAGTAATGGGTCCAGGAGAAACTCCTTGATGTTCCCTGCCGCAGTGCAAACCTCTTCAGCAAGCCAATGGAGGACAAGGCGGCAGAGATAGAAACTGAGACAGAGTATGTCACCAGGACTCTATCTCCAGGAAGACCTCTACTCTTCTGAAGAAGAAACCACTAGGGAAAAGGCCTCCCTTCCACTGGAAAGGCCATCCTTACTGAGGCTATCCCCAGTACGAAGCCCTCCATACCCCTCTGCAGGGTCATCAGTGCAAGGGAGTGGGCCAGGGCCCATGTAAGCCTAAGGGCCCCAAGCCTCAGACATCAGCTCCAGCCCAGACTGGGTCGGGGTTTTGATCCCAGAGCATAGCATAGCCTCTCTATCCATGCGGGACCAGCTACAAATGGGGGTGGGGGGGGGCATCTGATTCATTTTGCCCACCTGTGGTCTGCCATCACCAACGATTCCTGGGCACTTCAGGTGGTCAGGGAAGGTTACCTCCTTCACCTGGACCAGTAGCCTCTCCTTTTCTTTCCAGGAGAGCCTTCTCAGACTCCCCTGCACCAGGCCCTGCTACTGCAGGAACTTGTAGCCCTTCTCAGGGAACATAAGAACATAAGAGATGCCATACTGGGTCAGACCAAGGTTCATCAAGCCCAGTATCCTGTTTCCAGCAGTGGCCAAACTAGGTCATACGTACCTAGCAGTTTTCCCAAAAGACACAGGTTTCACAATGCTTGTATTGGGTCAAGCATTGATATCCTGGGTCCCTTTTTAATAATGGTTTATGGACCTTTCCTCCAGGAACTTGTCCAAACCTTTTTTAAACCCAGCTACACTAACAGCCTTTACTACATCCTCCGGTAACGAATTCCAGAGTTTGATTACATGTTGAGTGAAAAAATATTTTCTCTTATTTGTCTTAAATAGTTTACCCTGTAGCTTCATTGCATGTCCCGTAGTCTTTCTATGTTCTGATTACGTAAACAATCAATCTACGTTTACCCGTTCCCCTCCATTCATTAATTTATCATATCTCCCCTCAGCCGTCTCTTTTTCAGGTTGAAGAGCCCTAACCTTTGTAGCCTCTCCTCATAGGAGTAGCCTTCCATCCCGAACCCACAGAGGGTCCTTACTATGGACGCCTCCCTACTTGGCTGGGGTGCCCACTGCAAGGAACTGCGCATGGAGGGCAACTGGTCTCTGGAGGAGAGTCAGCAGCAGATCAATTTACTGGAGCTCAGGACCATTTTTTTTAGTGATCAAGGCCTTCCACCACCACCTGCAGAACCAGTCGGTGCTAGTCCAAATGGACAACCAGGTCGCAGTGTTATATCTGAACAAGCAGGGGGGCACAAGATCTCTGTGCCTCTGCTCATACGTGACCAGCCAGGGAATGCTCCTCAGGGCAGTATACCTTCTAGGCTAAGCAGGGTCCTCCAGCTACATGAGTGGCACCTCAACCCCAGGGTGGAGCAGTGGTTATTCTGACTATGGGGATCCCTGAGTCTGGACCTCTTTGCCAGCCCAGTCAATGCTCAGCTGCCCCGTTTTTACCATCTTCAACTGCACCTGTCCCAGATAGCAGCGGACGCCTTCCTCATTGCGTGGTCGGAGGGCCTTCTTTTTGCCTTCCCTTCCACGCCACTTATCGCCTGGACCCTCTTCAAGTCCTGCGGGACAAGGCTTCCATGATCCTGGTGGCCCTGTGGTGGCCCAGACAGCGTTGGTTTCCCCTGTTTCTCCACCTCTCGACGGATCTCCCGGTCCCTCTGGGGAGTGCCCCAGGGCTGCTGACCCAGGAGGAGGGCATGCTTCTCCACCCGAATCGGGTTCCTGTCACTAACAGCATGGCTGCTGAATGGGTCACCCTAGACCCTTCAACCTCCCCAGGGAGATGGAAGAAGTTCTCCTGTCCTCTTGTAAGAACTCCACAAGATCAGCCTATGCCTTCAAGTGGTGCAGATTCTCAGTATGGTGTGTAGAGCAATGGGTGGACCCATTCTCTTGCCAGGTGCACACAGTGCTGCAGTATTTGCTCCACCTTTCGCAGACCAGACTCAAGTCCAAGTTAGGGTACACCTGAGCGCGCTCTCTGCGCACCATCACTCCATTGAGGGCAAACCTCTATCTGTGCAGCCCCTCATTACCTGGTTCATGAGGGGCTTGCTGCTCTCTAAGCCTCCCATCTGCTGCCTCTGGCCGAATGGGATCTCAGCGTGGTTCTGACACAGCTTACCAAGACACCTTTTAAACCTTTGGCAACCTGCCATTTGTGTTACCTATCTTGGAAAGTCGTCTTCCTGGTGGAGATCACCTCTGCCCGCAGAGTCAGCCAACTTCAGGCCTTGGTGGCCAAGCCGCCTTACAACAGGTTCTACAAGAACAGGGTCGTGCTTTGCACCCACCCAAAATGCCTTCCGAAAGTGGTATCCACCTTCCACCTCAACCAGGAGGTAGTGCTCCCTACCTTCTTTCCATGGCCCCACGCCAACAAGGCAGCGGATGTTCTCCATACTTCTGAATACAAAAGGGTCCTTTTATCTACACCATACTCGGGGCCACCGCAAAGCCTTGCAGTTTTTTGTTTCATACAACCCCAGTTGACTGGGGGAGGCTATTACCAAGCGGACCCTGTCCACCTGGGTGGCAGACTGCATTGCCTTCACCCATGGTCAGGCTGGGCTCTTGTTGGAGCACTGGAGCAAGGCACAACACTTCAGGACTATGACAACCACGGTTGCCAGCTTACGCTCTGTCCCTATGGAAGACATCTGCTGGGCTGCCACCTGGTCCTCAGTTCACACCTTTGCAGCTCACTACTGCCTGGAGTGTGAGTCCTGATAGGACAGTGCCTTTGGCCAGGCCGTGCTCTAATCTGTTCGGGGCTTTGGCAATTCCTGCCCTCCAACCCTTTTTGTTTGGGTTACCAGAGCCATGGTTCTCCCTGGACACTGGGGTCCTCAGAATCTTTTCTCAGATTTGCTTGCGGCTGCTCCCGGCTGGGCCGTGTTTTTATACACGGTAGCCTATAGCTAGGGAGTCCCATATGTGAGGACTGACTTTCTGCTTGTTCCTGGAGAAAGCGTAGTTACTCACCTGTAACAGGTAATCTCCAGGAACAAGCAGGAATGAGTCTTCACATATGGGTACGTCAGCACCGACGGAGCCCGCGCGGGAACGCTCCCCAGCGTCCAATCAGAAAGCCTTTGGGAGCATCCCACAGCGCCTGCGTGCTGCCTTCCCGCCTTTCCAACTGTCTCTCCTCAGTTGTTCTTTTTCCACGGAGCCAGCAGGTTGTGTTCCTGTCACCGCAGAAGAATTAACTTATTTTTTCTTTATTTCTTTTCTGTACGCGTCTGCCTTCCTCGACGCTGTACCGGTACCGCCCGTTCTTATTCTTTTCTTAAAAAAAAAAAACAAACGACTTTTTATTTCTTCAGGTGTACTTCAGTTTTGGGCCTTAGGCCCAAAACCTTTTCCTTAAATATGGAAAAACCTGCTTCAGGATTCAAGAAGTGCACAAAATGTGGCGGTACTATATCTGTCACCGACACCCATGACTGGTGTCTCAAATGTTTAGGCCCTGACCATTCCATTAAAGATTGTGTGTCCTGTTCCATGATGTCTAAGAGAGGTTGACAGAACCGAGCTGCCAAGCTCAGTACCCTGTTTCCCTCTGATGCGGCTTCGGTGGCATCGACGTCTTCCAGGGCTGCTTCTTCCTCACATGGATCTCAGGTAACTAAACATAAATCAGCCGGTCCTCGAAGGGCAAATCTCCCTCCAAGCATCAAGATGCCCCTGGCCTTGCCCTCGAGGATTCTGCACCGGCAAAATTACCCCGGCGGGAGACTTCGGCTTCTAAAGCATCATCATTGGGGTTCCAGGACGATCTAGATGGTGTGGCCTCAACAGATCTCCTGGTGCCATGCTCTGGGGTACTGGTGGCCTCCACCGGTACCAACTTCCAGGCATTGGCAGCATCGATGAATCAGAGGATTCTGTCCATCGAACGCAGTCTGGTGGCCTTCCTTGTGGCATCGACGGTATGCATCGACATCGGCTTCGGTGTCAGCCATGCCGGTACCCTGCCCTCTGCAGCCCTCCGGTACCGATACCCCGGTACCGATGATTCCCGATACCGATCCCGGTCGGTACGGGTATCGGGCTTTGCAAGAGCATCCGGACAGACGATACTTCGATTCCTCTGATGACTCTGACGATTCTGAAGAGTCTGTCGATGCAGCGATGCTTCTTCCACAGGAGTCCTCCTCTCCTAAACGAAGGATGTCTCCTTCAGAGGACTTGTCTTTTCAAGACTTTATCAGAGAGGTGGCTCGGGGTCTCTCTATTACAGTAGCCCCAGAGTCAGAGCCTAGAGCTAAGGAGTTAGATATTCTACAATATCCTAAAACTCCTAGAGGCAGCTACCTTGCCTATTCATGAGATTCTGTATGATCTCATGTTAAGGATGTGGGAAGCACCTCTATCCACCTCTCCTCATTTTCGCAGGTTAGACACCATGTATCGTGTCCCTCTTTGTCCTGGGTTTCATAAAACTGAGCTTCCTCACCACTCTATTGTGGTTGAGTCTGCAATGAGAAAGATTAGAAGTGCCAAGAGACATGCCTCTAATCCTCCAGGATGTGAATGTAGAACCCTGGATGCTTTTGGTAGAAGAATCTTCCAAGCTTCCATGCTGGCTGCGAGAATAAATTCCTATAGTCTCTACATGGGAATGTTCTTAAAAGAAGTCACTGACCATTTGCTGACTTTGTCCTTTTATATTGGACAGTAAAAGGCCAGAATTTCTCTCTGGGCTCAAACATGCCCAGGATATCTCCAAATTCTCCAACCGTGCAGCTTTCGACTCCTTTGAATGCGTAAGCAGAGCCTCAGCTATAGCTATAGGTGCACGCAGGATTGCTTGGCTTCAAGCATCTGATTTGGAGACCTGGGTCCAAGATGAATTGGGAAATATCCCTTGTACAGGGGAGAATCTGTTTGGTAAAGATTGGCAAGCAAAAGCCAATCAGATGGATGCTGAAAATTCTGCTTTGGATAGACTATCCAAGTCTACTGCTGCTCCTGCTAAGAAAAGGCTGTTCAAGAAAACACCTTTTTCTAAAAAGGGAAGATCCTATCCTGTTTATACTCAGAGAGCCTCTTCTGCAGCTCAGTTTCCTTCCAAACGTCAGCAATCCTCCAAACAGACCAAGGCAAAGGCTGCGAGGCCTGCTCTCCAGCCCAGCAATCTCAGCCCCCTCAGGGCCTTTGACTCTCTGCTAGAGAACTTAGCCTTCCTGGCTCTAGAAGGACAAGAGCCCTCCACCATCCCAGGAAGGTTATGTTACTTTGCTCCCAGATGGGGGCAAATCACAGCAGAGCATTGGACACTCTCCATCATAAGAGAGGGGTACAAACTTCATTTTTCCAGCTTGCCCCCTCTCACAAGAGTGCACCAGTTCAATTCTCCAACCTCCCTCCTCAGCCTGTTAGAGCAGGAGGTTGCCACTCTTCTAGCCCAAGGGGCAATAGAGGAAGTGCCTTCTCAACAACAGGGCAAGGGGTTCTACTCTCCCTATTTTCTTATCCCAAAGAAAACAGGGGGCTTCAGGCCCATTTTAGATCTCAGAGAATTGAACAGATTCCTAGTCAAAGAGAAATTCAAGATGGTTTCTCTAGGAACTCTGCTGCCATACCTTCACAGTCAGGATTGGCTTTGTTCTCTAGATCTCAAGGATGCGTACACTCATGTTCTCATGCATCCAACTCACAGAAGGTTCCTTCGGTTCCTTTTCCAGGAGAAGCACTATCAATACAAAGTGCTCCCCTTTGGTCTGGCCTCTGCACCAAGGGTGTACACGAAATGCATGGCAGTGGTTGCTGCTTTTCTGCGCACCCTGGAAATATTCGTCTTCCCCTATCTGGACGACTGGCTCATTCGAGCTCCCACTCAGAGGCCAAGACTGCTCTAACCTGCACCATGCGTATCCTCCAGTATTTAGGGCTGGTAATAAACATCCCAAAATCCAATTTGATCCCTACTCAGTCCCTGGAGTTTATAGGGGCGCTGCTGGATACCACAAAGGCAAGGGCCTATCTTCCTCAGGCCCGCTGCCTTCGCTTGATGCAGTTAGCTTCTCAAGCAGAGTCCAAACCCCTACTAACTGCTCGAGAAATGTTAGTTTTTAGGCCACATGGCATCCACCCTCCATGTGGTACCATATGCTCGCCTGCACATGAGAGCAGCTCAGTGGACTTTATCCACCCAATGGACCCAGGCATTAGGCTGCCTGTCAGACAAAATAGCAAACACAAGTCGCCTCATTTTGTCCCTCCAGTGGTGGAAGTCCCCTCAAAACCTGTTGCTGGGGTCCCCTTTTCAACAGCCTCTACCCCAGGCAACTCTTACAACAGATGCTTCTCCAATGGGCTGGGGAGCTCATCTTCAGGACCTCTCCACCCAGGGCATCTGGTCCCCACAGGAGACTTGTCTACATATCAATCTCTTGGAACTCGGAGCAATCTTCCTTGCTCTGCGAGTTCTCCACACCCTGCTCAGCCACAAGACAGTCCTTGTCCACACGGACAATCAGGTAGCCATGTTCTACATAAACAAGCAGGGAAGAACTGGCTCTCTGTCGCTTTGCAACAAAGCTCTGCGACTGTGGGCCCTCGCCAGAGATCATCACATTCATCTTCTGGCAGTCTATCTTCCAGGTGTTCAAAACTCTTGGGCGGACAGACTCAGTCGAGTTCTGCTTCCACACGAGTGGTCCCTACATATGGACCAGGTATCCAAGATTTTTCAAATTTGGGGAACCCCGGACATAGACCTCTTTGCAAGTCCGTGGAATGCCAAACTTCCCCGGTTCTGTTCCAGAACTCCGGCTCAGGGGGCTCAGGCAAGGGATTCTTTCCTCCTCCATTGGGGTCAAGACTTCCTCTATGCCTTTCCACCCATTCCCCTGGTCCCCAAAACCCTGTTCAAACTTCAGAGAGACAGAGGCCACATGATTCTCATAGCTCCACATTGGCCACGGCAAGTGTGGTACCCTCTGCTTCTACATCTCTCTCAAGCTCCCTCCCTAGAGTTAGGGTCTGCTCCAGACCTCCTCTTTCAGGAGGACGGAAAGTTGTGGCATCCCAATCCCCAGTCTCTGCATCTCAGGGCTAGGTTGCTGAAGGCCTAGATCTCCAGGATCTTCCTCTTTCTCAACAAGTGAAAGATGTTCTTTATGCTTTCAGAAAACCTTCCACTAGACGTTCTTACGCCTTCAAGTGGAAAAGGTTTACCATCTGGTGTTCTGGAAAGGGTCTTAACCCCCGGTCAATACCTCTGGAATCGTTGCTGGAGTATCTCCTGCATCTCTCTAATGCAGGCCTTAAGACAAATTCAGTAAGAGTCCATCTGAGTGCTATTGCAGCTTCCCTTAGGCCTCTAAATGGACAACC
Source organism: Ichthyophis bannanicus (assembly GCA_033557465.1). Classification (NCBI taxonomy): domain Eukaryota; kingdom Metazoa; phylum Chordata; class Amphibia; order Gymnophiona; family Ichthyophiidae; genus Ichthyophis; species Ichthyophis bannanicus. The sequence goes on along the minus strand of CM066038.1, from coordinate 113,148,549 downwards.
TGTTTCCTCTCATCCCCTTGTAGCAAGGTTCATGAGAGGCCTCCTTTTAACAAAACCTCCTATTAGACCACCTCCGGTGGCATGGGACTTAAATTTGGTTCTTGGTCAGCTTATGAAGCCGCCTTTTGAACCTTTAGCTACTACCTCCTTGAAATACCTTTCTTGGAAGGTTATCTTTCTCATTGCAATCACATCAGCACGCCGCATCAGTGAATTGCAAGCACTAGTAGCTAATCCACCTTATACAAGGTTCCATCATGACAAGGTGGTCCTTAGGACTAATCCACACTTTATGCCTAAGGTGGTCTCGCCTTTTCACCTCAACCAAGAGGTCTACCTACCTGTCTTTTTTCCAGGGCCTCATGCATCAAGTGCAGAGAGGAATACCCTGGACTGTAAAAGAGCTCTAGCTTTTTACTTAGAGGACACAGCAGCATAGAAAGTTTTCCCAATTCTGTTGCTTTTGATCCTTCTCATTTGGGACAACCAGTCTCCAAGAGAACTCTTTCCAACTGGATTGCCCAATGTATTTCTTTCGCCTATCAGAGCAAAAACATTTCTCTGGAGGGCCATGTCACAGCTCACAATGTGAGAGCCATGGCAGCCTCAATGGCTCATCTGCACTCTGTGTCTATCGACGACATCTGTTGAGCAGCCACTTGGGCCTCGGTTCATACCTTCACAGTCCATTACTGCTTAGACAAGGACTCCCGCCGGAATGCCTTGTTTGGTCAGGCTGTTCTCAAACACCTCTTCCATACTTAATCAACTCCTACCCACCATCCCTGATGGGATGCCAGAGATCCATGTGGGGAAGTGCAGCCCTGTCCCAGGGACACACAACTTCTGGACTCTCTCCCTGGCATCAAAAGCTAGGGAGTCCCCATATGTGAAGACTCATTCCTGCTTGTTCCTGGAGATAGCACAGTTACTTACCTGTAACAGGTGATCTCTGGGAACAGCAGGAATAAGTCTTCACTACCCACCCACCTCCCCTAGGAGTTGTCTCTCTCTCTCTATCTCTCTTTCTTTCCCTCTCTCTCCCTCTTTGTCTCAGCTATAAAACTCAACTGAGGAGAGACAGTTGGAAAGGCGGGAAGGCAGCACGCAGGCGCTGTGGGATGCTCCCAAAGGCTTTCTGATTGGACGCTGGGGATCGTTCCTGCGCGGGCTCCGTCGGTGCCGACGTACCCATATGTGAAGACTTATTCCTGCTGCTCCCAGAGATCACCTGTTACAGGTAAGTAACTGTGCTTTCTCCAGGAACAGCAGGAATCAGTCCTCACAACCCTCTTTCCTCCCCTTGGAGTTGCTGTAGAACTTTTTCTATCTTATTTTGTCTGTTCTAGCTATGCCATCTGACTGAGTAAGATGGCACCCTTGGTTGGGAAGGGGACCATGCATGCGTAAGTGGCATCTCCCAAGGGTTTTCTTTGAAAACTGGAGGGATGCTTCCATGGGGCTCCAATGGCATCGACGTCACCTGTATATGAGAACAGATCCCTCCTTTCCCTAGAGAACACCTGTTACAGGTGAGTGACTATGCTTTCATACCAACCCATAAAAGACACTGCCTTGCACGTGGCAAGCATCGGATCAGCATTTCAGGCTCCCGATGCAAATATGGTGCTGATCCGGGGGTACTGTCAGAGACTGATCCCACAGCTCTACAAGCAAAGGCACTTTCAGTAGCTATCTGCCTCGATTTTAAATATGGGAAGGAGTATGGAAACAGCCACTGCCCCAGAGCAGGCTGCCTACAGTACCTGGAAGTACCTTCCACCTTTCCTTTCCCAAACAGAGCCAAAAGATGAAAAAGAGTTAGGGACAATGGGAGGGCCAGCATCACTCAGTGCTGGACCAGTTTCTCCTGATTTGCTTTATCTTTTTAAAGCTAGTATGATCCTTTTGCCATGGCAGTGCTGGCCATGTTTACCCCCCTCCCCCTCCCCAAGATACCTCTGAGCTCCTTGGGTGGGTTCCTTTCAAAGGGGTGGATCAGAAGCCAGTCCAAGTCTGCTGCAGAAGTGACTTTGGCAACGACAGGCATCGCAACACTCCAGGGGTTACTCCTCTTCTAACTTGGCTGTTCTCTACAGCTGGATGTTTGTTCAGATGACATCTCTTCAGGGGGGAGACCAGCCTTGAGGATGGTGAAATCTCACCTCTGGATAAGGAGAAGGAAGAGTCCTTTTTGTCTGCCTCTTCAGAAAGAACGAGTTGGCAGCCCTGATCTCTCAAGTTGCATCTTTCCTTCAGCTGACCGATGTTTTTGTTAAGGTTGAGAAGCCAGAGGGAGACTGCATCTTGCAGGCACTATCTAAGCCTTCCAGAGCTTTTCCCTTTCCACAAGCCCTTAGAGATATGGTACTTGTAGAGACCCCTGAGAGGGGTCAAGAGTATGAACAAACATTACGTTCTGCCACAGACTGACATGGATAAGCTGTATTTTCCTAAGGTGGATGTGCACATAGCGGTGGTCACTAAGTGTACTATCATTCCAGTGGAAGGAGATGCCATCCTTGGATCAACAGGGTCACAAGATGAAGGCTCTTCTGAAGATGGTGTTCTTGGCTTCTTCACTTTATTGTCACGCTGCAATTTATGGAGGGCTGGTGGTCCATGCTCCCAGAGGACTCCATTACAGCTTGGCTGGAATCAGCTGCCGCCTGGGAGGGTCAGCAGCATGCTCACTGCTTCACTGTTCTTGGCGAACACTTTCAATTTTGTGCCCTACCCTTTGGTCTTGCCATGGCTCCAGGACCTTCTCTGAGGTCATCGTGGTTGTAGCCACAGCTCTGTGGCTAGAGGGCTTGTGTGCATCCTTATCTTGACGATTGGCTCATTCAGGCCATCCTGAGCTGAGACGAACAAAAGTGATGGCCTGGGTGGTTCAATTCCTAGAGAGCCTCAGCTGAATGGTCAACTGCAGGAAGTCATCTGGAGCCCTCCATAGACTCCTGCTAGACTAGTCCAGGAACCATCCTGTTGTGCTCTGCTGTCTCTGCGATTTTAGTCATTGGAGATTTCAGTTCTTTATGGCAGGTATCTTGTATATAGTAATACAGTTTTGAGTCTTCTTTCTGCACTATTCTCAAGGAGGTTGTGTTTCTATGGTGCGTCTTTACATGGTTATTGGCTTTTGCCATATGCTTGGTTACAAATACTGAAATGTGCCCCTAGCTGCACCAGCACAAGTACCAGTAATGTTATCACTGGAAGCTTCTAGTTTTTTCTCCGTCTTCATCATCTACTGGAAGGGGAACACAACCCACTAGTCTGAACTGGCCTAGCAGAATTCCAGGAAAGGACATTATCAGGTAAATAAAATTTCATATTTCCTATGGGGGTCGTCCTGCTGGCCTCCCCGTCCGTAGACCCCATTTTGATCTTGTGGGTACGTCTAGCCCCTGCAGGATCAGAATCTGGTTTACCTCTGTACTTCCTGCTTTTGATCAGCCGCACAGGGGCTGCATGGCCTGTATGGAATTGGCCTCCACGTAAATAGATATTTACCTGGATAAAATAGTTTGACTGAAAACTGACTACCTCAATTATTTACAAATTTCATATTGTCCATCCAGTCCAGTCCATAGTCCTGGGTTTATCTTCCACTTACAGCAGATGGAGACTGAGAATTACAGGTCTCTCTGATGTCACAGTGTAAGGGAGCAGACAGATTGCCCCTTAAGTCAGTAGTCTCCAGCAGATGGAAGGATCCCAGTCCTCAGGGCTGTTCTGAAGGTAGTGATTAGAAAAAAAAAAGAATCAGGCTATTTTCCATAGTGGATGTCACTTACTTTGGGATAGCTTTCTGGTTTGGACCTTTGCTTAGGGTAGCAGTCCTTGAATTTGTTTTGCTGCTAAGGTGAGTGAGCTGCCCCTCAGAGGACTGTTAACTGTTTAGTCGGGGAGGTCTTCTAGTATGGGGGGAGTGAAGTCGAGGGCCTGTTTAGTTGGGTTTCTCTTCTTCCCTCCATCCATCGTGCTTTCAGCTTGTCCCAGTGCCTGGCCCTATAACTTCCCAATCCCTGGAGTGTTTAGTCACTCGGGGCTGGAGCAATCATGGCGGGAGACTTGGTCCTGATTCTGGGTGTTGGCAGGGGGGACGGATCGTGACTCTGTGTGGTCAGTGTTCTTGGTGATTGTGAGTGTTGCTCAGTTTTTGTGGCTGTGGTCAGCATGCTGAAAGGGGAAAGTCAGTTTGTGCGGCATGCGGCAGGAAACATTGTTGGCTCTCTGATTTTGGATTTCTGCTATGATTGCGAATCGGAGGATCGCGCCACATTGGAAACTCTTGTGGGGGCTATTCCTTCAGGGGACTCCTCTCTGGAGGGTCCTTTTAAGTTGGGAATGGCTGCTTTGAGTTCCCCTCCTCAGGCTATGGTTCTCGCGGTTTTGGCAGGAACTGTGGCCATTCTACAAGCATCAGGCCAGGTGAGTGCAGTGGCCATTTTGCAGGGATCGAGCCAGGCAAATGCAGCTGCTGCGGGGAATCAGGATTTTGTTCCTGGTCCTTCCCACAAGCAGTCTGGACAGAAAGAGGGTAATCCTGTTCAGAAGGAGGCCTTTACCTGGGACTTTATTTTGTTCCTCTACCAGGCCTACTGCTTAAAGCAGGGCCTGGGTGGGGGAGGGGCATGGGAGAGGTCAGTTCAGCGCTTCCTCGACTAGCTAGGGAAAGTTCGGTTCTTCCTCTTTTGGAGCTCACTGGAGGGGTTTGGTTTTTCTCTCCGAAGGCTTGAGATGGCGAGCATTATTCGGAGGAATTCGAAACCACTGAAGGTCCATTAGAGGGTCCCTCAGGACTTAATTGGGGTGACACAGAAGTAGATTAAGAGGAAAAGAGAGAGGTTCCAATAAAGACATAATAGACATGATAGAAACCATCATAAAGAATAAAATTACTCAGCATGTAGATAGTCATGAACTAATGAGAGGCAGCCAACATGGCTTTAGACAAGGAAGATCTTGTCTTACTAATCTGTTATGTTTTTTTGAAGGAGTGAATAATCAGGTGGACAAAGGTGAGTCGGTTGATATTGTGTATCTGGACTTTCAGAAAGCCTTTGACAAGGTCCCTCATGAGAGACTTTTGGCAAAACTAAAGAGTCATGGGATAGGAGGCAGTGTACTATTGTGGATCAGGAACTGGTTAAAAGATAGAAAGCAGAGGGTAGGGCTAAATGGCCAATTTTCCCAATGGAGAAAGGTGAATAGTGGTGTACCCCAGGGATCTGTGCTGGGTCCGCTGCTTTTTGACATATTCTTAAATGACCTGGAAAGTGGAATAACGAGTGAGGTTATCAAATTTGCAGATGACACAAAACTATTTAAAGTTGTTAAAACCCAAGAGGATTGTGGAAAATTGCAAGAGGATCTTGATAAATTGGAAGACTGGGCATCAAAATGGCAGATGAAATTTAATGTGGACAAGTGCAAGGTTATGCACCTAGGGAAGAACAACCCAAACTATGGTTACACGATGCAAGGTTCCACATTAGGAACCACCACCCAGGAAAAAGATTTAGGCGTCATTGTGGATACCATGTTAAAACCCTCGGCCCAGTGTGCAGCGGCGGCCAAGAGAGCAAATAGAATGCTAGGTATGATAAGGAAAGGAATGGAAAATAAAACAAAGGATATTATAATGCCTCTATATCGTTCCATGGTGAGACCGCACCTTGAATATTGTGTGCAATTCTGGTCGCCGTATCTTAAAAAGGATATAGAGTTATTAGAAAAGGTTCAGAGAAGAGCCACCAAAATAGTAAAGGGGATGGAAGGATACTCCTATGAAGAAAGGCTAAAAAGGTTAGGGCTCTTTAACCTGGAAAAGAGACGGCTGAGGGGAGATATGATAGAAGTCTATAAATTAATGAGCGGAGTGGAACGGGTAAACGTAGATCGATTGTTTACCTTATCAGAATATAGAAAGACTAGGGGACATGCAATGAAGCTACAGGGTAAACTATTTAAGACTAATAAAAGAAAATATTTTTTCACTCAACGTGTAATCAAACTCTGGAATTTGTTACCGGAGGATGTAGTAAAGGCTGTTAGTGTAGCTGGGTTTAAAAAAGGTTTGGACAAGTTCCTGGAGGAAAGGTCCATAAGCCATTATTAAGAAGGGACCCAGGATATCAATGCTTGAACCAATACAAGCATTGTGGAACCTGTGTCCCTTGGGGAAACTGCTAGGTACATATGACCTAGATTGGCCACTGTTGGAAACAGAATACTGGGCTTGATGGACCTTGGTCTGACCCAGTATGGCATATCTTATGTTCTTATAAGACAAAAGTAACCCAAATGCCCTTGAGTACAGAGCAGACAGAACTTAAAGATTGCAAATTATCGCTGCCTACCGATAGCCAGATTAATATTAATAAAATACAGCCTCTAAAATGCTTGTATGCAAATGCTAGAAGTCTAAAAAATAAGATGGGAGAGTTGGAATATATAGCACTGAATGAGAGGTTAGATATGATTGGTATCTCAGAGACATGATGGAAGGAGGATAACCAGTGGGTACAAACTATGTCGTAATGATAGAGCAGATCAAATTGGTGGAGGGGTTGCACTTTGTTAGAGAGAGCATTGAGTCACAAAGGATTAAAGTTTTGCAGGAAACAAAATTCACCGTAGAATCTCTATGGATTGAAATTCATGTAAAAAGGGGACGAGGGGAAGGTGATGGCAGTGGGGCTGTACTATTGACCGTCTGGCCAGAATGAACAAATGAAAGATGAAATGATCAAAAAAATCAGGGAAGCTAACAAACGTTGCAGCACAGTAATAATAATGGATGATTTCAGTTACCCTGGTATTGACTGAATCAGTGTCACGGCAGGACATGCTAGGGAGATAAAAATTTTAGATGAAATACATGACTGCTTCTAGGAGCAGCTGTTCATGAACCGACCAGGGGGAAGCCATTTTGGACCTAGTCCTTAGTGGAACACAAGATCTGATGCAAGAGATAAGGGTGTTGGGGCCACTTTGCAATAGCGATCATAGCTATTAATAAATGGAGGAAGGATGGCAAGGAAATCCATAGTACCACCTTATAACTTCCAAAAGGGAGACTATGATAAAATGAGAAAAATAGTTAAGAAAAAACTAAAAGGAGCAATTGCAAAGGTTAAAGATTTACATCAAGAATGCTTGTTGTTTAAAAATACTATCTTGGAAGCCCAGACCAGCTGTATTCCATGCTTTAAGAAAAGTGGAAGGAAGTACAAAAAACTGCCAGCATGGTTTAAAGGTGAGGTCAGAGAGGCTGTTGAAGCCAAAAAAGCATCTTTCAGGAAATGGAAGAAGGCGCCAAATGACGAAAACTGGGAACACAAGCACTGGGAAGCTAGATGCAAGGCATTGATAAGGCAGGCAAAGAGAGAATTTGAGAAGTTTGCTGTGGAAGCAAAAACGCTTAATAAAGACTTTTTCAAGTACATTCATAGCAGAAAACCTGTGATGCAGTCAGTTGGACCATTAGATGATAGAGGGGTAAAAGGGGTACTAAGAGGGCATAGCAGAGGGACTGAATGAATTCTTTCCTTAAGTCTTTACTGACCGTAATATAAAGTTCTCCAGGACCAAGCAGGAAGTCAGTCCTCACATATGGGTGTCATCAGCGCCGATGAAGCCCCAGCGGAGCATTTCCCCAGCTTTCTATGAAAGCCTTTGGGAATGCAGGCACGCATGCGCGGTTCCCTTCCCGCCTAAAGGTGCCATCTTACCTCAGTTTCTTTTTTTCCGTGAAGCCCACCGGACGTGTGTCCAGTTCTCCCGATTAAAATTAGATTTTTCAGCGATTTTCGCTATTTTTTTCTACCCGGTTCGACGCCGGTTCCTCTCCCGCCGGGTTCGGTACACCGGTATCGAGCCCGATTCTTCTTTTTCGGTTTTTGCCCTTCGTGACTGGCGTTCGCGCCCTTTTTTCTATTTTTCCCTGGAAGGCCGGTCCTTTGACCTCGCGGGGACTCTTTTTTCCCCAATGGCTTCCAGCGGTTTTAAGAAGTGTAATCGGTGTAAGAAACTAATGTCTCTCACCGACACACACGACTGCTGCCTGCGGTGCCTCGGCCCCGACCACGACCCTAAGTCGTGCGGGGCATGTGGGAAGATGTCTTCCAAGGCACTCCGAAGTTGTCAGCAGCAAAAGGAAAGGCTTTTCTCGGATTCAGCCTCCGGCCGGGCCCGGACCTCGTCTGAGGCCTCGACATCTCGGGATTCCGATCCCGAGTGCTGTCGAAGCTCCTTGGACAGGGGGTCCCCCGACCGGGAACGCAAGAGGAAGAAGCGGCTCGCGAGGGCATCGTCGGAGGAGGTCCCTGGCTCCTCGAGGGCCAGGTCTAAGACCCCTGACCATTGCCCCGGGCCCATGGAACAAGAGAAGCCTGCCAAAGTTCCTCGCGTGGAGCCGGAGTCTGCTGGACACGTAAGCCCCGCAGTCTGAGGACTCTCCTCCCAGGGAGCCGATGTCGGGCCCGGCGCCGCCGGGGCCCGAGTCGGTGGCTGCTGCGTCTCCCGAGCTGAGTCTCAGGATGACAGCCTTGGAGAGCAGACTGTCTGCCTTCATGGAGCAGCAGCGGGCACTGATGGCCAGCCTGTCTGGCGCATCTGCCCCGACCACCGGGACATCGACTTCGAAGTCGACCCCGGAGGCCGAGCCGATACTCGAGTCCATTGTGGCTCGGAGTCTACCTCGGTTGCGGTCTCCCTCGACCTTTCGTTCGGGACCGAGGGCGTCGACGCCGGTGCTTTCGGCATCGGGGCGGGTGTTCCAGGGCCCCGCGGGGTTGGACCCTGACTCCTCCTCGGATGAGTCAGCTTGGGAGACGGAGGATGAGGAGTCCCCTGATACCTTCAAGACTCCGTGCGTCCCTTCGGACTCACCGCAGTCTGAGCCCCGGAGTAGATCCCCTCCGGAGGATACCCGGTTCTCGGAGTTCGTCCGGGATATGGCTACTGTCTTGGCTATTCCGGCGGACCCCGAGGAAGAGCCTCGAGCTGAAGAGCTCGAGGCACTGCAGTATGACTCTCCTCCGAAGGGAGGCCTTTACTGTCCTGGTTCCTCCGATGCTGGAACGGTTCCTCTTCCGTATGTGGGAGGCACCGGCCTCGGCCCAGTTCTAAGCAAGCAAGTTGATTCGATCTATCGACTCCGGAAGAGCCCTGGTTTTCAGAAGGCACAGCTACCACACCATTCTATGGTTGTGGAATCGGCCATGCATCGTCTGAAGAGCCAGAAGATGCACTCCGCGGTGCCTCTTGGCAGGGAGGCCCGAAACCTTGATGGCGTCGGTAGAAAGTGTTTTCAGGGCTCGATGCTTGCTTGCCGTGTCCAGTCCTACCAGTTGTACATGGTGTGATGTGGTAGCTTCCCCAGAAGCCATGGAAACAGATGGTGACCCGGTGGAAGGTTGTGGTACTGCAGGATTTTCTCTGCTCAGAACAAGAAACACATGGCTAATCAGCTAACACAGCTCACCTCGGAGGAAGGGAGAAGCAGAGTTACTGATTGGGCACGCCCTAGCAGGAGGCGGGCTGCCCAAAGCAAAGGCAGCTTGTTAAACAGAGAGAGACAAGACGGAGCAAGGCAAGGAGGAAGGAAGCAGCAAGAAAGGCAGGAAGCAGCCTTTGATGCAGAAACCCTTGACTTGGAAGGAGAAACACTGCCCAGCTGTAATCCTAGGAGAAGGGGTTCAGAACCAAGAAGCAGGTACCAGGGATACTCAGTGCCTGAAAGAACCTTCTGGGAACAAGAGAGGTTGGAAGCACTGAGAGACCCAGGGATAAAGCCCAGGCTTCTGGAAGGGAGAGCTGACCCGTGGAAAGGAAGGCAGAGTGGCAAGGAATTCTCAGACAAGCCACAATACAAGGTACATGGTGTGTTTATGAGAAGCCAGAAAGAGTGAATGCTGATTTTAAAACTCAGGACAGACTCAGGCATTATGAAGGCAGTTGGCTGCAGCCTGAAATTCGTTTAAACAGACCCAGCTTTTCTCACCAGACAGCTGAAAGATTTAGCAAGCAGGCTAATAGAAAGAACACAGCTGACCTGTATGGGAGAGAAATAAGCCAGGAGGAGTTAAACGGTCCTACGTTTGAAGCACGCTTTAGAAGCACTCCTCATACAACTGAACTTGCTAACCCGACACTTACTTACAGAGACAAGTGGGGGAGGGGTAACTCCAGTGCATTGAATGAATGTTTTAACAGAGACGGCATTACTTGCTTTCCTGAAGTAAACTCTGCAAACAATTACTTACCCAAGGAAGGAGCAAATCCTCAGCTTAGCCCAGTTAGAAAGCAGGCTGAATTACTCCTTAGAGAGTTCAAAGAATTCTTAGACAAACGAGCAATTCCTGACCAGAAGCTAGCACAACCGGAAAAAGAGTCCTGAAGCAGAAATGCCCTTGGCTTGTCCTTTGCCAATGATTGAACTGAACCAACCAATGGACTGCTCAACCTGTCTTCCCCCCGGATACTCTGCCGTTTCTACTCCACGTCTTGGTCGGTCTGGTGGCGGCGTAGCCGTCTTGCTCCACCCGTCCCTTTCCTTTACTCAGGTCTCTTCCCCATTGTTACACTACCCCGAATCCCTTCTAATTCGCCTCCACACCTCCCCCCCATTTATGTTCTTCTTATTTACTCCCCCCCTGCCCTTCGCGCTGAGCTCTGGGACGCCCTTCTCCTAACCTTAACGGATATCTCTCTAGCTTTTCCCCAAATACTTATAGCAGGAGACTTTAATCTCCATATTGATTCCCCTGTCTCTTCTAGAGAACACTCCTTTCTCTCCCTCCTTCATGATCTATCTCTCATACAACATGTCTCTATCCCCACTCACCAAGCAGGTCATACTCTTGACCTTGTTCTGACACCCTCCTCCTCCTGCCTCACAGTTTCTGACATTAGTTCTACCAGTCTTCCTTGGTCCGACCACGTTTGCCTTGCCATGTCCTGCTCCTGGCCAGGAAGTCCTCCCATTCTGGCTTCTTCCTCATCTCCCACCTCCCAATCAGAACGTCTTTCCCGCTCCCTTACGCCCTCTACAATCCAGCAATTTCCTCCAGCACAGGAAATTCTGCCCCCAGATTTCTCTCTTCTTTCGCCAAATTCACAGGCAACCCTCTGGTCCTCAGTCCTCTCCACTACACTCGATCATATCGCCCCCCTACGTCCCTGTCCACCTCGCCGTCGGCCCTCACACCCATGGTACCACAGTGGCTTACGGCTGCTTCGCTCTCATCTCCGCAGAGCGGAGCGGCTGTGGCGCAAGGCCCCCTCTCCAGCTACTCTAACGTCTTTCAACTCTCATTACTCCTACTACAAATCACAGGTACACAATGCCAAACGCACCTATTTCTCGAATGCCATTACCAATGCTCCTAACCAGACCCGACACCTTTATTCTACATTTCCCTACATGCCCCCTCACCTGATTTCTCATCTCAGCCTGCTCCCCCTCCCACGCAGTTAGCCTCTTTCTTTAGTGATAAAGTAGCATCCTTGAGAGCATCTCTACCCTCCTGCCCCGCTCCAATCCCCTCCCCCCCTCCCATTCCGTCCCCCCCGCCTATTTCGCAGCTTTCTCACTGTTGGGCTTCCTTTGACCCAATCACAGCTCCAGAACTCCATCACCTTATTTCCTCATCTAAGAAGACCTCCTGTGCCCTTGATCCTATTCCCTCTTCATGGCTTCTTACCCCCTCCCTTGGGCTCCTTCCCTTTATCCTTAATATGTTTAATTCTAGCCTGTCCACCGGAATTTTTCCCTCTCCCTGGAAACACGCTCTTATACGCCCCATTCTGAAAAACCCCTCTCTGGATCCTCTACTCCCTGCTCACTACCGTCCTGTCTCTAATCTCCCTTTTCTTTCTAAGCTACTGGAGAAATACGTCTTTGCCTTACTCTCTCACCACCTTGCATCCATTAATTTCCTTCACCCTCGCCAGTCTGGGTTCCGTAAGGGTCACAGTGTTGAAAAGGTTCTTTTGGCTTTCACAAATGCTTTACATGTAGCACAAGATCGTGGTGATATCTCGGTGGCAGTTGCTCTAGATCTCTCTGCAGCTTTTGACTTGGTCGATCACTCCCTACTTCTACAACGCCTACGGGATGCGGGTCTTTGCAGCACAGTCCACCATTGGTTCCACTCTTTTCTCTCCTCTCGGTCCTGCTCGGTTCTTCCTTCCTCTTCTTCTATTCCCCCTTCTGATCCCCACCCCCTCCTCTGTGGGGTCCCTCAAGGTTCTGTCCTTGCACCACTTCTTTTCAATCTCTTCCTAGCCCCTCTTGCCTCTCTAATACAACAGTTTGGTATCTCCTCTTTCTTCTACGCTGATGACATTCTGCTACTTCACCACACTTCACCTTCTAGTCCTGATCTCTCTGCACTGGATTCCTGTCTCTCAGCCTTGGCAAACTGGCTAACACTTAATTGTCTTCATCTAAACTTGACTAAGACTATCGCTATTTGGTTCACTCACGGTGCTCCTTCCCCTTCACTGGCCCCCTCTTTTTCTGGCTCCTCTGTGCCTCTGGTCTCCACTTTCCGGTACCTTGGTGTACACTTCGACTCCGATCTGTCCTATCATACACACATTTCTCACATTACTAAAACATCCTTTTTCTTCCTTCGTCAGCTCCGCTCTGTTCGTCCCTTTCTCTCCCCCTCTGCACTCACTACCCTGGTGCTTTCCCTGGTTATGTCCCGTGTGGATTTTTCCAACTCACTTTTCATTGGTCTCCCCAAATCCCAACTGAATCGTTTGCAACGCATCCAAAATACTGCAGCACGCCTCCTTACGCACACCTCTCTCCGCGACCATATTACACCTCAGCTATTTCATCTTCATTGGTTGCCTGTCCCCTTCCGCACCACTTTCAAACTATTAACTCTGGTCCATAAAGCCTTCCATGACAGCACCCGCCAGTACCTATCAGATCTCCTCTACTTTCATTCTCCCAGATACACCCCTCGCTCTTTTCACCTCAACCGTCTCACTTTGCCTTCCCCCTCCTGTGCTCATCTACAATCCACTCGTTCCTCTGCCTTTTTTTTTGCTGGCCCCGCCCTTTGGAATTCTCTCCCTTCCTCCCTCCGTTTAGAACCCCAATACAATGTCTTTAAGCAAAACCTCAAGACCCACCTGTTTTCCCTAGCGTTTAATCTTCCCTCTCCTTTTGTGTGACTCTACTATCCTCTCTCCTCCTTCCTTCTGACGCTTCCCCATGTTGTTCTGTCTCGTCCTGCCTCCTCTCTTCTACTATCCTTTTTAAAAAAAATTGTACATTCCTTTTCCTTCTCGTTGGCCTTTGGCCTTCTTTTACTAAAATTGTTTTAATTGTACACCGCCTTGGTTATTTCAGAAAGGCGGTTTTTATCAAATAAATAAACATAAACATAAACATAAGTAAAGCAAAGCTTGAATGGTCATTTGCTATGATATCCTAAAATGTATGCTGTTTAAGTACCTGGCTGAAGAGCTTATGAAGAGGTAAAAATAAGCTAAAGCATAACTTGGTTACAATACAGGAACATTATTGTTTTCCCCTTGTTTAGTTGATTTAAAAGTAGAGGTCACATGATGGAATGTGAACTCCAGTGTTGAAAGACATTTTGAGCACAGCATTGAAGAGCCTGTTTTTCCTTTGTTCTTACCTTGGCTAAAAATATTCCTTCACGCCTGTTCCATTCCACCACGGAGCGGGAGAAATAAATCCTTATGTAAAAAGATATTCTTTTGCCTGCCTTATCATTCGACCTTTCACAACTACAACTTCAACCTCAAGGCCGACCCCTCAAACCCTCAAGGTTAGGAGCGGGTGGGTGGCAATGGGCATGTACTTACGGGATCTGGCCAAGGAATTGGCCGGGTTCTCTGCTGGTCTCTCCGGGGAACCCTTGCAGAGATTTAAGTCCTTGTCCTCGGGGATTTGGGACTGCTCGAAGTTCATGTCCCGTGCCGCCTACGATGGCTTCGAGGCTTCGGCCCGAGTTGCGGCCGCTGGCATCGCGGCTCGACGCCAGGCATGGCTGCAGTCATCGGACCTCGAGCCATGGGTTCAGGACAAGTTGGTCGATGTCCCTTGCCGAGGTGAAAACCTTTTTGGCAAGCCCATGACCGAGAAGGCCGCTCAGCTCGAATCTGAGCACCTCACACGGACAAGGCTGTCGAGGAAGACCTCTGCCCCTTCTCATAAAAAGAAGGGCTCGGGTAAAAAGCCCTTTTACCCGAGGAAGGGCACTGCCTACAAACAGTACCCGCAATATCAGGCTGCCCAAGCTGCCCCCCAGGGTCAGCAAGCCAAGGGGCAGGGTAATGGGCCCCGTAGGCAGAGGACCCCCAAGCCATCGGCCCCTGCTACCACTCAGCAGGGTGGGGGCTTTTGACTCCTTGAGCGTAGCCTCTCCTCCACTACTCTCCCAACCCTGCACAGGAGGTCGCCTCGCCCTCTTTGCCTACCAGTGGCCCCTTATCACCGGGGACAGTTGGGTGTTGGAGATAGTCCACAGAGGCTATGCCCTCCATTTTCACCAACTGCCTCCACCATATTTTCCAGGGGAGCCTCCAAGGCCTCCCCTGCACACAGACCTTCTTCTACAAGAGCTTCAAGGTCTGTTGGTGGACAGGGCGGTGGAGCCTGTGCCTCCCCACTTGCAAGGTCACGGTTTCTACTCCAGGTATTTCCTGGTGCCCAAAAGAACCGGTGGCCTTCGACCCATTCTGGACCTCAGGAACCTCAACAAGTTCCTAGTGAAGGAGAAGTTCAAGATGCTTACTCTTGGAACACTTCTGCCCTACCTCCAGCAGGGAGATTGGCTATGCTCTTTAGATCTAAAGGATGCGTACACTCACATCCTCATTCATCCAGACCACAGAAAGTACCTCAGGTTCATTGTGAGAGGAAACCATTATCAATACAGAGTGCTGCCTTTCGGCCTCATCTCCGCCCCCAGAGTCTTTACAAAGTGCCTAGCAGTGGTGGCGGCCTACCTGAGAAATCAGGGAATCTTTGTCTTCCCCTATCTAGACAACTGGCTCATCAGGGGTCAGACGTGCCAGGAAGCCACAGAAGCCACCCTCAGGACTATTGCTCTTCTGCAAGGTCTGGGGTTTGTCATAAACTTCGCAAAGTCCGCTTTGCTCCCCTCCCAAAACTTGGAGTTCATAGGGGCAAGGCTGGACTCTCTGCTGGCAAGGGCTTTCTTGCCAAAGGACAGAGCCCAGCGGTTGTTGGACTTGGCAAATCAGTTTATCAGCAGGTCTCTGGTCTCCACCAGACTCTGCCTGAAGCTTCTATGCCACATGGCCTCGACCGTACATGTGACCCCGAATGCCAGCCTTCATATGAGGCCTGCACAGTGGTGCCTTCGGTCTCAGTGGTCACAGGCCACAGGCAGCCTCAAAGACAGGATAAGGGTATCCAGACAGTTTCTGAACTCCCTCAACTGGTGGCTGCACCCACCCAATCTTCTGAAGGGGGGGTGCCTTTTCAGGTTCCAGGGTACACAGTAGTGCTGACCACGGACGCCTCCCTGCAAGGCTGGGGAGCTCATTGCCTGGGCAAGTGCACCCAGGGCCTGTGGTCTCCCGGGGAGGCTTCACAGCAGATCAATCTTCTCGAACTCCGAGCTATTCGGTTAGCACTCAAAGCTTTCACTCCTACCCTGGTTCACCAGTCTGTCCTGATTCAGACAGACAACCAAGTTGCCATGTTTTATGTGAACAAACAGGGCGGAACTGGGTCCAAGATCCTTTGTTGGGAAGCTCAGGACCTTTGTTCTTTTGCCCTCAAGCACAACATGCTCCTCAGGGCTGTGTACCTTCCAGGCCAGGACAACTACCTGGCAGACAGATTAAGCAGAATACTACAGCCCCACGAGTGGTGGCTGCATCCTTCAGTAGCTCAGAAGATCTTCCTGAAATGGGGTCTCCCTTGGTTGGATCTCTTTGCCAGCCCCTTGAACAGGCAGCTGCCAAAGTTCTGTTCCAGGCAACCGCATCCTCTGCGGATAGCAGCGGATGCTTTTCTGATATCCTGGTCTCAGGGCCTCCTGTATACGTTTCCTCCTACGCCCTTGGTGACCCGAACTCTCTTCAAGATTCTTCAGGACAAGGCCTCGGTCCTGGTGGTGGCTCCCCGGTGGCCGAGACAGCCTTGGTTTCCACTTCTGCTTCAACTGGCGGTGGATCCTCCACTACCTCTGGGGTTGCAACCCGACCTTCTCTCACAGGAGCAGGGTTCCCTTCTGCACCCCAATCTCAAAGCTCTCAATTTGATGGCCTTTAGGCTGCAAGGGTAGTTTTGGCTCCCTGGGGCCTACCTCAGGAAGTTGAGGAGGTTGTCCTAGCCTCTAGGAAACAATCCACTAGGAAAACCTATGCTCTCAAATGGAAACGGTTTTCTGTGTGGTGTCAGCTATGTACAGAGGACCCTTTCTCTTGTACTGTGCCAGTAGTGCTTCAGTACTTACTGCACTTATCAAATCAGGGCCTTAAGTCCAATTCTGTTCGGGTCCACCTCTCAGCTCTAGCAGCTCACCACTCACTGGTGGAGGGACATTCTCTGTCAGGTCACCCCTTGGTGTCCCGCTTTCTCGGGGGCTTGCTTTTACTCAAGCCTCCAATCCGTCCTCCTGCCCATGAGTGGGAGCTGAATGTGGTCTTGCAGCAACTGACTCGCCCACCTTTTGAGCCGATGGCTACTTGTCCACTACGCTTCCTCTCCTGGAAGACCCTCTTCCTGATAGCCCTTACCTTGGCTAGGCGAGTGAGTGAGCTTCAGGCCCTGGTCTGTGATAGGCCTTACACCAGGATTTATCGGAACAGGGTAGTCCTCAGGACTCATCCAAAGTTTCTCCCAAAGGTTGTCTCCTCTTTCCACCTCAATCAGGAGGTGGTTCTTCCAACATTCTACCCTAGGCCTCATGCAAGCCAGGCTGAAGCAGTCCTGCATACCCTGGACTGTAGAAGGGCCTTATCCTTCTACCTTGACCGTACGCAGGGGCATAGAAGGGCTACTCAGCTCTTCGTATCCTTTGACCCCACTAGGTTGGGGTTGGCTGTGTCCAAGCGTGCCTTGTCCATCTGGGTGGCTGAATGTATCACCTGGGCTTACAAGGCGGCTGACCTTCCTTTGCAGGGTAGGGTCACGGCCCATCGTGTCAGGGCAATGGCTGCCTCAGTGGCTCATCTCCGCTCTGTGCCCTTGGTAGACATCTGCAGGGTTGCAACTTGGTCTTCAAGCCAGACCTTTGCAGCCCGTTACTGCCTGGAGAGGGAGTCCCATAGGGACAGTGCTTTTGGCCAAGCAGTACTCCGGAATCTCTTTGAGGTTTAGGCAACTCCTGCCCTCTGTTGGGCTACCGGTGGAGGTTGTGTCCTTGAAAAGCCTTTCTTTGCTGCTGAGACTAGAGGGAGTTCTCTTGTTCAGCCTGGGTTCCTTGGTAGCCCAGAGCTTGGGAGTCACCCATATGTGAGGACTGACTTCCTGCTTGGTCCTGGAGAAAGAGTAGTTACTCACCTGTAACAGGTGTTCTCCGGAGCAGCAGGAATCAGTCCTCACAACCCTCCCTCCTCCCCTTGGAGTTGTAGTTGTACATAGTTTATTTTTCCTTTTTGTGTGCTGTTCTTAGCTATGTCATTTGACTGAGGTAAGATGGCACCTTTAGGTGGGAAGACGACACAAGGAGCAGGAGACGTTGGATGAACAGTTGAGTCTTTATTTGATAGGGACCCCAACGCGTTTCGGCAACGCCTTCCTCAGGGGGATTACAACTTGAACAAACATTAAAACAAAAATAAGAACAATTAAAAACAAGTAAAAACAATAGGCATGATGTTAAATATATATGCAAAACTGCAAAATTAACAACCACATAAAATGCTCTGTATAATACGACAGTTAAAGCAACACAGACAAACGTAGGGCTGAAGAACACAACATAAATAAATAAAGGTATAAATGAGTTAAAATATACTAATCATCACTATATTTGAACAATTGTAGCTTAAAAACGGAAAAAACAAGTGAGAAACAAAAATAATTATATATAAATATAATAGTAATAAATAAATAAATATATACTACCATGTCTAAAATATAGCAGATAACGTAGAAATAATACACCATATAAACTCATGACAGTTGAAGAGATTAATGTGTGACAAATAGAGGAATATTAATGTATGAAGTGGATAAAACAAAATGGTATACTATTGTATAATTAAATACACTAAAATACCCACTGATGAAATTTGACACATATTTGGCCACATATAAATAAGGTTAAAAAGGGAGGAAATAGAAAATTGTTCTAAGGACCAGACTTTTTAAATTAATATAGAGCACACAGAAGCATGAGCACTAGACTCTAGCACCGTTCATCATATTCATCTATTGAATGAGAACGGCAGATTGACAACGAACCCATCATGTTTTAAAATTATAAGGATAAGAAGATACTAATTATAAACGGTCCATAAGTGTTACCTCCCCTTTTATGTGAGAACTTCATGATTATACATAAACAAATAAATGAATACGTTTAATTTTAAATACCGTTCAAACGCTCAACCACGGGAATGTGTGTTATAGATGTCTATCTCTCGTTCTTGTTGTTCGAGTCGGTAGAAACAAACACGTTTGTTCTACAACTATATTATAAGGACACAACACATGTGTGAAGATAATCGCTAGAGAAAAGAAGATTATGTGAAATAAATAGAGAACTTCATGGTACACTCACAAACCGGTCACTCAAAATAACGTGAAGTGCAAGTCACAGGAACTCTTCATGCGGATCGCAAAGCATTGAAAGGAAAACATTCAACCGGGCTGACTTAAGAACGCCACTTTTGGCGCCAAAATTAAGCTCACCTGAGTTTGGAAACAGAATGACAGAAACAAAAAAAGTTCTAAATGTAATTGTGGAAGAACTTTGCACCAACCGGTGGATCGATTCTTGAACGATCTTTAAAAGTGTTTCCCAAATTAAAGTAGGGCTTTTAACAGAAATAATAAATAATAAATTAAATAGAACCATGTTATGAAGTACAAAGAATATTAAGTAATTAAATTTATATTTACAACCTTAAAAAGTGCTTTAAAGATACTTTACTAAGACTTATTCCATAGCACTATATCATGTGTAACAACATATGGAAAAGTAAATGTAAAAAATTATTAAAAAATTATTATGTAATGTAAACAATTATTAAAAAAATATTATTAAAAAATATAATTAAAAAATATTATTATTAAAAAATTATTAAAAAAATATTAAAATATTAAAAAATTATTATAAACATTAAAAGAAACAAATCAGAAACATAATTAAAAATGAAAATCAATAAATGGATAAAATTAATATATGAACTATGATAGTAAAATAAAATAAAATAATGTATTATAATAAAACTTAAAAAAAGGGATAAAGATATATTTTGAACCAAAATGGTGTAAAATATAAAATATATAAATAATAAATAATAATAATAAATAAACATTAAATAATTAAAACCTTAGCAAAGTATCTTACACATGAAAAATATTAATAAGCAAATGAAATTACTAGAAAATGTTATAATGGGAATTCGATCTAATCTGAACATTATTGATAAGTAAATCTGACAACGTTGTAATTAAAATATGAATGAACAATAAATTAGATAAACAATGGATAAGAAATAATTGTAAAAATTAATTATAAAAAAACTGTAAGATCGGTTTCTTGATTCAAACCATATGGTTCTAAGGACTTAAACTCATAGATAAAACGTTGTTCAAACTTCAGGAGAGTATTGTCTATATTGCCACCTCTCCAATGGGGAACTACTGTTTTTAGAACTACAAATTTGATATCACTAATGCTATGGTTATTCTCTAACCAGTGAGCCACTAGGGGTTTATCTGACTGCCCTCTTTGTATATTACTCCGGTGTTCAATTATACGGGTGCGAATTTGTCTTAAAGTTTTACCAATGTATAGTTTATTACAGGGACACTGAATTAAATAGATAACATGAGTAGTCTTACAATTTGAAAAATGATTAAGAAAGTGTCTGATACCTGAGGGAACATGAATGAAATCTTTTTTGACTGTGATGACATGTGTGCACACTGAACAATTGCCACAGCTATAGTGGCCCTTAACTGTGAGGGGAGGTTTCACTATAGATAGTGCAGAAGGAACGAGTGAATTCTTCAGATTGGAACTCCGTTTGTAAGCTATCATCAAGCGCTTAGTAGCGAAAGATGGAATAGTAGTGAGGAGATGCCATTCTTGTTTAAGGATGTTTACAATGGCTTTAGAATGTGAAGAAAAAGTTAAGGCGCAAACAATTTTATCCATAGGATCGCGTGTCTTTGTATTTAAAAGGGTAACGCGGTCAGTGGTACGTGCCCTATAATAAGCCTTTCTTATACATGATGGGGGGTACCCTCGTTGCAAGAATCTATTCTTCATATCTTCAGCTTGTGTTTCAAAATCAGCGTCATCTGTACATAACCTTTTGATCCTTAGGAACTGACTGATAGGGAGATTCTTTTTTAGAGATGGATTATGGAAACTATCATATTTAAGAAGCGTATTGCGGTCCGTGGGTTTGCGGTACAACGTGGTGGAAAAACCTGTAGCTGATTTCTTGATTAAAATATCTAAATAAGAAATCTCATCCATACTATAATTTCCTTCAAACTGCAAGTGTGTGTCAAGTGTGTTCAGCCATGTGTGGAAGGATTGTAATAGTGGTAATGTTCCATTCCAAAGTACAAGAACGTCATCTATATAGCGCTTCCAAAGGAGGATATTAGATTTATATGGATGAAAAGTTAAAAACTTAGTCTCAAAATTGGTGACGTATAGATTCGCCACATCTGGGGCCATGGGGGACCCCATTGCGACGCCTTTTACCTGCTTGTAGAAAATACCTCTAAAACAGAAATAATTTTCGGTCATGGCCAGAGATGCTAGCTGAGTAAGAAAAAAGGTTGGAGTCCTAATAGGTCTAGGCCTTTGTATAAGAGTGTCTGCTATTATATCTAATGCAGCAGATTGAGGAATATTAGTATATAATGACCTGATGTCGAAAGTGGCTAAGATAACTTGATCATAAGGACCCTGAAAATCACGTAACATTTGTATTATATGAGTGGAATCTCTAACATATGAGGGTGCTTGGGTGACGAAGGGCCTTAAATAAATATCCAAAAATTTTGACAACGGTTCAAATAATGATCCAATCGCAGACACAATAGGTCGACCAGGTGGATTGAGTAAAGATTTGTGAACTTTTGGAAGCATATATATAGTGGGTAAAATAGGGAATGGAACCGTGAGAAACTGAATCTCTTTGGGAGTCAGGTAACCCGCTTCTTTGCCAATAAAAAGCAAAGTGTCAACTTTCTTCCGTAAATTCTCTGTGGGATCATCAAAAATCTTTTGATAGTATTCTACGTCATTTAATTGTCTAAGGACCTCTGTCACATAGGCATCCTTATCTTGCACAACTATAGAACCACCTTTATCAGCTGGCTTAATTATAATGTTTGAATTAGACAATAGACCACGAAGGGCCAATTTTTGAGGGGCAGTAAAGTTGTAAAAAGAGTTCGTCTTATTAGTTTTATATAAACTATCTATTTTTTGAAGAACCACATTCTCATATGCAGAGATCATAACGTTAGGTTTTGAAGGTGGAATCCATGTAGACGGTCTTTTAACTATAGACGAAT
This sequence comes from Ichthyophis bannanicus, assembly GCA_033557465.1. NCBI lineage: Eukaryota > Metazoa > Chordata > Amphibia > Gymnophiona > Ichthyophiidae > Ichthyophis > Ichthyophis bannanicus. The sequence goes on along the minus strand of CM066038.1, from coordinate 113,126,795 downwards.
CAACAGTATCAATATGATGTTGATCAAAGTAGTCAATAATTTTTAACTTACGAAAGAATTTGTACAACTCTACATGTGCGGCAAACCTATCATGTGTTTTAGTTGGGACAAAGGAGAGGCCTTTGTTGAGAACCTCCAACTCCATTTCTGATAAAGGATGTTTTGAAAGATTGATTACCACATTTAAAGATCCCAATCGAGATGTCTTTTTGCCATTAGGCTCTGGCTGTGTGTCCTCATTCGTTGTGGGTATTGTCTGTTCGGTGACTCTCCGGGTCTGTACGGACGACGTTGTGGGGACCTTGGGGAAAGATCTCTTTTGCCTTTTTCCCATAATTTGTCCATTTGAAAATCCCGTCTTTTTGCGTGAGTATTATCCTTAGCTTGGCCAGGTTCAGTAGAAAATAGAGGAGCAGATGGATTAATTTGATCCTGTGAGTGATGTCTGGTCCTTTTAATGTGTCTCTCAATTTCAGGAGTCATGGATGGAGACCTAGATCTATTTCTTACCTTATCTCTATGGGTATTTTTCCGTATTTGTTTAGGTGAATCATTCCTTCTAAAGGAAATACTACGTTTTCTTGATTTAGAGTCAGAATTATTATAAGTCCAATAATATACCATATTTGTTTTATAATCCTCTTCATCTCTCTTTAGTTTTTTAATCTTCTTGTCTTTAACACCTTTCTTATATTCTGCTGTGTTTTGATCAAACTTCCTCTTCTCTATATCAAATTGTACATCTTTCTTTTTCAGAATGTCGATCTTTTGTTCAATCTGTGGTTTTAAAATATCAGCCCTACGTTTAGATGTGTTAATTAACAAAATCATTAAATCTAATGAGCATTTGTTTAAAATTTTTATCCAGTTAGACATAAATGTAACATCGTCCTTAAACATGCCAGGTTTTTTTTGGACACGTAGTCCTCTTGGAATAATTTTCTTCTTACAATACTCCAATAAAGATGCTGCGTGTAGATCTTCTCTGATTAAACGTTGTGTCATCCAGACACAGTCTCTCCATTCTTCTTCTAAATTAGGTAGGCCCTCCTCTTCCGTATAAAAAGGGGCCTCAGGGATTAAGGCGCGTAAATCATCTTCCTTATAGCTGAGGACCTCAGTCCATGGAGAGAACATAGCTCCGAAAAACCGGAAACACAAGGAGGAGCAGGCCTCCTGCAAGCAATATAAGACGACACAAGGAGCAGGAGACGTTGGATGAACAGTTGAGTCTTTATTTGATAGGGACCCCAACGCGTTTCGGCAACGCCTTCCTCAGGGGGATTACAACTTGAACAAACATTAAAACAAAATAAGAACAATTAAAAACAAATAAAAACAATAGGCATGATGTTAAATATATATGCAAAACTGCAAAATTAACAACCACATAAAATGCTCTGTATAATACGACAGTTAAAGCAACACAGACAAACGTAGGGCTGAAGAACACAACATAAATAAATAAAGGTATAAATGAGTTAAAATATACTAATCATCACTATATTTGAACAATTGTAGCTTAAAAACGGAAAAAAACAAATGAGAAACAAAAATAATTATATATAAATATAATAGTAATAAATAAATAAATATATACTACCATGTCTAAAATATAGCAGATAACGTAGAAATAATACACCATATAAACTCATGACAGTTGAAGAGATTAATGTGTGACAAATAGAGGATTATTAATGTATGAAGTGGATAAAACAAAATGGTATACTATTGTATAATTAAATACACTAAAATACCCACTGATGAAATTTGACACATATTTGGCCACATATAAATAAGGTTAAAAAGGGAGGAAATAGAAAATTGTTCTAAGGACCAGACTTTTTAAATTAATATAGAGCACACAGAAGCATGAGCACTAGACTCTAGCACCGTTCATCATATTCATCTATTGAATGAGAACGGCAGATTGACAACGAACCCATCATGTTTTAAAATTATAAGGATAAGAAGATACTAATTATAAACGGTCCATAAGTGTTACCTCCCCTTTTATGTGAGAACTTCATGATTATACATAAACAAATAAATGAATACGTTTAATTTTAAATACCGTTCAAACGCTCAACCACGGGAATGTGTGTTATAGATGTCTATCTCTCGTTCTTGTTGTTCGAGTCGGTAGAAACAAACACGTTTGTTCTACAACTATATTATAAGGACACAACACATGTGTGAAGATAATCGCTAGAGAAAAGAAGATTATGTGAAATAAATGGAGAACTTCATGGTACACTCACAAACCGGTCACTCAAAATAACGTGAAGTGCAAGTCACAGGAACTCTTCATGCGGATCGCAAAGCATTGAAAGGAAAACATTCAACCGGGCTGACTTAAGAACGCCACTTTTGGCGCCAAAATTAAGCTCACCTGAGTTTGGAAACAGAATGACAGAAACAAAAAAAGTTCTAAATGTAATTGTGGAAGAGAACTTTGCACCAACCGGTGGATCGATTCTTGAACGATCTTTAAAAGTGTTTCCCAAATTAAAGTAGGGCTTTTAACAGAAATAATAAATAATAAATTAAATAGAACCATGTTATGAAGTACAAAGAATATTAAGTAATTAAATTTATATTTACAACCTTAAAAAGTGCTTTAAAGATACTTTACTAAGACTTATTCCATAGCACTACATCATGTGTAACAACATATGGAAAAGTAAATGTAAAAAATTATTAAAAAATATATTAAAAAATTATTAAAAAATTATTATGTAATGTAAACAATTATTAAAAAATTATTATTAAAAAATATAATTAAAAAAATATTATTATTAAAAAATTATTTAAAAAAATATTAAAAAATTATTAAAAAATTATTATAAACATTAAAAGAAACAAATCAGAAACATAATTAAAAATGAAAATCAATAAATGGATAAAATTAATATATGAACTATGATAGTAAAATAAAATAAAATAATGTATTATAATAAAACTTAAAAAAAAAGGATAAAGATATATTTTGAACCAAAATGGTGTAAAATATAAAATATATAAATAATAAATAATAATAATAAATAAACATTAAATAATTAAAACCTTAGCAAAGTATCTTACACATGAAAAATATTAATAAGCAAATGAAATTACTAGAAAATGTTATAATGGGAATTCGATCTAATCTGAACATTATTGATAAGTAAATCTGACAACGTTGTAATTAAAATATGAATGAACAATAAATTAGATAAACAATGGATAAGAAATAATTGTAAAAAATAATTATAAAAAAACTGTAAGATCGGTTTCTTGATTCAAACCATATGGTTCTAAGGACTTAAACTCATAGATAAAACGTTGTTCAAACTTCAGGAGCTGCGCAGGTTTATGGTCGTTGATGTGATCGGAGTTTGCAGCTTCGGGGCAAGTTACCCCGTGTTGCTCAATTTTAAACTGAGACCATTGGTTCATACAAATCAGGTTTTTAGTAAATTGTGAACTGCTGTGTGAAATCTGAATGTGACATTAGAACTCTTTCTCTATAACTGGAGGGCTTTTCATAGTTAGGCTTAACCTCTGGCAGCTTGGCCGGTTTGGCTCTCCCAAATCCTTGACCAGCTTTTCCAGTGCTTCCCCAAACAGGAGCTTCCCCTTGAAGGGGAGTCTCCTTAGACGAGTCTTAGATGACACATCTGTGGCCCAATTACGCAACCATAACAGGCGTCAAGCTGCTACCATTAAGGCCATACCCTTGGCCAAAGCTCGCAAGAGATAAAAGAAAGCATCCACCAAATATGCCCTTCCAGACTCCAGCTTGGCCACCTCCAGTGAAAGCTGGAGGTTTTCTTTCCCGCCTAACTCAGGCAGGCCTTGAGACTGGCGCAAACAGGCTCTAGCCACATTGGCTCCACACATGGATGCCTGTAGGGCCAAGGCATACACTTTGAAAGCCTGATTCAGCAAGCTTTCCAACCATTTATTTTTAAGTACTAATCCCCCTTCCACAGAGATCATGGTCTCTTTGATGACTGTAGAGACCAGGGCATCCACCTTAGGTACCTTGAGAACTGCGCAGCGTCTTTTGGGAAAGCCGAAGGGCTTCATTGTAACACGCTTTCTTCTTTATTTCTGATAAATTGGTTTGAAGTAATGAAGACAAACGAAGACAGTGCTAGTTTCATTTAATGTCTACCCCCTGAGGAAGAATTGAAACGTGCAGAAAATGGTACCTTAGAGGTGGCGTCGGGGATGGTATTTAACCATTGTGAGACTACAGCACGTTCGGTGTTTTGCAATTTCAAATAAGAACACTTCAATATGCAGATAGGTTCTGATTGTCCATTCAAGCATAAATTGTTCAGCTAACAGTGTTATGAACCAGGTTTATGGTCGTTGATGTGATCGGAGTTGGCAGCTTCGGGGCAAGTTACCCCGTGTTGCTCAATTTTAAACTGAGACCATTGGTTCATACAAATCAGGTTTTTAGTAAATTGTGAACTGCTGTGTGAAATCTGAATGTGACATTAGAACTCTTTTTCTCTATAACTGGAGGGCTTTTCATAGTTTAGCAGCGATACACCCCTCTACTAAAAGAGACCAACAGCTCATAGAGGTTAAGCCTAAGACATCGAAAGGGGCCTCATCAGACCGAGGGACTTTCATCGGTTCAGGGTAGTTCAATTGGCACCCTATCAGTGGTGGCATTATGTGCCCTTTCGGTGTGGGCTAGGAGCTGGAAGACGTTTCTTCTCAGGCTCTGGTGCTGCTGCCAAGAAGCCCCAGTGAGATCAGGAAAGCTCAGGTGGGACAGGTACCTATTGGCGGGAGGCTCCACCAGTTTTATCTTACCTTTCTATTGTCGCTGTGCACGACTCCTGTCAAGTGGTGGGCCATGCAGTATATCCTTGAGAGGCTCTTGCAGATAGAGGCGTTGGTGCCAGTTCCCACAGACCAGTTAGGAAGCAGTTGATATTTCATTTACTTTGTGATCACCAAGAAAGAATGATCTTTTTGGCCGATTCTCAACTTCAGATACATCAGTTGGGCATTATGGGTGCCATATTTTCACATGGAAATGTTGAAGTCCATCATTATTGCGGTGCAGAAAGGCGAATTCCTGATGGCCTTGGACCTCACAGAGGCCTATCTGCATGTTCCTGTGTAGGCCGAGCACTAGCATTTTCTGCAATTTGTGGTTCCCATGTGCCATTTTCAGTTTCAGGCCCTGCCATTTGGTTTAGTGATGGCTCTGCGAACTTTCACACAGATCATGTAGGTTGTTGCGGCAGGCTATGTCATCAGTGGGTTCTGATGCCATCCCTATTTGGACGACTGGTTGATACGGTCTAGTCGCTCGAAGAGAGTTGGGCAGGCAGTTAGAGAGTTTTGACTCTACTACAGGATCTTGGATGGGTGTCCCGCATGGCCAAGAGCAGCCTGGTTCCCTCCTAGGAAATTACCTGGGGGCCTGCTTCGACACACAGATAGGATGCGTGTTTTTGCCCAGGGATCATGCACAGAAGCTGTAAGATCTGAATGAGCGGTTCTTGGAGCAATGGGTGCCCACGGCCTGGTCGTTCCTCCAAGTTCTGGGGTCGATGGCGGCGACTTTGGAGCTGGTGCCTTGGGCACAAGCCCATATGAGGGCTCTCCTGTGGTCCCTGCTTATGCAGTAGTCATTCCAGGTGCACTCGATGCCCAGGAAGTTAGAATGTCCCCCATAAGTGCAAGCCAGCCTGGACTGGTGGCCAGACCCGACCAAGTTGTTTTGCAGGTATGCCACTGGAAGCTCCGGAGTGTACAGGGGTGATGACCGATGCCAGTCTATCCATTTGGGGACTCACTGCCTGTCACAGGTGATGTCGCAGGTGATGTCACGGAACAGAGCGGCTAGTCCATCAATCGCCTCGTGATGCAAGTGTTGTTTCTTGTGCTAAAAGCTTTTCTTCCGCTGGTGCAGGAAAATGCAGTGAGAATTTTGTTGGACAGTGCAACGATGATGGCAAACATCAGTCATCAAGGCAGAATGGGGAGTGCAGTCTTGGTGGAGGAGATCTGCCCGTTACTTCTTTGGGCAGAGTTGCACCTCCTGGCCTTGTCAGCGGCACACATGGCAGGAAAAGAAAATGTGCAGGCCGACTACCTCAGCCGCCAATGATTGGATCCGGGGGAGTGGAAGGAGGCAGCTCTGGCCTTTTCTTCCTCCTACCCTGAGGCCAGGCTGTATCTTAAACGACATTGGCCACCATTTTTTATGTACCTAGCAACATTCTGATTCAGAAGCAGATTAGACTGCCCATAAATAGTACAGAAACTTATTTGCTTATTTATTTAAACCTACTTTCTTATAAACTTAAGTATTTTCAACTGTTTTGATTAGATTTAATTGCTTACTTTTTAGCTAATTTTTACTGTCCTCCTCCTCCTCTTTCTCCATCCCCCATCATCCCCATCTTAGATTTGATTTACAACTCCATTCCTATGGCTCCATACCACTTTGTATTTCTTTTTCTGACACTCCCTAACCTTCTCCCCCTTCACTCTCGGCTCAAAACCCCCTCTCCTTATCACCCTCTATCTTTCCCATTTCTCTTCCCATCTTGTCTTCCTCCCTTTCCTCTACTCTTGAACTTCACCTTCTTCTTCCTCTCATTCATCCCTCTCCTTTCTCTTTTAAACCACCTCATCCTTGTTTCCGCCATTCTGTCTCCTCTCTTCCTCACACTCTTCTTCTCCTTTTTCTTTCATCTGGTGACATTAATCCTAACCTTGGCCCACTCTCACCCTAGACTTTTTTCTCACTCCTGCTACTTACTTAACCACTCTAATCTCATCCATATTCCTCTTCTTTCCTCCTCCTCTTTCCCTTTCGCTTGTGCCCTATGGAATGCTCATTCCATAGGTATTAAACTCCCCTTTACTCATGATCTTTTAATTTCTAATTTTTTTTCAACTTCTAGCACTTACTGAAACCTAACTTCTCCCTGATGACACTGCTTCAGTCGCTGCCCTCTCTGACAGCAGCTACCAGTTCTCGCACACTCCTCGTACCACTGGCCATGGTGATGGTGTGGGTTTTCTCCTTTCTGCCAATTTCAACCTCTCCCTCTACCTCAGTCTCACTCTTTTTCCTCCTTCAAAGTCCACTCCATCCATTTTTTTTTAATCCTTTACCTCTCCGGATAGCTGCTATCTATAGACCACCTGACAAATCCACCTCCACTTTTCTCACTGACTTTGACTCATGGCTTTCCTTTTTCCTTGATTCTTTTCCCCCTCCCTTATTCTCGGTTACTTTAATATTCATGTTGATAACCTTCTGATCCCTATACTTCCAAACTCCTTTTCCTTACTTCCTCATTTAACCTCCAGCTTTGCTCTTCTGCCCCCACTCATCAGCACGGCCATTGCCTTGATCTTGTTTTCTTCTGTACTCTAATTTCCGTACCTTAGTTCTTCCCTTAGCTTCACTCTTTATAATTCCCCACCTCATTCTCGCCATGTTTTCTCCTACCTTTTTAGGAATCTTCATGCTATCAATCCATTGGCTTTCTCCACTATAGTCTCATCACCTCTCTCCTCCTCTTTGTCTTCTAACTACTGATGAAGCTATAGTTTCCTATAATACTGCTCTCTCCTCTGCTCTGGATACTCTTGCTCCACCTAGTCTTTGTCTTGTGAGGCGCACTATACCTCAGCCATGGCTGTCTTCAACTACTCTCTACCTTCGCTTCTGTGCCCACTCAGCTGAGCAGATTTTGCTCAAATCCCACTCCCTTTCTGACTTTCTTCACTTCAAATTCATGCTCGTTTCCTTCCAATCCGTCATAGCTCTTGCCAAACAATACTACTATGGCCATCTTTCTTGCCTCTGACCCTGTTGTTTCTTCTCTTTCTGCCCAAACCTTAGCCGACTATTTCCATAACAAAATCCACAAGATTATACTCCAGTTCCCCTCAAGATCAGCTTCATCCACTCTTCCCCTTCTTCAATACCAACTTTTCCCTTCAATCTCTGTTACCCTTTCTTCCTTTTCTAAGATTTCCAATGAGGAAACCTTTCATCTTCTTTCCTCCTCTAAACTTCCTACCTGTTCTTCTGATTCCCTTCCCATCTCCTTAATTCCATCTCCTTTTCTGTCATCCCTTCCATCACACACATTCTCAACTTTTGTTCTCCACTGCTACTTTCCCTGCAGCCCTCAAGCATGCTTTGGTCACACCTCTCCTCAAGAAACTTTCACTTTACCCTACTTGTCCTTCTAATTATCAACCCATCTCCCTTCTTCCTTTCATTTCCAAAATTCTTGAATATTCAGTTCTCCGCTTTTGCCTTGAATTTCCCTTCTTTCAAGTTCTCCTTGATCCACTTCAGTCTGGCTTTGGTCTCTCACATTCTACTGAAACGGCCCTTGCCAGAGTCTCCAGCGACTTGTTCTTGGCTAAATCCAAAGGCCTTTACTCACTCAGTCCTCATTCTTCTTGACCTTTCTCCTGCTTTTGACACTGACACCACCTTCTCCTTGATACATTGTCTTCACTTGGTTTTAGGGGCTCTGTACTGTCCTGGTTCTCTTATCTCTCCCAGTGCTCTTTGTGTCTGTTCTGGTGGTTCCTCCTCTTCGGCTATCCCTTTCTCAGTTGGTGTACCCCAAGGGTCTGTTCTAGGCCCACCTCCTTTTCTCTCTCTATACCCAGTCCCTTGCACCTCCTCCCATGGTTTTCAATATCATTTTATGCTGTTAACTCTCAAATCTATTCATTTACACCTAATATTTCTCCGACACTTCAAGCCCATATATCTGCCTGCCTATCTGACATTGCTGCCTGGATGTCTCACTGCCATTTGAAACTGAACACAAAACTGAGCTGCTTATTTTTCCCCCCAAACCCTCTCCCCTCTCTTCCTCCTTTCTCTATCACTGTTGATAACACTCTTCTGCTTCCTGTTTCCTCAGCCCGTAACCTTGGGGTCATCTTTGACTCCTCCCTCTCCTTCTCCACACTTATCCAACAGATAGCAAATACCTGTTTTTTTTCTCTATAACATTAACAAAATTCACCCTTTCCTTTCTGAACACACTATTAAAACACTTATCCACTCTTTAATCACCTCTTGCTTAGATTATTGCCACCTCCTTCTTGCTGTTCTCCCTCTGAGTCATCTTTCTCCCCTTCAATCTGTTCAAAACTCTGTTGTGTGGCTGATCTTCCGCCAGTCCCATTATACTCATATAACCCCTCTTCTTAAATCACTTCATTGGCTTCCCTTCCATTTCCAATACAGACTTCTCCTTTTGACCTATAAATGCATTCAATCTGTTGCTCCTCACTATCTTTCCTTTCTCCTGTCTCTCTACACCCCTCCTCTGGCTTTCTTCAACTCCAGATTTCAATCCTTTCACCTTGCTGCTCCTTATGCCTGGAACAAACCACCGGTATCTTTTGTCACCAGGTGCCCCTAGTGGTTAGTTGGAGTAAGGGCATCTGGCGCATTTAATTAATTTTTAAGGAGTGATTGACCTGAAGGGCCTAGAGGATTCTGGTCCTTGTAGTGCAGAACTCCTTATGAAGAACGATTCAAGCCAGAGTGTAGGGTAACAAGGCTTTATTTCCCCGGTCAATGCTAAGGTCCAGTAAGACACAAAGAAAGTAAATACAGTCCTTCTCTTTAACAAAAAGGTTCCACGAACATTTCAAACAGTTGACTGTTGTAGGTTTCACAGTTAAGTGTAAGTCTGGGCTAAGGCTTCTTTTAAATCAAAACAAAATTAATACATCAGCAGAGAAATGGTTACAAGCTTCACCATCAGCAGAGTTCTTTCCTCTCTACAAATCTTGCAGGGAATTCATGCTAGTTGCTGAACAAAGATTACATTCCATCGGCTCCTCCTGAGGAATGGGAATACTGTTTTCATATTCAAAGTCCATTGACTCAGGGTCACTGCCCTCTTCAGATGAATGACAATTTTCACTCCCTGTTAACTCCTCACAGGAACTCTTTTGCTTCCCATAAAACTCTCTTACTAAGTTATGGGGAAATGCTTTTTAAAAGGTCAGTTTTACTTCTTCTCCCCTTATAAAGTTTATCTCTTTGAACAGGGTTTTCATCAGTAAAACTTTCTCTAAGAATTAACGATTTTGCATACCTTGGCTTCTCTAAGCTGCCACACCCAGAGCTCTCCTTGTAACGTGCTTTCTCAGGCAGACAAGCTGTTCTGTGCAGTGCTCTGCTTTCAGGGCTATCAGGCAAACCCGGTATGGATTTCCACCCTCTGTGGTTCTTATCAAAGGTATCTTTGTGGTAGGAACTTCCCTTCCTTGTTCCTTGTTGGTTTGATACAATGAACTTACTTGGGCTAGGAGAGTTGCTTTTACCAGGCAAACTGCTTCTTCTGTTTGCTTTGCTATGGACTCCGTCCCAATATGTTTGGCCTCGATGGACTCTATCCCTTTGAGTGAAACTCCTTTGGATTCTGTCTCCTTGAGTTGGCTGCACGTGGAAGCTGTCCTGTTCCAGGTTCCTTTTCCCACAGCTATCCAAACTGCTGCTCCAAGCTGTGCTCCGTCCTGAGCCTCTTGCTGAGCCTCTTGCAGTATTACTTGCTGTGCTTCCGGCTATGTTCCTGGTTATGCTGCTTTCGCGGCTCCCACTGCTTCCATCATTTCCGTTGCTTTCAGGGCTCTTACTGCCCTCACGACTCTTACTGCTCTGCCCTTCTACCATCTGGTTTCCTTTATAAAGGGATTTTTGGTTTGAACATTTTGGGCTTGACCTCAGGTGAAACTGCTTGCTACTAATGCAATCAATGTCAGAGCACGTTGCTTCTGGCTCTGTGGAATTACTCATACGCCCTCTGGCTGTGCTGCGCTGGAACTGCGCTCTCTGCATCTTCTCAGTTCCATGTAAAACAGGGTTTTTTTCTAAAGCTACTTCTTCCATAGCTTCAGCCTTATGACACTTTTTTACATCAGGTTTCATCTCTTCCCCCTTTTCAAATTCATGATAAAGGCTCACCTCTTTAAGGACACTTTTGGATCTTAATCCTTTGTTCTCCTTCTGTCTCCTTACACTTCCCTATTATACTCTCGTTCTCATCTATTGTTCTGTCTGTCTTGATTAGATTGTAAGCTCTGATGAGCAGGAACCATCTTATTATATATGTCTGTACAGCACTGCATATGCCTTGTAGCGCTATATAAATGGTTAATAGTAGTAGTAGGAGTCAGTGTTTCACCGGATCACCCTTAAGTGGGGGACCCTGATGATGGACCTCATGGCATTGGCCGCCAATGCGAAGGCAAGATGTTTTTTTAGTGACAGAAGGGAACAGATGTCCAAGGGTCTGGATGCTCTGGCACAGCTTTGACCGTCAGATCCTGTTGTTTCTCCAGGATCGAGCAGGAAGTCAGTCCTCGCATATGGGTGACATCGGCGTCGACGGAGCCCTCATGCGGAGCATTTCCCCAGCTTTCAAAGAAAGCCTTTGGGAATGCAGCACGCATGCGTGGTCCCCTTCCCGCCCAAGAGTGCCATCTTGCTCAGTCTTCTTTTTTCCGCAGAGCCCAACGGACGTGTATCGTGGTCACCCGTGAAAAAAGCTGATTTTTCGGTGTGGATTCGTGTAATTACTCGGTTCGACGCCAGTTCCCTTTCCCGCCTGGGCCCGGTATACCGGTATCGAGCCCGGACATCATTTTTCGGTTTTTGTCCTTAGAGACTAGCGTTCGCGCCATTTTTACATTTTTCCCTGGCAGCCCAGTCTTTTGACCTCGCAGGGGCTCTTTTTCCTCCGATGGCTGCCAGCGGGTTTAAGAAGTGTGATCAGTGTAAGAAACTGATGTCTCTCATGACACACACGACTGCTGCCTCCGGTGCCTCGGGCCTGACCATGACCCGCTGGTCTGTGTCCCGTGTGGCAAAATGTTTTCCAAGGCATTGAGGAGCCGACAGCACCAACGCAAAAGGATCTTCTCTGATTCCGCGTCTGGCCGGGCCCGGACTTTTTCAGAGGCCTCGAAGTCTCGGGAGTCCGACCCCGAGCATCATCATGGCTCCTCTGAGAGGGGGTCTCCTTTGCGGGAGCACCGCAGGAAGAAGAAACCCGCGAGGGCGGTGTCGGTGGACGCTCTTGGCTCCTCGAGGGCCAGGTCGCATAGCCACAACCACCGTCCCAGGTCTTCAGAGTCGGAGAGGCCTGCTAAGCAACCTCGTGTAGAGACGGAGGCCCCGAGTCACGTGAGTACTGTAGTCCTCGTGGACTCTCCTCCGGGGGAGCCGACGTCGGGACCGATGCCGTCGGGGCCCGAGTCAGAGGCTGCTGGGTCTCCTGAGCTCGGACTCAGGTTGACGGCCTTGGAGAGCAGCTTGGCTGCCTTCATGGAACAGCAGCGGGTACTGAGTGCCGGTCTCACCGGTGCATCTGCCCCGACCACCGGGACCTCGACGTCCAAGTCGACCCCGGAGGCTGAGACGATCCTCGAGTCCATGAGATCTCGAGTTGATCCTCGGCCGAGATCTCCCTTGATCTCCCGTGCGGGACCGAGGTCGTCGATGCTGGTACCCTCGCCGTCGGGACAGATGGCATTGGTGCCCGCCCGACCGGAGCCGCTCGACTCCTCCTTGGAGGGGTCGGGATGGGAAACTGAGGACGAGGAGTCCCCCGACACTTTTTGGACCCGGTGCGTCCCTTCGGACTCACCAGAGTCTGAACCTCAGAGAAGGTCCCCCCCGGAGGATAACCGGTTCTCGGACTTCATGCGGGACATGGCCAAGGCCTTGGCCTTCCCCGCGGACCCCAAGGAGGAGCCTCGAGCCAAGGAGCTCGAGGCCCTACAGTATGACTCTGCCCCAAGGAGGCCTTTACTGTACCGGTTCCTCCGATGCTGGAACGGTTGCTCTTCCGCATGTGGGAGGCGCCGGCCTCAACGCCGGTTCTTAGCAAGTGGGTCGATTCCATTTATCGAGTCTGCAAGAGCCCTGGGTTCCAGAAGGCACAGCTGCTGCACCATTCCATGGTTGTGGAATCGGCCATGCATCGTCTGAAGAGTCAGAAGATGCACTCCTTGGTGCCCCCCGGCAGGGAGGCCCGGAACCTGGATGCCCTCGGTAGAAAGTGCTTCCAGGGCTCTATGCTTGCTTGCCGTGTCCAGACTTACCCAGCTGTACATGGGCATGTACCTACGAGACCTGGCAAAGGAGATTGCTGGGTTCTTTGCTGGTCTCTCCGAGGAACCTTTGCAGAGGTTCAAAGCCTTGTCATCTGGGATCCGGGAGTGCTCGAAGTTTGTCTTGAGCAGCCTATGATGGCTTCAAGGCTTCGGCCCGAGTAGTCGTGGCCAGCATCGGTGCACGCCGTCAGGCCTGGCTACAGTCATTGGACCTCGAGCCATGGGTGCAGGACAAAGTTGGTCGATGTCCCTTGCCGGGGTGAAAACCTTTGGCAATCCCATGGCTGAAAAGGCTGCAGAACTCGAGTCCGAGACTCTCACTAGGACAAGGCTGTCCAGGAAGACCTCTGCCCCTTCTCAAAAGAAGAAGGGCTCGGGGAAAAAGTCCTTTTACCCAAGGAAGTCCTCTGCCTACAAATCTTACCCTCAATACCAGGCCTCCACAGCTCCCCAACAGGGTCAGCAGGCCAAGGGGCAGGGACATGGGCCCCGTAGGCAGAAAACCCCCAAGCCACCACCTCCGGCTCCTGCACAGCAGGGAGCGGGGTTTTGACTCCAGTGGCATAGCCTCTCCTCCTCTGCTGGCACCTCTCAGTACAGGAGGCCAGCTGACCCTGTACGCCCACAGGTGGTCAGCCATAACAGGGGATACATGGGTGCTCAGCATAGTCCAGAAGGGATACTTGCTCCACTTCACCCAGTTACCTCCCTCCTACTTTCCAGGGGAGCTTCCAAGACTCCCTCTGCACAGGAACTTACTCCTTCAGGAGTTGACAAGTCTTCTAAAGGGGCAGGCGGTGGAACTGGTGCCTCACCACCTGAGAGGGCAAGGCTTCTATTCCAGGTACTTTCTAGTACCAAAAAGGACAGGAGGCCTCAGGCCCATCCTAGACTTGCGAAATATCAACAAGTTCCTGGTGAGGGAAAAGTTCAAGATGCTTACCCTTGGAATACTGCTGCCCTACCTCCAGCAGGGAGATTGGCTATGCTCCTTAGACCTAAAGGATGCTTATACTCACATCCTCATTCATCCAGACCACAGACAATATCTCAGATTTGTAGTGGGAGGAAATCATTTTCAGTACAGAGTACTTCCATTTGGCCTAACCTCCGCACCCAGGGTTTTCACCAAATGCTTAGTGGTGGTAGCGGCCTATCTCAGAGTCCAAGGCATATTTGTCTTTCCATACCTGGATGACTGGCTCATCAGGGGTCAGTCTCCACAGGAAACCAGACAGGCCACCCTCCGCACTGTCTCCCTTCTACAGCATCTGGGGTTTGTCATAAACTTTGCAAAGTCCACTTTGCACCCCTCACAAAACACAGAGTTCATAGGAGCATGGCTGGATACCTTTCAGGCAAAGGCTTATCTGCCTATAGACAGGGCCCACAGACTGATGGACTTGGCCAGTCAGTTTCACAGCAGTTTCCGCCAGGCAATTCCTGAGACTATTGGGCCACATGGCGTCCATAGTCCATGTTACTCCAAATGCCCGTCTGCACATGAGGCCTGCTCAGTGGGGCCTCAGAACTCAGTGGCTGCAAGCCACAGGGCACTTGGGAGACAAAGTAAGGGTGTCCAAACTGCTGGCGGCCTCCCTGCAATGGTGGCTGCATCTCCCGAATTTAGTGCGAGGGGTGCCTTTTCAGCCACCTCCACAAACACAAGTGCTGACAACAGATGCTTCTCTTCAGGGTTGGGGGGCACATTGCCAAGGGGCCTGCACCCAAGGCCTCTGGTCCCCTTGGGAAGCCGCACAGCAGATCAACTTCTTGGAGTTGAGGGCTATCCGTTTGGCTCTCCAAACTTTCTCTCATGCCCTCTCTCACCAGTCTATTCTGGTTCAGACCGACAATCAAGTAGCTATGTTCTATGTGAACAAACAAGGAGGCACAGGGTCCCGACTTCTGTGTCAGGAGGCTCAAGCCCTGTGCTCATGGGCAGTCCAGCAGGGCATGCTTCTCAAGGCAGTTTATCTGCCCGGCCAAGAGAATTACCTGGCAGACAGGTTGAGCAGGATTCTGCAGCCACACGAATGGCAGTTGAATCCTCTGGTGGTTCAGCGAATCTTCCTAAGGTGGGGTCTTCCAACCATCGATCTCTTTGCCAGTCCACTCAACCGTCAACTACCCAGGTTCTGCTCCAGACAGCCGCATCCTCTGAGAATAGCAGCAGATGTGTTTCTAATCTCTTCGTCGACGAGCCTGCTATATGCGTTTCCTCCCACGCCTCTAGTGGCCCGGACCTTTTTCAAGGTGCTTCGGGACAAGGCCTCGGTGATTCTGGTAGCCCCCAGATGGCCAAGGCAGCCGTGGTTTCCACTCCTTCTGCAGTTGGCTGTGGACACTCCACTCCCTCTGGGGGTGCAACCCGATCTCCTATCACAGGATCAGGGATCTCTCTTGCACCCCAACCTCCAGTCCCTCCAATTGATGACCTGGATGCTGAAAGGATAGTTCTAGCTCCCTTACTGCTACCTAGGGAAGTGGAGGAGGTGGTCTTGGCCTCTAGGAGGCACTCCACTAGAAAATCTTATGCCCTCAAGTGGCGGAGGTTCTCCACCTGGTGTGCTCAGCACAAGGAGGATCCTTTTTCGTGCCTGGTGCCAGTGGTGCTGCAATATTTGCTTTACCTGTCCGACCTGGGCCTTAAGTCCAACTCTGTTCGGGTCCACCTCAGTGCTCTCTCCGCGCACCACTCACCGGTGGAAGGTCATTCTCTGTCAGGCCATCCTTTAGTGGCCCACTTCCTCAGAGGCCTCCTTTTGCTCAAGCCTCCGATTCGTCCACCTGCACCTGAGTGGGATTTGAATGTGGTCTTGCAACGTCTTACTTGCCCACCATTTGAGCCTATGGCTACTTGTCCTTTACGCTTTCTTTCCTGGAAGGCGTTGTTTTTACTAGGTCTTACCTCAGCAAGGCGAGTCAGTGAGCTGCAAGCTCTGGTCTCAGAGCCGCCATACACAAGGTTCTATAGGAACAGGGTGGTCTTACGGACTCACCCAAAGTTCCTTCCAAAAGTTGTCTCCTCCTTCCATCTCAATCAGGAGGTGGTTCTTCTGACTTTCTTTCCCAGGCCGCATGCCAGCCGGGCTGAAACAGTCTTGCATACCTTGGACTGTAGGAGGATGTTGTCTTTCTACATTGACCATACGCAGGGGCATCGAAGGGCTGTTCAGCTCTTTGTATCTTTTGATCCTAATAAGTTGGGGTTACCTGTCTCCAAGCGTACCCTGTCCATTTGGGTAGCAGACTGTATCGCCTGGGCGTACAGGGCAGCCGGCCTCTCCTTGCAGGGTCGAGTCACGGCCCACTGTGTCAGGGAAAAGGCTGCGTCAGTAGCTCATCTCCGCTCTGTTCCGTTGGCAGACATCTGCCGGGCCGCTACTTGGTCTTCAAGCCAGACTTTTGCGGTTCACTACTGCCTCGAGAGAGAATCCCGCAGGGACAGTGCTTTCGGACAGGTGGTACTCCGTAATTTCTTTGAGGTATAGGCAACTCCTACCCTCCGGCCCTGGTGTTGGGCTACCATATGGGGGCGTTCTCAGAGAAGATTCTTTCACGCATGCTGGGGCTCTAGAGAGAGCTCATTGTTTAGCTTTTGGGCCCTGGTAGCCTAAAGCTGGGGAGTCCCATATGTGAGGACTGACTTCCTGCTTGGTCCTGGAGAAAGAGTAGTTACTCACCTGTAACAGGTGTTCTCCAGGAGCAGCAGGAATCAGTCCTCATGACCCTCCCTCCTCCCCTGGGAGTTGCAATCATATAATTCATTTTTGTTTTTTGCTATCTTTTAGCTATGTCATCAAACTGAGCAAGATGGCACCCTTGGGCGGGAAGGGGACCGTGCATGCGCACTGCATTCCCAAAGGCTTTCTTTGAAAGCTGGGGAAATGCTTCGCATGGGGGTTCCGTCGACGCCGACGTCACCCATATGTGAGGACTGATTCCTGCTGCTCCTGGAAAACTCCTGTTACAGGTGAGTAACTACTCTATGTTTCTACCTTGGCCCCTGATAGGGTGGAGAGTATAGAGGATAGAGGCCCATTGGGAGATGGTGGTATGGGATTGGCCTCTTCAGCTGTGGTATGCGGACCTGCTTCGATTATCGGTGGGGACTCTGTGGCGTCTTCCAGCATGGGTCGACCTCTTGTCTCAGGGTCTGATCTGCATGCCTCAAGTGGATTGATTCTTGCTTATGGCCTGGTTCTTGTGCGGGCTTGGCTAAGGAAGAAGGGCTATTTTGTGCAGGTGATTACAATCTTGTTGAAGTCGTGCAAGAGATCCATGTCCCCCATCGTATATTCAAGTATTGCGGCTGTTCAAAAGTTGGTGTGAGGATCAAGGACAGCACTATTTTACAGGGAAACATTCTCTGTAAACCACCTTGAATTAATAAGGCGGTATAGAAAACCTGTTAAATACAATAAATAAATGTATGTATGCCTTAGGAATATACAGTACATCAATATTTTAGGCCCACCCAAACCACTCCGTCTCCACGCCCTTACCATGCCTCCCTAAATTTTCTCTGCTTCAGTTCCTGAGATCTTGGCCTTCCTACAGGCTGATGTGGCAAAAGGGTCTGGCCCTAGACTCATTGCGTGTAAAGGTAGCGGCGCTGGCTTGCTATAGAGGTTGCGTGCAGGGAGTGTCTTTGGGAATGCATCCAGATGTGGTTTGGTTTCTCCGAGTCATGAAACAGCTGTGCTCGCCGGTGTGGGCCATGGTTCTGTCATGGGACCTTAATTTGGTCCTTTCAGCACTCACAGAGGTGCTTTTGAGCCTTTGGCAGCAGCGATGCTAAAGTACCTTACCCTCAAGGTGGTTTTCCTGGTTCGCTCGCTGGATCTTGGAGTTACAGGCCTTGTTCTCTGAGGAGATGGTGGTGTTGTGGCTGATTCCATCCTTTTTACCATTTCTACAACTTAGACTAATATTTTATAAAGATAAGAAGGTGCCATCTTGTTTTTATAAAATTGACTTAAAATAGTCACCTTAAAAAGTGCTTTTATTAGGTGTAATGTAAAAAAATTTCCCTGTAAGAGGGTAATTTTCTAAAGTCATTAACACACGTATGTGGCGGTTTAAAATACCGACCAGCATAAAAATATGTGCATTGACATGAATGAGCTTACTTTGCCAGTTGGCATATCCATTGACACGGTGTGGGCGGAGTGCAGGCATTGTTTGCAATTATGCATCCTTGCAAGAAGCAATAAATGTCTTCTCTTACTTTTAAGGTACAATCCCTGCCACTAGCATTTTATAAAGACAAATAGGCACCTATGGCCCTTATTTCAGAAGAATCCCCACATGTAAATCTCAGCTTTAAATGTGTAGATTGCCGACAAGTGGCAAGAGCAATTTTAGAAAGCCATTACTTAACATGAAATGATCCACATGATGCAGAAAATTTAGGGAGGCATGGTAAGGGCGTGGAGACGGAGTAGTTTGGGTGGGCCTAAAATATTGATGTACTGTATATTCCCAAAGCATACATACATTTATTTATTGTATTTATTTAACAGGTTTTCTATACCGCCTTATTAATTCAAGGTGGTTTACAGAGAATGTTTCCCTGTAAAATAGTTATCTCCAAGTTATAATGCCCTGTTCAATGTAATTTCAGTTTGTTCAATGTAAACCGCACTGATGCAGAATAGCGCAGTATATAAGAGAATGTAAATAAATAAAATAAAATAAATAAAATAACGTAGCATTCCAACTTTTACATAGAACAGGGTTTGGAACTTGAGAGATTAAATAGGATACAATGGGAATCTTAACAAGTATAAACTATGTACAATTGCATGGATGCAGTGTAACTTGTGTCTGACGTTGTTATCAATGTGTTGGGGAGATAGTCCAGGAGGATTAACTGAGGAATGTAATATCAGTATGTTCATGGGGTGAGTCCATATTATTATCCTAATAATATCTAGAAACCAAAATTACACGCCACCCAGCAACATGGATCCATTCTTGAAGTTAAAAATGAAGTAAAATACCTAGGAGTCACACTAGACCAGCAACTCACATTCAGAACCCACATTAAAAATAAAACTAAAGCCATATATAACAAAATCCACCTCCTCAAACACTTAAAACCACTTCTCCACAGCAACGATTTCAGATCATTGATGCAAGCGATGATTACCCTACACATCGACTACTGTCTACTCCATGGCCTCCCAAAACAAGCGATCCACCCTCTACAAATGGCACAACATATGGCAGCTCGCATCATCTCAAACACATACCTTACTTAACATATCGCACCCACACCACTCCCTCTATTTTCTCCCCGTACATAGCAGAATTAAATATAAAATCATAGTGACAACGTTCAGAGTTATCAGGGAACTGGCACCTTCTACCTTAATCCAGTTAATCAGGAAAACACCTAATAATAGACGCAGAAGAGCACCAATGGCCAATACTCTTCTATTCCCACCAGAATTCAGAAAAATTAAACAACAAACCAGCTACAGAGCTTTTGAATACTTATCTCTGATGCTCTGGAACTCATTACCAGAAACACTGAGACATATAACAGACCTCTCTACCTTTCAAACACAACTAAAAATGTTTTTATTTATAGAACACTTTGGTGAAAATGAGACAAATTCACCAACCGCCCTGACTCAACCCCACTAAAATACCAGAAGCAGCACACCATCCACTATGTTACATCCCTTTCCTAAAGAACCTCAGGACCCTTATAATTTGTATGTAGTTCATGTTAAATCATCATGTATATATTCCTGATCTCTTGTTATTTACCGATCATGTAATTATCTAAAAGTTCTCTTTACACATGTAACTTCCACTTTGTTCAATGTAACTCAGTTGTTTTATGTAAACCGCTATGATTTATCGATATGATGGTATAGAAAACACTAAAATAAATAAATAAATTATGCTCCATAATTTGAAGGACTTTCTTCTGGATTGTTATGTTCATGAGTTGGGATCTTAGTATTCCACAAAGAGGTGAGTCTTTATAGCTTTCCTATATCTGATACCATGTACCGGGTCCAGTGGGGCCCCGGCTTCTGGAAGGCACTACTCCCATACACCTCTATGGTGGTAGTCAACCATGCACCGGCAGAAGTTGACCGAAGACTCACACCTCCATGTCCATGGGCAGAGAGTCCTACACCTTTGACATCCTCGGATGCAAATGCTACCAGGGCTCAATGCTGGGTTGCCGAATCCAAGCCTGCCAACTGTATATCTGCATGTACCTCCGGGACCTGGCAAAGGAACTCGCAGGTTTCTTAGTGGGTCTTGGTGGGGATCATCTCCAGCGGTTTCAAACCCTCACAAAGTGCATTGGGGAGTGCTTAAAGTACATGTCCCGGGCTGCCTATGATGGCTTGGAGTCAAACACGAGGGTGGCTGCTGCAGGCATTGGCACTCAACACCAGGCTTGACCCCAGGCATTGGACTTTGAGCAGTGGGTCCAAGAGAAACTCCTTGACATCCCCTGCCTCGGGGAACACCTCTTTGGCAAACCGATGAAAAGGCATTGGAGATACAGACCGAGTTCCTCACAAAAACTCTGCTCTCCAGGAAGACCTTCACCCTTCCTAAGAAGAAACCATTGGGAAGAGGCCCCCTTTTCAGAGAAAGGGCCAGCCTTATTGAGTCTACCCCCAATACCAGGCCCCCCAGACCCCACAACAGGGTTACCAGGGCAAGGGAGCGGGCCAAGGCCTGCGCAAGCCTAAGGGCTCCAAGCCCCAGACTCCAGCCCAGGCTGGGTCGGGGTTTTGACTCCCTGAGCATAGCCTCTCCACCCATGGAGGAGCAGTTGTCAACAGGGGGGCGTCTGATTCATTTTGCCCATCGGTGGCCTGCCATCACCACCAACTCCTGGGAACTACAAGTAGTCAGAGAAGGCTACCTCCTTCACTTGGACCAGATGCCTCCCCCTTTCTTTCCAGGAGAGCCCCCTCGGACTCCCCTGCACCAGGCCCTGCTACTGCAGGAACTCACAGGCCGCCTCCTTGGACCTAAAGGATGCTCACACCCACATCCTCATTCATCCCTGTCACAGGCAGTACTTAAGGTTCATGGTTGGGGGCAACTACTACCAGTACAGAGTACTACCCTTTGATCTAGCCTCCATACCAAGAGTCTTCACCAAATGCTTGTCAGTGGTAGCTGCCTACATCTGTCTTCAAGGGGCCTTCGTCTTCCCATACCTGGATGACTGGCTCGTAAAGCGGGACACTGCCACCGAGGTGCAACATGCCACGACCTGCACCATCAGTGTCCTACAGTATCTGGGGTTCATAATAAACCACCCCAAGTCCCACCTCACTCCAGACTAGGACTTTGAGTTCACAGGGGCCTGACTGGACACTCTTCAGGCCAGGGCCTTTCTTCCTTTGGACAGGACAGGTCACCACAAGGCTCTGGCCACTGAAGTGCAATACCGTCATGCAGTTTGTGCTCTGCATGTTAGGCCACATGGCATCCACAGTCCATGTGGTTCCCAACGCCTGCCTTCACATGTGGGTGGCCCAGTAATATCTTCACTCCCAGTAGACACAAGCTACAGGCAGGCTCCGTGACAAGGTTGTAGTGTTCTGCCAGCTAGCGGAGCCACTTGACTGGTGGTAGGCCACATAGAACCTGCAGGAGGTCATGCTCTTCCAGTCCCCAAATCCCCAGAGAGTACTCACCATGGATGCTTCCTTACTGGGCTTGGGTGCCCATTGTGAAGAACTTCACACGCAGGGCAACTGGTCCCTGGCAGAAAGCCAGCAACAGATCAACCTGCTGGAGCTCGGGGCCATTTTTCTGGCAAACAAGACTTTCCACCATCACCTGCAGCACTAGTCGTGCTAGTCCAAACAGACAACCGGGTCGCAATGTTCTACCTGAACAAGCAGGGGGCACAAGGTCTTACCACTTCTGCCAGGAGGCAGTAGCCATCTGCTCGTACGCAATCAGTCAGGGAATGCTCCTCAGGTCCGTATACCTTCTGGGCAAGGACAATGCCTTAGCGGACAGACTAAATGGGGTTCTCCAGCCACACGATGGTGACTAGACTCTAGGGTGGCACAGCGGCTCTTCCGACTCTGGGCCACCCTGAGTCTGGACCTCTTTGCCAGCCTGAACATTGCTCAGTTGCCCCACTTATGCTGTCCCCAGCCGCACCTGTCCTGGATAGCGGCAGACACCTTCCTCATCTCGTGGATGGAGGGCCTTCTGTTTGCCTTCCTTCCCATGCTACTAATTGCCCAGACCCTCTTCAAGGTCCTTTCAGGACAAGGCTTCCATGATCCTGGTGGCCCTGCGGTGGCCCAGGCAGCCTTGGTTTCCCCTGTTGCTCTATCTCATGTCGGAGCTCCTGGTCCCTTTGGGGAACACCCTGGGGCTATTGACCCAGGAGGAGGGCTCCCTTCTTCACACAACCTGGGGTCTCTGACGTTGACAGCAAGGCTGCTGAACGGATAGCCTTAGTATCCTTCAACCTCCCAAGGGAGGTGGAGGAAGCCCTCCTTGCCTCTCATCAGAATTCCATGAGACGGGCCTATACCCTCAAGTGGTGCAGATTCACACTGTAGTGCGTAGAGCAGCAGGTTGACCCGTTCTCTTGCCAGGTGCACATGGTGCTACAGTATTTGCTTCATCTCTCGCACAGGGGTCTTAAGTCCAACTCCATCAGGGTGCACCTGAGTGCACTCTCAGCGCATCATCATTCTAGGGAGGGGAAACCTCTTTCTGCTCAGCCCCTCATTACTCTGTTCATGTGGGGCCTTCTGCTCTCATAGCCTCCCATCCGCCCACCTTCGGCAAAATGGGACCTCAAGGTGGTCTTGACGCAGCTCATCAAGCTACCTTTTGAGCTCTTTCTACCTGCCATGTGCATTACCTTTCCTGGAAGGTTGTCTTCCTGGTGGCGCTCACCTCTGCGTGCAAAGTCAGCGATCTTCAGGCCTTGGTGGCAGAGCTACCCTACACTAGATTCTATAAGAACAGGGCCGTGCTTCACACCCACCCAAAATTCCTTCTGAAGGTGGTGTCCATGTTACACCTCAATCAGGAGGTGGTGCTCCCCACCTTCTCTCGGCCAACAAGGCAGTGGCTGTTCTCCATACTCTGGATTGTAAGAGGGCCCTGTCCTTCTACCTGCGACGTACCCAGGGCCACTGCAAAACCTCACAGCTTTTTGTTTCCTATGACCCCAGTCGCCTGTGGGAGACTGTTACAAAGTGGACTCTGGCACCTGGTTGGCAGACTGCATCGCCTTCGTCCACAATCAGGTTGGGATTTTGGAGCACTGGGTCAGTGCACACAATGTCAGGGCTGTGGCAACCTTGGTTGCAAGCTTGCACTCTGTCCCAATGACAGACATCTGCTGGGCTGCCACCTGGTCCTCAGTGCACACTTCTGCAGCTCACTACTGCCTGGAGAGGGCTGTACCCCGTAATCTCTTCGGGGTCTAGGCAGCTCCTACTCTCCGACCCTTCTTGTTCAGGCTAGTGAAGTGATGGTTCTCCCTGGACACTGGTGTCCTTAGAGTCTCTCCTCAGACTCTCTTGCACCTTCTCATTACTGTGCCGTGTTTTCTACAGGTTCTCTGTAGCCTGTAGCTAGGGAGTCCCATATGTGAGGACTGACTTCCTGCTTGTTCCTGGAGAAAATGTAGTTACTCACCTGTAACAGGAGTTCTCCAGGGACAGCAGAAATCAGTCCTCACAACTCTCCCTCCTCCCCTTGGGGTTGCTGTGAATGTTTTTTGCCATATTCTTTTCTCAGCTCTAGCTATGTCGTCTGACAAAGATGGCACCCTTGGGTGGGAAGGGGACCACACATGCATGGTGGCATCTCCCAGAGGCTTTCTTTGAAAGTGGGGGAAATGGTTCCGCAAGGGCTCCGTCGGCGCCGACATCACCCATGAGGACTGATTCCTGCTGTCCCTGGAGAACACCTGTTACAGGTGAGTAACTACACTTTTTGGCTAATTTAATTCCTAAATTTTATTTTTGTACTGAACTGATAAAGAGAATAGAACTTGAAAACTAACCACCAGGTCCGTGGAAGGGTTGGGTAAGAGAGATGACTGGGAGGGGTGCCAATGTGCCTCCTTGGGAGGGTGGGGTATCAACACTCAATACTGCTAGTTGATGCAGCAGCAATAGGAGTCTTCTGAGTTCTCATACAATTATTAGTCTCTGGCTATTTCATTGAATGAGCAGCATGGCCAATGGTATCATTCATCCATCTTCCCTCTGTGTGGCCAACTAGAACTTTGGAGAGAGATTCCCCTCCCCAGAGTGGCTGGGGTGCTGGCTGGCACAGTGACAGTCTGCTGATCACAAATAGGCTAGTTCAGTGCAAGGATATCACCTGCAGTTTGTTTGTATTTGAACAAAGGCTGGTGACTTCGCAAGAATGTAAGAATTGCCAAATTGGGTCATATCAGAATTCCGTCTCTAAGAGTAACAAACATTGGGTGCTCAGAGAAAGTGTATAGGAAAAAGGACATATTCAGAGTTGTGAATTTACTGTGCAGCAGTCTTGGTAAAAGAATGCATTGAACCCAGAGTGTGACATATTTGACTATTGTGCTAAATAAACAAACCCTGGACTTTTGGTTGTCATGGGTAGTGGAATAAATTAAGTGCTGGTGCTTAACTTACTCCGTAGATACAGCTAGCCAGATAATTAGCAGTGCAGAACATACATGCTGGGAGGTGACCCATGTGCCACCAACTGGATAGATCTGAGTCTATTGAGCGGTTCTAAATATATTTGGATAACTTATCCGGACAGTACCTGGATATCACTGCCATCCGGATAAATGCCAGTGCTGCCTCTGCTTCTTTCCAGGACATCCTGGGACCAACACATAATTCCCTTTGAATATTGGCCCTGTTGTGGAACCCGTGTGTCTTTTTGGGAACCTGCCAGGTACTTGTGACCTGGATTGGCCACTGTTGGAAACAGGATACTGGGCTTGATGGACCTTGGTCTGACCCAATATGGCATTTCTTAGATTCTTATGTAAAACAGATATGTTGTGATTGTGATTATCCTTAATGTGGTATATTTGGAGACCTATAGGAGCCGATATTCAGAACCCTTAGTTGGTTGGCTAATAGGAGGCTGTCTGGTTAAAGATGCTGACTGCGATATTCAGTGGCACTGTCCAGATAGTGCTGTAGAATATCTCAACAGACATCCTTGCCACTATCCTGTTATTGCAGAAGGCAATCCATGGACGGAGTGAGGGCAGTGTGTACGCTATCCAAATTTTCAGTCAGCACTTATTTGGGGCAACTTAGGCCACATGAAAAACTGTCCTAAATTGTAATCTGGGTAAGTGTGGGCTGAAAATCCTGCTAACCAGATAAGTATCAGCACCTATCTGGATAGTGCCGCTCATCCTGGATATTCATTGTCGGCTCCAATCCGGAGACTGCCGCTGAATATCCCACTGATATTTAAGCATCATGGCTGACTGCTCTGGCAATTAAATATCAGCCCTTTTGAAAATCAGTCCCAGATAGTGACTGTACTTTTACATGTCTGTATATGTAGAGTTAAGTTTATTATTGTTTGCTTAAGTTCTGTTTGTTTTCTTAAGCTTGCGATCACTGGACTTGAGCAACAATAGTATTAAAGACCTCCCTGGGTCTGATTGCTGGGAATCCTTAAACCTAAGGGAGCTGCTATTGAACTACAATCAGATCAGCACCTTGAACATGAGTGTGGATCCTCATAAGTGGGCCCGACTTGAGAAGCTGCATCTCTCTCACAATATGTTGAAACAGGTAAAGCATAAACTCTGGAACATTTGATTTAATTGTTTTTTTTTTCAGATGCCGAACATAGCTTGGTCTTTCTATATTGTGGTGCAGATCTTATCACAAACCAGTAGCAGTGGAGGAGTAGGTTGGTGCTTCAGCAGTGGGCTGTTAACCAGGGAAGCCAATATTCAAGCCCCACTTTTCCCACTGATCCCCCTTGTGATCTTGAGAAAGATACTTAGCTCTCTTGCCTCAGGTACAAACTTGGATTCTCAGCCTTTTAGGACAGGCAAATACCTACTGTAGCTGAATGTAACTCACCTAGACCTTGGGTTTAGAAAGGCAAATAATTAAATCTAAAATGCATACCCATTAATTGGAAACTGATCCCACCATTCTGTTGAATCCTCCTTTTTAGAAGTAGCATGCAAGGCTGTTAATGGTAATTAACTACTTCTCATCTGATCGGTTGTTTTTCTGTATAGCATTTGCAACAGAAACTTGTTTGAAAAGTCATAGGAAATTCTTATCTCCAGGAACAAGCAGGAATGTAGTCTTCACATAATGGGTATCGTCGGTACCGACGGAGCCTATGCGGGAATGCGCTCCAGCGTCCAATAGGAAAGCTTTTGGGAGCATCCCACAGCTCCTGCGTGCTGCCTTCCCGCCTTTCTAACTGTCCCTCTCCAGTTCTTCATTTTCCATGGAGCCGACAGGTCGCATACCCTGTCACCACAGAAAATTTCGTCTTTAATCTTTGTTTTTGTGGTCGCGTCTGCCTTCCCTCGACGCTATACTGGTACTGCCGGTTCTTTCTTTCTGCTAAAAAAAACAAAAAACAAAACAAAAACAGAACTATAGTTTCTGAAGTGGCTTACTAAAGAAACTTTTTTTCCTTGGTGCTAGGCGCCATTTTGGGCACTAGGCCCAATATTTCCTTAAAAATGGAAAAACCTGCTTCAGATTTTAAGAAATGTTCTAAATGTGGCAGTGCCATTTCCGTCACTGACACCCATGATTGGTGTCTCAAATGTTTAGGTCCTGACCACTCTATTTCAGAGTGCCTCTCATGTGGAATGATGTCAAAAAGGGACTGGCAGAACCGAGCTGCTAAACTTAGCACCCTTTTTCCCTCAGACGTGGCGTCTGTTGCATCGACGTCCTCCAGGGCTTCATCTTCCTCCCATGGATCTCAGGTAACTAAACATAAATCTAGCCGGTCCTCAAAGGGTAGATCTCCTAAGTATCGAGATGCCCCTGGCGTTGCCCTTGAGAAATTTTCACCGGCAAAACTGCCCCAGCGGGAGGCTTCGGCTTCCAAAGCATTAACGGGGCTCCAGGATGTTCTCGAGGCCTCAACCTCGGCAGAACTACTGGCGCCATGCTCTGGGGTCCCGGCTGCTTCTACTGGTACCGACACCCAAGCATCGGCAGCGTCGATAGACTAGAGATTCCTTGCTATCGAACGCAGTCTAGCGGCTCTTCTCATGGCTTCGGTACCGTTGAAACTGCTTCAGACACCTCAACTGATACCGATACCGGTACCGACTGCATCAACATCGGCGGGTATGCCACCCGTACCAAGTCATGCGTCTCTCTCCGGCATCGACAGATCAGTACCGGAACAACCCGATACCGACTTCGATTGATACCAGTACCGTGCTTTGCACGATCACCGGGATCGGAGATATTTTGAGTCCTCGGATGAGACTGAAAACTCTGAAGACTCTGCCGATACCAGAGTACTTCTCCCTGAGGATTCCTCTTCTCCTTAGCGCAGAATGTCTGCGCCAGAGGATATGTCCTTTCAGGACTTTATCCGTGATGTGGCTTGAGGCCTTTCCATCACAGTAGCTCCTGAAAAAGAGGCTAGGGCAAAGGAGTTGGAAATCCTCCAATACCCTAAGGCTCCCAAAGAGGCACCTACTCTGCCTATTCGTGATATCTTACATGATCTTATGCTAAGGATGTGGGAAACACCTTTAACCATATCTCCTCATTCTTGAAGACTCGATACCATATATCGAGTTCCACCTTGTCCTGGCTTTCAAAATACTCAATTACCACACCATTCAATGGTGGTGGAATCAGCCATGAGAAGGATGAAAAGTGCAAAGAGACGTGCATCCAATCCTCCAGATCGTGAATGCAGGACTCTCGATGCCTTTGGGCGTCGATGCTTCCATGCTCTCAGCTAGGATCAGTTCCTATATCTTGTATATGGGAATGTTCCTTAAAGAGGTCACAGGAGACTTGGAGTTTATGAGCCCCCTTCTTCCTGATGACAAAAGACAAGACTATCTCACTCTTGTCAAACATGTTCAGGATGTTTCCAAGTTTGTTAATTGTGCAGCCTTTGACTGTTTTGAGTGCATAAGCAGAACCTCTGCTGTTGCCATTGGTGCACGTCGGATCGCCTGGCTTCAGGCATCTAACTTGGAAATTTGGGTACAGGATAAATTAGGAAACATTCCTTGCTCAGGAGAAAATCTCTTTGGCAAGAATTGGCAGGAGAAAGCTAATGAAATAGATGCTGACAATATCACACTGGCTAGATTGTCCAAATCTACAGCCGATCCTGCAAAGAAAAGATCCTCTAAAGAACCATTTTTCAATAAGAAAAAGAAGTTTTATCCTTCCTATACCCAACAGGGACACCGTCCAGGTCAGGCTGCCCAAAAGGGACAGCAGCAACAACCTAGACAACAAAAGAAGCCAAAAGCTGCAAAACCTCAGCCAGCTCAGCAGGCTCAGCCTCCTCAGGGGCTTTGACTCCTTTCTAAAGAACTTTGCCTTCCTGCCAAGGGTCCAGAAACCTTAACCATCCCAGGCAGGTTATGTCATTTTGTCCACAGATGGCACCAAATAACAGCAGAAAATTGGACTCTGTCCATTATATGAGAGGGGTACAAGCTCATTTTCACAGCCTGCCCCCTCCTACAATTATAAGACAGTTCAATTCTCAGACCTCTCTCGACAATCTCTTTGGTCAAGAGGTTACAATGCTCCTTGTTCAAGGAGCACTAGAGGAAGTACCCATTCCCCATCAGGGTACAGGGTTCTACTCCCTCTATTTCTTTATTCAAAAGAGAATTGAACAAATATCTGTTCTGAGAGAAGTTCAAAATGGTCTCTCTAGGAACTCTGCTGCCATACCTTCAAAGTCAGGATTGGCTTTGTTCTCTAGATCTCAAGGATGCGTATACTCATATTCTTATCCATTACTACTACTACTACTACTACTATTCAGCACTTATAAAGCGCCATGCACGCAGTGCTGTATAGCTAACCTACAAGAGGTAGCCAACATACAAGAGAGAGAGTCCCTGCCCGTCAGAGTCATGCTCATCGGAGCTTACAATCTAGTCAGAACAGTACAGAGCATTAGTCAGTTTTTCGCAAGGTACGGTGTGGTACAGTTTGGTCATAAACGTTGATGGGGGTTGGGATAAGATGAGGATGAAAGTCAGGATCTGAATGCAATGGTGAAGAGGTGGGTCATCAACCTGGATTTGGAAAGGGCCAGGGAGGATGCCTGGCGCACAGACGCAGGTAGGCTGTTCCAGGTGTATGGTGCAGCAAGGTGAAAGGAGCGCAGTCGGGAGTTTGTGGTGCGGGTGAAAGGCATTGATAGAAGTGATTTGTTAGCGGAGCGCAGATTTCGAGAGGGGACGTAGGGAGAGATAAGAGGTATTGAGGGGCCATAGAGTGAATGCATTAATAGATCAGTAGGAGAAGCTTGAATTGGATACGGAATTGGACAGGGAGCCAGTGAAGCGACTTGAGAAGAGGAGTAATGTGGGCATGGCGAGGCTGGCAGATTAGTCGAGCAGCGTGATTTTGCATAGATTGAAGGGGAAGGAGATGGCTCACGGGGAGACCAGCGAGGAGTAGGTTGCAGTAATTGAGTCGAGAGGAGATTAAGGAGCAGATAAGCGTTTTGGTAGTGTGTTCAGAGAGGAAGGGGCGGATTTTGCTGATGTTGTAGAGAAAGAAGCGGCAGGTCTTAGCTACAAGCTGGATATGAGCGGAGAAGGAGAGAGAGGTGTCAAAGATAACCCCTAGATTGCCGGCCGAGGGAACAGGAAGGATAGTAGATCCATCCACATGGACTAAGAGAGGGGGAAGTGGGGGGGAGGAGTTGGGTGGAAAGACAAGGAGTTCAGTCTTGGCCATGTTCAGTTTCAATCGGCGATGAGACATCCAGGCAGCGTTGTCTGAAAGACAGAAATCTTGGACTGGGTTGCCGGGGAAATATTAGGTGTGGAGAGGTAGATTTGGGAGTCATCGGCATAGAGATGGTACTGAAAGCCATGGGAGGAGATAAGCGTGCCAAGGCCTTGGGTATAGAGAGAGAAAAGGAGGGGGCCCATGTCTGATCCCTAGGGTACACCAACATGGAGCGGGGTAGGGGAGGAGGAGAAGCCACCAGAGCATACACTGAATGAGCGATGGGAGAGGTAGGAGGAGAACCAGGATAGTACGGAGTCCTTGAAGCCAAGCGAGGAGAGGGTGGTGAGGAGAAGGTTGTGGTCAATGGTGTCAAAGGCAGCGGAAAGGTCAAGAAGGATGAGGATAGAATAGAGGCCCTTAGATTTAGCCAGGAACAGGTCATTGGTGACTTTTGTGAGTGCTGTTTCGGTGGAGTGTAGGGGACGGAAGCCGGATTGTAGTGGGTCCAGGAGGGCCTGGGAGTTGAGGAAGTCGAGGCAGCGACGGACTGCTCGTTCTAATAGTTTGGATATGAAGGGAAGGAGGGATATGGGTCGATAGTTAGAAGGGCATGTGGGATCAAGTGAGGGTTTCTTGAGGAGGGGTGTGACAACAGCATGTTTGAAGTTGATGGGGACAGTTGCAGTGGAGAGTGAAAGGTTGAGGATATCAGTGATGGAGGGGACAATGGTGAGGGTGATGGAATGTAGGAGATGGGTGAGGATAGGGTCTGATGAACAGGTGATGGGTTTGGAGGAGGAAAGGAGGAGTGCAGTTCCTTCAGAGATCGGAGGGAAGGAGGAGAGGGTTGCAGGGGGAGTATGGATGGGGGAGAAATGGGGAGGGGGAGGGGGAGGTAGATGAGGGGGTAGGGAATTGGGGGGTAATCTTGTGGATTTTATCGTGGAAGTAGTCAGGGTTTGGGCAGAAAGGGAGGGCGGGATTGGGGGCGGGGGGACCTTGAGGAGAAAATTGAGGGTATTAAAGAGACGGTGAGGATCAGAGGCAAGGGAGTTGATCAGATGGATGTAGTAGTCTTGTTTGGCGAGTGCTAAGGCTGACTGGAAGGAGCCAAGCATGAATTTGAAGTGTAGAAGGTCTTCCGGGGAAGTGGGATTTGGACCAAGCTCGTTCGGCAGAATGGGCGCAGATGCGTAGGTAATGGATTGTGGGTGAAAGCCAGGGTTGGGGAGTAGAACTTTTGACAGGACGTGGGGTGGGAGGAGCAAGAATGTCAAGAGCTGAAGATAGTGTAGCATTGTATGAAGATAATGCCTCGTCAACGGACTTGGAGGATATAATGGAGGAAAGAGATGGAGAAATGGTGGAGGAGAGAGTCCGGGGATCAATATTATGAAGGTTTCTAAATAGGTCGGAAGAGACAGGACGAGGCTGAGATGGCGGAAGCTGAAGAGTAAATGTTAAGAGGTGATGGTCAGATGAGGAAAGAATTGATTTGCGGAAATTTGAGGGAAAGGAATTGGAGAAGAGTATTAGGTCAAGGAAGTGTCCGTGTAGGTGTGTGGGGGCAGTGGAGCAAAGTTGGAGGTCAAACGAGGAGGTAAGAGCAAGGAACTTTGAGGCATGGGGGTCGGAGAGGTTGTCGATGTGAATGTTGAAATCGCCAAGAATAAGAGTGGGGAAGGAGGGATTCATAAAGGCAGAAAGCCAGGAGTCGAAGTCGGTGAGGAAGATTGATTTTGGATTTGTCAGGTGGGCGATAAATGACAGCTACTCGGAGGGGAAGTGGTGTGAGGAGGCGAATGGAATGGACTTCGAAGGAGAGGGGGGCGTGTGATTGGGATGGCAGGAGGGGTTGGAATTGGCAGGAGGGAGAGAGTAGGAGGCCAATGCCACCACCGCGACCAGTAGATCGAGGTGTATGGGAGAACTGGTAGCCCCCATAGCAGAGAGAGGCAATGGATGCGGTGTCTTCTGGGGGGAGCCAGGTCTCGGTCAAGGCAAGAAGGTGTAGGGCATTAGAGATAAAAAGATTGTGAATAAAAGGCTTTTTTTTAAAATGACTGAGTATGCATTCCATAGGGCGCATGAAAACGGGAGAGTGGGGAGGTGGAGGATAGGGATATGGATAAGGTTGGATAAGTTACGTGTGTATTTCTTATCAGAGTAGCGTGGGGGTCTATTTCTAGGGTAATACCAAGATTTAGAGGGAGCAGGGTGTGGGTAGGTATGTCTGGGTGTGTTTGCTTTCCAAGAGGGACATGAGGGAGGGGAAGTGAAGGGTAAATTGATGGTATCAGGTAGGTTATGTGAGGATTTATTTATGGAGGTAGGGTTGGGGTTGAAATCTATGGATGAGTGATTGTGGGATGAATGAGGGAGGGCGGAAGGAGGGAGGAGCGGGATGTGGATGAGATTAGAAAGGGTACGTGAGGAACTTTTTTTTTAGTGTGAGAAAGAAATCGGGGGTGGGGGCAGGGTTGGGTTTGAGATTACCTGATGAGAGAAGGAGAATGAGAATTAGAGAGCGTTGGTAAAGTGGAGATAATATGGCGGAAGCGAGGGTGGGGTTGCCTTAAAGAGAGGGGGGCTGGTTGGATGCGGGGGATGGTGTGAAGAAGCTCAAGGGCAGATGCTAGGCTGGGGGGAAGAGAGGAGGGCTGGTTGGATGCGGGGGATGGTGTGAAGAAGCTCAAGGGCGGATGCTAGGCTGGGGGGCAGAATGGAGGGAGAAGTGAGGAAGGTAGGGGAGCGAAGGGGGAAGAGGAGGGAGGGTGTTGGTAGGAGGGGAGGCAGTTGGGGAGGATGAGGAAGAGGAGGACAATGTGATGTGGGGCTATGGTAGTGGGCAGCAAGGTCTGAGCAAGCAAAGGGTAGCAAGTTCTAGGCACACAATGGGTAGCAAGTTCTGGGAAACACTGGGTGGCAAGTTCTATGCAGGCAATGGGTAGTAAGTTCTAGGCAAACAATGGGTAGGAAGTTCTATGGAGGCAATGGGTAGCAAGTTCTGTGTAAACAATGGGAAGTAAGATCACAACCAGCAGTAGGAAGCGAGACCAGAGCAGAGATGTGTAGGGTGGTAATCGTGAGATGGTTGGGGTGTGGAGGAGCGATCGTATCTGCTCAGCTCTTCAGAAGCTACGGAGATTTGTTGGAGCTGCACTAACGGTACACGCAGGAGCGGGTCTTGGGTTAAGCTTGAGGGTGATGCAGAGACTGTTTGATCCGGGGTTTTGTTTCTGCCTGCATTCCTGCCTAAGGGCCCTCAGGCGCAGGCCCGCCAGGTGCGGGTGTGCCCGATGGTGCGCTCCAATTTAAAGGGCGGATCACCCACGTGATCCGTGGCATGCTGCCGCTTGCAGAGGGGGCTGACTGCCCGCAGGATCTCCGGAGCGCCCGATGACGCTCTCCAATTTAAAGGGCCGATTGCCCACGTGATCCGCGGTGTGCTGCCGCTTGCAGAGGGGGCCGACTGCCCGCAGGATCTCCATCCAAATCACAGGAGATTCCTCCGATTCCTGTTTCAAGGAAAGCACTACCAATACAAGGTTCTTCCCTTTGACCTGGCATCTGCACCAAGAGTGTTCACAAAATGCATGGCTGTGGTAGCAGCATTTCTCCGCACTGTGGGAATATTCATCTTCCCTTACTTAGACGACTGGCTCATTCGAGCCCCTACAGTGCCAGAGGCCAGCTCTGCTCTATCTCGCACAATGCGAAACCTTCAGTATTTGGGGCTGGTCCTAAACCTCCCAAAATCCAATCTTGCTCCCACTCGGTCCCTAGAGTTCATAGGAGCTCATCTGGATACCAGACAGACAAGGACTTTCCTTCCGCAGCCCCACTGTCTTCGCATAGTACAACTAGCTTCCCAAGCAGTGCTCAAACCTTGTCTCACTGCTCGGAAAATGCTACAATTGCTAGGCCACATGGCATCCACTGTGCATGTGGTTCCTTATGCTCGCCTCCATATACGAGCAGCCCAGTGGACTTTATCCTCTCAGTGGACACAGGCCTCAGGTTGCCTGTCGGACAAAATAACAAACTCAGACCGTCTTATTTTGTCCCTCCAATGGTGGCAATCACCCAGAAACCTTCTGGTGGGGGCTCCTTTCCAGCAACCCCTATCTGAAGCCACCCTAACAACGGATGCTTCCCAGGTAGTTTGGGAGCACACCTGCACGATCTCTCTACCCAGGGTATCTGGACTCCACAGGAGGCCTGTCTTCACATCATCCTCCTGGTGCTCAGAGCAATCTTCCAGCTCTTCGAGTATTTCATGCCCAGCTCAGCTACAAGATAGTCCTAGTTCAAACGGACAATCAGGTAGCCATGTTCTATGTGAACAAGCAGGGCGGAACAGGCTCTCTGTCAATATGCAACAAAGCTTTGCGACTATGGGCCCTTGCCAGAGAGCATCAGATTCATCGCCTTGCGGTGTGTCTTTCAGGCATTCAAAATTCTTGGGCAGACAAACTTAGTTGAGTTCTGCTTCCACACGAATGGTCTCTCCATGCAGACCAGGTTGCCCAAATATTTTGGATTTGGGGAACCCCAGACATAGACCTCTTTGCAAGTCTGCTGAATGCCAAACTTCCCCGGTTCTGTTCCAGAATTCCGACTCGATGTTGTCAGGCAAGGGACGCCTTCCTCCTTCAATGGGGTCAGGACTTCCTATATGCCTTCCCATCCATTCCCCTCATCCCCAAAACTCTATTCAAGCTTCAGAGAGACAGAGGTCATATGATCCTCATAGCTCCACGTTGGCCACGGCAAACGTGGTACCCTCTTCTCCTCCATCTCCGCCTCTGGAGTTGGAATCCGCTCCAGATCTTCTCTCCCAAGAGGACGGGATGCAGTGGCATCCCAATCCCCAGTCTCTGCATCTCAGGGCCTGGTTGCTGAAAGCCTGGAACTTCAGGATCTTAACCTTTCTCAACAGGTAAAGGATATCCTTTATGCTTTTAGGAAATCCTCCAGAAGACGCTCATATGCCTTTAAGTGGAAAAGGTTTACCATATGGTGTTCGCAGAAGGGTCTTATCCCTCTTGCCATACCTCTGGAATCGATACTGGAGTATCTCCTTCATTTGTCAAATGCAGGTCTCAAGACAAATTCAGTAAGAGTCCATCTTAGTGCTATTGCTGCTTCTTACAAGCCTCTAAATGGACAATCTATTTCCTCTCATTCTCTCATAGCGAGATTTATGAGAGGCCTTCTTTTAACAAAGCCTCCCATTAAGCCACCACCGGTGGCATGGGACTTTAATCTGGTGCTCGGGCAGCTCATGAAACCGCCCTTTGAACCATTAGCCACTACATCTTTGAAATTCCTTTCCTGGAAAGTCATCTTCCTCATTGCAATCACATCAGCACGTCGCATCAGTGAATTGCAAGCGTTAGTGGCTGATCCTCCTTATATAAGGTTTCACCATGATAAGGTAGTTCTTAGGACTCATCCACACTTTATGCCAAGGTGGTATCGCCTTTCCATTTAAACCAAGAGGTTTACCTTCCTGTATTCTTTCCGAGGCCTCATGCCTCCAGTGCAGAAAGGAACCTTCATACCTTGGACTGTAAAAGAGCTTTGGCCTTTTACTTGCAAAGGACACAGCAACATAGAAAATCTTCTCAACTCTTTGTTGCTTTTGATCCTAGTCATTTGGGACTTCCAGTTTCCAAAAGAAAACTGTCCAACTGGATCGCACAGTGCATATTCTTTGCCTATGAGAGTAAGAACCTTCCTCTTGAAGGCCATGGCACTGCTCACAATGTGAGAGCTATGACAGCCTCAATGTCTCATCTTCACTCTGTGTATATCGACGACATCTGTCGTGCAGCTACTTGGGCTTCGGTACATACCTTCACAGCCCACTACTGCTTAGACAAGGACTCCTGTTGGGATGCCTTGTTTGGCCAACCTGTTCTTCAACACCTTTTTTAGACTTAATCAACTCCCCTCTCGTAGGATGCCAGAGATCCATGGGGGGAAGTGTGGCCCTTTCACAAGGGCTGACAACTTCCTGGGGCCATCTCCCTGGCATCTGCAGCTAGGGAGTCCCCATATGTGAAGACTACATTCCTGTTTGTTCCTGGAGATAGCGTAGTTACTCACCTGTAACAGGTGATCTCTGGAAACAGCAGGAATTTAGTCTTCACAACCCACCCACCTCCCCTAGGAGTTGTATCTCTCTCTTTCTCTCTCCCCCTCTCTCTTTTGTCTCAGCTATAAACTCAACTGGAGAAGGACAGGTGGGAAGGCAGCACGCAGGCGCTGTGGGATGCTCCCAAAAGCTTTCTAATTGGACGCTGGGGAGCGTTTCCGCGCAGGCTCCGTCGGTACCGACGATACCCATATGTGAAGACTAAATTCCTGCTGTTCCCGGAGATCATCTGTTACAGGTGAGTAATTACGCTGACTGAAGAAGGAGAATGAGTAATTTATTTATTTATTTATTTTATTTAACATTTCTTTTATACCGCGCTCTTTATCATCAGTGCAGTTTACAGTTAACAGAATGACTCGAGGACCGCAGGGCACTCCCGAGTTTACATCGAACAGGGAAAACAACTTGGAGAAAAACAGGGAAAACTATGTACAATTTACATACTGCTGTGTCAATAATGTTAAAAGGGTTGTTGTTGTTAAGTGCCGTCGAGTCTGAGTCGACTCATGGCGACCCTCTGGATAGCTATCCTAAATTGTGTTCGGTCTTCAGTCAGGCGGCTCATTGTTGTCAGACTGGTACCCGTAGCTGCTGTTATTGTATCAATCCATCTCATTGCTGGCCTTCCTCTTTTGCATTGACCTTCTATCTTGCCAAGCATGATGTCTTTTTCTAATGATCTCTCTCTTCGCATGATGTGTCCAAAGTATGAAAGTCAGTCTTGTCCATCTGAGCTTCTAAAGAAAGCTTAGGTTTGATCTCCTCTAGTACCGACTGGTTTGTTCTTCGGGCAGTCCATGGTATACACAGTATTCGCCGCCAGCACCATAATTCAAAGGCATCAATTTTCTTCCTGTCTGTCTTTTTCACTGCCCAGCTTTCACATCCATATGATGTAACTGAAAATACCATGGCTTTAACAAGTCGAATCTTTGTATGGAGAGAGACATCTCTGCTCTTGAGAATCTTATCTAGGTCTTTCATAGCCATTCTGCCAAGAGCAATGCGTCGTTTGATTTCTTGACTGCTTGTTGCTTCTTTATTGATAGTTGATCCAAGTAGGTTAAAGTTGTTCACAATTTCAATTTCTTCTCCTTCAACGATGAACCTGTTGATTATGCCAGTTGTCATGATCTTTGTCTTCTTTACATTAAGGTGCAGGCCCATTTTGAGACTATGTTCCTTGATTGTGAGAAGCAAATGTTTCAGATCATCTTCATTTTCAGCCAGTAATGTAGTATCATCAGCATAGCGAAGGTTGTTGATGAGTCTTCCACCAATCTTCACACTTCTGTTGTCTTCATACAATCCTGCTTCTCTGATGATTTGTTCTGCATATAAATTAAACAGGTAGGGGGAAAGTACGCAGCCTTGTCTTACACCTTTGCTTATTTTAAACCATTCTGTTTCTCCTTGTTCCGTTCGAACTGTTGCTTCTTGATCAATGTACAGATTGCGCAAGAGAAGGATCAGGTGTTCTGGTATACCCATGCTTCTTAATATGGCCCAGAGTTTCTCATGGTTTACACAGTCAAAAGCCTTGCTATAGTCGATAAAGCACAAATAGATATCCTTTTGGTATTCTTTAGTCTTTTCAAGGATCCATCTCACATCCGCAATGATGTCTCTCGTTCCTCGCCCTTTCCTGAACTCTGCTTGCACTTCAGGTAGTTCTTGTTCCAGGTATGGTTGTAGTCTCTTTTGAATAATCTTCAGTAGAATCTTGCTGGCATGTGGGATCAGAGCGATTGTTTGATAATTTCCACAGTCAGTTGGATCACCTTTCTTTGGTATTGGTACAAACACAGATCTTTTCCAGTCAGTTGGCCATGATGTTGTCTTCCATATTTCTTGGCAGAGCCTTGTAAGTATGGTAACAGCTGCATCAGATTGCTGCAATACTTCTATAGGAATGCTATCAATGCCTGGTGCTTTGTTCTTTGATAAGGCTTTCAATGCTGCTTCAACTTCTTCTTTCATCACCAATGGTTCCCGATCATAAGGTACAGGTTGAAACAGCTGTTGGTTCACTTGATCTTTATCATATAAATACTCTGTATATTCCTTCCACCTTTTCTTGATCTTCTCAGCATCATTCAACATAGAACCTTGAGCATCTTGTAACATTCCAATTCGAGGCTGGAACTTTTTCTTTAACTCTCATAGCTTTAGGAAAGCTGATCTTGTTCTTCCTCTAATAGTTTCTGTTTCTATTTCCTTGCATGTGTCATTGTAGTACTTTTCCTTGTCCTGTCTTGCTGCACGTTGGAAATCTGAGTTTTGTTATTGTCTTTCTTTCTCCTCTGGCTTTAGCTTTTCTGCGTTTCTGGGCAATTTTCAGAGTTTCTTCCGTCATCCATTTTGGTCGTTTTTGCTTTTTCACCTTTTGTAGAGACTTCTCGCTTTCTTCGAACACAACCTTCTTGATGTCATTCCATAACTCTTCCGGAGCTCTGTCATTTGTATCTAAAGCAGCAAATCGATTTTGCAGGCAGTCTTTAAATTCCAGTGGTATATTCTCAAGGTCATATTTTGCTGCATTCATGAGTGGTTTACTCTTTTTCAACTTTAGCTTGAGTTTGCATACTAGTAGTTGATGATCTGTATACCACAGTCAGCTCCAGGATTTGTCTTTGTTGATGTTATAGAACTTTTCCATCGTTGACTTCCACAGATGTAGTCAATTTGATTTTTATACAATCCATTGGGTGAAGTCCATGTGTACAGCCGCCGCTTGTGTTGCTGGAAGAAGGTGTTTGAGGTGAATAGATCGTTGGTCTTTCAGAATTTTATCATTCTTTCTCCAGCTTCATTTCTGTTGCCAAGTCCATATTTTCCAACTACTTTGCCTTCTTCTTTGTTGCCAACTTTTGCGTTCCAGTCACCCATGACTATCAGGATATCCTGTTTGCATGTTTTGTCAATTTCAGCTTGTACTTGATCATAGAACTCAATTTCATTCTCTTCTGCAGCTGTTGTTGGGGCATATACTTGAATTATAGTTGTGTTGATAGGCAATCCTCGTAGACGAATAGAGATTAAGCGTTCGCTGACTGTATTGTATTTCATTACAGTTCTTGTAAGTTTCTTCTTTATTATAAATGCAACACCATTTCTTCTTTGTCTTTCATTTCCAGCATAGTAGACCATGTGATCATCTGATGCAAAGTGCCCGATGCCAGTCCATTTCAGTTCACTGACACCCAACAGATCAAGTTGTATACGTTCCATTTCATTCTTATCCACCTCCAACTTCCCTTGGTTCATGCTTCGTACGTTCCATGTTCCAATGTGTAAGACATCTTTACAGCTTCTGACTCTCATTTCATGCTCAGTTACATCAGCAGTCAGACTTCCCGAGGGCTTTGATCCAACCACATCATAAATGCTGGCTTTACTCTGAAAAGTCTTCAGCTCTTCCCCAGTAGCTAGTTGAATGCCTTCCGACCTGGGGGTCTCATCTTCCAGCACCATAGCACAATTTGTTTTGTTGTAACTATCCATTGGGTTTTCATGGCAAGATACAGAAGTAGATTGCCGGGCCTTTCTTCCGCGCAGTTTAAGTTTGGTGGTGTTGCCGTTGTCACAAAAATGTGATCCTCCGCTGTCAACACTATCCCATTCTGCTGCTGCCCAGATGGGTGGTTTGTCTTGGTCTGGCACCTCAGCTGAGACCTGTCCATCTTGGGAGACCCTGCCAGTAGTTAAACTACCGATAGTTTAGCTCTCAGCATCACTGATGCACGCAAGCCCTCACAGCACGACAAGCTGCAAACCAAGTGAGAGGTTAAAAGGGTAGAACAGGGAATAATGTTACAAGGGTAGAACAGGGAGTGAGAACCAGTGTGGACCGTGTTCCATTTACGGGCCACTTCCTCTTATCAAACTTGTATGCTGTTAAGCTTATCAGGTTGAGGGATGGTATGTGTGAGGATGTGAGGCATGAGGGGGATTGTTGTGTTGTGAAAAGTACGTAATGAACAAATGGTAATTGAGTGATGTCCTTGATTGCTCTGATGTCATATGGGAGGTTGTTCCATGATCTGGGTGCGTAGACACAAATGCCCGATTGTTGGTTGATTGTGCCCACTTTGTGGATACTTTTGGCGTAATAAGTGTATTGGAGGAGTGCAACCTCTTGGATCTGTTGTTGGGAGGTTGGGAGATGAGCATGGAGATTGAGGGGGCGCTATGTTGTTTATGGCCTTAAGTGATTAGTAGGGCCTTGAAGGAGATCCTACAGCTTATCGGGAGCCAGTGTAGATCTCTTAGGACGGGGGATATGTGATCTGAATGTTTTCCCTTCTTGAGCCTACTAAAGTTAGTATCCCTTCTCATTTAGTGTGTGGATTTTTGTAATGGTAAATCTAAAAGCGATCAGAATAATTCTCTAGGACTAGTCTAACCAAATCTGTCACTCTTCTTCTTTTTTTTTTAATATTCTGGCAAGTTCTGCAGCAAGTGTAAACCTAGTCATAAAAGGTATTACTGTGGCGAGCTGTGCTAAATTCAGGGGGAGGCCTGTCTCCTCCTCCCTGCATCTAGTGCAGTGCCCTGCACTAGTAATGTGGACCAAACCTGTGTTACTAATGTAGGGCTTAGTAAACATGCTCCTAGGTTTGCTAGAAAACTAAATGAATGGAAATTAATGTGAATATGATGCAAATAACACACTAGACTTACTATAACCAATTGTTATCACATCGCACTGGACCTTATTTTTCAGTTTTACGTTCCTTAGATAAATAACACAGGTACAGTAAAAAAATTTTTTTTTAAACTGCCTCTAATGTTTCGATTGATTTTTACGTTTTTTGGTGCGCTGAATCCAAATCTGGTAACCAATTTGCTCCATCACGTACAGATTTTTTGCTACATTGGGTTAGCAGTTTGAGGTAAACGTTTCAGATTGAGTGCGATCGAGATAAAAGTTTCTTGGATGAATTCTTTATACTAATTGTTTAGTAGTTATTCAAATAAGAATAAAGAAAATTGTAACAAGGCAGCACATAAGAATAGAGTAATGTCAACAAAACACACTGTGA
Organism: Ichthyophis bannanicus; assembly: GCA_033557465.1. Taxonomy (NCBI): domain Eukaryota; kingdom Metazoa; phylum Chordata; class Amphibia; order Gymnophiona; family Ichthyophiidae; genus Ichthyophis; species Ichthyophis bannanicus. Next base: position 113,085,504 of record CM066038.1, on the reverse strand, counting down.
TGGTAGCAAAATTGTCTGCACTTAAAACAGCCACATACATGTGCACAAACATTGAGCATATAAGAGCGAGGTTAGACACAAAGCAAAGCAAAGAAATGTGCAAAAAATGTTGTACAGGTATGTATGTAAGAATAGAAAACGCAAACCGCACCATTGCAATACATGAAGACAAACACCCGATGGTGTGAAAATAAAATTCTAATAAATGAGATCCGACACTGTGGTAATAACTAGCAAATTTTTATTTCAAAGTTTAGTAAAAACACAATATTTGTCAACACAGTTTAGATTTTAAAGTCATTCTTGGGTCAATCAATCTCCTGGTGGGCCCGTTTCTTCTTCCCCCGAATGCTTCTCTTGGTGCGCTGCTCGGCGTATTTTTCATCTGGGGTTTCCCGCAGCAGCAACCAGCAGAAATCAGCCATCATAGTGGTGTTCCATCTTCCTTGGTACCTTCTCTCTGCGTCCTTGATGTCCTGGTGAAACCTTTCACCTTGTTCTTCACTGTACGCCCCCAAGTTTTCGGGAAAGTAGTTCACATGGGAGTGCAAGAAATGGACTTTCAGGCTCATGTTACAGCCTTGTTCTTTGAAGGCATTGAGCATCCTGGCAACAATATCCTTATAGTTCTCATCCCGCCTGTTCCCCAAGAATTTGAGAACAACATCCTTGAAGGAATCCCAGGCTTTTTTTTCTTTCTCAGACATCGTTTCAGCGAATGCGCCATCTGAAATGAGTTTCCTTATATCAGGGCCAACAAACACTCCTTCCTTTAGCTTTACTTCAGAAAGTCGGGGAACTTTGAGCAAAGGTACCGAAAGCACTCACCATCTTTTGGAAGGGACTTGATGAATTGCTTAATGAGACCCAACTTAATGTGGAGAGGTGGTAATAGAATTTTATCACGAGGTACCAAGCTCTCATGAAGAACATTTTTCTCACCGGGTCTCAAATACTCCCGAATTGGCCAGTCTTTTTTCCCCCAGTGTAGGTCGCGGGCCCGGCTATCCCACAAGCAAAGGAAGCAGGGATATTTGGTGAAACCGGATTGCTGCCCTAATAGCATGGATAGAATTTTAAAGTCTCCACAAATCATCCACTTATGCTCATCATAACGAATCTTCTGAAGAATCAGGGCCAAATTCTCGTATTTTTCTTGGAGAATAACAGAGTGAGCAATAGGAACTGAAGCAAATGTGTTGCCATTATGAAGAAGAACACCTTTTATGCTGTCTTTTGACGAATCAATGAACAGCCGCCATTCAGCAGGATCATACTTGAGTTTAAACTTTTCCATCACTCCGTATATATCGTTGCAAAATACCAAATCTTCCTCTTTGCTGAAATACTTCAAAAATTGTGTCTCGCGGTTGTAGTACCAATAAAAAGTTGTTCCTGGTGACAATAGATTTTTCTGTTTAAGCCGAGAACCTAACAGTTGGGCAGCATCTTTTGGGAGTTCTAAATCCCGGACTAAATCATTCAATTCAGCTTGAGAGAAAAGTTCAGGTTTCGGATCTGGTTCAGTTTCAAACTCGGAAGTACTGGACTCATCGGGAAAAGCCATCTGATGAGTCTCATCATGATCAGAACCGTCCACACAAATATGATCCAAAGATTTTGGTGGTTCAGGCACAGGTACTTCGTTGCTATGAGGCATAGGCCTAATTGCTGAGGGAAGGTTGGGGTAACTTATTATGTTCTTATTTTTTAAGTTGTATCCCTTCACAATGCAAGAGCAAAAATAGCAGTCACTGCTGTGGTCTCTTTGTTCACGCCACATCATAGGTATTCCGAAACGAAATGCTTGTTTTTTACCTTTCATCCATAAGCGTAGATCTTCCTCACATGTCTTGCACACTTTGTGAGGAGCCCACGGTTTGTCTTGATCGCCTAACTTCAAACCGAAATAGGCGAAATATACTTTTTTAATAAATGCAGAAATGTTCCTCTGCCGCTTTTTCACGGTATATTCCCCACAAATAAAACAAAAACTGTCCGGAGAGTTGACGCAACCTCTGGCTCTGTGAGCCATCACAAATACACAGCACTGCAAACTACAACTGTATTGAACCACTTCGGAATAAAGCTGGATTACGACTGAGCAAACAAAAGGTAATAATGAACTTGCAAGAAACTGAAATTTGACAGGAACGTTCATGTCGCAACCACCGTGTTTGAGCGAGCGAACGAGGCGAGGCGAACAGGAAAGAACATGCGCCAGTGCGAGTACTGGATTTAGCCCCCCGCCTCCCAATTGTCCTGTTAATGTATAAAATGAATACAAAACACTCTAAAATATCATGAGGGAGTGTTTCTAGTTAGTTAACCATTACAACCTCTATTTTGGGCCAAGAAAATAAACTGCAGTCGGCTAAAAAGAAATTATGTGAACATTCCTTATATGGGTAAGAAATCTAATTTTGCAAGAAAACGTGACGTGATGGAACATTTTGGCTATTTTTCCTGGATTCAGCACCCCAAAATCTATAGGAATCAGTTACAAAACTGGAGGCAGATTTTTGGTAGTGTACCTGTGTAATGAAACACATTACTTGATTACACTTTCATATAGCAAATCTATAGCTGATGTATCTCAGTGCCTTGCTAAATGCAACAACTCGTGGAAACTAACCTTTTAAAAATTATACTCTGTGCTTGGGTCAATAACTGTCAGCATTTTTTAAAAATGTTGGCCAGTGCCGGTATCTGTATAGTGGATGGTTTTAAATGTTCAGATAAGGCAGTCCCTGCAGGGGTTAGCAGCCATATTCAGTGCCAATATCCAGATAGCAAATTGTCTGACCCAAGCTGTCGTAAGTTATGTGGATGGTTATTTGGATAGCGGTGCTGAATATTGCCGCCACATGGCTAATTTGCCGTTTGGGTCACAGACACTCCTGCACTATCGGATAGTGCTGAGGTGGTCTGTAAATATATTTAGCGGTGCTATCTGTATAGTGCCTCTGAATATCCTGGTCAGTGACATTTATCCAGTTATCAGGTGGTGGTTTTTGGATGCGTGTTTCTGAATATTGAGCCTGACATGTAGTTATATCATACAGATATAGCAGCACTATAGACATGCGGGGCCCGATATTCATTTGGGCAGGCTATGCGCCCTAAGTACATAGCCATGCCTGCCACCCCAACTCTGGATATTCAGTGCCGGCGTCATATGCGGCACTGGCGTTGAATATTAGGGGTTTGCCACACATGCCTGAAACTGCATCAGCTAACCGCGCAGCTTACAGGGCCATAAACCATGTTAACTGCCCTTCGAATATCGGGCCCATAGGGCCTAATTCAATATGTTTTTTTTCCCTTTCCTCTGTTTCTAGGGGGGGGGAGGGGGACTTGTCGTGATTTACCAATCTTTTACTTTGGTACGTGGATTTTGTTGTTTTTGTTCCAGATTCCACTTGAGATTGGCTTTCTTGAAAACATAACGTCCTTTGACGTAAGCTATAATCCTGACTTGAAATCTTTCCCAGATGAAATGGGGAAACTGTCCAAGGTTTGGGATCTTCCTTTGGATGGTCTGCACCTTGATTTGGATTCAAAGCATATAGGATGCAAAGCCAGAGACATAATCAGGTGACATGTCCTTTTGTTTTTAAGAGCTGGTGTGGAGAAATAGTTATTGAATATGATGAATGAGTTTTCCACTTATATTTCTCTGCTCCTTGGCAGGTTTCTTCAGCAGCGTTTGAAGAAGGCTGTGCCATATAACCGGATGAAACTTATGATTGTAGGGAACACTGGAAGCGGTAAAACCATACTGGTACAACAACTGATGAAGTGCAGACCTTCAGAGGTGGGGCCAGAAAAGAGCACTGTGGGGATAGATGTGAAAGACTGGCTTATTCAACCAAAAGGCAAAGTGAAGCGAGAACTGCTGCTCAATGTTTGGGATTTTGCAGGTATTCTTAGTGTCAATGAATTGTATACTGTATTTATTATAGTTTAAGTTCACAATATATTACAGATTTGGAATAATGAATATATTTGGTATTCCCTTCAGACATTTCCCGATCCTTATCATACTAAAGCTAGTTCTGCATATGTTGGCTCCACTCTGCATGTGCTGTCTGTATCTCTCCTCTCTGCTGCCTCATGAGATGTTTCATTGTATTTTTCTGACATTCTGAGCATTGTATCTATTACGTGAATATTCTACTATACTGCTGATTAGAGGTTTCATTTTTATTATCACATTGCATCATATTTCAGTTATGACTATTCTACTGTGCTATTTTAATATGTACATTACTAACACTGTTACCATATTATTAAAGTCATGATTTAATTTGCCTAATCCTAAGATTGTTGTGCTGATGTTCGATCATTTTACTATTGTTATGCTGTTACTGCAGTTTAAATTGTCTGTCAGGATACATCTGTTGTACAATGCCTTGGGGAATCTTCATAGAGGCACATTGTCCTGCTAGACCAGTCCAGACAAGTGGGTTGTGTTCCCTTACCAGCAAATTGGTAGAGGCAAAGAATCAAAGAAAAGCCCAGATTTCAATGACATCATTCCCATGCGTCTTTTCGCTCCAGCAGCCAAAGGTCTCCTCAGTATTTCTTTTGTCTCCAGCAGATTGGTGCTCAGGGCCCTGACGTCAGCGCCTTTTGAGCTGTTGAAGCGCGCAACTTTGAAGGATTTGATGCTCAAGATAGTCTTCTTGGTCGCGATTTGTTCCACGGGGTGGATTTCCGAGCTGCATAAGTGCAAAGTTATACACCTAGGAAAAAACAGCCCAAACTATGGTTACACGATGCAAGATTTCCCATATTAGGAACCACCACCCAGGAAAAAGATTTAGGTGTCATCGTGTATAACATGTTGAAACCCTACCCCCAATGTGCAGCAGCGGCCAAGAAAGCAAATAGAATGCTAGGTTTCATAAGGAAAGGAATGGAGAATAAAACAAAGGATATTATAATGCCTCTGTATCATTCTGTATTATGTCCAGTTCTGGTCACCGTATCTTAAAAAGGATATAGCAAAATTAGAAAAGATACAGAAAAGAGCCACCAAAATGTTAAAGGGGATGGAAGGAAACCCCTATGAAGAGAGGCTAAAAAGGTTAGGGCTCTTCAACCTGGAAAAGAGATGGCTAAGGGGAAATATGATAGAGATCTATAGATTAAAAGTAGATCAATTGTTTATGCCATCAAAAAGTAGAAGACTAGGGGACATGCAATGAAGCTACAATGTAAATCATTTAAGACTAATACAAGAAAATTATTTTTTCACTCAATGCATAATTAAACTCTGTAATTAGATACCGGAGGATGTAGTAAAAGCTGTTAGTGTAGCTGGGTTTAAAAAATGTTTGGACAAGTTCCTGGAGGAAAGGTCCATAAACGATTATTAAAGAGGACCCAGGAAATACACTGTTTGCTCCAATACAAGCATTGTGGATCCTTCTGCTAGGTATTTGTGATCTGGATTGGCCACTGTTGGAAACAAGACACTGGGCTTGATGGACCCTGGTCTGACCCAGTATGGCATATCCTATATTCTTATAGGCTCTGTCTTACCGAGATTCTTAATCCGTCTATTTCAAGGGAGTCTGTTTTTCTTTGGTCTGTGCCTTCCTTCTTACCTAAGGTGATTTCTACTTTTCATGTCAACCAGATCGTTTGCCTGCCCTCCTTCTCTAAGGAGCAGTGTTGGGAGAAGGATAAGGATGAACCGTGTGGATGTCCGGAGGGTATTTCTCTGGTACTTCAAGGTTATGAATCCTTTTCGTTAGTCCAACTGTCTTTTTGTATTGTTTGCTGGCCTGCGCAAAGATGACGCGGTGGCTAAGTCAACTCTGGAGCTCTGGATTAAGGAGGCCATTGTCTCTGCTTATCTGTTGCGGAACCAGTTTGTTATGAATGGCTTCCGTGCCCATTCTACCCAAGCACAAGGGTCCTTGTGGGCAGAGCGGAGCTCTGTAGCCCCTGCAGACATTTGTCAGGTAGAAGCGTGGGGATCGCTTTCCACTTTTGTTAAGCATTACTGCTTGGATGTCCATGTGTGGGTGGGTGCAGCCTTTGGCGGAAGGGTTTTGTAAGCTCCTATGTCATCCTCCCACCCAGTAGAGTTGTAGCTTTTGGTATGTCCCACTTGTCTGGACTGGTCTAACAGGGCGATATGAAGGTGGCATTTTACTTACTAGTTAATGTCCTTTCCTTGAGTCCTGCTAGACAAGTCCATGGCCCACCCCTGAAACTGTATTGCTCTGTTCTGCTGCTGTGCTACCCTTGGGTCCACTGTGATTTTTATACTTGGCTCTACAGGTTCATCTTGTACTGATAGCTTTCTTTTTATGCTTTCCTGTCCTTAGTTCTTTACCGTTGATTACTCATTGTTGCTCATGATTGATGTTTTATGAGGAGACCTCTGGTGGCTGAGGCCAGTAGAAGCAGGGAGTGATGTCATTGAAACCTGGTCTTTTCATTGGTTCTTTTCCTACCAAATCTGCTGGTAGAGGAACACAACCCACTTGTCTGGACTGGTCTAGATGGACTCAAGGAAAAGGACATTAACTAGTAAGTAAAATGCCACCTTCATATTGCCCTGCTAGACCAGTCCAGACAAGGGTCACCTTAATTCATCTTAACAAGTAAATATGTGGACTAAAATCTAATCTCCAGGAACAAGCAGGAATGAGCCCTCACATATGGGTACGTCGGAACCGACGGAGCCTGCGCGAGAAAGCTCCCCAGCTTCCCAGAAGGAAAGCTTTTGGGGCTTCCCACAGCGCATGCGCGCTGCCTTCCCGCCTTCCTGACCAACTCTCCTCAGTTCTTCTTTTTCCGCGGAGCCAGCAGGTCGTGTTCCTGTCACCGCTGAAGAATTTATTATTTTAAATTGTTTCTTTGACCGCGTGTCTGCCTTCCCCGATTCCGAACCGGTACCGCCGGTCTTTATATCTTTATTTCTTTAAAAAAAAAAAACAACAACTTATTTTTCCCACTTGGTGTATTTGTTTTTTTGTGAGGCCTACAGGCCTTTACAAATTCTCACTCATGGAAAAACCAGCCTCTGGTTTTAAAAAATGCACCAAGTGTACTGGTACTATTTCAGTCACAGACACCCATGAATGGTGTCTTAAATGTTTGGGCCCTGACCATTCTATTCCGGATTGTCCATCCTGCTCTCTGATGTCCAAACGTGGCTTACAGAACAGAGCAGCCAAATTTCACATGCTGTTTTCTACAGATAATCCAGCATCAACATCCTCAAGGTCTTCCTCTCCGGATGGATCTCAGGTAACCAAACATTCTGCAGGCAGGTCTTCGAAGGGCAAATCTCCCTCTAAGCAGCGAGAGGCCCTTGGGTTCGACCCTGAAGACCCTGCCCCAGCTAAACAACCCCGGCGGGAAGCTCCGGCTTCCAAAGCTGCTCCTATGGGGTTACAGGTTGACATCGATGGCACGGCCTCGACCGTTCACCTGTTAGACTGCTCTGGGGTACCGGCCCAGACCGGTACCGACATCCAGGCAGTCATAGTGTCTATGGGTACTACTGTACAATCCATGCAGCAAGCCATATTCGCTTTTATTAATGCTGCGAAGACCTCGGTACCGCAACCGTCGGTTCCGACCCCGGTTCCGGTACCACAACCGATACCGGTACCCAGAGCATCTATTTCCAATAGAATGCTGGTTCCGGTCCCCGGTACCGGGGATTTTTTCGATACCGACCCGGTTCCCGGTACGCCCGATGTCGATACCGGTCGGTATGCGTATCGGTCTATGGAAGCAAATAGGCGATACTTTGAGTCTTCTGAGGATGCTGATACCTCAGATGATTCTGATGAAGCATCCCTTATACTTCCTGAGGAGCCCTCTTCCCCAAAGAGGAGAATGTCTCCTCCAGAGGACTTGTCCTTTCAAGACTTCATTCTTGAAGTAGCCAAGGGACTCTCTATTTCAGTATCCTCTGAAAAAGAACCTAGAGCACAAAAATTAGACATTTTAGGATACTCTAAGGTTCCCAAAGAGGCAGTCACCTTGCCCATTCATGACATCCTTCAGGAACACATGATGGACTTATGGGAGGCTCCTCTTACCCTATCTCCACATTCTCGTCGGTTGGACACCATGTATCGGGTCCCTCCTTCTCCTGGATTTCAAAAAACTCAGCTTCCTCACCATTCCATCGTGGTGACGTCTGCTATGAAGAAGATAAAGAGTACCAAAAGGCACTCTTCTACCCCTCCAGGAAGAGAATGTAGGACTTTGGATGCTTTTGGCAGGAAAATCTTCCAAGCTAGTATGCTTATTGCCAGAATCAACTCATACAGCCTCTATATGGGCATGTTTCTTAAAGAGCTTACTCTCAAAATACGACAATTCCTCCCCTTTATCCCAGAGGATAGGAAGGAGGAATTCCTGCTTCTCTTGAAGCATACACAAGATGTGTCAAAGTTCTCTAATAGAGCTGCCTTTGACTCCTTTGAGGGTGCTAGCAGAGCATCAGGCATAGCCATTGCTGCTCGCAGAATTGCTTGGCTCCAGGCCTCTGATCTAGAATCCTGGGTACAAGATGGCCTAGGCAATCTGCCCTGTACAGGTGAAAATCTATTTGGCAAGGAGTGGCAAGTCAAAGCCACTCAAATGGATGCAGAGAATGCTGCTCTAGATAGACTTTCCAAGTCTACTTCTACTTCTGCCAAGAAAAAGTCTTTTAAGAAACCCTTCTACAAAAAGACCAGATTTTCTACCAATGCTGGCCAACCATCTTCTCAGGTTCGCTTTGCTCCTAAACGTCAGCAATCTAAACAGGCCAGAGCAAAACCTGCAGGGGCTGCTAGACTTCAACAGTCCCAACCCCCTCAGGGTTTTTGACTTACTTCTAGAGAACATTCCCTTTCTGGCTCTGCAGCAACCAGAGCCTCTCACCATCCCAGGAAGGTTAACTCATTTTGCTCCCAGATGGGAGCAAATAACATCAGAGCAGTGGACCCTCTCTATCATCAGAGAGGGCTACAAACTGCAATTCACCAGCCTTCCTCCCCATACCATGGTGAATCATCTCAATTCTCCCACGTCTCTCCTACACCTTTTGAGTCAGGAGATCACCACCCTTCTTGCCCAAAGGGCAATAGAAGAAGTTCCTCTTCTTCAGCAGGGGTCAGGGTTTTACTCCCCTTATTTTCTCATTCCAAAGAAAACAGGGGGGTACAGACCCATATTAGATCTCAGAGAATTGAACAAATTCCTCTACAAGGAGAAATTCAAAATGCTTTCTCTAGGAACTCTCCTTCCATACCTGCACAGTCAAGATTGGCTTTGTTCTCTAGATCTCAAGGATGCGTACACACATATACTCATCCATCCCTCCCACAGAAAATTCCTACAGTTTCTGTTCCAGGGAAAATCTTACCAATGTAGAGTACTCCCCTACGGTCTAGCCTCTGCTCCCAGAGTGTTCACCAAATGCATGGCAATAGTGGCTGCATTCCTACGCACTCGGGGAATATTTGTCTTCCCCTACCTGGACGATTGGCTCATCCGAGCTCCATCTCAGTCCGCAGCCCAGGCTTCCCTGGACCGTACCAGACAAATTCTGCAGTATCTGGGACTTGTGATCAACCTCCCAAAGTCTCAGCTCACCCCTACTCAGTCCCTGGAATTCATAGGGGCCTGCTTAGATACCACCACTGCAAGGGCCTACCTTCCTCAGGCCCGTTGCCAACGTCTAGTGCACCTTGCCTCCCAGGCTCAGTCCAGAAGCCACCTGACAGCCAGGGAGATGCTACAGCTGCTAGGTCACATGGCCTTCACGGTGCATGTGGTGCCTTATGCTCGCCTACACATGAGAGCAGCCCAATGGACTTTGTCCACCCAGTGGACTCAAGCATCAGGAGCTCTCTCAGACCAAATAGCAACCTCCAAGCGTCTCTCTTGGTCTCTCCAATGGTGGATATCCACTCAAAATCTGTTGTTGGGGGCCCCCTTCCAACTACTGTTGCCCCAATCAACCCTCACAACAGATGCCTCCCAAACAGGTTGGGGAGCTCATCTTCAAGAACTCTCCACTCAGGGCATTTGGTCTCCAGAGGAGACCACCCTTCATATCAATCTGTTGGAACTCCGAGCAATTTTCCTTGCTCTCAAGGTTTTTCATACCCTCCTCCACAACATGACAGTCCTTGTTCACACGGACAATCAAGTAGCCATGTTTTACATAAACAAGCAAGGAGGGACTGGCTCTCTGTCGCTTTGCAACGAAGCTCTAAAACTGTGGGCCTTTGCCAGAGAGCATCAAATCCATCTTCTGGCAGTATACCTTCCAGGAGTTCAAAACTCTTGGGCAGACAGACTCAGTCGAGTCCTGCTCCCACACGAATGGCTGCACAAGAATCAGGTATTCCGAATCTTCCAGGAATGGGGGACCCCGGACATAGACCTCTTTGCAAGTCCGTGGAATGCCAAACTTCCCCACTTCTGTTCCAGAATTCCGTGTCAGGAAGCTCTGGCCAAGGATGCCTTCCTCCTTCATTGGGGTCAGGGCCTCCTATATGCCTTTCCACCCATTCCTTTGATTCCCAAGACTCTGTTCAAACTCCAGAGGGATCAAGGATCTATGATCCTCATTGCTCCACGCTGGCCACGCCAAGTGTGGTACCCTCTACTTCTGCAGCTCTCCCAAGCCCCCTCCCTGGACTTGGGAGCTGCTCCAGACCTTCTGTCTCAAGAGGAGGGAACTTTGTGGCACCCAAACCCCAAGTCCCTTCACCTCAGAGCTTGGTTACTGAAGGCCTAGACCTTCAAGACTTACAGGTCTCTCAGCAAGTGAAGGATATCCTCCATGCTTCCAGAAAACCTTCCACTAGGCGTTCATATGCTTTTAAATGGAAAAGATTTTCCATTTGGTGTGCTCAGAGGAGTCTTGACCCTCTCACACTACCTCTGAATTCTCTATTAGAATATCTCCTGCATCTTTCCAATGCAGGCCTTAAGACGAATTCAGTACGAGTCCATTTGAGTGCTATTGCAGCATCACTCAAGCCTATCAATGGACATCCTATTTCCTCTCATCCGCTTATTGCTAGATTCATGAGAGGCCTAACCTTAACTAAGCCTCCCATTAGACCTCCTCCGGTGGCATGGGACTTAAACTTGGTTCTTGGTCAGCTTATGAAGCCACCCTTTGAACCCTTAGCCTCAACCTCCTTGAAATTTCTTTCCTGGAAGGTTGTTTTCCTTATTGCAGTCACTTCAGCTCGCCGCATTAGTGAACTGCAGGCCTTAGTGGCTAATCCACCTTATACAAGGTTCCATCATGATAAGGTAGTCCTTAGGACGAATCCACACTTTATGCCTAAAGTGGTTTCACCTTTTCATCTTAATCAAGAGGTGTATTTACCTATCTTTTTTCCAGCTCCTCATGCATCTAATGCAGAGAGGGCCCTTCATACTCTGGATTGTAAAAGAGCGCTCGCCTTTTACCTCCACGGGACACAGCAACATAGGAAGTCTTCCCAACTTTTTGTTGCTTTTGATCCTTCCCATTTGGGACTTCCAGTCACCAAGAGAACCCTGTCCAATTGGATTGCTCAGTGTATCTCCTTTGCTTACCAGAGTAAGAACCTCACTCTGGACGGCCATGTCACGGCTCACAATGTAAGGGCCATGGCCACCTCTATGGCTCATCTTCATTCTGTATCCATAGATCAAATCTGCCGAGCAGCCACCTGGGCCTCGGTTCATACCTTTACAGCCCATTACTGCTTGGACAAGAACTCCCGCCGGGTGCCTTATTTGGTCAGGCTATCCTCAAACACCTGTTCCATACTTAAGCAACTCCTGCCCACCTTCCCTCAATGGATGCCTGAGATCCATACGAAGATAGGGAACCCTTGGAGGGGGATCTCCCAGGCATCTTAGCTAGGGAGTCCTCATATGTGAGGACTCATTCCTGCTTGTTCCTGGAGATAGCACAGTTACTTACCTGTAACAGGTGATCTCTGGGAACAGCAGGAATTAGTCCTCACAACCCACCCACCTCCCCTAGAAATTGTATCTCTTTCTCTTCCTTTCCTCTCTCTGTTGTCTCAGCTTTAAACTCAAACTGAGGAGAGTTGGTCAGGAAGGCGGGAAGGTAGCGCGCATGCGCTGTGGGAAGCCCCAAGAGCTTTCCTTCTGGGAAGCTGGGGAGCTTTCCCGCGCAGGCTCCGTCGGTTCCGACGTACCCATATGTGAGGACTAATTCCTGCTGTTCCCAGAGATCACCTGTTACAGGTAAGTAACTCTGCTTTCCCTGCCCCACATCTCTCTCATTCCCAAGGATGCACCTTCTAAGCTCTTATCTAAGTGCTTAGTTAAGATGCAGCCCATAAATAGAAATGTGAGTATAGCAGGAAATGAATTTTAGCAAGAGAAAATTACCTTCAAGAAATTTTCATTGTTTCATTTCATGCAGAAATGGCAGTGCTTTTATCAGAGAGTGAATGTGTGCCACTTGGTGGATGTCATCTCTAACTGCAGCAGAAAATCAGATCATGTTTCCATGGTTGGGGTTGCAACTCCCTGTCCTGTTCCCATGTATGAACTATAAAAGCAGATTATAAGTTTTAGTATCATAGAAAATTTTTTTTTTTTTTACTTAGGGCAAGAAGAGTTCTACAGCTCACATCCCCATTTCATGACTCAGCGAGCTTTGTATTTGGTTGTATTTAATCTCAGCAAAGGAGCTGTGGAGGTTGATACTATTAAGCCATGGCTATTTAACATCAAGGTAACAGGTTTTATGTATGTAAAAAAGCATGGTTGTCTGTTCATATCTACTTGGGAAAGAAAATGCAGCATTAAGTTAACATCATATTGCTGTGATACATAAGAAATTTTTGTCCAGACTAAATTATTTAAAAACCCCTTACTTTCACCCCCCCCCCCCCCCCCACTTTTCTCCTTCCTCTGGTCTTTAAACAAAGGCAAAAGAATTCCTGTAAACACCGAGAACATGGCATTCATTTTCACCCCCCCCCCCCTCCTCTGCTTCTGTTAGTACTCTTGGTGGAAGGTTCTGGTACAAAATGAATGTGGGGGAGCAGAGCTAATCAACCTGGAATGTCAAGGAGGTTCACTCTGCTTTTGGAGAACTTTAAATAAACCACTAGTGTGGAAAATTTTGTACAATCAGACATTTAAAAAGAAACTTTTATCTGGTCTGTTCCCTGGCCCCCTTTTTGTCCTTTAGATGTATAACGGCATGCAAGATGAAGATGCTTTAAAATAGTAAGCGAGATTTTGTTTATTTAAACAGAATTACTTTAAATAGCTGATTTTGTGGGTGCGTGCAGTCTTTGGGACCTTACTTCCAATAAAGACTTTTTCCCTATAGAAGCACAGTGGAGCTAGGGCTTTTTAAAATACAGTCATACAGATCTTATTTGACAAGTGCAGAATACAAAGCTGTGATTCCTTCCTGGGACCTGGAGCCTGCTTTATTTCGAAGGGACAGCAACTCCCCCATAGGTGACTGATACACCTATGTGTTTACTCAGCCGGTATCATGAAGAAATGAGGGGTTACATTATTTTAACATGATGGTTTTTGCCAGTGTCTTGTCTGAATTTCTTTGCTTTTATAAATATGCAAATCTGGTTTTGGAATATTTGGTATATTCTTTTCCTGGTATTTTAAAATAAATGGTTTAAATTTACAAAACTACCCTGCTGTATGGTAGAGGGCTACTTAATGTGCTGGTTTTCCAGGCCTGCCTTGTGTTAATTTCTCAGACCTGGAAGTCTTGATAAGGAGTGGAAGTAGGCCCCAGCTTGTTGGTTTTAAATCAAAATAAACTACACTCTTCTTGGTAAAAATATATGCTTTATAATAGCAATTAATCTCCAGGAACAAGCAGGAATGTAGTCTTCACATATGGGTATCGTCGGTACTGACGGAGCCTGCGTGGGAACGCTCCCCAGCGCCCAATAGGAAAGCTTTTGGGAGCATCCCACAGCGCCTGCGTGCTGCCTTCCTGCCTTTCTACCTCTAGTTCTTCGTTTTCTGCGAAGCCGATAGGACGTGTACCCTGTCACCGCAGAAAATTTATTCTTATTCTTTTGGTTTTTTGTGGTCGCGTCTGCCTTCACTCGACGCCTACCGGTACTGCCAGTTATCTTTTCTTCTTTTTCAAAAAAAACCAAAACAAAATACTAGCTTTCTAAAAGATTTTTTCTTTCAGGAGCCTCTCCCCTTTCGGTGCTAGGTGCCATTTTGGGCACTAGGCCTGCTTTTCTTCAAACATGGAGAAGCCCAGCTACTGGTTTCAAGAAATGTTCTTTCTCCAGGACCAAGCAGGAAGTCAGTCCTCACTTATGGGTGACGTCGGCGCCGACGGAGCCCTCGCGGAGCAATTTTCCCCAGCTTTCAAAGAAAGCCTTTGGGAATTGCAGCGCGCATGCGCGGTCCTCTTCCCGCCCAAGGGTGCCATCTTAGCCAGTCTTCTTTTTTCCGCGGAGCCCTACAGACGTACCCGTCGTGTCCCCGCGAAAAAGTTGATTTTTCTTCAGAATTTCTCTTATTTTCCATTCGGTTCGACGCCGGTCTTTTTCCCGCCGGACTCGCGACGCCGGTCTCGAGTCCTCTTCTTATTTTTCGGTTTTTCTGACTTAGTCAGTTTTTCGTTTCGGTTTTTCCCTGGCAGCCCGGTTCTTTGACCTCGCCGGGGCCCTTTTTCCCCCGATGGCTGCCAGTGGTTTCAAGCGGTGTGGTCAGTGTGACCGAAATATGTCACTAACTGACACACACGACTTTTGCCTCCGCTGCCTGGGCCCGGATCATGAAGAAATGATCTGTGGGCCCTGCGGCAAAATGTCCTCCAAAGCGTTGAGAAGTCGGCGGCATCAGCGGGATAGAATCTTCGCTGACCCCAGCCGTACCTGGACCTCGTCGGAGGCCTCCGCGTCCAAAGGTTCCAGCTCGGACCATCGCCGGAGTTCCTCCGACAGGGGTTCTCCCTCCGGGGACCATCGTCGTAAGGTGAAACCCGCGAGGGCGGCGTCGGTGGACGCTCCTGGCTCCGCGAGGGCCAGGTCGCATAGCCCCGATAGCCGTCCCGGGTCCTTGGAGAAGGAGCATCTCACGAAGCGACCTCGCCTGGAGTCGGAGCTGCCTGCTCGGGTAAGTCCTGTGGTCCTCCTGGACTCGCCTCCGAGACAGCCGACGTCGGGCCCGACGCCGTCGGGGCCGAGTCGGGGGCTGCTGGGTCACCTGAGCTCGGACTCAGGTTGACGGCCTTGGAGAGCAGATTGTCTGCCTTCATGGACCAGCAGCGGGCACTGCTCGCTGGCTTCACTGGCGCCGCTGCCCCGACCGCCGGGACGTCGACGTCCAAGTCGACCCCGGAGACCGAGCCGATCCTCGAGTCGATGCGAACTCGAGTCGATCCTCGGTCGAGGTCACCCTCGGCCTCCCGTTCGGGACCGAGGTCGCCGACGCCGACTCCCTCGGCGTCGGGGCGGCAGGCGCCGCGCCCTGCCCGGGCCGACCCCACTGAGTCCTCGTCGGAGTCGGTCTGGGAGTCTGAAGAGGAAGAGTCGCCTGATTCTTTCCGGACTCGGTGTGTCCCCTCGGACTCACCGGAGTCCGAGCCTCGGAAGCAGTCCCCCCCGGAGGATGCCCGGTTCTCGGACTTCGTCAGGGATATGGCCAAGGCTTTGGCCTTCCCTGCGGATCCCGAGGAGGAGCCTCGAGCCGAAGAGCTCGACGCCCTCCAGTATGACTCTCCCGCAAGGGAACACTTTACTGTACCGGTTCCTCCCATGCTGGAACGACTACTCTTCCGCATGTGGGAGAGTCCGGCCACCTCGCCGGTCCTGAGCAAGCGGGTCGATTCTATCTATCGAGTCCGCAAGAGCCCTGGCTTCCAAAAAGCACAGCTGCCACACCATTCCATGGTAGTGGAATCGGCCATGCATCGTCTTAAGAGCCAGAAGATGCACTCCTCGGTGCCTCCTGGCAGGGAGGCCCGTAACCTGGATGGCCTTGGCAAGAAGTGTTTCCAGGGCTCTATGCTTGCGTGTCGTGTCCAGACCTACCAGCTATACATGGGCATGTATCTCCGAGACCTGGCTAAAGAGCTAGCCGGATTCTCCGCTGGATTGTCCGAGGAGCCCTTGCGGAGGTTCCTGGCCTTGTCCACTGGTATTCGGGAATGCTCGAAGTTCATATCCCGAGCAGCCTACGATGGCTTTGAAGCGTCGGCTCGAGTGGCCGCAGCCGGCATCGGTGCCCGCCGACAGGCTTGGCTTCAGTCATCTGACCTTGAGCCCTGGGTGCAGGACAAGTTGGTCGATGTCCCCTGCCGAGGCGAAAACCTCTTTGGCAAGCCCATGGCTGAAAAGGCTGCACAAATTGAGACGGAGACTCTCACCAGGACTAGGCTTTCTAGGAAGACCTCCGCCCCTTCCCAGAAAAAGAAGGGCTCGGGAAAGAAGTCCTTTTACCCGAGGAAGGCGGCTGCCTACAAACAATACCCCCATTATCCGGCCCCTGCAGCTCCCCAACAGGGCCAGCAGGCCAAGGGACGGGGTAACGGGTCCCGTAGGCAGCAAGCCCCCAAGCCTGCACCACCAGCCCCTGCTCAGCAGGGTGGGGGTTTTTGACTCACTAAGCATAGCCTCTCCCCCCCCGCTGGTTCCTCACAGCACCGGAGGCCGGCTGGTTCACTTCGCCCACAGGTGGTCCAGCATCACCTCAGATGCCTGGGTGCTTCAAGTCGTGCGAGAAGGCTATCTTCTCCACTTCCACCAGGTCCCTCCCTCCTTTTTTCCGGGAGAACCTCCACGACCCCCTCTGCACAGGGATTTACTCCTTCAGGAGTTAGCAGGTCTTCTACAGGAACAGGCGGTGGAACCGGTGCCCCACCACCTGGAGGGTCAAGGTTTTTACTCCAGGTATTTTCTGATACCAAAGAGAACAGGAGGCCTCAGACCCATCCTGGACCTACGCAACCTCAACAAGTTCCTCGTGCGAGAGAAGTTCAAGATGCTTACCCTTGGAATCCTTCTGCCCTACCTCCAGCAGGGAGATTGGCTATGCTCCTTGGATCTAAAGGATGCCTACACGCACATCCTCATCCACCCAAGCCACCGACAATACCTAAGGTTTGTGGTGGCAGGAAATCATTACCAGTACAGAGTACTGCCCTTTGGCCTGTCCTCCGCAGCACGAGTCTTCACAAAATGTCTCGCGGTGGTGGCGGCCCATCTCCGGCTTCACGGCCTCTATGTCTTTCCGTACCTCGACGACTGGCTCATCAGAGCAGCGTCCGCTCTGGAGGTCACCAACGCCACGCGCCGCACGGTGACTCTTCTGCAGCACTTGGGCTTTGTTATAAACTTCGCAAAGTCCACTTTGCTCCCATCACAGGATCTCGAGTTCATCGGCGCAAGACTGCACACTCCTCAAGCACGAGCATACCTTCCGCTCGACAGGGCTCAACGGCTCATGGACCTAGCCGACCGTTTTCGCAGCCAGCCTCTGGTCTCCGCCAGGCGCTTCCTGAGACTACTCGGCCATATGGCTTCCACCGTCCATGTGACCCCCAATGCCCGCCTGAATATACGGCCTGCTCAATGGTGTCTCCGCCAGCAGTGGCGACAAGCCACAGGCGACCTAGCAGACCTAGTGCGCGTCTCCGAGCCGCTGCTCTCGTCTCTCCGGTGGTGGCTTCAGCAGCCGAACCTGATATTCGGAATGCCTTTCCAGTCACCTCAGCCGGCCCGGGTGCTGACGACAGATGCATCCCTCCTGGGCTGGGGTGCGCATTGCCAAGGGGCACGTACTCAGGGCCTCTGGACCACATGGGAGTCTGCTCAGCAGATCAACTTCCTGGAGCTCAGGGCGATCCGCCTGGCTCTCAAGGCTTTCTCCCACCTGACTTCTCATCAGTCCGTCCTTGTCCAGACGGACAATCAAGTTGCCATGTTCTACGTGAACAAGCAAGGGGGCACGGGCTCCTTCCTCCTCTGCCGGGAGGCACAGAAGCTCTGCTCTTGGGCCGTCAGTCACGGCATTCTCCTCAAGGCAGTTTATCTCCCAGGCCAAGAGAATTACCTGGCGGACAAACTCAGCAGGATCCTTCAGCCGCACGAGTGGCGTCTGGATCCCTTGGTAGTTCAGAAGCTCTTTCTGAAGTGGGGCCTCCCCACGGTGGATCTCTTTGCCAGTCCTCACAACCGGCAACTTCCTCGCTTCTGCTCTCGTCAGCCCCACCCCCGTCGGGTTGCGGCGGACGCTTTTCTACTCTCATGGTCGGGAAGCCTTCTGTATGCTTTCCCTCCCATCCCGCTAGTCTCTCGGACTCTTTTCAAGGTTCTCCGGGACAAAGCCTTCATGATCCTGGTGGCCCCTCGCTGGCCCAGACAGCCGTGGTTTCCGCTCCTGCTGCAATTGGCGGTGGAGGATCCATTCCCTCTGGGGTTTCAACCGGATCTCCTGACTCAGGATCAGGGTTCTCTGCTACACCCCAACCTCAGGTCTCTCAACCTAATGGCCTGGCTGCTGAGAGGGTAGTCTTTGCTCCCCTTCTCCTGCCGGCAGAGGTGGAGGAGGTCGTCTTGGCTTCGCGACGACCTTCTACCCGCAAATGCTACGCCCTTAAATGGCGTCGCTTTTCCGTTTGGTGTACCCAACAGTCTCGGGATCCCTTCTCCTGCCCGGTGTCGGTGATCTTGCAGTACTTGCTGCACCTCTCTAATCTGGGACTTAAGTCCAACTCCGTCAAAGTTCACCTCAGTGCTCTTTCGGCCTATCATGTGCCGGTGGACGGCAGACCTCTCTCCAGCGACCCTCTCGTAGCGAGGTTTCTCCGAGGTCTCCTTCTACTTAAACCACCTCTGCGCCCGCCAGCGCCTGACTGGGACCTGAATGTGGTTTTGCAGCGGATCACCTGTCCGCCTTTTGAACCTATGGCTACCTGTTCTCTCCGTTTTCTGTCTTGGAAAACACTGTTCTTGATAGCCCTCACTTCCGCTAGACGCGTAAGTGAATTGCAGGCCCTCGTGTCTGATCCCCCTTACACTCGGTTCTACAAAAATAGGGTAGTCCTACGGACTCACCCTAAATTTCTTCCAAAAGTGGTCTCCCCTTTTCACATCAATCAGGAGGTGGTACTTCCGACCTTCTTTCCCAGGCCACACTCCAGCCGAGCTGAAACGGTCCTCCATACCCTGGACTGTAGAAGGGCTTTGAACTTCTACCTTGACCGTACGCGGGAGCACCGTAAAGCTGCTCAGCTTTTTGTGTCTTTTGACCCCAATAAATTGGGGCTCCCGGTCTCCAAGCGTACACTGTCCATCTGGGTTGCGGACTGTATCACTTGGGCATATGGGGCAGCCGGACTCTCCTTGGAAGGTCGAGTCACGGCTCATTGCGTTCGGGCAAAGGCCACGTCAGTGGCTTACCTCCGCTCTGTTCCGCTGGCAGACATCTGCCGGGCCGCTACTTGGTCTTCGAGCCAGACTTTTGCGGTCCATTACTGCCTCGAGAGGGAGTCCCGCAGGGACAGTGCTTTCGGACAGGCAGTCCTCCGTAATCTCTTTGAGGTCTGAGCAACTCCTACCCTCCATCCCGGATGTGGGCTACCGGTGGGTGATAATTCAGCGAAGATTCTTTCCTTCTGTGCTGCTGAGCTAGAGGGAGCTCATTTTTGTGCTTAGGGTCTCCGGTAGCCTTGAGCTTGGGAGTCCCATAAGTGAGGACTGACTTCCTGCTTGGTCCTGGAGAAAGCGTAGTTACTCACCTGTAACAGGTGTTCTCCAGGAGCAGCAGGAATCAGTCCTCACAACCCTCCCTCCTCCCCTTGGAGTTGCAATCGTCTGCTTTAGTTTTTTGCAAATTTTTTTATGCTGTCTTTTTTAGCTATGTCATCTGACTGGCTAAGATGGCACCCTTGGGCGGGAAGAGGACCGCGCATGCGCGCTGCAATTCCCAAAGGCTTTCTTTGAAAGCTGGGGAAAATTGCTCCGCGAGGGCTCCGTCGGCACCGACGTCACCCATAAGTGAGGACTGATTCCTGCTGCTCCTGGAGAACACCTGTTACAGGTGAGTAACTACGCTAACTGTGGCGGTACCATATCTGTCACCGACACCCATCATTGATGTCTTAAATGTTTAGGTTCTGAACATTGTCCATTGGAGTGTCTCTCCTGCAGAAAGATGACCAAGAGGGGCCTACAGAATAGAGCTGCAAAACTCGGAACCCTTTTTGCCCCGGATACGATGTCAGTTGCATCGACGTCTTCCAGAGCTTCATGTTCCTCCCATGGATCTCAGGTAACTAAACTTAAGTCTTCCAACACTGGCCGGTCCTCAAAGGGTAGATCTCCTTCTAAGCATCGAGATGCCACTGGCGTTGCCCTTGAGGAAAGTTCACCGGCAAAATAGCTCCAGGCGGGACTCTTTGGTCTCCAAAGCATTAACGGGGTTCCAGGATGTTCCAGAGGCTTCCACCTCTGCAGAACTACTGGTGCCATGTTCTGGGGTCGTGGTCGCTTCCACCGGTACCAACACCCAGGCATCGGCAGGAGCAATGGATAAGAGAATCCTCACTATCAAACGTAGTCTAGCAACCCTCTTAGCAGCTTCTGTACTGCTAAGACTGCTACAGACGGTTCCACAGGTATCGGTACCGACATTGGTGCCGGTACTGAGTGCACCTGCCTCGGCAGGTATGCTTCTGCCCATTCTGAGCCTCGAGTCTATCTCAGGCATCAAAGGGCCGGTACCGAGACACCCCGATACCGACTTCGAGCGGTACCAGTACCGAGCGTTGCATGAACACCGGTCACCGAGATACTTCGAATCTTCCGATTCCGATGACTCTGACTCTATACCAGAGGATCCAACTCCTTCTTCTCCTCAATGCAGAATGTCTGCTCCAGAAGACATGTCCTTCCAGGATTTCATACGTGATTTAGCCAAAGGTCTTTCAATCACGGTGATTCCAGAAAAGGATCCTAGGGCAGAAGAATTGAGAATTCTACAATATCCCATGGCTCCTAAGGAAGCAGCTACGCTTCCCATTCACAGGATCTTACATGATCTTATGTTAAGGATGTGAGAAACTCCTTTAATGGTGTCTCCACATTCCCGACGCATCGATACCATGTACTGAGTGCCAAGCTGTCCTGGCTTTCAAAAGACTCAGTTACCACACCATTCAATGGTAGTGGAATCGGCCATGCATAGAATTAAGAGTGCTAAAACGCATTCTTCTAGTCCTCCAGGCTGGGAATCGTGGACACTCGATGCCTTTGGTCATCAATGCTTCCAATCCTCCATGTTATCTGCCAGGATCAGTTTCTACATTCTTTATATAGGTATGTTCCTGGAATAAGTCGCACGTGACTTAGAGCTCATGAGCCCTAATATGTCTGAGGACAAAAGGGAAATTTTCCTTACCCTGGTCAAGCACGCCCAGAATGTCTCTAAATTCATGAACCGTGCAACCTTTGATAGGAGAGGTTCTGCTTATGCATTCAAAGCAATCTCCATAGGGGTGCGTCGTATTGCCTGGTTTCAGGCATCAGACTTAGAGCAGTGGGTGCAAGACAAGCTGGGAAACATTCCTTGTACAGGAGAAAATCTCTTTGGCAAGGACTGGCAGGACAAGGCTAATCAGCTTGAATCTGAAAATACTACTTTGAGCAGACTATCAAAGTCTACAGCCAACCCAGCAAAGAAAAAGTCATTCAAGAAACCCTTTTTCAACAAGAAAGAGGTTTTACCAATCATACCCCCATTTGGGCCACTGCCCAGTTCATGTTCCCCAAAAGGGACAACAACAGAACAGACAGCAAAGAAAGCCGCAAGCTCAAAGAGCTCAACCGGCCCAGCAAACTCAGCCTATTCAGGGGCTTTGACTCTTACCTAGAGAACTTGGTCATTCTTCCCCTGAAAGGACCAGAACCCTTAACCATTCCAGGCAGGTTATGCCATTTTGCTAAAAGATGGTAACAAATAACGTCAGAAAACTGGACTCTGCCCATTGTACGACTGGGGTACGAGCTTCACTTTCTCAACATGCTCCCGCCTACAATAATCAAACAATTCAATTCTCAGGTTCCTGCCACCGGTCTCTTGCAGCAGGAGGTCACATCACTTCTCGCTCAAGGAGCAATAGAAGTAGTACCTATATCCCAACAGGGTACGGGGTTCTACTCCCCCTATTTTCTTATTCCAAAGAAAACAGGGGGACACAGACCTATACTGGACCTCAGAGAATTAAACAAATATCTGTTCTGAGAAAAGTTCAAAATGATCTCCCTCGGAACACTCCTACCATACCTTCAGAGTCAGGACTGGCTATTGTGATAAGGAAGCTTATCAGGACCTAGAGGAGAGGGGTAAAAAGAAAGAATTTACCTTAATAAAGGGACCCATTTTGAAAGGTCCAGGACTTAAAACTCCATTTGCTCCTAGAAAGCCAGTAATTCCTGGCTACAATGAGGAACAGAGTGCCCCTAGTGGTGGAAAGGATAGGGAATACAGGCCCAGGGTAAGAAACCCTTATGTCATTGCATCCCCTAATCACACAGCTGCCACGAGGGAGTTTGATCTTTCTCACCTGAGAGGGGAGAGGGTGGAGCAGGAGCCTGAGGGGTTTAAGTTTAGCTCAGTTAGGTCAGAGAAACCAGCAGGAGGAGGTGAAAGTCCAGCAAGGCGAGGAGCAAGAGGACGAAGAGGGACAAGCAGGACACATGAAGAGGAATTGGAAGGACTCCTGAGACCAGAGAGTACGCTAACTGCTAACCAGAGGGAAAGAGAGAGCAGACGTTTTGCCTACTCAAGGAATGGAGCAGTGAGAGCCAGAAGCACTAATTGGAGAACAGGACGTGCTAGATGGTGGCCAGAGCATGTAAGAAGTGAAGCTATTACAGGCTTGGATCAAGGTATGAGTCCCAGAAGCTTAGCTAATAAGGAGCAATACGTTTTTGCCAGAGATAGCCTTAATCATAGTAGAAGGCAGTCAAGTAAGCTATCTGAATCTGAGCCAGAGAGTGAACCCATGGAAATGGGAGAGTCAGATTTACCTTGTGATGAAGAGGTCTCATACATGGATTGCTCCGCATGCCAATCTGCTAATTAAGAATGGTAAAGGGGGAATGTCAACTGTAAAGAGAAGCCTCCAGTGTCCAAAGCCCTGAGAGCTGTGTTTGCTTATTTAAAGTTCTAAGCTCGGGAAAAGTGTTACGCAGTGAAAAGCTGAAGCTTCCTGATTGTCTTTTGAGAAACAGCTGAGAGCAGAGCAGAGCTCCTTTGATGCCATTTCAACTGAAGGAAGTTAAGAAATGTTTTTGGTTTGTCTAACAGCTGAGAAAACCTGGAAAAGAGTTTTATTGCTTGTATGAATTGGACTATCTGAATGAAGTGCTGAAGTTAAGCATACAAGATAGCCAGGTATTTGCTCTGGACTGGAAAGGAAAAGAAACCTGGTTTAAAAGTTTGTCTGTTTATTTTGATCCTCACGGCAAGCTCTGCTGAAGGCAGGTGTTGCTAATTAAGGCTGAAGAAAGCTGTTTTGTTCAGTTCAAGTTATCCTGTTATAAGTTGCAAGAATTCCTGGATGAAAATATCTTTAAAAGGTGGATCTGTGAACCTAGTGTGTCTTATTTTGTGCTAATGAATAAATTGCACTCACTCAAACTCAACTACAAAGAAGGTGTTTTCTTTCATCTGACCCCAAGTGATATCTAACTGAACTACCTTTCCCAGAATGCATGTAAAGGCATCCAGTTAGAAAAAGGCCAGAAGTTGAAGCACCACAGTGACAAAAACAAATCCACGCCCCCCACACCAAGGTAAGGTGCTAAGGGCGTGACACTATGTTCTCTAGATCTAAGAGATGCATACACGCATATTCTCATCCACGCAAATCACAGGAAGTTCCTTCGATTCTTCGTCCAGGGAAGGCCCTTCCAGTACAAAGTTCTTCCCTTTGGTCTGGCTTCTGCCCCAAGAGTCTTCACAAAATTCATGGCAGTGGTAGCAGCGTTTATGAGAACTCTAGGAATATTTGTCTTCCCTTACTTAGATGATTGGATCATTCGAGCATCAACAGCTCCAGACGCCAGCTTCGCTCTTTCTCGAACAATAAGAATCCTTCAATAATTGGGATTGGTCATAAACCTCCCAAAATCTCATCTCACCCCCTCTCAATCTCATGAGTTCATAGGGGCTCGTCTAGACACACTGCAGTCAAAAGCTTTCCTGCCACAGCCGCGCTGTCTACGTATAATACAGCTGGCATCCCAAGCAGCTGTGAAGGTCTTCCTGACTGCTCGGGATTTGCTTCAGCTTCTGGGGCATATGGCATCCACTGTCCATGTGGTTCCCTATGCTCACCTTCATATGCGAGCAGCCCAGTGGACCCTATCCTCTCAGTGGACACTGGCCTTGGGTCGGCTAACAGACAAAATCAGAAACTCCACACATCTAATTTCGTCCCTGCAATGGTGGCAATCACTGGAAAACCTCCTCATAGGCTCTCCTTTCCAGCAGCCTCTATGCCAGGGGTCTCAAACTCAAATTGCTTTGAGGGCCGAATGAGGACTTGTAAAGTAACCCGGGGGCCGCATAAGACACGGGCCTCATTTGCATAAGAGGCCTCATTTGCATAAATATTTGCATAATGTTGCATAATGAGTGCATGGATAAAGAAAGACTAGAAAATTTCTATATTACTATAATCCAGTGCCAACCGCCAGGCACATTAGGAACTACTACTAACACTGCCCATTTGGAACCCATAGCAAACCCCCCGTATCATAACAGCACTACCAGGACTCACAAAGCACCAGACCCTACCTATCAAAAGGCAACACTGCAAATATTAAATCAATACATTTCAGAGAACAATACATGACCTACTGGGAAAAGAGAACAAGTAGCAATGTCAAATAGGAATTACACAGAATACCTCAGCACTGTAGAAATAAAACTATAAATAATTTCTTGTACCAAAGCACAGACATTAATGATGCACATTTCCCAGAGCTGACATATTCCAGTTAATAAATTCAAAATAAAGAGATATTTTTCTACCTTTTGTGCATTTTTTTTCAGTTGCAATTGCTCCAGCCACTTCTGGTTTCTTCGTGTCTTCTGCTATCTCCATCGTCTGCTGTCCATTTGTCCTTTCTTTCTTCTCTCTTCTAGTTTTTTTCCATTCTCTCTCTCTACATCTGCTTTAACATACTAATCTTTCTCCTTTTGCTCTTTCCTCATTCCTATTTCATCCACTCAAATTTTACCCCTCCATCCTCAATCCCCACTTACTCTCCCAATACCTGGCCAATTGTAGATTTGTCTTCTCTTCCAGACAAAATATTTTTCCCCTCTCCATTTCACTTTCCCAGCTCCATCCCATTCTAATCCTCCCCCAACATCAGCTCCCTTCTAGTTCCAGCCCCACCCAGCATCTGCTCCTTTCTAGTCCCTGCATCAGTCCATTTCCAGTCCTATCCTAGCCTCACCATCAGCCCATTTCCAATCCTAGCCCCCCATCAGCCCATTTCCAATCCTAGCTCCCTCCCCTCACAGCCCATTTCCATTCCAAGCCCCCCTCCCCATCAGCCATTTGCAGTTCAAGCCCCCCTTCCACTCAGCCCATTTCCAGTCCTAGCAACCCCCCAGCCCATTACCAGTCCTAGACCCCCCATAGCCCATAACCAGTCCTAACCTCCCCATAGCGCACTTCCAGTCTTACCCCCCCATCACCCCATTTTCAGTCTTACCCCCCCATAGCCCATTACCAGTCCTAGTCCCCCCCATAGCCCACTTGCAGTCGTATCCCCCATCACCCCATTTTCAGTCTTACCTCCCCTCATAGGCCATTACCAGTCCTAACCCCCCAATCTGCCCACCTCCAGTCCTAACCCCCATCACCCCATTTTCAGTCCTAGCCCCCACCATAGCCCATTACCAGTCATAACCCCCCCCCCTGCCAATAGCCCACTTCCAGTCCTAACCCCCATCTGCCCATTTCCAGTCCTAGCCCCCACCATAGCCCATTACCAGTCATAACCCCCCCCTGCCGATAGCCCACTTCCAGTCCTAACCACCATCTGCCCATTTCCAGTCCTAGCCCCCACCATAGCCCATTACCAGTCATAACCCCCCCCTGCCAATAGCCCACTTCCAGTCCTAACCCCCATCTGCCCATTTCCAGTCCTATCCCCCACCATAGCCCATTACTAGTTATACCCCCCCCCCAGCCCATTACATGTCATATCCCCCCCTGCCAATAGCCCACTTCCAGTCCTAACCCCCATCTGCCCATTTCCAGTCCTAGCCCCCACCATAGCCCATTACTAGTTATAACCCCCCCCCAGCCCATTACCAGTCATAACCCCCCCTGCCAATCGGCGACTTGATTTCCTAACTCTGATCTGCCCATTTCCATTGCGTGCCCCCACCCTATCCCATTTCCATTTTTAAACCCCCCCCAGCCCATTACCAGTCATAACCCCCCCTCCCCCCTCTGCCAATAGCCCACTTCCAGTACAGACAGCCCCTCCATAGCTCATTAAAGCCAAAAAAAAAAACCCCCAAAAACCTGGCTTCTGCTGATGCCCTTGCCGCCGTGGCAGCAGCAGAATCAATAGTCAAATTACAAAAAAAAAACTGACTTCTGCTGCTCAAGCAGCTGTCCTGCGGCCCCTTTCCCTCTGCCCGGAGATCCGACTCTGCTCTATCAGCGGCGTGCTTTTCAAGCCGCGACGAGAGTATTCCCCTCTCGCGCGGTTTTTCAAGCCGCGCGAGAGGGGAATACTCTCTTCGCGGCTTGAAAAGCACGCCGCTGAGAGCAGAGTCGGATCTCCGGGCAGAGGGAAAGGGGCCGCAGGACAGCTGCTTGAGCAGCAGAAGTCAGTTTTTTTTTTTTAATTTGACAATTGATTCTGCTGCTGCCATGGCGGCAACGGCAGCAGCAGAAGCCAGGGTTTTGGGGGATTTTTGGTTTTCCGCCGTCGCGGGCCGCACAAAGTTGTCTCACGGGCCGCATGCGGCCCGCGGGCCGCGTGTTTGAGACCCCTGCTCTATGCCAAGCCACCCTAACAGATGCGTTCAAGTTGGGTTGGGGGGCCCACTTGCACGATCTCTCAACTCTCAGGGTCTCTGGACCCCACAGGAGGCTTCTCTTCACATAAACCTCCTAGAGCTGAGAGACATTTTCAGTGCTATTTGAGTATTTTAGGCCCATCTCAGCCACAAGACAGTTCTGGTCCAAACCGACAATCAGGTAGCTATGTTCTGTCTGAACAAGCGAGGCGGAACGGACTCTGTCACTATGCAACGAAGCTTTGCGACTATGGGCCCTCGCCAGAGAGCTTCAAATCCACCTTTTTGCAGTATACCTTCCAGGCATTCAAAATGTATGGGCAGACAAACTCAGTCTAATACTGCTGCCACACGAGTGATCTCTCCACTCAGACCACCTTGCTCGAGGGTTTCAAATCTGGGGAACACCAGATATAGACCACTTTGCAAGTCCACAGAATGCCAAACTTCCCTGATTCTGTTCCAGAATCCCAGCTCACAACTGTCAGGCAAGGGATGCCTTCCTACTCCACTGGGGTCAGGACTTCCCACCCATTCCCCTCATTCCCAAAACTTTATTCAAACTTCAGAGAGACAGAGGCCATATGATACTTATTGCTCCACGTTGGCCACGGGCAAACGTGATATCCTCTGCTTCTGCGTCTCTCTCAAACCACTCCTCTGGAGTTGGGAAATGCTCCAGATCTCCTTTCGCAGGAGGACGGATCCTTACTGCACCCAAATCCCCAGTCTCTGCATCTCAGGGCCTGGTTACTGAAAGCCTAGATTTCTTGGATATCAACCTCTCTCAGCAGGTAAAAGATATCCTCCTGGCTTCCAGAAAACCTTCCACAAGGCGTTCCTATGCTTTTTTTTTTAATATTTCAATATTTTTATTTTCATCATAACGTATAACAATAACAGTAAACAGATAATACAACTGCCCTTGTACCCCTTCCCCCAAGAAGACACACATCCTCCGCCAACCTCACCCAAGAACCCCCCCATCCAGCCAACCCCCCTCCCCTCATTATAAGCTCTCCCCCCTCCCCCTGACCTCACTCCCCCCCAGTACCCCCCTCCCCCAGGACATGCCAGAGACCTCCCCATTTATCCATGAATTTCACCACTCTCTCCCGCCTAGCCGCTGTCAACTTTTCCATTAAAACAACATGCCGTAGCCTGCCCTCAAACTCCCCCATTGTTGGCACCTCCACCCTCTTCCATGCTGCTGCCAATTCACACCTCGCCGCACTCAGACACGCACGTAACATGGTCCCCCTCCTCCTGGTGCCCCGCTCCCCACCAGGAAAGTAGGCAAACCCCGGGATCCTGCCTCATCTCCACCCCCAGATTCTGTTGGATCCAATTCACCACCCGCCCCCAATAGCTTTGGACCTTACTACAGCCCCACCAAATATGCCAAAAAGATCCCACCCCCCCGCACTCCCACCAACAGCCCGCCATCACCCCCGGAAATATCCTGTGTAACCGCTCCGGCGTATAATACCACCGGAATAAAATCTTATACCAATTTTCCCGGATGCTACTTGCCCATGACAATCCCCTGACCCTATCCCAAATCTGTTTCCAGTCTACCTGTGTCAGTGTTCTCCCCAGGTCCCGTTCCCATTCCACCATATAAGGGAACCGCCCCCTACCCCCTCCTGCACTGCCTTATACAACCTAGACACCATCCCCTTTGACCCAAATTTCCCATACCATAGGGCCTCTATCTCCGACACTTCCCTCATACGCCCCCCAACCCCCCACCCCCCTGCAAAAAGGATCGCACCTGGATATAGGCATATCTATCCTGCTCTTCAAGCCCGTACTCTTCGCGAACCACCTCGAAAGACCGCATCTCCCCCTCATCCAGTAGTTGGTAGAAACACTCTAACCCCTTCCCCGTCCATGTATCGAACCGTCCTCCTTTCCACCCCGGGGTAAATGGTTTCCATCCCCTCCAGGGCATCATTACTGAGAAGTGGTCCCCCTTCCCCCTAACCCTACGACCCCAAACATCGTACCACACCCTTACTACCTGCATTGCCGGCGACCCCTCTCCCAATGCCTTGCGGCTCTTCCTCCCCGCCCACAGCCAAGCTTCTAGACTACCCCCCTTCACCAATGTACGCTCCAATTGCACCCAGGGCTTCTGTTCCCCCGCCTCCTCCAGTCCATTACATGCTGTAGTTGCGCCGCTCAATAGTAATCTGTAATATTAGGCACTCCTAACCCCCCCTCCAACCTCGGGGCATACAATACTTCCTGCGCAAGCCGCGGCGGCCGTCTGTTCCAAATGTACTGAAATACCTTCCTTTGCACTCTCCGCAGCACCTCCTCCGGCACTCATACAGGCAGAGCCTGAAATAAGTACAACAACCGCGGTAACACATTCATTTTGACCCCTGCCATTCGGCCCAGCCACGGTACATCTTGCTTCATCCATCCCTCCAAATCCCGCTCCAGCTCCCGCACTACCCCCGGGTAATTATATCGATACACATCCCCGTACTTAACTCCTAACTGCACTCCCAAATATTTCAATGTGTTATTAACCCACCTCAACGGATACAGACCCCGCAGCAACCCCTCCACCCTTGGCGTCACTCTGACCCGCAGCACCTCAGTCTTATCAACATTCATTTTGAACCCCGAGACTTCCCCAAAGTTCTGCAACACCGCCATTACCTCCAGTAAAGAACCCTCCGGCCAGCCAAGATACAGCAAAATATCGTTTGCATAAAGAGAGATTTTATGATTTACCCCCCTCTCTCCAAGCCCCTAATCCTCTCATTGGTCCGGATTACCTCCGCTAAAGGCTCCACACTCATTGCAAAGAGCAACAGTGATAGAGGGCACCCCTGCCGCGTCCCCCGTCCCAGACTAAAGTCCCGCGAGTAACAACCATTGACTTTCACCCTCGCCCTTGGTCCGTTGTATAACCCCCTAATCCATCTCTCCAGGTTCTCCCCCACCCCCATTCTCTTCATCACGCCCATCAAAAAAGCCCAGGTGACCCTATCAAATGCCTTTTCAGCGTCAACTGACATTAACAAAAATGCCTCAGCCCCCCGCCACGCTTCCCATAGTACCCCCACTGCCCTCTTGATATTATCCACTGCCTGTCGGCCCGAGATAAACCCCGTCTGGTCAGCCTTAATCACATTGGGCAGCCAAGGCCCCAATCGTCCCGCCAGTATCTTGGCCAGGACCTTGACATCAACATTTAAGAGCAAAATAGGCCGAAAGGAACCACATTCCAACGGATCACGTCCCCCCTTCGGCAACACCGTGATCCCGGCGGTCAGCATCCCCGCTGGCAGATCCCCCCCCCCTCCAACATCCCATTAAACACCCGACATAATACCTCCCCTACCTCATCCTTGAATACCCGATAAAACATACTCGTCAGCCCGTCTAACCCCGGGGCCTTCCCACTGGGCATCCCCTGAATTGCTCGCTCCACTTCCTCCGGACCAATCCGGGCCTCCAGCTCCTCCCGTGCTTCCTCCGGGAGTTGAGGGAGCTCAATCTTCTCCAGGTACCGGTCTATACACCTCCCTTCCACCCTTTCTTCCTCGGCATAGAGTTCCCGGTAGAACTGCCGGAATCTCTCCTGTATCTTCCCTTCCCGGAAATAAACCTCCCCCCCTTTCCCTTAATTTGATATATCCTAGAGGCCACCAAGCATTTCCACAACCGCCCTGCCCTGTTGCCAAACTCATAGAACCGCTGTCTTACCCAAGCCAACTCCATTGCCACCCTCTCCACCTGCAATCCCTGCAACTCCCCCCGAAGCTTTTCCATCACATCTCTATCCCCTGCCCTCCCCGATCTCCTATAAACCTCCTCGGCGTCCTGCAACCTCTTCCCTAATACCCTCTCCTTTTCATACCGCTCCCGTTTCTTGCGCGCCCCCCATTGTATAAACCTCTCTCTAAGTACAGCCTTTAGCCCCTCCCACACCATAGCCACCCGTACCTCTCCATGATCATTCACCGACAGATATTCCTTGATCCCTTCTCTAATATCTCTCACCACCTCAGGACACTTCAGCAAACCCTCATTCAATCGCCAAAACCTCAACCCCTCCCAGCCCCTCCCCTTAAACCACACCTCAACCGCCTTATGATCTGACCAAGCAATCGGGATAATCCCCCCCCTCCCTCACCCCCAGCATCCATTCCTGGTCCACCAACAGCATATCTATTATACTCCAGCTGTTATGGGGTATTGAATAGTGTGTGTATTCGCGCTTCTGTGGGTACAGCACTCTCCATGCATCCACAAGATTCAGACATTTCATCATCTTCTGCAGTGCCTTCCTATTTCTCCCCCGCCCCTCCCCCCTCCCCGACGCCCTGTCCATCATATGCTCCAAAACTACATTAAAATCCCCTCCCACCACCCTCCTCCCCCCCCTGCTGCTCCAACAACCTGCGCAACTTCTGCCAAAAGCTCACTTGTTCTCCATTCAGCCCATATACAGATACTACAACTATCCCCTCCCCCCCAACTCCCCACCACCCGGCCCTCCCCATCCTCAAAACTTCTTTCCACCTGAATCCCACTACCCCCCTTTATTAACACCGCTACCCCCCCTTCTTACCCCCCTCCCAACTACATGAGTAAAATTGCTCCACATACCGGGCATGCCTCATCAATCCCACATCCCTACGACGCAAATGCGTCTCCTGGACGAGTATCACATCCCAATCATTCTTCTCCGCCTCCCGGTACAATAATCTCCTCTTTGTGGGTGAGTTCAAACCCCGCACATTAATCGTTCCCACCCGCAGCATCAGGCACCGTACCCCTTCTCACTCCCCCCACCCCCTTCTTGTGTCCTGTCCCTATCCCCTCCCCCTCCCCCCCTTCCACCTCTCTACCACCTTGCCATCCTTCCGATTGTGACTGTCCTGCACCTCCTCCTTTCATCCCTCCTCTCGCCTCCCCCAGCACCTCCCCACTCTCACTCCTCCACAGCATTCCCCCCCTCCCGGCTCCCTTCCCACCACCCTCTCCCCCCCAGGCTCTCCCTATCCTCTGCTCACCCCCATTCCCCCCAGTCCTTTCACGCCAAGGTCCAGAGGGCTTTCCGCTCCAAATCACTCAATCCAGCACCAGGAGCGGCAGTGCAACATCACTCCACAGGGCTCACTCGCTTCCCCGCACCACCTTCCTCTCCTCTCCTCTGCAGCCGTCGTCCTTTCTCAGCAACTCTCTGCCATCGGGAACCTGCCGACCGTGGATCCGCTGCTCCTCCAACTTGCAGTGCCCCCACTTTTCCCGCTCCTTTTGGGAGCTGCTCATAGCCCAGATCTCCCAGCACAGTCCAAGCTTCCTTCGCCTCCTTCACTTTCCGGGACACGCCGTTAACAGTCACCAACAGGCTGAAGGGGAACAGCCACCGATATTGCAAATTTCTCCCCCGGAGATAGGCAGTGACCTCTCGCAGCCCCCGTCTTCTGTCTAGAGTCCCCTTTGAGAGATCATTGAAAATGTCCACCTCAGCGCCTTTCCATGCAATCCGCCCATATTTCCGGGCTATCTGCAGTATTTTCTCCTTCAAAGGGAAGCTGCTCATACATGCAATAATATCTCGGGGTTGCTTGTCTCTCCGCGGGCCAAGGCTGTGATGCGCCCGCTCCACCCCTATTTCCCGCTCTCCGGTCTCTGCGCCACCCTCCAGGGCCAGTATATGGGCACACAGCCTTCTGATCACCTGCGTGCAGTCTTTAAACGCCTCCGTCTCTCCAATCCCCTTCACTCGCAAGTTGTTCCGGCGGGCCCGATCCTCAGTCTCCTCCAACTTCTCTGTCATCTCCTCGTGCTGTCTCTCCAACTTGCTCTGTGCCTCTGCCATCTACTGCAACTCGCCGGTACATTCCTCCACGTGGTCCTCCAGCACTGCCACGCGGTCGCCCAGGCCGTTCAGATCTTGCTGAATGCTCGCCAGCGACTCCTTAATTTCTTTCCGCATCGCCACCAACTTGGCATGCAGATCCTTTTTAAAGGCCCACAGCCATGCCCGGATTGGCATTTCGGCCTCCCGGAGCTCCTCGCTCTCCTCATCCTCCTCCGAGCTCGTCATGCTGCTAGGCCTCTCCGCTTCAGCAGCCGCCTGCTCCTCTTTCTCCCTCCGCTGCACATAGGAAGATCGAAAGCCCGCTAGCTTCTTGCGTGCCGCTTGGGCCATTGCTCCGAACCGCTCCCTGCTTTCACTGGCACCTGGATCAGCACTTTTCCCCCTTTATTGAGCAGGACACCAACGGAGCTCAGCTAGAATGCAGCCATTCGCTCCGCCACGTCACCAGAAGTCCGTTCCTACGCTTTTAAGTGGAAAAGATTCTCTGTCTGGTGTTCACAAAAGGGACTTAACCCCCTTTTGGTACCTTTGGAGTCGCTACTGGAGTATCTCCTCCAACTATCCACTTCTGGTCTTAAGACCAATTCAGTGAGAGTCCATCTTAGTGCTATTGCTGCTTTTCGCAAACCTTTTGATGGACAACCTATTTCCTCTCATCCACTTGTATCAAGGTTCATGAGAGGCCTACTCTTAACAAAACCTCCCATTAAACCACCACCGGGGGCATGGGATCTAAATCTTGTTCTCGGGCAGCTCATGAAACCGCCTTTTGAACCCTTAGCCACTACAACCTTAAAGTTTCTTTCATGGAAAGTCATTTTCCTAATTGCTATCACTTCTGCAAGATGCATTATTGAACTGCAGGCTTTAGTGGCTGACCCTCCTTATACAAGGTTCCACCATGATAAAGTAGTCCTCAGGACTCACCCTCACTTTATGCCAAAGGTGGTTTCGCCTTTTCATCTAAACCAGTCAGTTTATCTTCCTATATTCTTCCCTAGGCCTCATGCCTCCAGTGCAGAAAGGAATCTTCACACTTTGGATTGTAAAAGGGCCTTAGCCTTTTATCTTCAAAGAACTAAGCAGCATAGAAAATCTTCAGCTTTTTTGTTGCTTTTGACTCCTAGTCATTTGGGACTTCCGGTTTCCAAAAGAACTTTTATCTAAATGGATTGCAGATTGCATATCCTTTACATATGAGAGTAAAGGACTTTCTTTCGAGGGCCATGTCACAGCTCACAATGTGAGAGCCATGGCAGCCTCGATGGCTAATCTTCATTCTGTGTCTATTGACGACATCTGTAGAGCAGCTACTTGGGCTTCGGTGCATACCTTCACAGCCTACTACTGCTTAGACAAGGACTTCCGTCGGGATGCCTCGTTTGGTCAAGCTGTTCTTCAACATCTCTTTCATACTTAATACAACTTCTACCCGCCGGTCCCGAGTTTGATGCCAGAGGTCCATGGGAGGAAGTATGACCCATCTCACTTGGTTTCGCAGCTTGCTGGGGTCATTTCCTTGGCATCTATAAGCTGGGGAATCCCTATATGTGAAGACTACATTCCTGCTTGTTCCTGGAGATAGCGTAGCTACTCACCTGTAACAGGTGATCTCTGGGAACAGCAGGAATTTAGTCTTCACAACCCACCCACCTCCTCTAGGAGTTGTCTCTATCTCTTTCTCTACTCCTTTCCTTTGGTCTCAGCTATAAACTCAACTGAAGTGAGAGAGGGAGAAAGGTGGGAAGGCAGCACGCAGGCGCTGTGGGATGCTCCGAAAAGCTTTCCTATTGGACGCTGGGGAGCGTTCCCGTGCGGGCTCCGTCGGTACCAACGATAACCATATGTGAAGACTAAATTCTGGCTGTTCCTGGAGATCACTTGTTACAGGTGAGTAACTACGCTTTAACAGCAATTATTAACATTAGCATTAGATATGTCACAGTTCAAAAGAGAGGCCAATTAAGTGGGGTTACTTACCTGTAACGTAGGTTCTCCTTGGACAGCAGGATAAGTCAGCCACACTTGGTGATGTCATCTGATGGCGCCGGGATGGAGTGCTCTCCTATAGCTCAGAAAGGCGAAGGCTTTCTGAGCGTGGTCCATAGCCCCCACCCCCAGGCCCGCCCCTACCTGACTCAGTTTGTGCCAAGAGTAGCGTTCTCGGCAGGTAGATGCGGGCCTAGTCCTGATGGACGTGAGGGCCATCTGTAGGGGAGGTGTGTGGGAATGTGTGGCTGACTT
The DNA here is from genome assembly GCA_033557465.1 of Ichthyophis bannanicus. Taxonomy (NCBI): domain Eukaryota; kingdom Metazoa; phylum Chordata; class Amphibia; order Gymnophiona; family Ichthyophiidae; genus Ichthyophis; species Ichthyophis bannanicus. The sequence continues at coordinate 113,050,325 of CM066038.1, read as the reverse complement.
ATCCTGCTGTTCAAGGAGAACCTACGTTACAGGTAAGTAACCCCACTTTCTCCCTGGACAAGCAGGATGTCGTCAGCCACACTTGGTGACTCCCTAGCTAGGCCGGAGGCCTACGGCGCTGTGGGCTGATGGCCCGAGAGTCACAGAGGATGTCAAGTGTGTTAATGTGGAATTTATTAACAATCACACTGGTGCAACAACAAGCAAAGTAGTGGAACTTAAGAACATGAACACTTCAGAATATGAACGATAGTGCAACAAGGGTAGCATAGTACAGACTTGGCAGCATAACATGAGTACGGTGTGGTCCTAAATGGTTAGGCCGAGGTCTGACCCCTGTGTGTGCTGGCATTCAAGATGGTCCGTCTGAAGGAGGAGCTGTCGTGGTCCAGGCATTAGTGGCGCTGAAAAGTGTGCATCGACGACCACATGGCAGCCTTGCAGATGCGTTGGATAGACACGGTGTGGAGGTTGGCCATAGTCGTGGCATGGCTCTAAGCTGGTGTGCATGCACTGCGACAGGTGGCTGCGTCCCCGCCTGGGAGTAGCAGAAGGTGATGCACGCTGAGATCCAGCATGAGAGGGTTCTTTTCATGATGGGCAGACCCGGTCTGTCAGGTCGAAGGAAACAAAGAGTTGGGGCCCTCTGTGGTGCCCTTCCATGCGTTTCAAGTATATACGCAGAGCCCGCACGCAGTCAAGGGTGTGGAGGTGGCGCTCTTCAGCGTTGGCGTGCAGCTCTGGGTAGAAGTCAGGGAGCTCAATGCTTTGGTTGATGTGGAATGCAGACACAACCTTGGGTACAAATTTGGGGTGTGTCCATAGCGAGGCACGGTCGCTGAGCAGGACCGTGTACGGTTGGTGGGCCACCAGGGCTTGCAACTCACTGATTCATCTGGCAGATGTAATGGCAATGAGGAAGAGTGTTTTCCAGGAGAGGAACTTCAGAGATGTCTCGGTTAAAGGTTCGAAGGGGCTTCTGGTGAGTGCATTGAGGACGCTGGGCAGGTCCCACAGCGGCACTGGTTTCTGCAGTGGTGGGTGCAGGTTGGAAAGGCCCTCCATGAACCTGGTGATTAACGGGTGTGAGGAGACCGGGCTGTCCTCCACATGGTCGTGGAAGGCCATGATGGCTGATAGGTGCACCCTCACTGATGAGGCTTTGAGTCCTTTGTGTATGAGCATGGTCAGGTAGCGGAAGACGTGCGGGAGGAGGCAGGAGATAGGGTGCAAGCCCTCAGTCACGCACCAGGCATCAAATCGTCTCCACTTCATCTGATAGGAGCGGCGTGTGGAATCCTTGTGCGCTGCAAAGATGAAACCCTGGACTTCGACCGTCAGGTGCATGGAGGCTAGTTGGGACCTTTCAAGCTCCAAGCAGTCAGAGCGAGGGTGTTCAGGTTGGGGTGAAGGGTGTTCCCTTCGTCCTGGGGGATGAGGTCCGGTCCCTGAGGCAGCCGGAAGGGTGGCCTGCAAGCGAGCTCGTTCAGGATGGGGAACCACATCTGTCTGGGCTAGTATGGTGTGATCAGCATGACCAAGGCTCTGTCGTGTAGGATCTTTTGTAGCACCTTGGGTATCAGCGGTGTGGGGGGGATACACATATAGCAGTTGGAACTCCCCCTAGTGTAGGTTGAAGGCATCTGCTGCTGTCCTTCCCTGGGCCGGGTGCCATGAGCAGAATTGCTGACATTTGGTGTTGGAAGGGTGGGTGAAGAGGTCCAGCTGTGGGTGGCCCCATCGCCAGAACAAGGTCTCTGTCACCTCCTTGTTGAGGGACCACTCGTGTGGCAATAGCTGCCTGCTCAGTCTGTCTGCGAGCTGGTTGTCTGCCCCCGGTAGGTAGACTGCTTGTAGCTGACAGTCCATGCGGAGTGCGAATGTCCAAGTTTGGATGGCCTCCCTGCAGAGGGGTAGGGATCCCATGCCCCCTTGCTTGTTCACATGTTTATGTTTGTTTATTAGATTTGATATACCGCTGAGGAAAGTACCCAGCAGAGAGCTTGTAGTTTAAATTTCAGAAGTTAGAGCCTAGCAGCAGCTGAGAGCTATAATTTAAATCAAATCAGAATTTAGCTTATCTCAGCAGCACAAGACAGGGTACTGTGTAGCAGCCCTCTTTTAATAGGTGTTATTTCCCTCCCTCCCTCCCTCCCCATACCCACCCTCCCCTGGGATAATCATAGCTTTATAGGCACTTACACATCTTAAAAGACAGGAGGTGCTTTCAGGTGAAGCTCATTACCCAAATCAGTCATACACTAAGGACCTGAGATTAATTAAGCTTCAGGTGAACAAGGTATAGTAAACGTATTAGGTACAGTTTTATTGGTATAAATACCCATAGCAACCCCTAGTAAGTAAGAACTTAAAGATCTAGACACAAACTTAAAACTAAGATGCAGACAGCAGTCCAGCAGCGGGATGGGGGCTTTCCAGTCTTTTGCATTGAGTGTCACATGTATGATTTTCTCCCAGTTGGTGAGAGGTCTTACGTGTGCACTAGGTGCAAGGAGCTCTTTTCTCTCAAGGAACAAGTCCGTTCTCTAGAGGCTAAAGTAGCAGACTTGGAAAACATAAGACAGACAGAGAGGTACATAGACGAGACCTACAGGGATATAGTCCTGAAGTCCCACCTCCAGTCTGGCAGCACCCCTGTTGCCATGGAGGAGAGAGGTCACGTGACAGGAGAGCATCACCCTGGTGTGGTAGGAAGTGATCCTGTAACTAGGACCTGTTCTCCAGGTGATGTAAAACCCTCTCGCACCGAGGAAGTTGCTCCAGGGCCATGTGCCCATGAGGGAAGGGTTAGGACAGCCGTTATAGTTGGTGATTCGATCATTAGGCATGTAGATAGCTGGGTGGCTGGTGGACGTGAGGATCGCCTGGTAACATGCCTACCTGGTGCGAAGGTAGCGGACCTCACGCGCCACCTAGATAAGGTCTTAGATAGTGCTGGGGGGAGTCTGCTGTCTTGGTACATGTCGGTACCAATGACATAGGAAAATGTGGTAGGGAGGTTCTGGAGGCAAAATTTAGGCTTTTAGGTAGGAAGTTGAGATCCAGAACTTCCAGGGTAGCATTCTCCGAAATGCTTCCTGTTCCACGCGCAGGACCCAAAAGGCAGGCAGAGCTCCGGAGTCTCAATGCGTGGATGAGACAATGGTGCAGAGATGAGGGTTTTGGATTTGTTAGGAACTGGGGAACATTCTGGGGAAAGGAGGAGCTCTTCTGAAGGGATGGGCTTCACCTTAACCGGGATGGAACCAGGCTGCTGGCATTAACCTTTAAAAAGGAGATAGAGCAGCTTTTAAACTAGATATTAGGGGAAAGCCGACAGTCGCCCAAGAGCGGATGGTTCGGAAGAATTTATCCTTGAAGGATACTACCAAAAGCAGAGAGGTTCCGCAAAAGAGTAAAGTAGCCCAAATGCCCTCAAGTATGGAGCAGACAGAGCTTAAAGATCCCAAATTACCCATGTCTAACAATAGCCAAATTAACATGAATAAAATACATTCTCTAAAATGCTTGTATGCAAATGCTAGAAGTCTAAAGAATAAGATGGGAGAGTTAGAATATATAGCACTAAATGAAAGGTTAGATATGATTGGAATATCAGAGACATGGTGGAAGGAGGACAACCAGTGGGACACTGTGATACCTGGGTACAAACTATATCGTAATGATAGAGCTGATCAAATTGGTGGAGGGGTTGCGCTGTATGTTAGAGAGGGCATTGACTCAGAAAGGATTAAAGTTTTGCAGGAAACAAAATCTGCTGTAGAATCTATATGGATTGAGTCGGTTGATATTGTGTATCTGGACTTTCAGAAAGCCTTTGACAAGGTCCCTCATCAGAGACCTTTGGCAAAACTAAAGAGTCATGGGATAGGAGGCAGTGTACTATTGTGGATCAGGAACTGGTTAAAAGAGAGAAAGCAGAGGGTGGGGCTAAATGGCCAATTTTCCCAATGGAGAAAGGTGAATAGTGGTGTACCCCAGGGATCTGTGCTGGGTCCGCTGCTTTTTGACATATTCATAAATGACCTGGAAAGTGGAATAACTAGTGAGGTTATCAAATTTGCAGATGACACAAAACTATTTAAAGTTGTTAAAACCCAAGAGGATTGTGAAAAATTGCAAGAGGATCTTGATAAATTGGAAGACTGGGCATCAAAATGGCAGATGAAATTTAATGTGGACAAGTGCAAGGTTATGCACTTAGGGAAGAACAACCCAAACTATGGTTACACGATGCAAGGTTCCACATTAGGAACCACCACCCAGGAAAAAGATTTAGGCGTCATTGTGGATACCATGTTAAAACCCTCGGCCCAGTGTGCAGCAACGGCCAAGAGAGCAAATAGAATGCTAGGTATGATAAGGAAAGGAATGGAAAATAAAACAAAAGATATTATAATGCCTCTATATCGTTCCATGGTGAGACCGCACCTTGAATATTTTGTGCAATTCTGGTCGCCATATCTTAAAAAGGATATAGCGATTTTAGAAAAGGTTCAGAGAAGAGCCACCAAAATGGTAAAGGGGATGGAAGCATACTCCTATGAAGAAAGGCTAAAAAGGTTAGGGCTCTTTAACCTGGAAAAGAGATGGCTGAGGGGGAGATATGATAGAAGTCTATAAATTAATGAACGGAGTGGAACGGGTAAACGTAGATCGATTGTTTACCTTATCAGAATATAGAAAGACTAGGGGACATGCAATAAAACTACAGGGTAAACTATTTAAGACTAATAAAAGAAAATATTTTTTCACTCAACTTGTAATCAAACTCTGGAATTTGTTGCCGGAGGATGTAGTAAAGGCTGTTAGTGTAGCTGGGTTTAAAAAAGGTTTGGACAAGTTCCTGGAGGAAAAGTCCATAAACCATTATTAAGAAGTGACCGAAGATATCAATGCTTGACCCAGTACAAGCATTGTGGAACTTGTGTCTCTTGGGGAAACTGCTAGGTACATATGACCTTGATTGGCCACTGTTGGAAACAGAATACTGGGCTTGATGGACCTTGGTCTGACCCAGTATGGCATATCTTATGTTCTTATGTTCTTAAGTACATCACAGCGGTTTACAAAGTAAAAATAGGCTCAGAAAGGAAAGGAAGTTACAATATGAGACAGGAAAGCAAACAAGCAGAGTCATACAACAGGACAGGATGGGGAGAGGAAGGGAGGACAGAGAAGAGCGGGTCACACAAAGGGATCGGACAGGTCGAAGGCACGGGCAAAGAGGTGAGTCTTGAGGTTTTTCTTAAAAGTAGAGTGTTCAGATTCAAGTCGGATAGAGGAAGGCAGGGAATTCCACAGGGCGGGGGCCAGGAAGAAAAATGCAGATGAGCGGGTGGACTGGAGTCGAGCAGTGGAGGGTGAGGGAAGGTAGAGGCGGTTGAGGTGGAAAGAACGGAGAGAGCGAGCGGGGGCATGTAAGCGTACAAGATTGGACAAATACTGAGGTGTGCGGGTGTGAATGACTCGGTGAAGAAGTACCAGGATTTTATAGTGGATACGGAATTTGATAGGCAACCAGTGCAGATGGATAAGGAGAGGTGTGACGTGATCACGGATGGAGGAGTGAGAGAGTAAACGAGCTGCGGTATTTTGTATAAGTTGGAGGTGACGGAGGTGGACATTAGGGAGACCGGCTAAGACTGAGTTACAAAAGTCAAGGCGGGACATAACGAGTGAGAGGAGGAGAGTGGTGAGGGCTGACATAGAGAGGAAAGGTCTGATGGCCCGGATTTGACGGAGATGAAAGAAGGAGAGTCGTGAAATATGTGCAACATGATCACGGAAAGTTAAAGCAGGGTCAAAGAGAACGCCAAGGTAGCGAAGGGAAGAGACTATGGGAACCGGTGAGTCAGAGAAAGAGGGGGAAAGTGTGGGCGGGGAGGCATCCCGGGTGAACCACATGGCAAGGGTTTTGGTGAGGTTGAGGTGCAAACAGTGAGTAGTGAGCCAGTTGGCGACAGCGGTAAGACAGGTGTTGAGAGGAGAGAGGTCAGGTGAAAGGGGAGAGGTGTGATAGAGGAGAAGTAGGTCATCGGCATAATAGTAGGCAGATATCCCGTGTTGTTGGACTAGGAGGGCAAGAGGTGTGAGAAAGATATTGAAGAGAAGGGGAGCTAAGACTGAGCCTTGGGGGACCCCACAAAGAAGAGGAGTGGGCTCGGAAGCAGTAGGGGAGGAAGAGTGAACAGAGAAGGACCGGGAGTGAAGAAAGGAGTGAAACCAGTGAAGGACTGTGCTGCATAGACCCGCTTCACAGAGGCGAGCTAGAAGAAGGGAGTGATCAACAAGATCGAAAGCGGCTGATAGATCAAGGGAAACCGCCACCGAGAGGTCACCCCGGTCGTGAGCAGAGTGGAGTTAGTTGAGAAAGCCCAAGAGAACGGTTTCAACACTATGACCGGGTCGGAAGCCAGATTGACGAGGGTGCAGAAAGTGAGTAGAGTCAAGATAGGAGGATAGCTGGGAAAAGACAACTTTCTCAAGGATCTTTGATAGGAATGGAAGATTAGAGACGGGGCGATAGTGTGCAGGAACAAGCGGATCAAGTGAGGACTTTTTTAGCATAGGGCGAACCAGGCATGGCTGCAGTCATCGGACCTCGAGCCCTGGGTGCAGGACAAGTTGGTCGATGTCCCTTGCCGAGGTGAAAACCTTTTTGGCAAGCCCATGGCCAAGAAGGCTGCTGAGCTCAAAACCGAGCACCTGACTAGGACAAGGCTGTCCAGAAACACATCTGCCCCTTCTCATAAGAAGGGCTCGGGTAAGAAGTCCTTTTACCCGAGGAAGGCAGCTGCCTACAAACCTTTCCCTCAGTACCAGGCCTCCCCAGCTCCCCAGCAGGGTCAGCAGGCCAAGGGGCCCCGTAGGCAGAAGACCCCCAAGCCTCCGGCTCCTGCTCCCACTCAGCAGGGAGGGGTTTTTTGACTCCCACAGCATAGCCTTTCCACCTCTGCTGCCCCATCCCTGCACAGGAGGTCATCTAGTCCTGTTTGCCCACAGGTGGCCACCCATTACAGGAGATGCTTGGGTATTGAGCAAAGTCCACAAGGGCTATATGCTCCATTTCCAGCAGTTGCCTCCTCCCTACTTCCCAGGAGAGCCTCCAAGGCTGTCTCTGCACACAGACCTCCTCCTTCAAGAACTTCAAGGTCTGCTTCTAGACAAAGCGGTGGAGCCTGTACCTCCCTGCCTGCAAGGTCACGGTTTCTACTCCAGGTACTTCCTCGTACCAAAGAGAACCGGTGGCCTCAGGCCTATTCTCGACCTCAGGGATCTCAACAGGTTCTTGGAGAAAGAAAAGTTCAAGATGCTTACTCTTGGAACACTTCTGCCCTACCTCCAGCAGGGAGATTGGCTATGCTCCTTAGATCTAAAGGATGCGTACACTCACATCTTCATTCATCTAGCAAAGTGCGGGTGTCCAAACCATTCCTGAACTCCCTACAGTGGTGGCTACACCCCCCCAACTTACTACAGGGGGTGCCTGTTTCCACAGTGGTGTTGACGACCGATGCCTCCTTGCGGGGCTGGGGTGCACATTGTTTGGACAGGTGCACCCAGGGCCTGTGGTCTCCATGGGAGGCCACGCAACAGATCAACCTATTGGAACTCTGGGCTATTCGCTTAGTCCTCAAAACCTTCTCTTACACCTTGGCTCACCAGTCTGTTCTGGTACAGATGGACAATCAAGTGGCCATGTTCTATGTGAACAAACAGGGAGGCACTGGGTCCAGGCTCCTGTGTCAGGAGGCAAAGGCCCTTTGCTCTTTTGCGCTCAGGCACAACATGTTTCTCAAGGCTGTTTACCTCCCTGGCCAGGAGAACTTCCTGGCAGACAGGTTGAGCAGGGTTCTGCAGCCCCACGAGTGGTTCAAAACATTTTCCTGAAATGGGGACTTCCATCCATAGATCTCTTTGCCAGTCCCCTGAACCGTCAGTTACCCAGGTTCTGTTCCAGGCAACCGCATCCCCTGAGGTTATCAGTGGATGCCTTCCTGATTTCTTGGTCCCAGGGCGTCCTGTATGCATTTCCTCCCACGCCTCTGGTGGCCCGAACCTTGTTCAAGATTCTAAGGGACAAGGCCTGGTAGCCCCCAGGTGGCCGAGGCAAGCCTGTTTCCCACTTCTGCTTCAACTAGCAGTGGAAACCCCACTACCTCTGGGGTTGCAACCCGATCTTCTCTCTCAGGATCAGGGTTCCCTTCTGCACCCCAATCTCAAATCTCTCAATTTGATGGCCTGGAGGCTACAAGGGTGTAGTGTTGGCTCCCTGGGGCCTGCCTCAGGAAGTGGAAGAGGTGGTCTTGGCCTCTAGAAAGCAATCCACCAGGAAAACCTATGCCCTGAAGTGGAGAAGGTTCTCCTTGTGGTGTCAGCAGTGCAAGGAAGATCCTTTCTCCTGCACTGTGCCAGTAGTGCTTCAGTACCTGCTGCACTTGTTCAATCAGGGCCTTAAGTTCAATTCCGTTTGGGTCCACCTCTCTGCTCTGGCAGCTCACCACTCACTGGTGGAGGGGACACTCTTTGTCGGTTCACCCCTTGGTGTCCAGGTTTCTCAGAGGCTTGCTCTTGCTCAAGCCTCCTCTCCGTCCATCGGCCCCTGAGTGGGAGATGAATGTGTTCTTGCAGCAACTGACTTGCCCACTTTTGAGCCGATGGCTACATGTCCTCTCTGCTTCCTTTCTTGGAAGACTCTATTCCTAGTGGCCCTGACCTCGGCCAGGCGAGTGAGTGAGCTTCAAGCCCTGGTCTGTGACAGGCCATACACTCGCTTCTATAGGAACAGGGTAGTCCTTAGGACTCATCCTAAGTTCCTCCCAAAGGTTGTCTCCTCTTTCTATCTCAACCAGGAGGTGGTTCTTCCAACGTTCTTCCCTAGGCCCCATGTCAGCTGGGCTGAGACAGTCCTGCATACCCTGGACTGTAGAAAGGCCTTATCCTTCTACCTTGAACATACGCAGGGGCATAGGAGGGCTACTCAGCTCTTCATATCTTTTGACCCTAATAACTTGGGGTTACCTGTCTCCAAGCGTACCTTGTCCATCTGGGTGGCTGACTGTATCATCTGGGCTTACAGGGCAGCTGACCTTCCCTTGCAGAGTCGGGTCACGGCCCACCGTGTCAGGGCAATGGCTGCATCAGTAGCTCATCTCTGCTCTGTACCGTTAGCAGACATCTGTAGAGCTGCAACTTGGTCCTCAAGCCAGACCTTTGCGGCCCATTACTGCCTGGAGAAGGGAGTCCCGTACGGACAGTGCTTTCAGTCAGCCAGTGCTCCGGAATCTCTTCGAGGTTTAGGCAACTCCTACCCTCCAGCCCTCTGGTTGGGCTACCGGTGGGGGTATGTTTCAGTGAAATCCTTTCTCTGATGTTGTGGCTAGAGGGAGCTCATTTTTCAGCTCTGGGTCCCCGGTAGCCTGAAGCTGGGGAGTCCCATATGTGAGGACTGACTACCTGCTTGGTCCTGGAGAAAGAGTAGCTACTCACCTGTAACAGGTGTTCTCCAGGAGCAGCAGGAATCAGTCCTCACAACCCTCCCTCCTCCCCTGGGAGTTGCAGTTGTACATAGTTCATTTTTACATTTTTTGTGCTGTCTTTTTAGCTATATCATCAGACTGAGCAAGATAGCACCTTTAGGCTGGAAGGGGACCGCGCATGCGTGCAGTATTCCCAAAGGCTTTCTTAGAAAGCTGGGGAAATGCTCCGCACGGGGGCTCCATCGACGTCGATGTCACCCATATGTGAGGACTGATTCCTGCTGCTCCTGGAGAACACCTGTTACAGGTGAGTAACTACTCTTTCTGAGCTATAGGAGAGCACTCTGTCCCGGTGCCGCCGGATGATGTCACCAAGTGTGGCTGATGACATCCTGCTTGTCCAGGGAGAACTTAACTATTATAACTAGCAGATTATATAAGCATTTGCATACTAAAATAGTTAAAAGAAAAAGTTAAACAGCAGTTAATCACAGTACCAGATACACCGCAGTTGAAAAAAATCAGATTACATAGTATTTATTTATTTATCTATTTCTTCTATACCGCCCCTTCCAGAGATCAGGGGCGGTTTACATGGAACAATTGCATACATTTGCATAACATTACATAGAACAAGAATTTCTTAACTTTTTACATATAACAGAACAGTAAATTGTCAGAACTATTTACAGGGTGTATACTTTTGTATACTGCTGAATTTACAGAGGAAATGTCAGCGAGCTGGCATTGCTATTTATAGAAATTATTTACAAGAATACATGATTCGCTATTCAGGTGTGTGTGTGTGTGTATGTATGTGTGAGTGTGTGTGTGTATAAGTGTGCGTGTGTTTGTGTGTGTATGTGAGTGGGTTTGTGTGTGCAAGTTAGTAGTTGTGAGTTAGTAGTTGTGCAAGGCAAATTATATTCACAAGTATGCTGCTAAGTATTTATTTATTTATTATTTTATTTAATGTTTCTTTTATACCGTGCTATTTAACATCAGTGCGGTTTACAGGTAACACATTTGTGCAGTGCAGGCAGGTCTGCACTGGACTTACAATAAAACAGGGTTCTTTATACAGGGCTAACAGGGGAAACTATGTACAATTTGGCTGTCACAGGCTATATGGGCACTTGTGACTTTGATCGTCCACTCTCGGAGACAAAATGCTGGGCTTGCTGGACCTTTTGGTCAGACTTAACATGGTATATCTTGTATTCTTAACATTTGTGCATTGTAGATTAACATTGTCAGATGCTTCTGCTTGTCATTTCAGGCATAATCCATCATTGCCTCAGGCACAAAATTAGATTGTAAGACCTCTGGAGCTAGGATAATACCTACTGTACTTGGATGTAATTCTCAAACTTCTAAGAAAAGACGTGAACTAAATCCAATTTCTTTTTCTATGGAAGAGTGTACTAATTTACACTAATATTAATCGTTCCCATAGGAATGCATTTATATAGCCAGAGTCAGAGTTAAGATTTTGGTTCCTACAGGCAAAACTAAATGATAGATTCCAAAGTAGTGCTTTGTGGGAAAGCGGGATGGGAGTGGTGGTGGTTTCACAGATCCCGAAGACTGAACAGAGGAAAGTCATAGTGCCATAGTTGAGCCCCTTTGAAGCAGCACATGAACATGGCCCTAAAGTATGCAGGAGCAGGCTCCTCTTTGGCCTAAATATTTTGTACCTTCAAAATTGTCCTGCCCTAGACATTTGCTTATGCCTAAATCTATGCCATCTACTTTTTTGTGTGACAGAAGCCTTCAGAAGTGCAGGCAAAGTACTATACTGTAGAACATAGTGTTGGTAATTTATCTCTGTCATTTGTCTCTTAAAGTTTAAGGATGGAGACATTTAGGGCCAATTTACATTTGAGTCCAGTTGATCTGTGTTGCAACCAAAGGGAAAGCTATTAAAGTTTTTAATTTGTGGGACAATGGTTCATCTGCTTTTCTTGGCAGGCTCGGGCCTCATCTTCTCCTGTAATTCTGGTGGGGACTCATCTGGATAGCGTTGATGAGAAATGTCGCAGGGCCTGTCTGGCCAAAATTCAGTGCGAGCTGTTCAATCAGCGAGGCTTTCCTGCAATCCAGGGCTGCCATTTTGTGAATGCAAAGGAGGAATCGGATTCACTGGCAAAGCTTCGGGAAGTCATTATCAAGGAGAGCTTGAGTTTCAAGGTAAACTGTGTCATAGGCTTTCTTTTTGCAAAACTTTAACATATCCATTGTTAGTATTAGTTTGATGTGTTTTACTGAAAGTTATTGAACCGTTGCAGATAACTGATCACTGAGTTGAAGGCACACATTGCATTGCCTTGATCGTTTCTTAGTTATTATATTCGACTTCAGTAATTCTCACTAGCACGCCTTGTGACCTTGGGCAAGTCAGTTAACCCTCCATTGCCTCAGGTACAAACTTACGGGCCTATGCACAAAGACTAATGTGCCCTTTGCGCGTAGATAATGCAATTTATACACAAGTTCTGCCACGCCAAATGCAGAAAAGAGATTGACACGTGTGTAAACAGCAAAGGAAAAGCATGTTCACACAGTAACACCAAGTGTATTTAAATAATATGCAAATGAACTGTGTGTATTAAAATGGAATGCTAATAAGGTCTGCACCCCATGTAGAGAAACACAAAGATCTGAGGTGGCTTAAACATCTTGTGCGTGTAGCGAAAGACTGTTTCAGGGTATGTACCAATGAACAGTTACTGTCGACGTGAAAATGTTTTGCGTGTATCTTTTAAGCATATAAGTGAAATATATTTTCCTCCTTATCCTTGCCTGTTTTTTGCATTCATTTATAATATTCATCTTTTATTTGTTGTGATTCCATAAAAAATTGTTTTTTGGGCGAAATAGTATTGGTTATTATGGAGCAGGTGCCAAACGAACCTGCACGTCCTGTGCGTATAGCGTGAGCATTAGACATGTACGCGCATGCATTGTAGTGTGTCTATTGTTTGCGAATGCGTTGGCTTCACTCCTTTCAACTTTACACCAAGGTTTTGCGCACAGCACGTTTGCATACACACCCTTTGCTGCATACTGGCACTGAAGTCTCACACTATGGAAACGCGTACATAGCTAGTAGCACGCGACTTCAGCTCTGGTTTTCTGCATCGGCCTGTAGATTGTAAGCCCTCCAGGGACAGGAAATGCCTACAGTACCTGATTGCAATCCACCTTGAACTACTACTGGAAAGGTGTGAGCTAAATACCTCTACTACTAATAAATACTAACAATAAATTATATGTTAGTATTAAAGTTGTTTACATAAGAGTAAGAGGGAATTCATCCCTGAATCTGACTTGTGGAAAGCATATCTGCCAGTAAAGTGGCACCAAAGTCCATAGGGCCAGACTTATGCTTCAGGTAAGACTAGGCATGGTGGTTGGAGATATATTATACAGGATAGACAAATTATATTTTGTGTAGGAATAAATCAGAAAAATGTTTCCTCTGCAGTCCTTTTGTCTCCAGTATGGATCCTTTATTCTAGTCACAGAGTGTGGAAATATCTTTGAGTTAATATGGCTTGCTCCATCTCTGGCTTTGTTCAAGTCTCACTTAACGATTAACTTCTTTCATTTATTTATCTTGTCTGTGTGTTTTGACTTGACTATAAGCTCCATGGAGAAGGGGCTCGCCTCTGTTTTTTGTAAATGTATATCTGCATTATTGCCAAAATTTGGGCCTCTAGCTACTGATGGAGTCTGTCTCCTGCTGAGGCCATTTTAAAGAGCCAATTTTCTACAATATAATTTTGTGACTAGTAGCATAAGTATCAACGAGACAGGAACTAGTTAGAAATGAAGGGCCCGATATTCAGGGGTGATGGCTAGCGTTGCTAAAGTGCCTAGCTGCTGCCATTGAACCTTTAAACCCAGATGTTCAATGCCAGGACCATTTATTTATTTATTTACATTCTCTTTTATACCGCGCTATTCTGCATCAGTGCGGTTTACATTGAACAAACTGAAATTACATTGAACAGGGCATTATAACTTGGAGATAACTATTTTACAGGGAACATGGGCTATGGAGGGTTAAGTGGCTTGCCCAAGACCACAAGGAGCACCTGTGGGACCAGAAACCCCAGTCCTTCCGGCCCAAGGTTGCTGTCCTCTAGTGGGATTTGAACCCCCGGCCTTCCGGCCTGAAGTACCTTGCCCCAACCACTCCTCCACTCCTCATATCCGGGCCCTGGCATTGAATATCCAGATTGCCTAGATTGCCAGGAAGCTAACAGGGCAGCGTCGATATTGAACTGCTGCCCGGTTACCTTCTGCAATGAAAGTTAGGCCATCCTTTATTGTGTTCGACTTTCATCACGTGTCGATAACCGGGCAGCGGCTCAATATCACAGCTGCCCTGTTGTCCCTGGGACGCGCTAATGCTAACTGGTTAGCAGAGGTGGCACCTGCGGATATTCAGTGGCCCTAACTGTGTTAATCTCTTTGAATATCCCCCCTAAACTATGATGGACACCCAGGAAGAACAGTTGTCAATGTATAAGGCTTGCAGTGATTTATGGCAGAATTTCTTCACTGAAGAGCAGGACGAAATAGCCATATAAACAAGTGACATCTGACCATGCCAATATAAAATGATCTTTTTAGAGTTCAGAAGAATTGAAAAAGATTTTCTGAGTATATGGAAGACTTCCTTATGACCACAACTCATGAATTTCAGATTACTTCAGCTGGACTAGTGCATGGACACAATTCTGCCCTCACTCTTTTTTTCTGTACTTTTTACTGCTTTTCCCTTCAGGAGTGTATCCTCCTCGTTCCTCTAGGTCTTTTTTCTCAAGTCTCCTTTAAAAAAAGCCCCCTCATTTCATGTCACCATTGAGTTTGATTTAGGACACATCCTATTTGATACAATTGTAGGATTTAATACGTGCCCCAGTGGCCATAAAATGATCTTTATAGGCACTTGCCAAAAATATTGCTGTGTCTCTGGCCAGAACGTTGTGGGAGAATTTCCCAAGAATTAAACAATACAAAAGTTTCAAATGGAGGCTGGCTGACCGCCTACACTGATGAGATCCAGTAAAGGTAAGAAACAAGTTTGTTAACTCCTCTTTGGAGGACAAAGGTCAAATCCTGAGGTGCAGCAGAGACTCCACTTTGAGGAAGGCTCCTCCAAAAGGAGGAAACTTGGTCTTGAATTACTGTGGATGTTGGCGCAGGAACAGATGACACACTAAAGCTAGTTCAACCGCGCACCATCACCCTATCCAGAGGAAACCCTTCTCAAGCCGCCCCTGGTCTCTATGTTCCTCTGGGGCCTTGTGGCAGCGAAGTGGGACCTCACTGTGATGCTCTCGCAGCTCACTAAGCTGCTCTTCGAGCCTCTAGCCCTTTGCCACCTGTCTTGAAAAGTGGCCTTCCTGGTGGCCCTCATGTCCGCATGTAGGGTCAGCGAACTCCAGGCCCTGGTGACAGACCCACCATATACGAGGTTCTATAAGAACAGGATGGTGCTCCGCACACACACCAAATTTCTCCCGAAGATGGTATCTCCCTTCCACCTCAACCAAGTAGTGGCCCTCTCCACCTTCTTCATGCAGCCTCATGTCGGCAAGGAGGAACTAATACGTCACACTCTAGATTGCAAGTGGGCCCTGACCTTCAACCTGCAGCGGATGCAGGCCCATCACAAAGCTCCTCAGCTTTTTGTGTCTTAGGATCCCAGCAGACTGGAGCTCCCTGTGACCAAGTGAACTCTGTCCACGTGGGTGGCGGACTGTATTGCCCTCGCCTACGAGCAAATTGGCCTCTCCCTTGAGTATTTGATACTTACGCTAACTATTTTTGTCGTCTTCCAGGAAACATTGTTTGACCTATGGCAAGCAAGGAGCCTCATCCTTTGGATTCTGGACTCTACCCTTCCTGCATGACAGCTTCTGAGTTGCCCCTGGATGGCCTGCTTTCCCTCTCTGTCAGGGGATGTGGTTAGTCTACCCTTACCTGCTTCAGGGAAGGAGGTGCCAGATGGCACTATGGGTAAGAATATTCAGCCAGCCAGAGGCTCTGTCAACTGTGTTGTGAGTTGCTCATCATTCTGTTGGGGTTCTGTGGCAGCTGCACCCCCTGGTGTTGGGGAGATTTATCTGAGAGGAGAGCTTCCGGACTCTGGATTGTCCTCCCTAGAATTATTATCCTTTTGCAATAGGCCTGGTCCTTCTGGAGTGGTAATTCAGACTCTGTGGCCGGGCAGGCTGAACGTCGTAGCCCTGTTCGATTATCTCTAGCTAAGCGTCCTTAGCAAGGGACACTCCCTGGAGATGGAGAACAGTTAGGAGCTATCCGACATCTTGACTAAGCCTCAGATTCAGACGGCTCGGTACTGGGCTCTGATGTAGATGAGGAAGTGCTCTCCCCTTCAAAAGATTCTGCTGAGGCTCGTGTGATCTGCCTATCCGGAAGGAGTTGCTGGCGACTTTCATTACCAGGGTCTCATCTGCCTTGAATTTGATGGATGCTTCTGGCATGGAGCAGGAGCCGAAGGTACACCCACTCCTTCAAGGAGTGTGGAAATCCATTCCTGTCTTCCCATTTTCGGAGGTGATCAAGGATATGATTTGGTCAGAGTGAGATTCCCCCAACTCCCTTCCTAAAGGGCTAAGAGTATATAAGAAGCTCTACGCGCTCCTGAAGGAGGAGTTTGTCAAGTGGTTTGTTTCCAAGGTGGATGCGCATGTCATGGGGTTACCAGAGGGACCATCATTCCTATGGAAGGCGAATCAGCCTTAAAGGATGTCCTAGACCACAAGGTGGATTCCATGCTGAGAAGCAAGTTCGCCGTGGTAGCAGCTATTCTACAGCTGGCAGTGTGTACCAACCTGATATCTCAAGCCATGCTCCAATGGATTCAGCCTCTTCCACCTGATGATACTACTCCTCTTTTGCATCATCTACTGCCTTACGTCTGATGCCATGTATGACTTGGTATGTTTGGCAGCCAGGGATGGTGCCCTGACAACAATGTCTCTGCATTGGATTTGGCTCAGGCATTGGGCAGCGGATACCTCCTCCAAAGCCTGTTTGGCTTAACTGGCCTTTTATTTATTTTTTATTTTATTTTAGGAGAAACCTCTGTTTAGAACTGATTTGGAGAAGCTGGTGAAGGACCTAGGTGAGACAAAATCTTACCACCTACCGGAAGACAGGTCCAAGGGACCTGTGAAGTGGGCTGGTACATCAGACTCTTCCCGACCTCCACGAGCTCACTGGCCAGTTTCCTGGGGCTGTCATCTTTACTGACTGGAAAACTTTTCCATTGTGGATCAGGAACTGGTTAAAAGATAGAAAGCAGAGGGTAGGGATAAATGGTCAATTTTCCCAATGGAGAAAGGTGAATAGTGGAGTACCCCAGGGGTCTGTGCTGGGTCTGCTGCTTTTTAACATATTCATAAATGACCTGGAAATGGGAATAATGAGTGAAGTAATCAAATTTGCAGATGACGCAAAACTATTCAAAGTTTTTAAAACCCATGAGGATTGTGGAAAATTGCAAGAGGATCTTGATAAATTGGAAGACTGGGAATCCAAATGGCAGATGAAATTTAATGTGGACACGTGCAAAATTATGCACCTAGGAAAGAAAAACCCAAACTATGGTTACACGATGCAAGGTTCCATATTAGGAACCACCACCCAGGAAAAAGATTTAGGCATCATCGTGGATAACATGCTAAAACCCTCCGCCCAGTGTGCAGCAGTGGCCAAGAGAGCAAATAGAATGCTAGGTATCATAAGGAAAGGAATGGAGAATAAAACAAAGGATATTATAATGCCTCTGTATCGTTCCATGGTGCGACCACACCTTGAATATTGTGTGCAATTCTGGTCGCCGTATTTTAAAAAGAATATAGCATTATTAGAAAAGATACAGAGAAGAGCCATCAAAATGGTAAAGGGGATGGAAGGATACCCCTATGAAGAGAGTCTAAAAAGGTTAGGGCTCTTCAACCTGGAAAAGAAATGGCTGAGAGGAGATATGGTAGAGGTCTATAAATTAATTTCAGTTGATTGTGCTGCTGGGGTCGCCCCACATGGATCTGATGGCGACTCGCTCCAATGCCAAATTTTACTGTTTCTTCAGTTGCCACATAGAGATGGAGTTTGAGGGCATTGATGTCCTGACCCAGCATTGGCCATGTCAACAGTTTCTTTGTGTTTCCTCCATGGCCCCTGGTGGGGCGTGTTATTCAGTGTATAGAGTGCCATCTGGGCAGGGTTGTTCTGGTGGCACCGGATTGGCCATGGAGAGCATGTTTCAGAGTCCTGATGCGGCTCCTACAGGTGCCTCCTCTTCAGCTGCCTCCATCTTGGGGGCTATTGCAGCAGCGGCCGATTGTCCTGGAAGACCCAGCTCCCTTTTTGCTTATAGTATGGCTCTTGAAAGGAGACTGCTAGAGTGTAAGAGCTACTTTCCAACAGTGATTTCTATTCTACTTGGTGCCTGGAGGAGGTCTACCAAGCTAGCATAGTACGAATATGGTGCCTCTTTGAGTGGTGGTCCTGTTGGCCTTTCTGAGGATGCCCTAGAGAAGGGCCTTTTTCTTAACTCTCTGAAAGTTCAGGTGGCAGCTCTGGTCTGCTTCTGTGGTATGGTGGCAGGCAAGTCTTTGGCCTTGCACTTGGATGTCTCATGTTTTCTCCAGGGGATTTGGCACCTGCATCCTCCCCTTTGGTCTGTGATCCCTGCCTGTGATCTGTGTCTGGTGTTCATGGCCCTTACGGTGATGCCCTTTGAGCTGTTGAAGCATACTACCTTGAAGGATTTGACGCTCAAGACTGTCTTCTTGGTTGCAATTTGTTGTGCCGCTCTGTCTTGCTGAGATCCTTATCTGGCCTTTTTCTGAGGAGGCTGTTTCTATTTGGCCTGTGCCTTCCATTTTGCCCTAGGTTCTTTCTCCCTTTCACGTGAACCAGGTGGTTTAAGAACATAAGATATGCCATACTGGGTCAGACCAAGGTCCATCAAGCCTAGTATCTTGTTTCCAACAGTGGCCAATCTAGGTCATAAGTACCTAACAGTTTGCCTACCCTCCTTCCCGAAGGAGCAGTGTTGGGAAAAGGATAAGGGTCTTCACCTGGTGGATGTCTGGAGGTTGCTCCTCCGGTACCTGGAGATTATGAATCCCTTTCATAAGTCTCACAATCTTTTTGTACTATTTGCTGGCCCATGCAAGGGTGAAGTGGCGGCCAAGTCTACTTTGGGGCACTGGATTAAGGAGGCCATTACCTCAGTGTATCTGCTGTGGAACCAGCCAATTCCGGAGGGTTTGCTGTGCCCATTCTACCCAAGCACAAGTGTCCTCGTGGGCAGAGCGGAGCTCTGTGGCCCCTGAAAATATCTGTCAGGCCGCAATGTGGGCATCACTTTACACTTTTGTCAAGCATTACTGCTTGGTTGTCCATGCATGGGCAGACACGGCCTTCAGCTCAAGGGTTTTGCGAGCTGCTGTGTCTTCTTCCTTTCCAGTGGTGTTGTAGCTTTGGTACAATCCACTTGTCTGGACTGGCCTTGCAGGATGATATGGAAGGTGACATTTTACTCACCAGTTAATGTCCTTTCCTTGAGTCCTGCTAGACAAGTCCAGAACCCGCCCCGACCCTGTATTTGCTCTGCTTTTCTGCTGTGGTACGCTTGGGTCTGCTGTGGTTTTTATCCTTGGCTCTGCAGGTTCATCTTCTATTGACAGCCTTCTGTGGATGCTTTCCTGTACATAGTTCTATACTGTTGCTTACTCATTGTTGCCTACAATTGAGGTAGTGTGAGGCCTACTATGTATCTCCCATATGCTTTGAGATGAATACTGAAGGGACCTCTGGTGCTGAGGCAAATACAGGCATAGGAGTGATGTCCTTGAAACCTGGGCTTTTCATTAGTTCTTTGTCTCCACAAATGCTGGTAAGGGAACACGACCCACTTCTCTGGACTGGTGTAGCAGGTTTCAACGAAAGGACATTAACTGGTAAGTAAAATGTAACCTTGTTTTCTTTACCTAGATTGCTGGATAGTAAAGAGGCTTTTCTCTAGAAGAGGTTTGGCAATTTCTGGATACAACCATTCAAGTCCTAGAATCCCTAGAATTTGTCATACTGTCAAAAGTGAGTCTAACTGTGAATGCAACAAATCCAATGCATTAGATCCCCCTATTCAGCACTCAAGAAGGAAAAAGCTATCTCCAGGAACAAGCAGGAATGTAGTCATCACATATGGGTATCGTTGGTACCGACGGAGCCTGCGCAGGAACGCTCCCCAGCGTCCAATTGGGAAGCTTTTGGGAGCATCCCACAGCGCCTGCGTGCTGCCTTCCCGCCTTTCCCAACTGCCTCTCTCCAGTTCTTCTTTTTCCGCGGAGCCAGCAGGTCGTCGTTCTTGTCACTGAGAAGAATTCTTCTTTTTTTCTTTCTTTTTTGTGGTCGCGTCTGCCTTCCTCGATGCTCTACCGGTACCGCTGGGTTTTTCTTTATTATTTTCTGCCTTAAAAAAAAAAAAAAATATATATATATATTAGTACTTTTCCTTTTTTTCCCAGGTGCACGCGTTAGGCCCAAGAATTTTTCCTAAATGGAGAAACCTGCCTCAGGTTTCAAAAAGTGCATCAAGTGTGGCGGTACCATCTCCGTCACTGACACCCATGAATGGTGTCTAAAATGTTTAGTTCCTGACCACTCCATCACGGATTGTATGTCCTGCGCCATGATGTCTAAGAGAGATTGGGAGAACCGAGCTGCCAAGCTCAGTACCCTGTTTCCCTCTGATACAGCTTCGGTGGCATTGACGTCTTCCAGGGCTTCGTCTTCCTCCCGTGGATCTCAGGTAACTAAACATAAATCTAGCCGGTCCTCAAAGGGTAGATCTCCTTCTAAGCATCGAGATGCCTCTGGCGTTGCCCTTGAGGATTCTGCACCGGCAAAATTGCCCCGGCGGGAGGCTTCGGCTTCCAAAGCATTATCGGGGCTCCAGGATGTTCTCGAGGCCTCGACCTCGGCAGAACTACTGGTGCCATGCTCAGGGGTACCGGCGGTCTTCTCCGGTACCGACATCCAGGCATCGGCAGCGTCGATAGACCAGAGGGTTCTGGCTATTGAACGCAGTCTGGCGGCTCTCCTTGCGGCATCGACGCCCTCGGAACCGTGTCAGACAGTTCAACCGGTACCGACTCCGGCACCGGTATCAGTATCGGTACCGACAGCATCAGCATTGACATCAGCGTCCACTTTGCCGGTACCCAGTCATGCAATGCCTTCCGGTACCATTACACTGGTACCTATTCCCCTCGGTACCAACTTCGGTCGGTACGGGTATCGGGCTCTTCAAGAGCATCCGGACAGAAGATACTTCAAGTCCTCAGAGGAATCTGAGGATTCTGATAGTTCTGTCGATGCGGGGATACTTCTCCCAGAGGAGCCTTCCTCCCCTAAATGCAGGATGTCTCCTCCAGAGGACACTTACTTTTAGGATTTCATTAGAGAGGTGGCTCGGGGTCTGTCCATTACTGTGGCTCCTGAAACAGAGCCCAGAGCAAAGGAGTTAGAAATTTTACAATAGCCTAAAACTCCTAAGGAGGCAGCTACCTTGCCCATCCATGAAATCTTGCATGATCTCATGTTGAGAATGTGGGAGACACCTCTTACCACCTCTCCTCATTCTCATAGACTGGATACTCTGTATCGAGTCCCTCCTTGTCCTGGGTTGCAAAAAACTCAGCTTCCTCACCACTCCATTGTAGTGGAATCAGCTATGAGAAGGATCAAGAGTGCAAAGAGGCATGCCTCTAATCCTCCAGAACATGAGTGCAGAACTCTGGATGCTTTTGGACGTCGTGTCTTCCAAGCTTCCATGCTTTCTGCCAGGATCAGTTCCTATAGTCTATACATGGGAATGTTCCTGAAGGAGGTCACAGGTGATTTAGAGGCTTTGAGTCCTATTCTTCCTGAGGATAGAAGACAGGATTTTCTCACATTGGTCAAACATGCCCAAGATGTTTCTAAATTTGTCAACCGTGCAGCTTTTGACTGTTTTGAGTGCATAAGCAGAACCTCTGCCATTGCCATAGGTGCACGTAGAATTGCTTGGCTCCAGGCATCTGATCTGGAGCTCTGGGTACAAGACAAATTGGTAAATATCCCTTGTACTGGTGAAAACCTGTTTGGTAGAGATTGGCAAGAAAAAGCCAATGAGTTGGATGCTGACAACTCCACCTTGGATAGATTATCCAAGTCCACAGCTAATCCTGCTAGAAAGAATTCTTTCAAGATAATTCTTTTCTAAGAAGAAAAGATATTATCCTGCTTATGCTCAGCAGGGACGTTCTGCAGGTCAGCTTTTCAGGAAAGGTCAGCAACCACCCAAACAGAAGAAAGCAAAGACTGCTAAGCCTCAGCCATCCCAGCATTCTCAGCCTCCACAAGGCCTTTGACTTTCAGCTAGAGAACTTAGCCTTCCTGGCTCTCGTGGGACCAGAGCCTTCCACCATTCCAGGAAGGTTATGTCACTTTGCCCCCAGATGGGGGCAAATAACAGCAGAGAATTGGACACTCTCCATCATAAAGGAGGGGTACAAGCTTCATTTTTCGAGCATGCCCCCTCCCACAATAATAAGGCAGTTCAATTCTCCGACCTCTCTCATCAACCTGTTAGGTCAGGAGGTCACTATGCTTCTTGCCCAAGGGGCAATAGAAGAAGTACCCATCCATCAGCAGGGTACAGGGTTTTACTCCCCCTATTTCCTTATCCCAAAGAAAATGGGGGGATACAGACCTATCTTGGACCTCAGAGAATTGAACAAATTCCTTGTCAAAGAGAAATTCAAGATGATTTCTCTCAGAACTCTGCTGCCATACCTTCAGAGTCAGGATTGGCTTTGTTCTCTAGATCTCAAGGATGCGTACACCCATGTTCTCATCCATCCAACTCACAGAAGATTACTTCGGTTCCTTTTTCAAGGAAAGCATTACCAATATAGGGTGCTTCCTTTTGGCCTGGCCTCAGCTCCAAGGGTGTTCACGAAATGCATGGGTGTAGTAGCAGCATTTCTCCGCACTCTAGGGATATTCGTCTTCCCCTACTTAGACGACTGGCTCATTCGAGCCCCAACAGAGTCAGAGGCCAGGACTTCTCTGTCCTGCACAATGCGTATCCTTCAGTATTTGGGTCTGGTAATAAACATCCCAAAATCCAGTCCAACTCCCACTCAGTCTTTAGAGTTCATAGGAGCTTTGCTGGATACCAGAAAGGCAAGGACCTATCTCCCCAGGCCCGCTGCCTTCACATGGTGCAGTTAGCTTCTCAAGCAGTGCTAAAGCCTCATCTCACTGCCCGAGAAATGCTACAACTACTAGGCCACATGGCATCTACTGTGCATGTGGTTCCCTATACTCACCTCCATATGAGGGCAGCCCAGTGGACTTTATCCACTCAGTGGACCCAGGCATCAGGATGCCTGTCAGACAAAATAGCAAACACAAGTCGCCTTATTTTGTCCCTCCAGTGGTGGAAGTCCACTAAAAACCTGTTGCTGAGGTCCCCTTTTCAACAACCCTTACCCCAAGCAACTCTCACAACAGATGCTTCTCCGATGGGTTGGGGAGCTCATCTGCAAGACCTCTCTACCCAGGGCACCTGGTCTCCACAGGAGACTCATCTACATATCAATTTCTTGGAGCTCAGAGCAATCTTCCTTGCTCTTCGAGTGTTCCACACCCTGCTCAGCTACAAGACAGTCCTCATTCATGCAGACAATCAAGTAGCCATGTTCTCCGTGAACAAGCAGGGGGGAACAGGCTCTCTGTCGCTTTGCAACTATGGGCCCTTGCCAGAGAGCATCAGATTCATCTCCTGGCAGTGTATCTTCCAGGCATACAAAACTCTTGGGCAGACACTCAGTCGAGTTCTGCTTCCACACGAGTGGTCTCTGCATGCAGACCAGGTGGCCAAGATTTTTCAAATTTGGGGAACCCCGGACATAGACCTCTTTGAAAGTCCGTGGAATGCCAAACTTCCCTGGTTCTGTTCCAGAATTCCGGCTCAGAAGGCTCAGGCTAGGGATGCTTTCCTCCTTTACTGGGGTCAAGACTTCCTGTATGCCTTTCCACCCATTCCCCTAATTCGCAAAACCCTGTTCAAGCTTCAGAGAGACGGAGGCCGTATGATTCTCATAGCTGCACATTGGCCAGTGCAAATGTGGTACCCTCTGCTTCTACATCTCTCTCAAGCTCCCTCCCTGGAGTTAGGGTCTGCTCCAGATCTCCTATCCCAGGAGGACGGAATATTATGGCATCCCAATCCCCAGTCTCTGCGTCTCAGGGCTTGGTTGCTGAAGGCCTAGATCTCCATGATCTTAATCTCCCTCAGCAAGTAAAAGATATTCTTTTTGCTTCCAGGAAACCTTCCACGAGACGCTCTTATGCTTTCAAGTGGAAAAGGTTTACCATATGGTGTTCGCAGAAGGGTCTTAGCCCCCTTGCGATACCTCTGGAATCATTGCTGGAGTATCTCCTTCACTTATCCAATGCAGGTCTTAAGACTAACTTAGTAAGTGTCCATTTGAGTGCTATTGCAGCTTCCTTTAAGCCTCTAAATGGACAGCCTATTTCCTCTCATCCTCTTATAGCAAGATTTATGAGAGGCCTTCTTCTAACTAAGCCTTCCATTAGGCCACCACCGGTGGCTTGGGACTTAAACCTGGTTCTTGGGCAGCTCATGAAGCCACCTTTTGAACCCTTAGCTACTGCCTCCTTGAAATTACTTTCTTGGAAGGTTATCTTTCTCATTGCAATCACATCAGCACATCGCATTAGTGAGTTGCAAGTGCTAGTAGCTGATCCACCTTATACAAGGTTCCATCATGACAAAGTAGTCCTTAGGACTCATCCACACTTTATGCCAAAGGTGGTCTCGCCTTTTCATCTAAACCAAGCGGTCTACCTACCTGTGTTTTTTCCAAGGCCTCATGCATCAAATGCAGAGAGGAATCTTCATACCTTGGACTGTAAAAGAACTTTAGCCTTTTACTTACAAAGAACACAGCAACATAAAGACCTCTCAACTCTTTGTTGCTTTTGATCCTTCTCATTTGGGACTTCCAGTCTCCAAGAGAACACTATCCAACTGGATTGCTCAGTATATATCTTTTGCTTATCAGAGTAAGAATCTTCCTCTGGAGGGCCATGTCACAGCTCACAATGTGAGAGCCATTGGAGCTTCTATGACTCATCTGCACTCTGTGACTATCGACGACATCTGTCGAGCAGCCACCTGGGCCTCGGTTCATACCTTCACAGCCCATTACTGTTTGGACAAGGACTCCCGCCGGGATGCCTTGGTTGGTCGGGCTGTTCTCCAACACCTGCTCCATACCTAATCAACTCCTACCCACCATCCCTGGTAGGATGCCAGAGATCCATGGGGGGAAGTGGAGCCCTTCTCAGGGACACACAACTTCTGGGGTCACTCCCTGGCATCTAAAGCTAGGGAGTCCCCATATGTGATGACTACATTCCTGCTTGTTCCTTGAGATAGTATAGTTACTCACCTGTAACAGGTGATCTCCGGGAACAGCAGGAATTTAGTCCTCACAACACACCCACCTTCCCTAGGAGTTGTATCTCTCTCTCTATCTCTTTCCCTTTCCCTCTCTCTCTCTTTGTCTCAACTTTAAAACTCAACTGGAGAGAGGCAGTTGGGAAAGGTGGGAAGGCAGCACGCAGGCACTGTGGGATTCTCCCAAAAGCTTCCTAATTTGACGCTGGGGAGCGTTCCCGTGCAGGCTCCGTCGGTACCTACGATACCCATATGTGAGGACTAAAATCTCCAGGAACAAGCAGGAATGAGTCCTCACATATGGGTACGTCGGAACCGACGGAGCCTGCGCGGGAAAGCTCCCCAGCTTCCCAGAAGGAAAGCTTTTGGGGCTTCCCACAGCGCATGCGCGCTGCCTTCCCGCCTTCCTGACCAACTCTCCTCAGTTCTTCTTTTTCCGCGGAGCCAGCAGGTCGTGTTCCTGTCACCGCTGAAGAATTTCTTATTTTAAATTGTTTCTTTGACCGCGTGTCTGCCTTCCCCGATTCCGAACCGGTACCGCCGGTCTTCATTTCTTTATTTCTTTAAAAAAAAATAAAAAAATCTTATTTTTCCCCACTTGGTGTATTTGTTATTTTGTGAGGCCTACAGGCCTTTACAAATTCTCCCTCATGGAGAAACCAGCCTCTGGTTTTAAAAAATGCACCAAGTGTACTGGTACTATTTCAGTCACAGATACCCATGAATGGTGTCTTAAATGTTTGGGCCCTGACCATTCTATTCCGGATTGTCCATCCTGCTCTCTGATGTCCAAACGTGGCTTACAGAACCGAGCAGCCAAATTTCATATGCTGTTTTCTACAGATAATCCAGCATCAACATCCTCAAGGTCTTCCTCTCCGGATGGATCTCAGGTAACCAAACATTCTGCAGGCAGGTCTTCAAAGGGCAAATCTCCCTCTAAGCAGCGAGAGGCCCTTGGGTTCGACCCTGAAGACCCTGCCCCAGCTAAACAACCCCGGTGGGAAGCTCCGGCTTCCAAAGCTCCTCCTATGGGGTTACAGGTTGACATCGATGGCACGGCCTCGACCGATCACCTGTTAGACTGCTCTGGGGTACCGACCCAGACCGGTACCGACATCCAGGCAGTCGTAGCGTCTATGGGTACTACTGTACAATCCATGCAGCAAGCCATATTCGCTTTCATTAATGCTGCAAAGACCTCGGTACCGCAACCGTCGGTTCCGACCCCGGTTCCGGTACCACAACCGATACCGGTACCCAGAGCATCTATTAAAGGAGCTTACTCTTAAAATACGACAATTCCTCCCCTTTATCCCAGAGGATAGGAAGGAGGAATTCCTGCTTCTTTTGAAGCATACCCAAGATGTGTCAAAGTTCTCTAATAGAGCTGCCTTTGACTCCTTTGAGGGTGCTAGCAGAGCATCAGGCATAGCCATTGCTGCTCGCAGAATTGCTTGGCTCCAGGCCTCTGATCTGGAATCCTGGGTACAAGATGGCCTAGGCAATCTGCCCTGTACAGGTGAAAATCTGTTTGGCAAGGAGTGGCAAGTCAAAGCCACTCAAATGGATGCAGAGAATGCTGCTCTAGATAGACTTTCCAAGTCTACTTCTACCTCTGCCAAGAAAAAGTCTTTTAAGAAACCCTTCTACAAAAAGACCAGATTTTCTACCAATGCTGGCCAACCATCTTCTCAGGTTCGCTTTGCTCCTAAATATCAGCAATCTAAACAGGCCAGAGCAAAACCTGCTGGGGCTGCTACACTTCAACAGTTCCAACCCCCTCAGGGTTTTTGACTTACTTCTAGAGAACATTCCCTTTCTGGCTCTGCAACAACCAGAGCCTCTCACCATCCCAGGAAGGTTAACTCATTTTGCTCCCAGATGAGAGCAAATAACATCAGAACAGTGGACCCTCTCTATCATCAGAGAGGGCTACAAACTGCACTTCTCCAGCCTTCCTCCCCATACCATGGTGAATCATCTCAATTCTCCCACATCTCTCCTACACCTTTTGAGTCAGGAGATCACCACCCTTCTCGCCCAAAGGGCAATAGAAGAAGTTCCTCTTCTTCAACAGGGGTCAGGGTTTTACTCCCCTTATTTTCTCATTCCAAAGAAAACAGGGGGGTACAGATCCATTCTAGATCTCAGAGAATTGAACAAATTCCTCTACAAGGAGAAATTCAAAATGCTTTCTCTAGGAACTCTCCTTCCATACCTGCAAAGTCAAGATTGGCTTTGTTCTCTAGATCTCAAGGATGCGTACACACATATACTCATCCATCCCTCCCACAGAAAATTCCTACGGTTTCTGTTCCAGGGAAAATCTTACCAATACAGAGTCCTTCCCTTCGGTCTAGCCTCTGCTCCCAGAGTGTTCACCAAATGCATGGCAATAGTGGCTGCATTCCTACGCACTCTGGGAATATTTGTCTTTTTATTTATTTATTTCAATTTTTTATATACCGCGCTATTTACAATCAGCGCGGTTTACAGAGAACCAAAGACCAGAACAACAGGCTGCTCGGTATTACATAAAACAGGAAAATAAATTTGGATAAGATAAACATGGATAATATGGGGGTCTTCCCCTACCTGGACGATTGGCTCATCCGAGCTCCATCTCAGTCCGCAGCGCAGACTTCCCTGGACCGCACCAGATAAATTCTGCAGTATCTGGGACTTGTGATCAACCTCCCAAAGTCTCAGCTCACCCCTACTCAGTCCCTGGAATTCATAGGGGCCTGCTTAGATACCACCACTGAAGGGCCTACCTTCCTCAGGCCCGTTGCCAGCGTCTAGTGCACCTTGCCTCCCAGGCTCAGTCCAGAAGCCACCTGACAGCCAGGGAGATGCTACAGCTGCTAGGTCACATGGCCTCCACAGTGCATGTGGTGCCTTATGCTCGCCTACACATGAGAGCAGCTCAATGGACTTTGTCCACCCAGTGGACTCAAGCATCAGGAGCTCTCTCAGACCAAATAGCAACCTCCAAACGTCTCTTTTGGTCTCTCCAATGGTGGATATCCACTCAAAATCTGTTGTTGGGGGCCGCCTTCCAGCCACTGTTGCCCCAGTCAACCCTCACAACAGATGCCTCCCAAACAGGTTGGGGAGCTCATCTTCAAGAACTCTCCACTCAGGGCATTTGGTCTCCACAGGAGGCCACCCTTCATATCAATCTGTTGGAACTCCGAGCAATTTTCCTTGCTCTCAAGGTTTTTTATACCCTCCTCCACAACATGACAGTTCTTGTTCACACGGACAATCAAGTAGCCATGTTTTACATAAACAAACAAGGAGTGACTGGCTCTCTGTCACTTTGCAACGAAGCTCTAAAACTGTGGGCCTTCGCCAGAGAGCATCAAATCCATCTTCTGGCAGTATACCTTCCAGGAGTTCAAAACTCTTGGGCAGACAGACTCAGTCGAGTCTTGCTCCTACACGAATGGACCCTGCACAAGAATCAGGTACTCCGAATCTTCCAGGAATGGGGGACCCCGGACATAGACCTCTTTGCAAGTCCGTGGAATGCCAAACTTCCCCACTTCTGTTCCAGAATTCCGTGTCAGGAGGCTCTGGCCAGGGATGCCTTCCTCCTTCATTGGGGTCAGGGCCTCCTATATGCCTTTCCACCCATTCCTTTGATTCCCAAGGCTCTGTTCAAACTCCAGAGGGATCAAGGATCTATGATCCTCATCGCTCCACGCTGGCCACGCCAAGTGTGGTACCCTCTACTTCTACAGCTCTCCCAAGCCCCCTCCCTGGACTTGGGAGCTGCTCCAGACCTTCTGTCTCAAGAGGAGGGAACTTTGTGGCACCCAAACCCCAAGTCCCTTCACCTCAGAGCTTGGTTACTGAAGGCCTAGACCTTCAAGACTTAAATGTCTCTCAGCAAGTGAAGGATATCCTCCATGCGTCCAGGAAACCTTCCACTAGGCGTTCATATGCTTTTAAATGGAAAAGATTTTCCATTTGGTGTGCTCAAAGGAGTCTTGACCCTCTCACACTACCTCTGAATTCTCTATTAGAATATCTCCTGCATCTTTCCAATGCAGGCCTCAAGACGAATTCAGTACGAGTCCATTTGAGTGCTATTGCAGCATCACTTAAACCTATCAATGGACAACCTATTTCCTCTCATCCGCTTATTGCTAGATTCATGAGAGGCCTAACCTTAACTAAGCCTCCCATTCGACCTCCTCCGGTGGCATGGGACTTAAACTTGGTTCTTGGTCAGCTTATGAAGCCACCCTTTGAACCCTTAGCCTCAACCTCCTTGAAATTTCTTTCCTGGAAGGTTTGTTTTCCTTATTGCAGTCACTTCAGCTCGCCGCATTAGTGAACTGCAGGCCTTAGTGGCTAATCCACCTTATACAAGGTTCCATCATGATAAGGTAGTCCTTAGGACGAATCCACACTTTATGCCTAAAGTGGTTTCACCTTTTCATCTTAATCAAGAGGTGTATTTACCTATCTTTTTTCCAGCTCCTCATGCATCTAATGCAGAGAGGGCCCTTCATGCTCTGGATTGTAAAAGGGCTCTCGCCTTTTACCTCCACAGGACACAGCAACATAGGAAGTCTTCCCAACTTTTTGTTGCTTTTGATCCTTCCCATTTGGGACTTCCAGTCACCAAGAGAACCCTGTCCAATTGGATTGCTCAGTGTATCTCCTTTGCTTACCAGAGTAAGAACCTCACTCTGGAGGGCCATGTCACGGCTCACAATGTGAGGGCCATGGCCACCTCTATGGCTCATCTTCATTCTGTATCCATAGATCAAATCTGCCGAGCAGCCACCTGGGCCTCGGTTCCTACCTTTACAGCCCATTACTGCTTGGACAAGGACTCCCGCCGGGATGCCTTATTTGGTCAGGCTGTCCTCAAACACCTGTTCCATTCTTAAACAACTCCTGCCCACCTTCCCTCAATGGATGCCTGAGATCCATACAAAGATAGGGAACCCTTGGAGGGGGATCTCCCAGGCATCACAGCTAGGGAGTCCCCATATGTGAGGACTCATTCCTGCTTGTTCTTACCTGTAACAGGTGATCTCTGGGAACAGCAGGAATTAGTCCTCACAACCCACCCACCTCCCCTAGGAGTTGTATCTCTTTCTCTTCCTTTCCTCTCTCTATTGTCTCAGCTTTAAACTCGAACTGAGGAGAGTTGGTCAGGAAGGCGGGAAGGCAGCGCGCATGCGCTGTGGGAAGCCCCAAAAGCTTTCCTTCTGGGAAGCTGGGGAGCTTTCCCGCGCAGGCTCCGTCGGTTCTGACGTACCCATATGTGAGGACTAATTCCTGCTGTTCCCAGAGATCACCTGTTACAGGTAAGTAACTGTGCTTTCTTGCTGTTCCCGGAGATCACCTGTTACAAGTGAGTAACTATGCTTTTTTTTCAGAACAGAAAGCAGAAGCTCTGAAAAAGATTATAAAGAACATCAAGGGGAAAACAAAATCCTTTGGTTTGTTCTCAAATGGTTCTATTGGGGTATATGGCAGGTATGACCCATGTTACTCCCTTTGTAGAACTAACTTCACATGCACCACCTTAAATTCCAGTGGGGCCAAATGACACACAAACCTCAATGTATCAAATAATGATAAATGGCTAGATTTTCCATTCATTTCAAGGTGGCAGCCCTACAGCATCCTTCTCTAAGTGTGTCTCTCCAGCAGTCTCAACATTAAGTCATGCTAACAACAGATAAGGCCCCATGTTCAGTCTGTTTTGCATACAAGGATCCCGATTATCGAAGGGGAAGGTCATATCAAATAAATTTTCTGGAACCAAATGCGATCTCCAACGGTCTTGCGGTGTTCTCTTGTCAGGAAACAGAACATTGATCCAGAAGGTCAACCAAGTTAGAGACATTCTGTATAAACAGACAGGGAGGTACCGGATCTTATATCCTGTGTAAGGAAGCATTAAAGATCTGGAAATGGTCCCTTAGACGATTCTTCTGGCAGTAGTATACCTTCTATTACCACAAAATATTTGTGTTTGGCTTTTAAATTTAATTACTTGTCTTTTCTGTATCCAAGCAGAAGATGAGTTACAATTCAGGAACTGTAGTTATTTCCTTGACCAATGGGCATACAAAGTAAATTGTTCAGACAGGCTCATTCGCTGTCAGCAACCACACAAATGCTCCTTGGTTCAAAACATAATGGAGGATATTTTCCAACAGTGGGGGATTCCCGCAATAATTCTTTTTGCATCAGAAGATAAACTTCCACTGTTCTGCTGAAGGAGACTGAACAGTTATAGGCTGACCTGGATACTTTAAGCATATACTGGGACACAGGGTTTCTCTACGCCTTCCCCCCATTCCACTAAGATAAGAGGACAAGGCCTCAGTAATCTTAATAGCCCCATCCTGGTTACAAGAAATCAGGTGTCCTTCTCTATATCAGTTTTTGTTGGTTCAAACACCAATCCATCTAGCAGAATCTCCTGTGTTCCTAACACAAGATTGTTGAGAATCTTCCCTTGAATATATTTTTCTTTTTGCTGACTGCAGGGAATTTTGAGTGTTTACTTATAGCTCCTCTCTAGCTGTCTCAAGAGAAAATCCACTGAAAATCATACAGCTTCAACTGGAAAAGATTCACAGTATGGTACATTCAGGAAAAGCGGAACCCCTTCACATGCTCTCTATGAAGATTACTTAAATACTTATTCCACCTTTACTGAAAAGGGACCTAGACCTAGTGCAACCAAATTGTATTATATATATATGCTGTAATAGTACCCAAGAGATCTGGGTTCATTTCCCACTGGCACGCCTTGTGGCCGTGGGCAAGTCGCTTAACCCTCCATTGCCTCAGGTACAAACTTAGGTTGTAAGCTCTCTGGGGACAGGGAAATACCTACTGTACCTGATTTTAACTCATCTTGAACTACCATTGGAAAGGCGTGAGTGAAATACTGATAAATAGAAAAATAAAAAACTAAAACAAATGTGCATAACCCACTTTTCTTCATCCATTAGTTTCAGAATTCATGAAGAGTCAGTGACACACAAGACCCCCAGTTCCATGTGCTTTTAAACTACTGTTTGAATCTTGCAGTTTGTAGAGCTGAAATTCCTAACCTATAAGGTTCTCATTTTAATAACAATAGCGTCAGCTAGAAAAATTAGTGCTTATCAGTGTACATTAATTCACTTTTGCTTCTTCTTTGCACCTGCAACTCTTCCACAGTAGGGTAGTCCTTTAAACTCACACAGTTTTTGCCAATAGCAGAAAGCAGCCTTAGCATTGTGTTAACAACTTTCTCCGTGTTTGTCATCAAAAAGTAAAAAGACTAGGGAACACACAATAAAGCTACATGTAACCCATTTAAGACTAATAAGAGAGAATATTTTTTCAGTCAATGTGTAATCAAACTCTGGAATATGTTACTGGAGGATGTAGTAAAAGCTGTTAGTGTAGCTGGGTTTAAAAACAAGTTCCTAAAGGAAAGGTCCATGAACCATTATTAAAGAGGACCTGGGAAATCCACTGCTTACCCTGCGACAAGCATTGTGGAACCTGCGTACTCTTTTGGGAACCTGCCAGGTACTTGTGACCTGGATTGGCCACTGTTGGAAATAGGATACTGGGCTTAATGGACCTTGGTCTGACCCAGTATGGCAATTCTTCTGTTCTAATTGAGAACTATGGGGAGTTGACTCTTAATAATAAACTGAAGGGAATTGTGAGGTAGCAGCCATGTAGGAAGTTCTTTACATGCTCAGAAAACCCTTTAAATTTTTTTCTGAGCTGTGGGAGAGCACATCGTGTAGGTACTATCAGATGATATCATCCATTTGTGTGTCTGTCTTTATCTTTCTGTCTATGGAGAATTCCAGTTTAATGAAAGCAGTTTTGCTTTCTTCAATGCAGAAGCTGAAAAATTAAGGCCTGGGAGCTGAGTAGTGCGTGCTGTTTAACCTTACCTGCTGCCACTGAAAATGAAGGCAGAAATGGGTGAAATATCTGCAAATCAGTTTGAGCAATACCTTTTAAAAAATATTTGAAGTTTGTAGTTCACTAGTGGCCCTTTAAAGATCAAAAGCTTTTTTCACTTGTATATTTTTTTCTGTGCAATGTTTTTCACTTATGGAAGGTTCAGTAAGTTAAAGTCTTAAGGAACTGCATAGGGACTGACCTTATTTTCGTTCTGCTTTTGGCCAAAGCTTAAATCTGGCATTAAGCCTTTACTTCTTGCCATTTGAAGGTGAAAGAGGCAGTGCTAAGCTATCATAAAAAAATTTATCCCTATCCTGTCCGCAGATGTCATACTTAAACTGAATTTTACCAGTATTTGAACATAGTACCAGATAGAGAATAAAGACATGGCCAGTATTAATGACAAATTAGTCCACATTTGTAATCTAAATATTTTTCAGAATATTCTCTGTGGTTATCAGGATAGCCTAATTTTGGAAACTGAGAATGAAGCTGGTCCTTAAACTCTACGCCCCCAAAATATAACACATTCTTTAATAGATGTTGCTATTTTAATGTCTTTAGTTGGAATTGATTTTCACACATTCAGACTTGGGGATCATCTGCTGCTGTAGAAAGGCTCTAAGTTGTGCACAGCTTGTAGCCTTTAACAGCGCAAGTCATTGGTTCAAAGCTGGTTGAGCTTGGTAATGACCAAAGATCATAACTGCTTGAAAGCTATTTGATGGTGTCTATAAAATCTAATGATGTTAGTTATGTTTGTGAATGCATCTTGCAAATATTCAGACGGGAGGGAGAGGGAGAGGTTAATTACTCATGGGGATGATGAGGGGTAGGAGAATGGGTGACTAAGGCATGTAGAGGGCCTATGGTATGTATGATAAGGCTGGACATGGGCTGGGTGTGGGAATGGTGGGATGGGTGGAGTGTGTATGGAGGGGTACAGGTTTGTGATGGGTGGGGAATATGTGTGGAGGAGTAGGGTGTGTATTATGAGGGTTTATGGGAGTGAGATGGGTATATATTGGTGATGTGTATGCGTGTCTGGATAAGGGTGTATGGTTTGGGGTGGATGTGGGGGCAGGGACACAGAAGGTAGGAGAGTATCAGCAGGGACCCTAATCCCCCCAGCACAGAGAATTGCAGAGCTGTGGCAGCCTCAGACAGTGCAGGAGTGGGGGAGTGAGGGAGGTGGGAAGGTGTGGAGAGGGGGAGAGGGAAAGTACAGGTAGGGTTGAGTGCAAAAGGCGTGGCAGGGAAAGGGGGGTGGAGAGAGCAAGGAGAAGAGTGCAAAGAGGGGTGGCAAGGAAGGGAGGAGGAGAAAGCACAATAGGGAGGGATGGGAGAGACAGGGGAGTCTGCATTAACAAGGGAGGCCTACGTGTTCCCAGAAACAGTCAACCCCCACCATCCCTCACCCTTGACATCTTCCCCACGCATCCCCACAGATACTGTAAATAGTTATTCTCCAGGACCAAGCAGGAAGTCAGTCCTCACATATGGGTGACGTCGGCGCCGACGGAGCCCTCGCGGAGCAATTTTCCCCAGCTTTCACAGAAAGCCTTTGGGAATTGCAGCGCGCATGCGCGGTCGCCTTCCCGCCCAAGGGTGCCATCTTAGCCAGTCTTCTTTTTTCCGCGGAGCCCTACAGACGTACCCGTCGTGTCCCCGCTAAAAAAGTTGATTTTCGTGAGTTTTTCTCGTTTTTCAATTCGGTTCGACGCCGGTCGTTTTCCTGCCCGAACTCGCGACGCCGTTGCGAGTCCTTCTCTTCTTTTTCGGTTTTTCTGATTTTTGGTCAGTTTCGTTTTCGGTTTTTCGCTGGCAGCCCGGTCCTTCGACCTTGCAGGGGCCCTTTTTCCCCCGATGGCTGCCAGTGGTTTCAAGCGGTGTGGTCAGTGTGACAGAAATATGTCACTCACTGACACACACGATAATTGCCTCCGCTGCCTGGGCCCGGATCATGAAGAAATGATCTGTGGAGCCTGTGGCAAAATGTCCTCCAAAGCGTTGAGGAGTCGGCGGCATCAGCGGGATAGAATCTTCGCTGACCCCAGCCGTACCCGGACCTCGTCGGAGGCCTCGGCATCCAGAGGCTCCAGCTCTGACCATCGCCGAAGCTCCTCCGACAGGGGTTCTCCCTCCGGAGACCATCGACGGAAGACAAAACCCGCTAGGAGGGCGGCGTCGGTGGACACTCCTGGCCCCGCGAGGGCCAGGTCGCATAGCCCCGACAGCCGTCCCGGGTCTTTGGAGAAGGAGCACCTCCCGAAGCGACCTCGCCTGGAGTCGGAGTTGCCTGCTCGGGTAAGTCCTGTGGTCCTTCTGGACTCGCCTCCGAGAGGTCCGACGTCGGGCCCGACGCCTTCGGGGCCCGAGTCGGGGGCTGCTGGGTCACCTGAGGTCGGACTCAGGTTGACGGCCTTGGAGAGCAGACTATCTGCCTTCATGGACCAGCAGCGGGCACTGATCGCTAGCCTCGCTGGCGCCGCTGCCCCGACCGCCGGGACGTCGACGTCTAAGTCGACCCCGGAGACCGAGCCGATCCTCGAGTCCATGCGAACTCGAGTCGATCCTCGGTCGAGGTCACCCTCGGCCTCCCGTTCGGGACCGAGGTCGTCGCCGCCGACTCCCTCGGCGTCGGGGCGGCCGACGCCTCCGCCTGCCCGAGCCGACCCCACTGATTCCTCCTCGGAGTCGGTCTGGGAGTCTGAAGAGGAGGAGTCACCTGATTCCTTTCGGACTCGGTGTGTCCCCTCGGACTCACCTGAGTCCGAACCTCGGAAACAGTCCCCTCCGGAGGATGCCTGGTTCTCGGACTTCGTCAGGGATATGGCCAAGGCTTTGGCCTTCCCTGCGGATCCCGAGGAGGAGCCTCGAGCCGAAGAGCTCGACGCCCTCCAGTACGACTCTCCCGCCCGGGAGCACTTTACTGTACCGGTGCCTCCCATGCTGGAACGACTACTCTTCTGCATGTGGGAGAGTCCGGCCTCGTCGCCGGTATTGAGCAAGCGGGTCGATTCCATCTATCGAGTCCGCAAGAGTCCTGGCTTCCAAAAAGCACAGCTGCCACACCATTCCATGGTAGTGGAATCGGCCATGCATAGGCTTAAGAGCCAGAAAATGCACTCCTCGGTGCCCCCTGGCAGGGAGGCCCGTAACCTGGATGGCCTTGGTAAGAAGTGTTTCCAGGGCTCTATGCTGGCTTGTCGTGTCCAGACCTACGAGCTATACATGGGCATGTACCTCGAGACCTGGCTAAAGAGCTAGCCGGATTCTCTGCTGGACTGTCCGAGGAACCTTTGCGGAGGTTCCTAGCCTTAACAACTCGATGTCCCCTGCAGAGGTGAGAACCTCTTTGGCAAGCCCATGGCTGAAAAGGCTGCACAAATCGAGACGGAGACTCTCACCAGGACCAGGCTTTCTAGGAAGACCTCCGCCCCTTCCCAGAAAAAGAAGGGCTCGGGAAAAAAAGTCCTTTTACCCGAGAAAGGCGGCTGCCTATAAACACTACCTCAAGATCAGGCCCCTCCAGCTCCCCAACAGGGTCAGCAGGCCAAGGGACGGGGTAACGGGTCCCGTAGGCAGCAAGCCCCCAAGCCTGCACCACCAGCCCCTGCTCAGCAGGGTGGGGGTTTTTGACTTCCTCAGCATAGCCTCTCCCCCTCAGCTGGTTCCTCCCAGCACCGGAGGCCGGCTGGTTCACTTCGCCCACAGGTGGTCCAACATCACTTCAGATGCCTGGGTGCTTCAAGTCGTGCGAGAAGGATATCTTCTCCACTTCCATCAGGTCCCTCCCTCTTATTTTCCGGGAGAACCTCCTCGACTCCCTCTGCACAGGGACTTACTCCTTCAGGAGTTAGCAAGTCTTCTTCAGGACCAGGCTGTGGAACCGGTGCCCCACCACCTGAGAGGTCAAGGCTTTTATTCCAGGTATTTCCTAATAC
Organism: Ichthyophis bannanicus; assembly: GCA_033557465.1. NCBI lineage: Eukaryota > Metazoa > Chordata > Amphibia > Gymnophiona > Ichthyophiidae > Ichthyophis > Ichthyophis bannanicus. The sequence goes on along the minus strand of CM066038.1, from coordinate 113,013,327 downwards.
CAAAAAGGACAGGAGGCCTCAGACCCATCCTGGACTTGCGCAACCTCAACAAGTTCCTTGTGCGGGAAAAGTTCAAGATGCTTACCCTTGGAATCCTTCTGCCCTACCTCCAGCAGGGAGATTGGCTATGCTCCTTGGATGTAAAGGATGCCTACACGCACATCCTCATCCACCCAAGCCACCGCCAATACCTAAGGTTTGTGGTGGCCGGAAATCACTACCAGTACAGAGTACTGCCCTTTGGCCTATCCTCCGCCCCGCGAGTCTTCACAAAATGTCTCGTGGTGGTGGCGGCCTATCTCAGGCTTCACGGCCTCTATGTCTTTCCGTACCTCGACGACTGGCTCATAAGAGCGTCGTCCCCTCCGGCAGTCGCCAATGCTACACACCGCACGGTGACTCTTCTGCAGTACTTGGGCTTTGTCATAAACTTCGCAAAGTCCACTTTGCTCCCCTCACAGGATCTCGAGTTCATCGGCGCAAGACTGCACACTCCTCAGGCTCGAACATTCCTGCCTCTCGACAGGGCTCAACGGCTCATGGACCTAGCCGGCCGTGTTCGCAGCCAGTCCCTGGTCTCCGCCAGGCGCTTCCTGAGACTACTCGGCCATATGGCTTCCACCGTCCACGTGACCCCCAATGCTCGCCTGAATATGCGGCCAGCTCAATGGTGCCTTCGCAAGCAGTGGCAACAAGCCACCGGCGGGCTAGCCGACTTAGTGCGTCTCTCCAGACCGCTGGCCTCTTCCCTACAGTGGTGGCTTCATCGGCCGAACCTGGTGCTCGGAATGCCGTTTCAGTCGCCTCAGCCGGCTCAAGTGCTGACGACCGATGCTTCCCTCCTGGGTTGGGGAGCTCATTGCCAGGGGGCATTTACTCAAGGTCTCTGGACCGCGTGGGAATCTGCTCAACAGATCAACTTCCTGGAGCTCAGAGCTATTCGTCTGGCGCTCAAGGCTTTCTCCCACCTGACTTCTCACCAGTCCGTCCTTGTCCAGACGGACAACCAAGTTGCCATGTTCTACGTGAACAAGCAGGGGGGCACGGGCTCCTTCCTTCTCTGCCGAGAAGCTCAGAAGCTCTGCTCTTGGGCCGTCAGTCACGGCATTCTTCTCAAAGCAGTTTATCTCCCAGGCCAAGAGAATTGCCTAGCGGACAAACTCAGCAGGATACTCCAGCCGCACGAGTGGCGTCTGGATCCCTTGGTAGTCCAGAAACTCTTTCTGAAGTGGGGCCTTCCCACGATGGATCTCTTTGCCAGTCCTCTCAACCGGCAACTTCCTCGCTTCTGCTCGCGTCAGCCACATCCCCTTCGGGTAGCGGCAGATGCTTTTCTGCTCTCATGGTCGGAAAGCCTTCTCTATGCTTTTCCTCCCATCCCGCTAGTCTCCCGAACTCTGTTCAATGTTCTCCGGGACAAAGCGTCCATGATCCTGGTGGCTCCTCGCTGGCCCAGGCAGCCGTGGTTTCCACTCCTGTTGCAATTAGCGGTAGAGGATCCGTTCCCTCTGGGGTTTCAGCCGGATCTCCTAACACAGGATCAGGGGTCTCTGCTACACCCCAACCTCAGATCTCTCAATCTAATGGCCTGGCGGCTGAAAGGGTAGTCCTTGCTCCCCTTCTCCTGCCGGCAGAGGTGGAAGAGGTCGTCCTAGCTTCTCGGCGACCTTCTACCCGCAAATGCTACGCCCTTAAATGGCGTCGCTTTTCCATTTGGTGTGTACAGCAGTCTCAGGATCCCTTCTCCTGCTCGGTGTCGGTGATCTTGCAGTACCTGCTCTACCTCTCTAATCTGGGACTTAAGTCCAACTCCGTCAAAGTCCACCTCAGTGCTCTTTCAGCACACCATGTGCCGGTGGACGGCAGACCTCTTTCCAGCGACCCTCTTGTAGCACGGTTTCTCCGAGGTCTCCTTCTACTTAAACCACCTCTGCGCCCGCCAGCACCTGACTGGGATCTGAATGTGGTTTTACAGCGGATCACCTGTCCGCCTTTTGAACCGATGGCTACCTGTTCTCTGCGTTTTCTTTCGTGGAAAACCTTATTCCTGATAGCCCTCACTTCCGCTAGACGCGTAAGTGAATTGCAGGCCCTCGTGTCTGATCCTCCCTTCACTCGGTTCTACAAAAATAGGGTAGTCCTACGGACTCACCCAAAATTTCTTCCAAATGTTGTGTCCCCTTTTCACATCAATCAGGAGGTGGTACTTCCAACCTTCTTTCCCAGGCCTCACTCCAGCCGAGCTGAACGAGTCCTGCATACCCTGGACTGTAGAAGAGCATTGAACTTCTACCTTGACCGTACGCGGGAGCACCGTAAAGCTGCTCAGCTTTTTGTGTCTTTTGACCCCAATAAATTGGGGCTCCCGGTCTCCAAGCGTACTCTGTCCATCTGGGTTGCTGACTGTATCGCTTGGGCTTATGGGGCAGCCGGACTGTCCTTAGATTGTCGAGTCACGGCTCATTGTGTTCGGGCGAAGGCTGCGTCAGTGGCTTACCTCCGCTCTGTTCCGCTGGCAGACATCTGCCGGGCCGCTACTTGGTCTTCGAGCCAGACTTTTGCGGTCCATTACTGTCTCGAGAGGGAGTCCCGCAGGGACAGTGCTTTCGGACAGGCAGTCCTCCGAAATCTCTTCGAGGTTTGAGCAACTCCTACCCTCCATCCCGGATGGGGGCTACCGGTGGGTAATAATTCAGCGAAGATTCCTTCCTTCTGTACTGCCGAGCTAGAGGGAGCTCTTTTTTGTGCTTAGGGTCTCCGGTAGCCTTAAGCTTGGGAGTCCCATATGTGAGGACTGACTTCCTGCTTGGTCCTGGAGAAAGCGTAGTTACTCACCTGTAACAGGTGTTCTCCAGGAGCAGCAGGAATCAGTCCTCACAACCCTCCCTCCTCCCCGTGGAGTTGCAATCATCTGCTTAAGTTTTTTTGCAAATTTTTATGCTGTCTTTTAGCTATGTCATCAGACTGGCTAAGATGGCACCCTTGGGCGGGAAGGCGACCGCGCATGCGCGCTGCAATTCCCAGTAGCTCAATGTGTCCAAAAGAGTATACTGATACAAGCACAATGCCATAACCACTAGTCTTCTAGTTGTTGAGGGCATGGTGGTTGAGAACCTTCTTCTATCAGCTGTAACATTTATGCTTTAAGTAGAAGGATTGTAGTCGTGTTAAACCAAGGGTAAGGCTTATGACAGAAAGAATTTATTTTGAACCAATAGAACAGATCAGGTTCCTGGTACCATTTACAGAATTTTAAATTACAGGATTTGTGCTTAAGGTTCAGCAAGTTGGTGGCTAAACAAACAGAACTCAATATTGGCTTTTAAAGTCCTCTTCACTGCAGAAGCTAGCCTTTTCACATATAACCAGATGCCACTTTTCTTATTGTCCTTGGTCAATCAGAGCAATAGAAAAACAAACTTTACTTCTTCTATGGCAAAATTATCTTCACTCAACCATAATTCTCTCTAGGCTGCACTCCCAGGTGAAGAACCAAACTTAGGTTATGAAATAAGCATTCACAGTGTCCTCAAGACTCTTATAGCAGGCTTTTCTTATAAAAGACAGGAGCAAAGCACAAACTCTTCTAGCAGCTAATTAACTCTTTCTCCGTTGTAGAGTTTCAACACAGCTGACACAGAAGCATGAATCACAGCCTTACTTCCTTAGCTTATGCTGCAGTAAATTCCTCCTTTCAAAACACACAGGAATTTACTTTCTCACTGTTTAACTCTGAGGATACTTCAGCAAGAGGAACAGTTCTTTTCAGGCTGGCCTTTCTTCAGACACTTTAAGTCTAGAGCTTGGCATAAAGAACAATCCATCAACATATCTTCTTCTGCCCCTAGCTCTGACCCTTCTTCTCCCAATTGCATAGGTTCTGACTTGCCCAGTTGATGAGAGTGCCCTGCTGACACCCTCTCTGGTGGCCTGAAAGCTTCTCTCCTTCCTGGCTCCCACCTTTGTTGCAAACGTGATTCAGAGAAATCACCTTTCTCAGCAATGGGTAGTTCAGCCTGTCTCCAGAAGTTAGCACCTGCTCTGGCTTCTCCAGCATTCCATCGTCCTTGCTGCTCTGAAGTCTGTCCTCTGCAATCACTCCTCTTCCAGCTCCTACTCCTACTGCTACTCCTCCTATCTCCATAATTTAACCAAGGTTTATACTCACTGGGATACAACCCCACCTCTTTCTCTCCCAGGTGTTTGTAATCCCCCTGCCTTCTGACATCAGAATAATCAGTGCATTTAGAGTGAGGGTTTTTGTCCTCGTGCTTGCAATCTATCTTTCTTTCACTGTCAAGCATTTCCTGGAACTTGTTCCAGCTGGGTTTTTTCTGCCTTTGAACTGTGGCTCTGGCCTTTTGACCCTGCACACCTAACAGAGGCCCCTTGATTAAGGTGAATTCCTTATGCTGTTCACCTCCCCCATGCTCAAAATGGTTGACTTTGCCACAATACTATACACTAGCAGTGAAGGGGTTCCTCAGGATTCCCTTTTTCTTTCCACCTCTACAGCCTCCCTTCCCCCTCACCCTGCTCTCCTCCCCCCTTCTCCTGACCACACACTTCCAAGCTAGGTGCTCTCATTGAGACCTCCAGGTCTCCCATAGGGCCCGGTACCTTCTTCGAGCCGCTGATGCCTCTGCCCTCTTGGCCATTCTTTCCTACTCCCTTCATGCTGTTAGTACACTGTTTACTCTTGGGATCCTCTGGCGCTATGTAGTGAGTCAAAATGGTTTTACAGGCGACCATTAAGGCTACCCTTGCGAATCTCCTTTCCTCCGCCCTCAAATCTCACGCCCTCGGGGGGGTTTCATCTCCCAACAATAGTGCAGTGTAGGTCCACTCCACTCTGATCCCAGTTACTCTCTGTATATGGTTTAGAACCGTTTGTCAATACAGGCAGAGACAGTCACACTCTAAAGAGTTGTGCCTAATGTCCCCTTAGCTACCCAGCATCTCAAGCACTCTGGACTCTCTCATAGCTTTATTTGCACCCCTGTTCTCTAGTTATGTAAGCTCTTTGCAAAATCTTATATTGCACTTCCTGCAAATCTGCATTTGGGGTCAGTGTGAAGGTGTCCCAGAAACATGTGAAGAGGAGGGGCTGGTCTACCTGGTTCCGCAGCACCCCTGTCCACACCTCTGCCATTGTTGCATCACAGGTTGTTACCCTCTGTTCCTGTCCTAGTACGGCAAACGATTCTGTTTAACTGTAGATCTCCAGGAACAAGCAGGAATAAGTCTTCACATATGGGTATCGTCGGTACAGATGGAGCCTGTGCAGGAACGCTCCCCAGCATCCAATAGGAAAGCTTTTGGAAGCATCCCATAGCACCTGCGTGCTGCCTTCTCGCCTTTCCAACTCTCCCTCTTCAGTTTTTTGTTTTCTGTGGAGCCGACAGCACGCATACCCTGTCACCGCAGAAAAATTTATCCTTATTCTTTTGTTTTTTGTGGTCGTGTCTGCCTTCATTCGACACCTACCGGTACCGCTGATTCTCTTTTCTTCTTTTTAAAAAAAAAAACAAAAAACCTTTCTAAAAGATTTTTTTCTGCAGGGGCCTTTCCCCTCTTGGCACTAAGCGCCATTTTGGGCATTAGGCCAACTTTTCTTCAAACATGGAGAAACCAGCTAGTGGTTTCAAGAAATGTTCTAAATGTGGCGGTACTATATCTGTCACCGACACCCATGAATGGTGTCTTAAGTGTTTAGGTCCTGACCATTCTCCATCGGAATGTCTCTCCTGCAGAAAGGTGACCAAGAAGAGCCTGCAGAATAGAGCTGCAAAACTCGGTACCCTTTTTGCCGCAGATACGATGTCAGTTGCATCGACATCTTCCAGGGCTTCATCCTCCTCCCATGGATCTCAGGTAACTAAACCTAAGTCTTCTAAGACTGGCTGGTCCTCAAAGGATATATTTCCTTCCAGGTATCGAGATGCCACTGGTGTTGCTCTCGAGGAAAGTTTACCGGCTAAACAGCCCTGGTGGGAGACCTCAGTCTCCAAAGCATTAATGGGGCTCCAAAATGTTCCAGAGGCTTCCACCTCTGCAGAACTACTGGTGCCATGTTCTGGGGTCGTAGCCGCTTCCACCGGCACCGACACCCAGGCATCGTCAGGAGCGATGGATCAGAGAATCCTCGCTATCGAACGCAGTCTAGCGGCCTTCTTAGCAGCTTCGGTACCGCTAAGACGGTATCGGTACCGGTACCGAGTGCCTCGGTGGGTATGTTTCCTCCCCATGCCGAGCCTTCAGTCTATCTCAGGTATCGACGGACTGGTACCAAGACACCCCGATACCGACTTTGAGTGGTACCATGTGTTGCAGGAACACCTGGCGCAGAGATACTTTGAATCATCCGATTCCGATGACTCTGCTGGTACCAGAGCTATCCTTCCGGAGGATCCATCTCCTTCTCCTCAACACAGAATGTCTCCTCAAGAAGACATGTCCTTCCAGGATTGTATACGTGATTTAGCTCGGGGTCTTGCAATCACGGTGATTCCAGAGAAGGAACCCAGAGCAGAAGAATTAGAAATTCTTCAGTACCCTAAGGCTCCTAAAGAGGCAGCTACACTGCCCATTCACAGAATCTTGCATTATCTCATGCTAAGAATGTGGGAAACTCCTTTAACGGTGTCTCCACACTCTCAACGACTCGATACCATGTACCGAGTTCCAAGCTGTCCTGGCTTTCAAAAGGCTCAGTTACCACACCATTCAATGGTAGTGGAATCGGCGATGTGTAGGATTAAGAGTGCTAAAACACATTCTTCCAATCCTCCGGGCCGTGAATCGAGGATGCTCGATGCCTGTGGGCGTTGATGTTTCCAATCCTCCAAGTTGGCAGCCAGGATTAGCTCCTACATTCTCTATATGGGAATGTTCCTCAAAGAAGTTGCAGGAGACTTGGAGCTCATGAGCCCTCTTCTCCCTGAGGAAAAAAGGGGGGAATTCCTTACTTTGGTCAAACATGCCCAGGATGTCTCTAAATTTGTAAACCATGCAACCTTTGATTGCTTTGAATGCATTAGCAGAACCTCTGTTATCTCCATCGGTGCACGTCGTATTGCCTGGCTTCAGGCATCAGACTTAGAACAATGGGTGCAAGATAAACTGGGAAATATTTATTTATTTATTTATTTATTACAGGCTCTTATATACCGCTCTATTCAGAATCAGCGCGGTTCACAATACAACAACATACCATAACAATAAACTGTTAGGTTTTACAGAGAACAAGGTCAGAGAACTTGGAATAATATTAATATTAATAATAATATTAATAATATTAATAATAATAATATTCCTTGCACAGGAGAAAATCTTTTTGGCAAGGATTGGCAAGACAAGGCTAATCAGATTGAATCTGAAGATACTACCTTGAACAGACTATCAAAGTCTACAGCCAACCCAGCAAAGAAAAAGTCAGTCAAGAAACCCTTTTTCAACAAGAAAAAGAGGTTTTGCCCATCTTGCACCCATCAGGGCCACTGTCCAGTTCATGTTCCCCAAAAGGGGCAGCAACAGATGGAAGCCACAGCGGAAAGCGGCGTCCCTGCACAGAGGGAGCCGCTGACTGCCCGGGCACGCCACCATCAAACTCCTGCCCAATCGGGGCAGTGGGAGAGAAGCCCGCGGCAGCACTCCAGCCTACAAAAGCGGCGTCCCTGCACAGAGGGAGCCGCTGACTGCCCGGGCACGCCACCATCAAACTCCTGCCCAATCGGGGCAGTGGGAGAGAAGCCCGCGGCAGCACTCCAGCCTACAAAAGTGGCGTCCCTGCACAGAGGGAGCCGCTGACTGCCCGGGCACGCCACCATCAAACTCCTGTCCAATCGGGGCAGTGGGATAGAAGCCCGCGGCAGCACTCCAGCCTACAAAAGCGGCGTCCCTGCACAGAGGGAGCCGCTGACTGCCCGGGCACGCCACCATCAAACTCCTGCCCAATCGGGGCAGTGGGAGAGAAGCCCGCGGCAGCACTCCAGCCTACAAAAGCGGCGTCCCTGCACAGAGGGAGCCGCTGACTGCCCGGGCACGCCACCATCAAACTCCTGTCCAATCGGGGCAGTGGGAGAGAAGCCCGCGGCAGCACTCCAGCCTACAAAAGCGGCGTCCCTGCACAGAAGGAGCCGCTGACTGCCCGGGCACGCCACCATCAAACTCCTGCCCAATCGGGGCAGTGGGAGAGAAGCCTGCGGCAGCACTCCAGCCTACAAAAGTGGCGTCCCTTCAGGGCACGCCCGCGCCTGGCGGGCCCGCGCCTGAGGGCCTCGCCAGAGGGCCCTTTGGCGTGGCCCTTAGGCGCGGCACAGAGGCGCAAACAAAAGTGACAACCGGACCATACCGACAAGAACTGCAGAGCTCAACAACGGCGAAATGAAAACCACCGCAGCAACCACAGCAAATAAGACCACGCCAATCCACAACAGCAGCAGAAAAACAACAACAACGACTACTGACTCCACCACTCCAAGAAAACAGCACTGAAACACCGCTTGGCCCCCAAACGCCAGGTAATTTCACGGATCATGCCACCCCTCTTAGCCCCCATCTACCTCCTCACCCCTCTACTGACCCTCCACCCCTCCCCCACAGACACACTCAATAACCTACTCTGGCCTATCACAACAGCACAACCCACACACACCTACAACCCTAAACAAAACCACTCTCTCGCACGGCATACACCAACCCACACCCCCAACCCCTCAAACTACCACCACCTCTCCATCTCACTAATAAACGCACGCTCAGTCAGAAATAAATACCACATGCTCCAGGACCTAATCACAACTAAAAAAATCGACATCCTCTGCGTAATGGAAACCTGGCTAACAGATACCGACACAGTGATAATGAACCAGCTAACCCCAGTAGGATACAATCTCCACCACTGCCCCCGGGCACACACCAGAGGTGGAGGTGTAGCCATCATAGCAAAAGCCGACCTCCATTTTAGGATCCATTCCTCAGAAACTACTAATGAAGCAGATCTCCTCACCCTCACCAATAAACACCTCTCAATATGCCTAATCTACCGGGCACCAACCACGAACACCGACCTACCAAGGATACTACAATTCATATCTGAGAGCACCAGTTCAGCAAAAGAGCAAATTATCCTAGGAGACTTTAACCTCCCATCACTTCAAGAGGAACAAGCAGAAACCTTCACCACCACCATGACAGCAATGAACCTGATACAGATCATACAAGAACCCACACACGACAAAGGAAACACACTGGACCTCATATTCCTAAATTCCCTAACTGCCTCCTCATCCAAGAACCCACAGATCTCACCTGTACCTTGGTCAGACCACTACCTCATTGCCATATCCCTCACCTACCAACATATGACCTACAAGGATGACGGACACCACACTCGAAGATTTAAAACGTTTAACAAAGAAGACTTCTTACCGCAAACTCTACCAAAACTACAAACAAACTCCAGTAACATCGATGACCTAATCCACAACTGGAATGCCACGATCTCCACTGCGTCTGAAGCGCCGACAAGCAAAGCCACCACCATACCTACATCCACAAAGGCCAGATGGTTCACTCCTAATCTCCGAAAGCTGAAAACAAAACTCAGAAGAACAGAAAGAAAATGGAGAAAAACCAAAAATGACACTGACAAAACAAAATACCTATATGAACTCAACGCATACCACTATGAGACTGACAAAGCAAAAAAAACCTACCACACGAAAATCATAAACACATCCATAAATAAACCTCGTGAACTCTTTCAGATTGTCAAAACATTGACAAAAACATCCAATAACCTTGACCAGCTGCCGAAGATTCCACCAGAGTCACTGGCCCGACAATACAAACAGCTCCAACAACCACAAAACTCACATCTGAATGCCGAGGCAACTACAACAAACCACCACCCCAACATGCACAGTGAATGGACCACCTTTAAAGAAACCACCACAGAAGAAATATCATCCACCATCTCCCGCCTAAACACCACCACCTCTCCGCTGGACCCCTGCCCCACAGACTGGATAAAGAAATCCAAAGACGGCCTGAGCTCACCACTGACCCATATTGTCAACGAATCCTTCTCCCAAGGACACATGCCAGACACCGTCAAAACTACAATCATCCGACCATCCCTAAAAAAACAAAACCTGGATCCCCTAGACCCTGCATCCTACAGACCAATAGCAAGCCTGCCATTCACCGCCAAGATAATCGAGAAGATAGTCCAGCAGCAGCTTCAAGAACACCTGGACAACAACAATATACTGGACCCACAACAACACGGCTTCCGCCCACTACACGGAGTTGAGACCCTCATGACCACTCTAATGAACACCCTCATCATAGGAACCCAAGAAAAACACTCTGGATATGCCATGATCTTCCTTGATATATCAGCAGCCTTCGACACCATCTCCCACAACATCCTCATACGTAGATTGCAATCAATTGGGATCAAAGACACCGTACTTCAATGGTTTCAATCCTACTTAACTATTAGACAACAACTAATCCGTACTAGCACCTCGACCCCGCCCCCCTTCCAACAACACCAAGGAGTACCTCAAGGATCCACGCTGTCCGCCATGCTCTTCAACATCTACCTACAACCACTCTGCTCAGTCATATGTACCCACAACATCAACTTTCATATATATGCTGATGACATCATGCTCTATGCCCCAATTACAACCGCAAATCCAACAAATACACATCTTTCAGCATGTTTCACCGAAGTATCTGACTGGCTACAAGAAAATAACCTATCCATAAACATAAAGAAAACTGAAGCCCTCATAGTGACAAAAGACCCAGACTTCACACACCGCCCACACACCTTAACATAGGAACCACACGCATTCAAATACAGCCACAAATAAGATATCTAGGCATTATCATTGACCAAGCCCTAACCCTCAAGCAACAAATTACGAAAACCACCGGAATTATATTCCACAAAGCAAAAACAGTGCAACATCTCAGACCCCTCCTCGAACCTCAAGACTTCAGGACGGTAATGCAAACTATGACACTCCCACATCTGGACTACTGCAACATAATCTACCATGGACTACCAGCCACACGGACCAACCCCCTCCGAACTGCACTGAACACCACAGCGAGAATCATTCAGAGAGCAAGGAAAAGCGACCACATCATCTAAGAGACCTGCACATACTCCCCTTCGAAGCACGAACTAAATACAAATCCATCCTACTCACCCACAAAGCCATCCACCAAACACAGAACACACAGCTCCGCACCCTGCTGTCTCGTCCAGCCCATGGCAAAACCACCAGACTGACCTCCAGCAACTCCCTCACCGTCCCTCACAAAAGAACCAAATGCTCTCAGCGGACATGCAATCGAGCCTTCGAACTTTATGCTCCATCCCTATGGAATTCTCTGCCGAGCCACCTCAGAAACAACAACGATCTAATGTCCTTCAGAAGGCAACTAAAAACCATCCTATTCCAAGAATGCTTCGAAGCAACCCCCACCAGAAAGTGCACCAACCCCTGATCTCACCCATCATGGACCTCTGATCGAAAACTGAACTATACTGTCCATGTCTAAAGTCTGTCCTATGTCAAAATCATCATTGTTGCCCACCTGGTGATGGCCCCACCCTTATACTTAATTACCCCCACCCTTGAATGTAGCGCCGCTTTGACCCGGTGAAAAGCGGGATATAAATACAGTTAAATAAATAAATAAATAAGCCACAAGTTCCTAGAGCTCAACCAGCTCAACAGACTCAGCCTCCGCAGGGGCTTTGACTCCTTCCTAGAGAACTATCTGTCTACACCTGATATTTCTAACTCTCCAGGCCCATATCTCTGCCTGCCGGACATTGCTGCCCGGATGTCTCACTGCCATTTGAAATTTAACATGGTCAAAACTGAGCTTCTTATTTTTCCCTGTAAGCCCTCTCCTCCCTCCTCAGCCCGCAACCTTGGGGTCATCTTTGACTTCTCCCTCTCCATATATATCCAACAGATAGCTCAAACCTGTTGTTTCTTTCTCTAAATTTGCATTGTTTTTTTTTTTTTTAGTGTCATCGAGTCAGTGTTGACTCATAGCAACCCAGCTACCTCTGGGTTTTCTTGGCAATGTATCACCGGAAGTAGATTGCCAGCCTTTTCTTCCAAGGCAATGGAGGGTAAAGTGACTTGCCCAAAGTCACAAGGAGTGCCAGTGGGAATCGAACCCTTGATCTTCTAGGTACTAGGCAGTTGCTCTAACCACTAGGCTACTCCTCCACTCATTGCATTGTTTGTAGTATGATATTTGTAGTCCCTGATTTTACACACTGAAATCCCATAATGCATCATATTGAACTGCCAGATATCCAGGACTGGCTCAAAATCTCACTCCTGGAACTGGGCAACTTGGCAACTCAGCACTAAACCATAGTGATATATTTCCTGAAAACCTGTTTTCGTGTTTCAAAGTACCTGAATAGTAAATGATAGTACTGGGTTAAAGGAAAGCTTAGCTTATTATACCATGCTGGAAATAAAAAGGCTTGCCAGGGCATAAAGAGCCTGGGCCAAGTTCACTCACACTGAATGCATCCACTCATCTCCCTCCAACAGGCATTGCCCTGCCTGCTTTTAGGAAAATGCCGCAGAAGGAGCAAAATCAGGAAACTTCAAACCTCCAGATTCACGCATAATTTTAATTTCCGCAGTGCAATGCGCAGTGTACATCCTTCCCACAGAAATCATACCAGACGATGATCAATGATCTTATATACATGTCTGAATTATTGAGGGAACCAAGACCTTGGATGCAAGAAAATTAATCTATGCCAGAATAAGAATTGTGTGGAGTGGAATGATAAATATGGTGCCTCCCTGATGGCTGTTGCAACCACCATGGATCATAAAGACCCTGCTCATGAATCAATGCTATTAGCGTTGTCCACACTTTGAATTTTCTTACCAAGCTTTGGATTTCCTTACCAAACTTTTAGATTGCGTAACAGAGGGTCAAGTGGCTTATTAAAGTCACCATGAAATATCATAGGGATATCCTCCGATTCCATTAACATAGGCAGGGGGGACTTACGTTTGCTCCTCCCCCTGAGGAACCCATCTGCCCTGATGCCTTATGCCCAATGATGACATTACTCACAATTATGGGGAAAACAAGACCGCAGCTTTATTGCCAGATCAACATAATCAATACAATATATCAATATACGCATGCAACATATGGACAGTGGGGCAAGGTTCCAGTTCCAGTCACCCGAGCCAGTATGTGCCATGACCTCTTCCCTTGCTGTCAAGCCAGCCCACCAAAGGGCCTGCCTTGCCAAAATGATTTGGGCCCACCCCTGTGCAAGGGACCTTGCCGTGTTGCCTGTGGGCCGGGCGGCCATTGGGTATGGGGTCTTGCCAGGGTGCCCCATCTTGGTGGCAGTTAGGGTGCCCTGCCCCTTCTGTTCACTCTGCGTGCGCTTGCAGCCTGGCTCGGGTAACTGCCTTGGGTACGTGGAACATGCCTTCCACATGCCCCCCCACTAAGGGAACCTCTCACTGGCACCCGGCACCGCCGGGGCATGCTGTGTGCTGGCCCGAATGGCGTTCTCCAAGGTCTCCTGTAAGTCATTGAGGAACAAGTCCAGTCCAGTGTCAGATAAGTGTAGTAGGTCCCCGGCAAAGTTTCCGGGCAATAGGGATTATGTCCATTCGTGTCATATCTGCCATCCTCTGGCATGCCGGACACAGAGGGCAATCTGCCTGTTAACCTTCTTGAGCTTCTTGCCCCACAGGCAAGTGTCCGTCCACCTGAGGTGAAGGATGAGGTCAGACCAAATGAAAAGCATGCGGGGAAGGTTGAGCGCCACCAAGGAGAGGTCCGTTCTGATCAGGTTGATGAGATACCTTCCAGAGACTGTTCCAAGATCGTTCCCTCCCAGGTGCACAACCAGGGCTTGTAGGCAGGGCATGGGTCTGTAAATGCTGGCAAAGGAAGGGCCACAGATGCCCCCACCCCTTGCCCAGGAAGCCCAGCCATAGGAGGTGCACACCACAGTTGCAAGTCCAAGGTGAGACCCCAGGGGCCACATGGGCATCCTTTCAGCTGCCCGGTGGACGAAGGAGTGACCCATGATCCAAACTATGTGTTCTGCAAAAGAAGAGGGGTATGGTTAGCGGAGGCAAAACAGTCAGTCAGTCAATGGTGCCAGTCAGATCTGGGCGAATATATGCGGAGTAGGCACGGGATCGTCATTTCCCCAGTGTCTGGATCGCTCATACTGGAAGGCCCCTTTCTGCTGCCACAGTTGCTGCCCCAATGCAGAAGGAGTGCATCCCGAATAGGTTGGAGGATAGTCCCAGCACTACCAATCATTTCCAAAACACAGCCGCAAACTGGAATTTGGAGAATGGCATGCCATCGAGGTATATCAGGAACTGAGCAGTCGAAGAGGGCCAGGCTGAAAGGTACTGGAGCATGTTGGCTATGGGACATTTGCAAAGCCCAGGCACCACCTTGAGGGATATGGCTTGCCTCTTCCTTCTGGAATTGTTTTTGACCCCATGATCTGAATGTTCAGCAGCTCCTGTGACACCAGGATAGCTGAGAGCTGAAGATCAGAGGGGAGGCCTGTTTTTTTTGGAGGCTGCCACCAGCTCGCTGATTTGGAAGGTGCCGAAGAAGGCCAGCATAAATGCTGCCCGAAACAGACAGGTTTTATATTCAGATGAGCAAATGACGGACAGCACCACCCAGAGCTGGTCCAGTACCTCATGCATAACCGAGTGTCTGTTATCTGGTTGCCGGGGGAGGCTCAGTGCCAAGCCCTTCATCATTGTTTTAAGCAAAAAGTTGTCACACGGCTTTCCCCCGGCCTGCCAACTTAGAGAAGAAGGAAAATCCAGCCAGGTGCGACTGGAGGGCCTGTCTCGACAGGCCCCGGGAGCATGTGCTCATGACGTATGTCCACCACCAGCCCTGGGTGTGGAATTCCATGTCTCCAGCCTTGCGATGCCAGATAGGACGAAACAGTTGTGTAGCCTCTGTTGTATGCTGCCCAGGTGCGGGGGGCTATCGCCCATTGGACGAGTTGCCAATCCATGCAGACACAGTGTCCCAAATCCAGTCCGGCAAGAGGGTGGGGTACTTGTCTGCCGCTGGTGACAGTTGCCAAAATGAGTCCCACTGTAAACGGGAGAGGAAATCAGCAATGTTGTTAGGCTGCCCAGGACTGTGACATGCATGTACTGTAACATTCAACTGTAAGCACTTTAGGACAAACATCCATAGAAGCTCAGCCACTGTGACACATTTGGTGGAGTGACTGTTCATGATGGTGACGCCAGACTGGTTGTCTCAGCAAAAAAGGATTCTCTGGTTGCACAGGAGGTGGCCCCAGATGCACAGGGCCACATACGGGGGAAAGAACTCTAGGAATGTGTTATTTCTGGTGAGACTTCAGCTACCCAGGAGGCGGGCCAGGGTGGCTGAGCTGAGAGGAATCTTTGCGGCATGTGATGCTGATCATGCAGGCATATGCGACGGTCCAGTTGAGAATGGTACGCAGAATGTTCTGCTCTCCCTTGTACAGCAGATCATCTGTCCTAGCTCGCTTCTTTGCGTTGCAGTGGCACCTCCCTTACAAAAGCTTGATGATGTCAAAATACTCTCTTCAGATTACCTTCTTTCTGAGGGGCCGAGGGACAGTCTCCCACAATTACGTTGTGTTGGGTGGCAGGGCTGCAGTGGCTGTAGATACAGAATACATCTATAGGGAATGGTAAGAAAACATAAAGGAGACCAGGTGAGTCAAAATTTGAAAGTGGCAGCGAAGAGATGAGTTTTCAGCCTGGATTTGAAAAGGATCAGAGAAGGCTTCTGACATACAGATTCAGGTAGTTTGTTCCAGGTATAAGAAGCAAGGTGAAAGGAGCGAAGTCTGGAGTTAGCCATAGAAGAGAAGAGTACAGATAGAAGCGATTGCCCAGAAGAGTGGAGTTCCTGAGGAGGGGTGTAGGGAGAGATGAGAAAAAGTAGTGAGGAGCTGCAGAGTGAATGCACTTATAGGCCAATAGAAGTTTGAACTGGATGCAGCAACGTATAGGGAGCCAATGAAGTGACTTGAGCAAAGGGGTAATATGAGCATGATGAGGCTGGTGGAAGATTAGCCACTCAGCAGAGTGTTGAACAGATTGAAGGGGAGATAGATGATTCAGAGGGAGACCAGCAAGGAGTAGGTTAGAAAAATCTAGATGGGAGGTGACTAAAGAGTGGATAAGTGTCTTAGTAGTGTGTTCAGAAAAGAATTGGCATATTTTATTGATGCTGTAAGCAGTGGTCCCCAACCCAGTCCTATGGGGCCCACCGGCCAGTCAGGTTTTCGGGATATCCCTAATGACTATGCATGAGATATATATGCATTAGAGATATCCTGCCAACCTGACTGGTTTGTGGCCCTCCAGGGCTGGATTTGGAGACCCCTGCCTTACACCTCTGTCATTTAAGATTGTGAGTGGGCAAGGTACAGATGTCCTAGACATCGAAAGGGTATATAGAATGTGTCACATTCCTCCACGATTCTCACCACCACCAAAAAGTTGTCTAATAGACAATATTTTGGTGGTGGTGAGAAGTGAGGAGGACTGTGACAAATTCTATCTAACCTTTTTGATGTCTTGGACATCTGCACCTTGCCCACTCACAATCTTAAATGACAGAGGTGTAAGGCAGGGGTCTCCAAATCCAGCCCTAGAGGGCCACAAACCAGCCAGGTTGGCAGGATATCTCTAATGCATATATATCTCATGCATAGTCATTAGGGATATCCCGAAAACCTGACAGGCCGGTGGGCCCCATAGGACTGGGTTGGGGACCACTGCTGTAGAGAAAGAAATGGCAGGTTTTAGTTATCGGATATATGTGTGTGGAGGAGAGAGAGGAGTCAGACAACCCCAAGGTTGCGAGCCAAGAAAACAGGGAGGAGTAGAGAGTTATCCACAGAGATTGAGAAAGGAGGAAGGTGAGCGGAGGGTTTCGGTGCAAAAATAAGAAGCTCAGTTTTGGCCATGTTCAATTTCAAGCGGTAGTGAGACATCCAAGCAGCAGTGTCACAAAGGCAGGCAGAGATAATGGCCTGGATAACTGGAGAGATTTCAGATGTAGAGAGGTAGATCTGGGAGTTAGCACCCTTTTACCCCTCTATCATCCAGTGGTCCAACTGACTCTCACAAGATTTTTTGCTAAGGTGATAGCCACGTTTTCAAAAAAGAAGGGATTATTTATTTAGCTGTGCTCATATACCGCCTTTCACCAGGTCAAAGCGGTGTGCATTCAGGTACAGTATATATTTCCCTTGTCCCCAAAGGTCTCACAATCTGAATTGAACCTGAGTCAATGGAGGGTTAAGGGGCTTGCCTAAGGCTACAAGGAGCACCTGTGGGACTAGAAACCTCTAGCCCGAGGTTGCTGTCCTTCAGTGGGTATTGAATCGCTGGCCAAAGGCAACTTGCCCCAAATACTAGGCCACTCCTCCCTCTGATTATTCTTCATAGGGGCATAGGGATAGAAAAAAAGAAAGTGATCATCTTCTACTCACCATATTAATTTGGCCCACGTACCCCGTATCTGATGTTGAACTTACTATCACACAAGGAAAGATGCTGCCATCAATATAGCAATCCCATTCCGCTTAGTGTACGTTGGAGAAAAAGCTGCAACCTTTAGCCATTTAGTACTTAATTTCAGCACGTCCTTATAATTAGATGAGTCTCCTGGAGATACGCAGTACCAGGAGATGATTGTTTCAAATAATGTAAAGTTTTCTTTTCTTGTTATTGTGTTATTGAGACCTTTCACTTGCAGTGAAAAGACCGGTCAGTTAACTGCCATCTGCACACCCTCCCACAAATAGAACAGCAAACATAAAGGGCCCGATTCTGTGCCACGAATAGCGGGGATGGACGTCCATCCCTGCTATTCGTGCCTCCTCCTGCCGACATCTAGCTTCCCCGCTGGTTGTAAGGGGAAGCTAGACGGAGGCGGGAAAGGGGAAGATCAGGGGCGGCGTTAGGACGGACAGTGAGCGGTCGCCAGCCCTGGAAGTAAAGGGCTGATTCAAATGTTTGAGGTGGAATAACTTCCCTGGACATCGGGGACGGCGGGCCTGGGGCTGGGAAAGGGTGGCAGGGGGCAGAAAGCATTCCCCGCAGCCCAACCCTGACCCTGGAAGGCCAAATTGGGGTTGGGCTGTGGGGAATAAACAGTTTGTTCCGGTGGCCGGCATTGCGGCTTTTAAATGGAACTGCGGTGCCTTGGCAACCGGACGCCATGGTGTCACTGCTCCATTTAAAAGCCCTGACTGAGTTAGTTGGGCTTGTTTTGAATGTGCAGGCCAGGCTGAATCGCAGTCCCGGCCTGCACGTACAGGTCTGATCGCGATTCTGATCCCGCGGGACTAGACATGCCCGTTGGATCAGAATTGCAACCTCCTCTGTACCTCCGGTCAAACCAGATGTACAGAGGGGGTGTACTTCCGGGATGGAATGAGTCAAAGTATTCTATTGCTTTCTCCTAGGACAAGCAGGATGAGTCAGCCACACTTGGTGACGTCATCGGACGGCGCCGAGACGGAAGTACTCTCCATAGCTCAGAAGGGCTTTCGCCCTTCTGAGCATGGGCCAACTGGCCCTGCCCCCCGGCCCACCCCTAGCTAGCCAGTTTCAGTTCTTCCGCCTTGCCAGCAAGACGGACCTCTCTACTCTCCAACTGAAATTACACATTTCTGAAGAAAAAGAGAAAATCCTCCTCTTTGCTTAACTTCTTTCTAAATTCTAACACTGTCTCTGATGTTTTCTTCTAGATTGCTACAAAAGATATATATATATATATATATATATATATATATATATATATATATATATATATATATATATATATATGAATTCCTGAATAAAAGAAGAGATCCAGGATGAGCAACGGCAATAAATACCTGAAGAAGCAGCCCAGGACGTGCCTAATAAGGCCTCCGTCCCCGGCCAGCCTTCTGTTCGAACTCCTACCTCTTTCTCCAGCGGCAGAAAGAAAGGATTCCGGAGAAATGGCTTTTAAAAAGACGAATCCAGTAAGGCAGAAGCCCTCGTGGCAGCCCGGGACGTGCCTGGGAAGGCCTCCGTCCCCGGCCAGCCTTCCTCGGCTCCTCCGTCGATCCGGGAACCTTCCTTGCACATGTGGCTGGTTGAAAGCAGCTCCCAGTGAGGCAGTAGCCTGTGGCAAGCCAGGACGTGCCTGGGAGGGCCTCCGTCCCTGGCCTGCCTTCCTCTTCTCCTCCGTCCTCCGGGAAGCCATCCTGCACGTGCTGACCATGGGGGCAGCCATCTTGTCAGGGCGTGCTGCCGATATCCTGCCTGGAGGTGAGGTCAGAAACTCTACTCCTACGACGCCATTGACGGATGTCTAACTCCGCCCCGGGACGCCATTGGCCCCCGCTGAAGCCTGCAGCCTCTCTCCGCCCTACTAATGGTCTAGGCTCTGCTGCTTCGGCGCTGACAGGGAGCGCCTCCACGATTAAGCCAGTGCAAGGGCCGGGCATGAAAGAGAAGGCCTGGATTCGCAGATCGGCGCCACGTTCTCATGGTGCCGCCTAGAGGACCAGTGGCGGCGCTGAGAAGCTCCTCTTCACTGCGCCACCAGGATGGATGAGCCGCAGTCTTGGGGTTTCGGTGCCGAAAGTGGAGCGGAAGGGCCCCGATGTTTGCCTGCATGACCCTGCTCCGGGCGCTTCTCAGCCTCCGGGTAGGTCTTTTGCTGAGCCTCGCGCTGAAGCTCAATTGATGATGCTTCTGAGAGGGAGAAGATCCCTGTCATCCTGGGCATGGTGCATCCCACCCTTACTCGCGCCTTCCGAAGAGGAAACTCTGCGCCGAGCCAAACTGTCCCGATCATCACTGCAGTTAGACCCGCCTTAATTGGACCCCATTAACAGCTGGAAAAAGATCAGGCACTCTTGAAGCATCTGCGCCTGACCCTGCCTCACTGCCTTGCTAGTGTCTGCACAAAATTCTGTACGGCAAGTGCTCCACACTGGGTGGTGGACACATCTACCAAAACCCAGTTGGCTCAACTGGCTTTAAAAGGAAGCGTCTTTGGAGCCAATTTGGAGAAGCTGCTGAACGACCTTCTTCTAACCACATGACAGGCTCAGATGGCTCCCCACCTTTCTTTGCCCCATTACACAAAGTGCCAGACAGCTAGATCATCTTCAGTGCACTCAGTGCCTACTCAGGGTGCTGCACCGAGGATCGACACATTCGGGGGCGTAGAATGGCGCACACGGCGGCCGCTTTTGCATCCTCCCGACGGCAGGCAGATATCTTAATATCACTCTTCTGCCTCCTGGGCAGATCCTCCACGTTGTCACACCGCTTACAGCAAGTGAAGTTCAATGGCTGAAAGTTATCTATACATCAGCATGTATGGAAATAGGGCCGGGGAGTAGATGGAATAGGACAGTTGAGGATGGGACAGACAACCATCACTCATCAGTTCAATTCCCAATCTGACGCTCCATGTGTCCTGGAGTATCTGTGCCTAGGCAAGCATCCCTTGAAATCGGCAACCGCAAACCTGTCATTCTCCAGGGCGCCTTGCACAGCCTCCTAAGAGGGTGTCCTTGCACACTTATCCCTAGTGCCTATAAAGGACGGCCTGAAATTCAGTTACAATGCAGAACATCCGAGAATGTGACTTGGACACAGTCTCTTAACCTACTACACTTACACTGCCGCAAAACCCAAGAACAGTAGCAACTGTGTGGTGCAGTACACACAGCAGTGTGTTCAGGATCTGAAGGTCACAGGTTCAAGCCTCTGCTGTGACTGCTACGGACTATGCCCCCATTTTTCCAAATCACCCAGTCCCACACAGAAACAACGGCGCAGTAGTGCTGTAGCCACTGGTCACTTCTCTGCCTGTGGAACCAGAGGTCACGGGTTCCAACCCACAGTGGGGTTATTGAATGGAGTGGAGGAGTAGCCTATGGTTAGAGCACTGGCTTGGATCAAGAGACGAGAGTTCACTTCCACCTAGCACTCATTGTGGCCTTGGCAAGTCTCTTACATTCCTTTGCCTCAACCCCATGTCGGACCCCGAACTGATGATAGATATCATATCATCACACGTTCCAAGCTCCTGGTCACCAGGAGTCAACAGAGTCCTGAAGCATGCATTGCTTTTTACAGTGCTCTGCTAGAAAAGTGGATTTTTACAGTGCTCTGCTAGAAAAGTGGATTTTGCCTCCTGAGACACCTTACTGTGAGTTCTAGCTGTTTATTTAACTATTTATTGTTTGTCTAACTGTTTATTTAATTATTTATTGTCTGTCTTAGTGGTGTGCTAGTTCAGCTTCTCAGCTGTAATTTACCTTGCCTCTCTCAACTAACTGGGCTTTTTGTGGTACCCCCCTCCCCCCGCCCCCATCCCCCCTGCTGAGGGTTCAGGACAGGGTACCTTGTAACTGCCCTCTTTAATAGGACTTATCTCCCTCCCTCCCTCCCCAGCACCCCCCACCCCTGGGGTAATTGTAGTTTTATAGGTACTTGCACATCTTAGAGTAAAGGGGCTGCTCTCAGGTGCAGCTCGTTATCCACATCAGTCACACACGGAGGACCTGAGATTAATTAATTAATTAAGCTTTAGGTACACAAGGTGTATTAGGGGTATTAGATACACTTTTATTGGTATAAGCATCTACACCAATCCTTATTATATACAGAATTTAAAAGATCTAAACACAAGCTTTAAACTAAGATGCAGACAGAAGTCCAGCAACGAGATGGGGGTTCTCCGGTCTTTTGCATTGAGTGTCACATGTATGATTTTCTCCCAGCTGGTGAGAGGTCTTACGTATGCACTAAGTGCAAAGAACTCTTTGCTCTCAGGGAACGAGTCCGTTCTCTAGAGGCTAGAGTAGCAGACCTGGAAGACATAAGAAAGACAGAGAAGTACATGGACGTGACCTACAGGGATATAGTCCTGAAGTCCCACCTCCAGTCTGGCAGCATCCCTGTTGCCATGGAGGAGAGAGGTCACGTGACAGGAGAGCATCACCCTGGTGTGGCAGGAAGTGATCCTGTAACTAGGACCTGTCCTCCAGGTGATGTAAAACCCTCTCGCACCGAGGGCGTTTCTCCAGGGCCATGTGCCCATGAGGGGAGGGTCAGGACAGCTGTTATAGTCGGTGATTCAATCATCAGGAATGTAGATAGCTGGGTGGCTGGTGGACGTGAGGATCGCCTGGTAACATGCCTGCCTGGTGCGAAGGTAGCGGACCTCACGCACCGCCTAGATAGGATCGTAGATAGTGCTGGGGAGGAGTCTGCTGTCTTGGTACATGTTGGTACCAATGACATAGGAAAATGTGGTAGGGAAGTTCTGGAGGCTAAATTTAAGCTTTTAGGTAGGAAGTTGAAATCCAGAACTTCCAGGATAGCGTTCTCCGAAATGCTTCCTGTTCCACGTGCAGGACCCAAAAGACAGGCAGAGCTCCGGAGTCTCAATGTGTGGATGAGACAATGGTGCAAGGATGAGGGTTTTGGATTTGTTAGGAACTGGGGAACATTCTGGGGAAATGGGGGGCTCTTCCGAAGGGATGGGCTTCACCTTAATCAGGATGGGACCAGACTGCTGGCATTAACCTTTAAAAAAGAGATAGAGAAGCTTTTAAACTAGAAAATAGGGGAAAGCCGACAGTCACCCAGGAGCGCATGGTTCGGACAAAGGTATCCTTGAAGGATACTACCAAAAGCAGTGAGGTTCCAAAAGGGAGTATAGTAGCCCAAATGCCCTTGAGTAAGGAGCAGACAGAGCATAAAGATTCCAAATTACCCCTGCCTACCAATAGCCAGATTAATATGAATAAAATACAGTCTCTAAAATGCTTGTATGCCAATGCTAGAAGTCTAAACACACTCCTGCCCAATCCGGGCAGTGGGAGCCCTCCCTCCACACACTCCTGCCCAATCCGGGCAGTGGGAGCCCTCCCTCCACACACTCCTGCCCAATCCGGGCAGTGGGAGCCCTCCCTCCACACACTCCTGCCCAATCCGGGCTGTGGGAGCCCTCCCTCCACACACTCCTGCCCAATCCGGGCAGTGGGAGCCCTCCCTCCACACACTCCTGCCCAATCCGGGCAGTGGGAGGCTCACACGCACGCAGGCAGAACCGCATAAAAGCGGCGTCCCTACAGGGTGCGCCCGCGCCTTGCGGGCCCGCGCCTGAGGGCCTCGCCAGAGGGCCCTTTGGCGGTGGCCCTTAGGCGGTGGAGATTAGGCGCAGCTGAAACATCATCCACTCAACCGCAACAAGGCTGCAAGTATCAAGAAGCCTGACTCACATGACCAAAACTCCGATAACGGACAGAAAACGAAAGTGCAACAATCAAATGACTGACGGCTTGAGCTCCCCAGGCCGGGTCTGAGCTCGCCGGTCCCGACCACCACGCTCCACGAGATTCCCATAGCTGGACCAAAATTCGACATTAAGAGCTTTCAACTACAACGATATCACCCAGGTAAACAATTACTGGACTTATCTACCTCCTGATGCAAAAGACCACTGTGCAACCCTGGCCTAACCCCCCCCCCCCCCCAAGTAGGAGCCAACATACCTCTGTATATATAATGTGTAAACTCCCCACTGTCACAAGCCCTGTTCTCCTCAAGCCAGCTGTTACATTGTAAACCCCTACCAACTCTAAAGGCTACTACTGTTTATTTAGAGCTAAATGAAACAAAGTATCTCTAACCAGCAAGTTGTTACATTTCAATGCAGTAACCCAATAACCTTCTTACAATAACCTTAAGACTGTATTGCACAATACTGTATCTGTTTATACTGAATGATAGGTAATGATAGGACTGTATCGCACAATACTGTATCTGTTTATTCTGAGTGATAAGGAACGTTAGGACTGTATCCCTATTTTGTTAAAGTAATAAGAAACGCTGTACCCCAACCCATCTATCCCTGCTAGACTGTTGGTACCCAACAACTATCTTGCCGGCCTACACTAACTCATCTCTAGGCCAGCTGCCTTGACTTCACCCCACACTGCGCCACTCGAATCCAAAATCCAAGTATTTCTGGCAGACATAAAATGGAGCCTGCTCACACCTTCCTGATTTTGTGCATGTGTATACTAACATCTTCATATAGAACCATCCCACACTCACAATACTGCATTCCTCTACTATATACACCAATCTACCTTCTCCACCCCCCCCCCTCCATTACCCATCCTGCATCAATACAACTTAAATCCTATCACCACCACACAAACACCAAGTAAATTACCCCAACGACACACCCATATCAAAGGGAACAAATCTCAAAAACAACCTAAAACCAAAGCAAAGAACACTATTGGATCGCAAATACAACTCACACGAACCACACACCAAGAACATCACACATGTAACATTATCCTTATTAATGCTAGGTCAATAAGGAATAAAACGCATATTATCCACAACATTCTAACTGACGAACAACCAGATATCCTATGCATAACAGAAACATGGCTCACTGACTCAGACTCTGCAACAATGAACCAAATACAGAAGCCCGGATACCAACTATACAACTGCCCACGCATCAACAGAAGAGGAGGCGGAGTCCTTATAGCAGCCAAAACCAGCCTTCAACTCACAACCACATCTACGGTCACAAATCCAGATCTTGACCTACTTAAAGTCGAGAGCATGGCATTATCCATCTGCCTAATCTATCGACCTCCCTCACCACAGCACGAAACACTAGCCACAGCACTAGAAACCATCACATCCACACAAAGCAAAAAATTCCAGATCATCCTCGGAGATTTGAACCTAGCATCAATTCCTCCGTCCCACACGGACTCCTTCTATGAAGCCATCGACCAATTGGGTTTCCAACAAATAATAAGCAACCCCACACACGATAGAGGAAACATCCTAGATATGATTTTCATACCCAGAAATCCACAACAAAGCAATGAACCACCTATAATAAACATAACTCAAGTACCATGGTCAGACCACCACCAAATCAACTGTAAACTTAAACTACAGTGCCAACCCAAAAACTCAAAGGAGATGAGAATGACCAACCCCATTAGGAAATTCAGCAAACTCAACGAGGAACACCTCATAAGCACCATTGCATCCCACATAAACCTAGATTCCACAGACCTAGACGAACTAACTAACAGATGGAACACACACATCCAAAATACATCTAACCCAACTCTGAAACACACATCAAACCCACATAAGATCAACTCGGAACCCTGGTACACAGGAACTCTAAAAAAAATCAAAAAGGGAGCTCCGTAAAATAGAGAGAAAATGGAGACAAACCAAATCCTCCGATCTCAAAACTAAATACATGGCCCATCTCGCAAAATACAAAGACGACGTGAACAATGCAAAAAAATTACATCACACCAACATCCTAAACAAGGCAATCAATCGCCCACGAGAGTTATTTGAA
The DNA here is from genome assembly GCA_033557465.1 of Ichthyophis bannanicus. Classification (NCBI taxonomy): domain Eukaryota; kingdom Metazoa; phylum Chordata; class Amphibia; order Gymnophiona; family Ichthyophiidae; genus Ichthyophis; species Ichthyophis bannanicus. Next base: position 112,987,809 of record CM066038.1, on the reverse strand, counting down.
CTAGTCAAATCACTAACCAAAACCGACCAAAATGCCAACCTCAACAAATCCATCAAGGTCCAAACACTGGCAAACCACTACGCGACCAAACTGACGGCCCCTGGTCCTCCACCCCCCCCCACCAACACCACAAATCAGAAGTGAGAACAACACAACGCAAAACCAGTTATGGGAGCACTTCCACAAAATAGGAACCAAGCAAATCACAGCCATTGTCACAAGCCTGAAAAGCACCACCTCCCCACTAGATCCCTGTCCTGCATCCTGGATCAAGGCAGTGAAACAAGACATAGCACCTCACATAGCACACATAGTTAACCTATCCCTACAACAAGGAATCATGCCCTCAGAACTAAAGAAATCAGTCATTAGACCGATCCTAAAAAACACTACACTCAACGGAGAAGACCCAGCCTCCTACCGTCCCATATCAAGTATCTCATTCCTGGCAAAGATCTTAGAAAAAACGGTCCTTCTACAACTCCAAGACCATCTGACTGACAGTGCTCCTCTTGATGACCAGCAATATGGCTTCAGGCAACATCATGGAGTTGAAACCCTGTTACTAGTTCTACTTAACAACCTCCTAAAGGGCCTTGAAAACAAAAAGAAAATGTACATTCTTGTATTCATTGACATCTCAGCTGCCTTTGATACAGTTAATCATGGGACCCTCATAAATAGGATAAAATCAATAGGAATAACAGGAACCCCACTAAAATGGTTCTCATCCTACATCTCAAATCGAACACAACAGGTTCAATTCAACGGAGAAAAAGCAGAATCTTTCTCACAAACACAGGGAATCCCCCAAGGCTCTGCTCTCTCAGCACTTCTGTTTAACATATATATGCAGCCACTATGCAAAATTTTCTCACGGCACGAAATTAATTACCACATCTATGCCGATGATATCATGCTATACACACAACTAGACACTAAAAACCCAGACTACAACCCACTGGAGACATGTATCGGAGAGATGCAAGACTGGTTACAACAAAGTAGTATGTCAATTAATCACAAAAAAACCGAAGTAATGTATATCTCCAAAGAACCGAATTTTGACCCTCCCACATCAATAACACTATGTAACAACACTTACCAAACAAAAAAAGAAATAAAGTATCTAGGAGTCACATTTGACTGTGACCTAAAGATGGAAAAACACCTCCGAAAGACCAACAGAGCAGTTTTCCACAAGCTTAGAGTGCTCCAACCCATTCGGAATATTATTGATCCCCAAGACTTCAGAACAGTGGCCCAAGCACTCATCATGCCACATTTTGACTACTGCAACGCCATCCTACAAGGTTTACCTAAAAAAACCCTAAACATATTACAAATGGCACAAAATGTAGCTGCCAGGGTCATAATGAAGAAAAATCTAAGTGACCACATCACACCAGTACTAATTCAATTACACTGGCTACCCATAACAGCTCGCACAAAATACAAAATACTAACAACCACCTTCAAACTCATCCACAACTTAGCACCTTCCTTCCTCAACAACCTAGTAAGATTGCAACCTCCTACCCGAAACAGAAGAACCCACAATTCCAACATCCTTCACACTCCAACAGATATAAGATCTGCCAAAGCTAACACCAGCCACAGGGCTTTCTCATATGCGGCGCCAACACTGTGGAACCAACTCCCACCAGAACTACGAGCTAGCAATGACCTTCTAGACTTCAGAAAGAAACTCAAAACGCACATTTTCCAATCACATTTCAACCTGAACTAAACCCACAGATGGAGCAGCCCCTGACCACTGTGTCCAAGAAGATTATCCTGTATATATGTATTTATGTATATATGTAAATGAACTCCCCCATAGCTAAGAAGTGTTAACTCTGTATGATGTGCTTTTCTGACAATCTGTATGTAAACAAAATTTGTGCCTGCCTTGATTCGGCAGTTTCACAATAGTAATCCTACCCGCTTCTGATCGCTGGAAGGAGCGGGCTACAAATGCTTGCTAAATAAAAAAAAAAAAAAAAAATAAAGATGGGAGAGTTAGAATATATAGCACTAAATGAGAGGTTAGATATGATTGCACTCTCAGAGACATGGTGGAAGGAGGATAACCAGTGGGACACTGTGATACCTGGATACAAACTATATCGTAATGATAGAGCTGACCAAATTGGTGGAGGGGTTGCGCTCTATGTTAGAGAGGGCATTGAGTCAGAAAGGATTAAAGTTTTGCAGGGAACAAAATTTGCTGTAGAATCTCTATGGATTGAAATTCCATTTATGAAGGGGAAGGTGATGGCAGTGGGAGTATACTATCGACCGCCTGGCCAGAATGAACAAATGGATGATGAAATGCTCAAAGAAATCAAGGAAGCTAACAAAAGTCACAACAGAGTAGTAATAATGGGTGATTTCAATTACCCCGGTATCGACTGGGTCAGTGTCACGGCAGGACAAGCTAAAGAGATAAAGTTTCTAGATGGAATAAATGACTGCTTCTTGGAGCAGCTGGTTCATGAACCGACCAGAGGGGAAGCCATACTGGACCTAATCCTTAGTGGAACGCCAGATCTGGTGCAAGAAATAAGGGTGTTGGGACCACTTGGCAATAGTGATCATAGTATGATCATGTTTGATTTAATTAGTGGAGGACAGATAGTAAAGGAATCCACAGTATTACCTTTTAACTTTCAAAAGGGAGACTATGATAGAATGAGGAATATAGTTAGGAAAAAACTAAAAGGAGCAGTTCCAAAGGTTAAAGACTTACAGCAAGCTTGGGTATTATTTAAAAATACTATCCTCGAAGCCCAGACCAGCTGTATTCCACGCATTAAGAAGAGTGGAAGAAAGTCCAAAAAACTGCCAGCATGGTTTAAAGGTGAGGTCAGAGAGGCTGTTGCTGCCAAAAAAGCAACCTTCAGGAAATGGAAAAAAGAGCCAAATGATGAAAACTGGAAACAGCACAAGCACTGGCAAGTTAAATGCAAAGCATTGATAAGGCAGGCAAGGCGGCAATTTGAGAAGAAACTTGCTACGGAAGCAAAAACACGAAATAAAGACTTTTTCAAGTACATTCGTAGCAAAAGGCCTGTGAGAGAGTCAATTGGACCATTAGATGATAGAGGGGTAAAAGGGGCAATAAGAGGAGACAAGGCTATAGCGGAGAGACTGAATGAATTCTTTGCTTCGGTCTTTACTGAGGAAGATGTAGGGATGTTACCCAAGACTGAAGTGGTATTTAAAGGTGATACTGCAGAGGGATTGAGAGAAATATCGCTACACCGGGAAGATATATTACAACTATTTGATAAACTGAATAGTAGCAAATCACCTGGACCGGATGGTATACATCCCAGAGGGTTGAAAGAACTGAAATATGAGATTGCAGACCTGCTATTGGTAATCTGTGAACTTTCATTAAAATCATCTGTAATACCTGAAGATTGGAGGGTCGCCAACGTAACACCAATTTTTAAAAAGGGTTCCCGGGGTGACCCAGGAAATTACAGACCAGTGAGCCTGACGTCAGTACCAGGGAAAATGGTAGAAACCATCATAAAGAACAAAATTACACAGCATGTAGATAGTCATGGCCTAATGGGAGACAGCCAACATGGCTTTAGACAAGGAAGATCTTGTCTTACTAATCTGATATGTTTCTTTGAAGGTGTGCATAAACAGGTAGACAAAGGTGAGTCGGTTGATATAGTGTATCTGGACTTCCAGAAAGCTTTTGATAAGGTCCCCCATCAGAGACTTTTGGCGAAGCTAAAAAGTCATGGGATAGGAGGCAGTGTACTATTGTGGATCGGGAACTGGTTAAAAGATAGAAAGCAGAGGGTAGGGCTAAATGGCCAATATTCCCAATGGAAAAAAGTGAATAGTGGAGTACCCCAGGGATCTGTACTGGGTCCGCTACTTTTTGACATATTCATAAATGACCTGGAAAAGGGAATAACTAGTGAGGTTATCAAATTTGCAGATGACACAAAACTGTTTAAAGTTGTTAAAATCCAAGAGGATTGTGGAAAACTGCAGGAGGATCTGGATAAATTGGAAGACTGGGCATCCAAATGGCAGATGAAATTTAATGTGGACAAATGCAAAGTTATGCACCTAGGAAAGAACAACCCACACTATTGTTACACGATGCAAGGCTCCACATTAGAAACCACCACCCAGGAAAAGGATTTAGGAGTCATCGTGGATAACATGTTAAAACCCTCCGCCCAGTGTGCAGCGGCGGCCAAGAAAGCAAATAGAATGCTAGGTATCATAAGGAAAGGAATGGAGAATAAAACAAAGGATATTATAATGCCTCTGTATCGCTCCATGGTACGACCGCACCTTGAATATTGTGTGCAATTCTGGTCACCGTATCTTAAAAAGGACATAGCGTTATTAGAAAGCCACCAAATTGGTGAAGGGGATGGAAGGCTACTCCTATGAAGAGAGGCTAAAAAGGTTAGGGTTCTTTAGCCTGGAAAAGAGACGGCTGAGGGGAGATATGATAGAGGTCTATAAATTAATGAATGGAGTGGAACGGATAAACGTGGATCTATTGTTTACGCTATCAGAATATAGAAAGACTAGGGGACATGTAATGAAGCTACAGGGTAAACTATTTAAGACAAATAAGAGAAAATATTTTTTCACTCAACGTGTAATCAAACTCTGGAATCTGTTACCGGAGGATGTAGTAAGGGCTGTTAGTATAGCTGGGTTTAAAAAAGGTTTGGACAAGTTCCTGGAGGAAAGGTCCATAAACCACTATTAAAAAGGGACCCAGGATATCAATGCTTGACCCAGTACAAGCATTGTGGAACCTGTGTCTTTTGGGGATATTGCTAGGTACGTATGACCTAGATTGGCCACTGTTGGAAACAGGATACTGGGCTTGATGGACCTCGGTCTGACCCAGTATGGCATGTCTTATGTTCTTATGTTGCTCCCAGTCTCACAATCCTCTAAGGGAATGCACAGGCCACCTGGTCTGGAGTGCACAGGCCACTCGGTCTGGACTTGAGTGCCGGCCATGTCATCAGAACAGTATTCCAACGACTAAGGACTTTGAGTGAGATGTACCCCTTATGGGCCTCCAATCGACGACATGGATGGGAAGCCCCAAGGGGCGTGACACCCATCAACCATGGACAGAACACACACTCCTTGTGTGCCTCCGAAGGAAACCTGCCAATCTCACAGCTCCATTCAACAATCCACCAGATATGGATGCGACATTGACAATTCCTCTCCGATTACACAACCCAGAGAATCAGGAGACACGCGCAGATGTCAATGAGATGCGCTCCTCTTTACCTCCGAGGAAAGGCTGGGCAATCTCCCTCTGATTGCGCAGCCAAGGAATCAGGAGCTACCCACATTGACAACAGGGTACGAATATGTAAGAGGATATTCACAACGCTTCAGGCATGGAGAAAGAACCAACAGCACTTAAAAATATGAAAGATGGCATTCTCAACTCCTTAGACACAGAGGGTGCCCTTTGGGCCCCTGGTCGGTGCATGGGCGTACAGGTGAAGCCCTCCAAAGCCCCCTTGTTTGTGCACACACGGCTCCCAGAACCAGGCAGATGGTTCAGCATCTAGACAGCCCTGGCACCCTTGAGACCCTGGTGGGGCCACCTGCCTCACAGTGCCACCTACTTGGTCGCAACACTGTTTTCCCCTGCATGGTCATGACCCTGTTCTCCCCTGCATAGACTAACCAAAAAAAAAACCCCAAACCCTAGGCCTCTTCCCCTTCGCGGCCCCGCAGCGCAGCAGCATGGCCGAAGGGTAGCCGCTCTAGCACTGCAGCGCGGCCTAGGGCTGCTGCTGCTCTCTTACTGACTTGGGCTACTGCTCTCTTACTGCTTGGGCTAAGTGATCATATTGGGATTGCATGATCAGATCTACTTATCAGACTCGGGCTACGTGTTCAGATTATAGCCGTAAACACAGGGCGCATACTGCATACCACATGTGCTCCTCACGAACATGGGATAGCTGCACGCCTCTGCAGAGAGGACACTGACCGTCCCATACCTCATAGAGGAGCTGGAGATGGGCACTACAAACCTGCGGAGAGAGCTTTGCACTAAATAGGCAGGCGCCATCGTGCATGATAGCACTGCAGGCATGAACGCAGAACGTCAGGCCCCAGGCCAGCTGGGGAATCACCAGTCTTCAATTTTCCTCATGGTCAACCAAAGTCAGCACTCTGGTTCACCGCACAACGAGGTGTATCTGACCGGAAGGTCACAGCTTCAAGGCCTGACTGAGGATCAGGTGGGAATTACTACATATCACCTCGGCACCGCAATGCCTCAGCACGCGGTCGGTGAAGGAACAGATGTGTGGACAGTCAACTAGGTAACCGTTGGCCTCACCAGCGCACCCAACCCCTGCAGGGAGACCAAGCCAAGCTGTACCAATGATCAGGGCTGTGCCCACCCCTGTAGCACCAATGATCCAGGCTGTGCCCACCCTCTGTAACACAGGCAGTACTGGAAAGCGGGATCAACTGCCCGACCAACCTGCTGGTTGGAACTCCATTCTTCGGTAGCAGCCACCCCCCTGCCCACATGATGTGCGGTTATTAGGGGCATAACTCGTGGCTTTCCTCATCAATCACCGGTCATCACTCACCGGTCGGCACCAGTGTTACCAATCAGCTGGCTCTACAACTCAGGACCCTTCGACAGCTATCGCCTCAGCTTCAGTCCATAATCCGTCCTCAGTGCTTTCCGTTAGCCTGGATATCTGGCCAGCTTGTCCATTATTCCAGCTGAACAGTTAAACATGATTCGTGTGACCATGCGCATCAGCTGGATATCTCATCCATGATTCTTGTGACCGCATGCATGCTCCACCATCGGTTCAGCCATGGGTGCAGACAGAGCCTCAAGCCAAGCCAACGGCAAGCACTGTGCTCTAGTGCTGCCAAAGCATCCGTCGACAGCCTGCCAAAGGTTCCTTCGTCAACCTGTTGTGGCCCATACTTGTTGTAGGGACACCAGCTCACACTGCACGCAACACAACACACGCAACATGAACAGACACTCAACGTGTAATCAAACTCTGGGATTGTTACCGGAGGATGTAGTAAGAGCTGGTAGTGTAGCCGAATTTAAAATGCTTGACCCAATTCAAGCATGGTGGAACCTGTGTCTCTGGGGGATACTGCCAGGTACATATGACCTAGATTGGCCACTTTGGAAACAGGATACTGGACTTGATGGACCTTGGTCTGTCCCAGTATGGCATAACTTATATTCTTATGATCTAGCGGTCTCAAGGACACATCTGACCAGGTTCTGACGCATGGCTCAGGTCCTTTGCGATGTTAATGCCTTCAATTGCATCTTCCGTTAGCACTGTCGATATTGTTGCTAGTCCACTGTGGATATTGCAGCGCTATTCCAATCTTGCACCACTCTTGCAGTGTCTCTTGCAGTGTGGCTATCCCTGCTCGCAGCAGGTAACTCAACGCTACTGCTGGGGGGGAAGGGGACTCCCTCTGTGGCCGCTTCGTCTATGACCACCCCTCTGGACTCCCTCACTCCCTCTGCTTTGCATCATCTATTGCTGCCCTCTGAGACCATTATTCTGCGGCTACCCATTGAGATCTTATACTCTCACAATAGCTGCCGCGTGGGTGCGATGTGGGACGGCATGCCTGCACAACGGGGCCGCATGTCTGTACGGTGCTCCACACAGCGCTGCATTCTGCACATTCTACAGTGTGCGCGCACACACTGCACGTTTGCACGTTGCCACTTCCACCAGTTACCCAAGGTACACCTTTACCCAGGGCACACCTTTAAAAGCATCCAGCCCTGATAAAGAGTCACCTGGACCTGATCTAGGCCTCCCCCTTTCCACCACAACACATGTCAGCTTGGGAGGCACCAAGTGTGGCTGACTCATCCTGCTTGTCCTAGGAGAAAATGGAGTTACTTACCTGTAACATGAGTTCTCCGTGGACAGCAGGATAAGTCAGCCACACATACCTGCCCACCTCCCCTTGGAAGGGGCTCGGCCTATGACCAGTGCCCGCCTCCTAGCGGCTAAGGCTCAGCTAGTGACGAACAGGCTAGCTAGGGGCGGGCCGGGGGGCAGGGTCAGTTGGCCCATGCTCAGAAGGGCGAAAGCCCTTCTGAGCTATGGAGAGTACTTCCGTCTTGGCGCCGTCGGATGACGTCACCAAGTGTGATTGACTTATCCTGCTGTCCACGGAGAACTCATGTTACAGGTAAGTAACTCCGTTATCTCCAGGTTTACTCATCTATTTACTTGCATCATACATGAAAATAGTATACCTTGGCTGCAAGCACTTATGGCTCTACTATGTTCAAACCAAAGTGCACAAACAGCAAGTAATAATACAATACCTGTGCCTAGAGGACCACTCAAGTAACTCCCTTCAAGGGTGAAACTCAGTAGTAATGATTCTTATTTACAACTGTTTTTCTTTTTAAAGCACTGATCATGAAGTATTTTATCAGTAAATAGATAGGAACGTGCCCATAGTATCTTCTCAGGTACGCAAAGGGGGTCATTTCATAAAGCTTTTTCTGTGTGTAAAGCCTGTTTTACATGCAGAAAACTGTAAAGCGTAGGTGCCTGGAAAGAGTGCCTGCTTCTATGTGATCTGCGTGTACGGTCCTGGGGATGTAGTTTAGGCAGAGTTGCAGTGTACGTGCCTATTATAAAATACATGGACACACGCTTAGAGTACATACACACACATTTACATCGGGGTCAGTATTCAAAGCCCATATCTAGATAGGCAGTGCGGGGCTATTCGGATAAAGGCGCTGAGAGAGAGATTCAGACACACTTTATCTGAATATCTACACAGATAATTGCTAACCTTATCCAGATAGCAGCAATTGGTAGTCTGCACTTTTCCAGTTAGTTTAGGTCGCATGAAAAGCAGGCCTAAAATGCTATCTGGACAAGTTTCGACTGAAAATTGCCACTATCTAGGTAATGCTGACCTTATCTAGATAGCGGCTGCTCAATCTGGCTATTCAATGCCACAGATCTGAGTTATATTTAAGTGCTGTGAAGTTTAAATATTGTCTGGTTTGAAAATCAGTCTGAATTTCTTTAGAGCAATATTGTCCCCTTAGGGGTATGCTTACTAAGCCAGGCTAACAGTTAACCCATGCTATTTGCAGCTAAGTCCCATGTTATTCAGTGGGACCATGTTACAAATAGCACGGTAGCCTACTAGAACTACTGAGCATTTGCATAGCGCTACAAGACGTACACAGCGCTGCACAGACACATGTAAAAGACAGTCCCTGCTCATCAGAGCTTACAATCTAGCCAACACACACAATACAGTAGCTGTAGACATGGGATATATCCAGGGGAATGGTAAGGAAACACAAAGGAGATCAGGTGAGTTAAGATCCAAAGGCAGCAGCGAAGAGGTGAGTTTTCAGCCTGGATTTGAAAAGGGCCAGAGAAGGCGCCTGACGTACAGATTCAGGTAGTTTGTTCATGCATAAGGAGTAGCAAGGTGAAAGGAGCGGTCTGGAGTTAGCAGAAGAGAAGGGCACAGATAGAAGCGATTTGCCAGAACAGTAGAGTTCCTGAGGAGGGGTGTAGGGAGAGATAAGAGTGGAAAGATAGTGAGGAGCTGCAGAGTGAATGCACTTATAGGTCAGCAGGAGAAGTTTGAAATGGATGCTGAAACATATAGGAGCCAATGAAGTGACTTGAGAATAGGGGTAATATGAGCATGATGAGGCTGGTGAAAGATTAGCTGCACAGCAGAGTGTTGAACAGATTGAAGGGGAGAGAGATGATTCAGAGGGAGACCAGCAAGGAGTAGGTTACAATAGTCAAGATGGCTTAGTAAACATACCCCTTAGATTATCAAGACAAGTCCAGAACTGATTATAAAAATGCTTTTAGCACAGTTCAGATTAGATACATACAAAATAAGGCAAATAAGTGTGGAAATTGCCCATTCACCACTGAGCTGTGGGCAGTGTTCCCTCTAATTTTCTGTAGGCTGTGTGCGCATAAAATATCAGCTGTGCAGCTTTTGAAGGAAGGTTAAATTTTTGTGCGCCACATAACGACACTCAGAGTTATATACTTTAAAATTTGACTATACATCAGAATACAGTATGTACACCACATTGATTGCACTAGAAAACATTGTAGAACTTGTGAAAACCGTAAATACATAACAACTTTTAAATTTTAAGACGTCTGTTGTTTTCTATCAGAATCAGAACCTTAATTTTTGTGCGCTCTGTTGTAAAGTATGTGTGCTCGCTCAGTGAGGTGTGTGTGCGCGCACATGCGCACAGCTTAGAGGGAACAGTGGCTGTGGGTCTATTTAATGCATCATATCAATACACTGAACTGATGGTGTTTCTGCATTCAGACTTTAAACCTATCACGACCTTCTACAAGTTCTATGCTTCCTTTGCTAATTTTGCATTGTAGCTGTCCAGGCTGTAAAAGTGACTTCTAAAATTGCTAAAAAGCCTGTCAATTTTTGCTGGCTACACAGATCAGAGACCAACCAGTGGTAGGACAGCTGATCCCAGATAGCTATCTGGAGCTAGAGAAGAGGCTTTTACATGAACGCAAGAAAGTTCCAGCTGAATTTCCTGTGATTGACCAGAAAAGATTATTGGAACTAGTACAAGAAAGCCAGTTACAGCTGGATGAAAATGAACTTCCTCATGCCATCCGTTTTCTGAATGAATCGGGTAAATATTTCCATTACAGGCGTTACTGTTTACATTAGGAGAACTGTGTTTTTAATTTTTCAGGTTGCATGTTCTTTGGGAGGAAACTGTGGAAACAAAAAAAATCCCTACATATACTGGAATGAAATGATGGGCTGTAATAAAGTGAAATCCCAATGATGGCTAAGGTCAGAAAATAATTTCCATAGGGCTTCTAATTGTCTGTCGTTCCTTGAAACTACATGTAAAACAGAGTTATGTCATAGCAGATGCTGAGAATGTGCGGACATTACATCCGGCACTTCTGCTTGGTCAGATGTCCAAAAGACAGCTCATTTTCGCCCAACCAAACCCCCAAGAGCAGTAAACTATTATATTTAGTGTAAAATGTTTCCTTGCTTTTTGTGCAGGTGTGCTGCTGCATTTTGAAGATCCGGCACTGCAGCTTGGCGATCTATATTTTGTGGATCCTCAGTGGCTGTGCAAAATCATGGCACAGGTTTGTGATAACATTTTTCTAAAGCTGAGGAAAATGAAGAGCAACTGTACCTGAGAAGGACTTTGCTGAACATTGGGAATGGACATAGGGCAATGCTTCCTTTACCCTGCGAGCTGCTGGCATTATTCTCTATCAGTGAACAACAGGTATCTCCAGGAACAAGCAGGAATGAGTCTTCACATATGGGTACGTCGGTACCGACGGAGTCCGCGCGGGAACGCTTCCCAGCGTCCAATCAAAGAGCTTTTGGAAGCATTCCACCATGCCTGCGTGCTGCCTTCCCGCCTTTCCCAACTGCTTCTCCTCAGTTTTCGTTTTTCCGCAGAGCCGGCAGGACGTCCTCCTGTCACCGCAGAAAATTCTGTTTTATTTCTTTATTTTTCTTGTGGTTGTGGCTGTCTCCCCGACGCCACCAGTACCGCCGGTGTTTTTCTTTTCTTTCTTTTCTTGAAATTTTCCTTGTTCAAGGACTATTTTTCTTCATAGTGTCTTATGTTTCTCAGGCCATTAGGCCTCTTATTTTCCTTCATGGACCGCCAGCCATTTTCTCCAGAAAATGTTCAGACTGTGGCTGCACAACTTTATTTTTAGACCCTCAAAGCCGGTGTCTAACCTGTTTGGGGCCTGACCTTTTTCCTCCGGAGCCTTTAGGCAACACTTTGGTGAGAAGAGGTTTTCAACATCGAGACTTCCTCGATACCCGGTTCCCCTCCAACTTCAGGGCACCGTCCCTTTCTTCTTCTACACAGGATCAGGTAATCCACAAACAGTCTGTTAAGACTAGCCAGTCCTCGAGTGGTAGGTCTCATGCACAGCATGTAGACGGCTCCGGCCTTGCCCTCGAGGGCCCACTGGCTTCAAAACCCCGACGGGAGTCTTCGGTCTCCAAAGGCTATAAGGGGTTTCAGGTTGTTCCTGGGGTTCACCCCTCACAGAACATACCTGACCAGTGTCCGGTGGTGGCATCCGCTTCGAGCGGTACCGATACCCCGGCTCGGGCACTGGTGTTGGATGAAACACTCCTCACCAGGGATCGTCATCTGGCGTCCTCGGTACCCTCGGGTCCGGTGGATATATCCCAGACTGACTTTCCGGTATCTGTACCGACACCGATACGAACACCGATGTCGGTACCCTCCAGACGTGCATCGATAGACTCGCTTCCTTTGATGCCGAGTCTAGAATCGATTTCCAATCTGGAGGATTGGCTACCGACTCACCTTGGTACCGGCTCCCCTCAGTACCAAAGGCTCGGTTCCGATGATTCGGATCCGCAACTCTCGGTTCCTCCGATGCCGTCTGAGTTGCCATCGGTTGGTCTTCGTCCACCGGTATCAGACACAGTACCGAACTCGGTACCGATGTCCACATTACCTTTGCGGTCGGTGCCTGCTGTGCTTCCTTCATCAGGCTCATTGCCCTTGATACCGAGTTTGCAATCGATCTCTAGTCTGGAAGACTGGGTATCAACATGCATTGGTACTGACACCGATCGGAACCGCAGGCTTGATACCAAGGATAGCTGTCGGAGGTCTTCGATTACCTCGGTACCAATCGAGCTGTCATCGATGGCTACTCCGATGTCTGTGTCGCCTTCGGCTCAGACATCAGTACCGGTGTCGGCATCGCTACCGGTCTCAGTAGCATCGTGGCCAGCTCCTGCCCTGCTTCTTTCAACAGGATCGCTCCCTTCTATACCAGACTTGGAGTCGATATCTGGCATGGACGATAAGGTACTGACGGATGCTGCCCCTGACAGCCAGTACCAGCAATCATCCTTTAGGGATACCACCCTGCACCATGCAGGATCTTCTATTCCAATATATTCAGATAGATCCTTCGGTGCTCGGGCTAGTTCTTCTGTTCTAACCTGTCCAAAGGACATTCTCGTTGGAGATCCCTCTTTTCAGACTTTTCTCCTGGAAATGGCAAGATCACTTGCCATTCCTATCCCTGGATATGATCCTGCACAAGGCTCTGTTCCTACCAAAGCAAAGGAAAACATAATGCTTCCTTTGCATCATTCCTTGCAGGATCTCCTTCTAGGTCTGTGGGAAGCACCTTTAAGGGTACCCGCACTTTCCAGAGCAACTGATCTCCTATATCAAGTGCCCCCCTCTCCAGGGTTTCAGAAGACTAAACTTCCTCATCATTCCATAGTGGTGGAATCAGCACTGAGGCGAGTAAAGAGTAAGAAAAAGCACTCTTCTTATCCGCCAGGTCGTGAATCTAGGACTCTAGATACCTTTGGACGTCAAATCTTCCAGACATCTATGCTTTCTGCAAGAATTCTCTCATATATTTTTTATATGAGTCTATCTCTTGAGGAGGTCACAAAGAAATTACATCTTTTGACTCCTTTCCTTCCAGATTCCAAGAGTCCAGACTATTCCTCACTGCTTAAGCATATCCAGAATATCTCTTGGTTTCTTTCTTGTGCTTCCCTAGACTCTTTTGATTCTGTTAGCAGGACTTCTGCTATAGCTATAGGGGCACGACGTAGAGCCTGGCTCCAAGCTTCAGATTTGGACAAATGGGCACAACAAAGACTGGGACTTGCACTGGAGAAAATCTCTTCAATAAGGACTCTTTACGTCAGGTTACTCAGTTGTCCACTGATTTACCTGTTCCTAGAGGTTGTTCTACACCTTCTTTTGTCCCAGTAGGTAGGAAATGTCCTATCAAACTTTCTTCCCATAGGAGGAGAAGGTTTTATTCATCACCTGCCCATCATTCAGATGTTCCCAAACAGGGGAACCATCGTCCTGATCTGAAGAATCCAACTCACCAAGCTCAGCAAACCCAGCAACCACAGGGTTTCTGATCAATCATCATCAGATGCTTGTGACTCTTGGGATTTAGAATCTGTAGTTGCTTCTTCTCAATAGAAGCAATCCACCGCTTCATTCTAACCCCTAGACATGGATCTCTTTCCAAAGACATCCATTTTTTCTATATTTCTATGAGCTGTCAGGATGTTCATGCCTATAGGTCACAGGTTTCTCCTCTTTTTCCTACTAGGGAAAGAGGTCTAACCACTATCAAATGATAGTTTCCTGTGCCAGCATGTCTTTTTCCTTTCTATAGACTTACCACTTGGTAAGTCTTCTTCAGCTCCATTTTCTTCACCCTCTTACCAAGCTTTTTCCTCTGTAAGAGTGGTCTCACTTCACTGGAGGGCTTTTCTTCAGCCTCTCTATTTGTGTCACTTTCCAGTGTGGAGTTTTTCTCTCTGAGTTAACTCCTCTTTTTCTATCTTGCTTTGGGGTAGCTTATCAGACATGTCCAGAGTTTTCCACTCCTGTTCTGTCTGTTCTTCTGTTTTTAAACAGTAAGATTCTTTCTGCTGTCTTGCTAGCAGCTGCCTATGCAGGAGCCTTAATGTTTGGACCACTGGTTCTCTCCACAAACAACCAGATTGTCCTCCACTAACATTCTGTCTAGTCTTAGTAGTGGCTCCAAGTCAGTGCTTTCATCTATCTTGGAGATTCTCCCACTACAAGCTCTCTAGGTTGTCTTCTATCTCTGCCCCATTCTCCTGGGCTTGGCAGCATAGTTGGCAGAGATACTGGCTCTCCAACAGCCAGTTCTATCTCCTCATTCTCCTGCATCATGCTCTCTGCAATTCTACAGAGAAGCTTTCCACTATGGGCCCTTGCTAGAGAGCATGAGTTTTTTTTCTCCAACAGCTATCCTAGATGGTTGGAAAAGGCTTGTCAGTCGTGTCTCCCATGACTAGAGGGGTTCTCCCTTCTTTTACTATCTCCTTTTTGACATAAAGGACATAGGCCTTCTCTTACGTGAAAGCTTAAGGAGTTGCCAATTCCTTGCTTTGGTCCATAGTATTCCCAATCGGGGATAGCCTCTTTCTCCTTGCAGCTCATCCTCATGGTAAGAACTCATGATACCTTTTGCCCTTAAGCAGGTCAACATGGTATCTCATCTCTATGCGTCTTCTGTCCACTTACCATGCTAGAGTTCTGGAAGACTCAGGATTTGCTGGCTGCAGGTTGATATTATCCTCTGCCCTTCACGTAACCATCCTGGTTATTTTCACTAGCTAGCATCCTTGCAGATCATAACCAGCAGGAATAGATACTCTGTATATCTTCTCAAGTAGGTTCCACCTCCTTGTTGTTAGATGAATCTTTCCTCTTCACATATCCTATGTGAATACCGTGCTGTAGGCATATCTGTCTGTTTAATTGCAGACACCCATATATAGGCCTACATATTCATATGTATCTTTTGTGTGTATTTTATGCCCCTCCATATCTCACTATAGATATATTTTTATATGTCTATGTGTATATGTGTGTGTGTGTGTGTGTGTGTATGTATATATATATATATATATATATATATATATACACATCGAGATATTTTATTATAGATAGATATGTATCCGCATACTTATCTATCTGACTGTCTATGCTCATATAACTATGATTCCGACAGATGGGCTTTACCCATTCCTATGCTATCCAGCAGGTTTGGGGTTCTACACACACAACCACTCCTGTGGTAGTCAATAACTTTATACCATAACCTTAGGGTTTAGGTACCTCTGAAGCTCTCCATGCTCCAATATCTCTCCTAGCTTACCCCAGTTAGGAGAGATATTGCGGATCTTCAGTTAACCACAGGCTTTAACGCCTCAGGCATTCGTCCTCTCTTTTTGGGATACAAGGGCTTCCCATACCCTTTCTCCCCACAAGGACTGTGCCTGTTTGTCCAAATCGGTTAGCCTTTCTCTTTTGCTTCTAAGAGTGAGTCACTCCGCTGCCAAAAGAATTAGGTTTTTGTCATAAAGCCTTCTGCTGAAGGCTCACCGTTTTTGTACTACCCCAGTTTCCTTTCATTGGGGTTACCTGTTACCTTTCAGGATTTTGACCTCCACTGTTTTTCCTACAGGTTTGTTACCTCCACTTTACAGTGAGGTCCTCTTCGAGGTTCCTCTACTGGGTTCCCCAGTAGATCCCATGAACCTCCATACTTCTGTGAAATCCTGTTAGGGGAGGTCTATATTGCAATATTTCATTTCAATATCATTGATGACAATTATCATCCACACAAGGACTTCTTATCTGCAGTCCTATGTTAGGTTCAGCTGTTGTCCACAGCACCTTTCTCTTTGAACTCCTACCCTCCATCCTCAGGATGCCTGGTGTTATTAGGTATAGCATGTTCCAATCTATGACATGCTGGGACTCCAGGCATCTCAGCTTGGGAGTCCCCATATGTGAAGACTCATTCCTGCTTGTTCCTGGAGATAGCACAGTTACTTACCTGTAACAGGTGATCTCTGGGAACAGCAGGAATAAGTCTTCACAACCCACCCACCTCCCCTGGGAGTTGTATCTCTATCTATCTTTCCTTTCCTCTCTCTCTCTCTCTCTCTCTTTGTCTCAGCTTTAAAACTTTACTGAGGAGAGGCAGTTGGGAAAGGCGGGAAGGCAGCACGCAGGCGTGGTGGAATGCTTCCAAAAGCTCTTTGATTGGACGCTGGGAAGCGTTCCCGCACGGACTCCGTCGGTACCGATGTACCCATATGTGAAGACTTATTCCTGCTGTTCCCAGAGATCACCTGTTACAGGTAAGTAACTGTGCTTTCCTGTTAATTATGCATATGTTACAATATGCTTCATTATCTGCTAGAAGAACCTGTGAAGGTTGTGTTTTCAGGATATCCACCACGAATGTACATGCCAGAGAATCTGCATACATCAGAAAAGCAGTCTATGAAAATTGATCTCTTGAATATTCATGTTCGGTATTCTGAAGATCTTGTTGACTGTGGGATGCCTTGCCTTAAGCCTGGTGGAAAAGCATTTGACAAAAGTAGTGATAACTTACAGTATTAGAAAGGTAGGGGGGATATTCAAAGCAATTAATGTGGTTAGCAGACCTGCTAACCATGTTAATCGTTCTGACCGGGATATTCAGCCGCTGAAGGCCTCAATGCTAGTGTTCCAGGATGGAATGGAGGCGGGACCCAGCAGTAACCGGGCAGCAGTGATATTCAATCATTGCCTGGTCATTGCTAAGCAGTGAAAGTTAGGCACCTTAAAGGGTGGTCACTGCCCAGTTAGCTTTGCTGCTATCTGGCTTACCCAGTTATTCAATGCTGTTGTCTGGATATGGTCCCGGCATTGAATATCTGGATCTTAAGTTCAGCAATGGTAGCTAGCTGGTTTACAATGGCTAGACGCTGAATATCAGGCCCGTACAATTTCCATAAGCAGTGTAAATCATTTTACTGGGAATTCATTAGTAAAACAGAATTAACCTCATCACCGAATGCATTGCACTGTACCTGCTGCTCTGAACATGTTTGCATGTTGTTTTTTGCAGATTTTGACAATGAAAGCGGCAGGCTTCCCCAGGCGTCCTAAGGGTATCATACAACGATCAGTTGTGGAGAAATTCCTTTCACAGAAAAGCAGATTTCCTAAGAACTATATGTCCCAGTATTTTAAACTTCTGGAAAAGTTCCAAATTGCTTTGCCATCGGAGAAAGATAATCTTCTTATTCCAAGCAGGTATCACAAGAAAAGCAAGGAAGGCATATACATGCTGAGCCAAATTTTTTGTTCCAACCAGCCTAGGGCTGCAGCAGCTCTAAGTAGTAAGAAAACTTGTTATCAAAATCCAAGCTCATTAATAGAGCTTAGTGGGCTGCTTTGAAAGTAGCATTTCTTAAAATATGATTTGTGCAGGAGAATTATTCTACACTACGCTGACAAACAAGTGGCAGAATAAAATCTAGAACTTGAAGGCAGGAATTTTATTCCTAGTTCCTCTTCAAATTTCTTGGCAGTTTAGAGGAACTGAGTGTCCTAGATATGCTCTCAGTAATTTTAATACAGTATAAATAGGGTAATAACATACTCTTTTCGTTTCAGTATTTTTTTTGCATGTGTCATAATAAAAGAAAAGGAACATTCATTACACAATGATTATTAACCATGTATTAATAATTAATAAAGGATAACAAACCTTACATATTTTCATAACTCAACTTTATTATTGTTTTGCTTATGATTCACAATCCCCACAATAAGAAACGCTCCAAAGAATACTCCCCGCTTCTTACATTTAAAAAATTTTCTTTATAGTACTAGAAGACCTTGATTCATAACATAAAACATAAGAACAAAGAAATAAAGATTAGCAGTGCACCTTAAGAGGGTCATTTTGTAGCCTGCCATGTGAAGTTGCATGCCATCACTCTGTAAGTCAAGTATTTTCAATGATTTGAGCTTATGGATGGGAATTTATGCATGTGCTTTAGCCATATTGCTGTTCTATAAGCACAAGTCTCATGGCGTGTACTTCCGGAGTGTTCATGCACATGGACGCGTTCCCTACAAATCTAGGTGCGTGGATTTACACCAAGTCCAGGGCTGGCATAAAGACTCATGCCTAGATCTAGCACGCATATCCCCCTGTTTATGCCCCTATTTTCTGAAGTACGTGCATATGCCACTTTGTAGATTAGGCATGATAAGAACGTGCTCCGAATGTGCGTTCATCTAGGCAACATTTATAAAATTACCTCCTAAGGTGGTAATTTTATAAAGAATTTTCTGTGTGTAAAGCATATTTCCATGTCGACCTGCTAGACCAGTCCAGGCAAGTGGTTGTGTTCCCCTACCAGCAGATTGGTGGAGACAACCAGTGAAAAGCCCAGGTTTCGATGACATCACTCCCATGTCTCTGTTTGCCTCAGCCACCAGAGGTCCCTTCAGTATTTCTTTGTCTCCAGCAGATGATGGATGGATTTTCTTCTCTCTGAAGAAAATCTGAGGAGTGAGAGGAAATGATTGATTAAATGCTCGGGAACGACCGCCTTAAGGGTGACTCTCTTTCTAGCGCGCAACATGGGAGGCTTCACTAGCCTGTGGTCTTTTTGGTAGCCATAGGAGGAGGGAAAATTGGTTTAGCTCCACATTTTTATCATAAGAGCCTGTTGAGTAGCCACAAAATTGGAAGGATCTGGAAGGAGGAATAAGGGAGGAGTGACTCAGTGGTTGGGACAGGTTACCTCAGGCCAGAAGGTTGGGGGTTCAATTCCCACATAGGGACAAGTAACCTCAGGCTGGTGGGACTGGAGTCTCTAGTCCCATGCCCATGCCTTGTGGCATTGGGCAAGCCAGTAACCCTCAACTGCCTCAGGTACGCTTAGATTGTGAGCCCTTTAGGGAATAAAAAGTGCCATTTAGAATATATCTGTAAACCGCTCTGATACACACAGTAAAGGGCGGTATTTAAAGTGCCTAAAACCATAGCCATAAGAGTACAGCAACCTCACACAACCTCTGTTCCCCACTGCTCTCTCCTGAAAATTGCAGAAGGCTCTCGGAGGGATCTGCCTGCCAGCCACCTTAAACACGGTGCTGCAAAAGGCAGTGAAAACAATATCTTGTGAGTAGAGTCGAGCCCGGCATGGATCCTCTGCCTGGAGCTCTCAGGGGGTAAGTACCAAGGCCTGACCTTGTCATTGTCCTTGTTGGGGGTCTCCCGATTCTGTCTGTCTGTCTGGGACATAATTTGGGATAGACTGCTAATGACCATTGCTGCAGTGTAGTGGTTTCCTGCCGTTTTCTGCATGTGTTAGTAGCATTTTCTCCTCTCGTGCACTTGGATATCGCAAGGTCTGTACGCATATTCCACTGGAGCATCTCCAACATGCGTTCCTACCCTAGCACCTATAACGCACATTATTGCACTAAAAGCACAGTTAACGCAAGCCATAATTAAAGTGCAGTGACAACATAAATTCTGTATAAAAAACTGCTCATTCAAAAAGTGTAAATATATGTTGAACTTATTCGTTCAAAACCACTATAACCAGCCTCTTCTAGAATGTAAGTCCTTTTTTTATTTTTAAGTGATCAAATAATGATTTAAAAATCCAGCATGGCTCTACGAGTCACGCTCATTGTTATGTTGTGGATTCTGTTTCTGAAGAAAGAGAAATGAATGGGTGATTTTGGATTATTACTGCAACGTATCACATTGACCAGGTTAGTGACTTGATATTATAAGGAATTGTTACAGCTCTGATGCAGAAAATTTTAGTCATGCTGATATGAAACACAACTGTCTTAGTTGACAATTGACATTATTCCTATGACATTACTTGTAGGTTCACACTGGATTTTTACATCACTATTTGATCACTTAAAAAGACAAAAAGGGCTTACATGCTAGAAACTGCTGATTTATAGTGGCTTTGAACAAATTAAGTCTGACATATATTTACACTTTTTGAATGAGTTGTTCTATCTCTAGGAACAAACAGGAATGTAGTCTTCACATATGGGTAACGTTGGTACCAATGGAGCTTGTGCGTGAACGCTCCCCAGCTTCCAATAGGAAAGCTTTTGGGAACATCCAACTGTGCCTGCGTAACTGCCTTCCTAACTCCCAAACCTCAGTTCTTCATTTTCTGTGGAGCCAGCAGGAAGCAAATCCTGTCAGTGCAGAAAAGTTTTTAATTAGTTTTTTGTGGTCAGCGTCTGCCTTCCAGTTGACGCCAGAACTGTCCCTTGTCGGTTCCTTGACTTTTTTTTTTCTTTCTTTTCCTTTCTAAAAAAAAAAAAAAAGATTAACTTTCTCAGACGCATTGATGCTATTTTAGACCTTAAGCCCATCATACTTTCTACTGACAGTATGGCGAAACCAACTAGTGGTTTCAAGAAATGTTCTAAGTGTGGCAGTACCATTTTGGCAACTGATACTCATGATTGGTGTCTAAAATCACCAGCTGTTAGAATGCCCCCCTTTGTAAAAAGATGACATAGAGAGGCCTCGAAGTTTGGGACTCTTTGCCTTGGATGTAGCATCAATGTCATCGAAAGTGTCATCTTCCTCTCATGGATCTCAGGTGTCTAAGCACAAGTCTTCATCGAAGACTGATCACCCTTCCAGAGGTAGATCTCGTTTTAAGCATTGAGATGCCTCGGGTGTTGCCCTGGAGATAGATCGGCCAGGAGGAACTGTCCACCAAAGCCATTGAGGGACTCCAGGATGCTCCCGAGACCTCGACCTCAGGAGAGCTCCTGGTGCCATGCTCTGGGACAGTTGCGCAAGCTTCTGTTACCACTACCTAGGCATCAGCAAGCTCCATAGACCAGCGTATCCTGGTCATCGAGCGGAGCTTGGCAATTCTTTTGGCAGCTTCGGTTCCAATCGAGCTGATACTGATGGTACCATCGATACCAGCACCGATGCACTCTTTTACGGGATACATGCTGCTGGCTTCACTGCCACCCATGTCTGCCCTTGAGTCCATCCTGGATAACGAGACCTTACCCAAGCAGATTTCTCAGCCTGATATTGACATGAGCCGGTATCAACACCTGGCAGAATAGGAACACCGTTCCTGCTGATACTTCGAGTCCTCTGAGTCTGAGGCTTCTGACAAGGAATCACTCGATTCCTGTGGGCTTCAGGGCCTGCCTTCAGAGCCTCTCCCCCACCGGAACAACGCAAGTCCCCTCCCGAGGACATGTCTTTCCAGGAGTTTATTCAAGACCTAGCTAGGGGTCTCTCCATAATAACATTCGAAAAAGAGCTCAAGGCAGAGGAACTGGAGATCCTCCAATACCCAACAACTCATAAGGAGGTGACCACTCTTCTGGTGCGCACTGCATTCTCCATTATCTCATGCTCTGGATGGGGAGACTCCCCTCACAATTTCACCCCATTCTCGACACCTAGATACCATGTATCAATTACTAGAATGTCCCGGTTTCCAGAAGTCTCGACTTCCCCACCATTCAGTGTGTCGAATTAAGAGTTCTAAGATGCATTCTTCTAATCCCCCAGGTAGAGAATAGAGAACCCTCTATGCTTTTGGGCATCACTGTTTCCAGGCTTCCATGCTATCAGCCAAGATACCCATATAGAGTATGTAAGAGGTTATGCTCATCAAGGAGGTTACTAAAGATTTGGAGGCCATGTTCCCTCTTCTTCCAGATAAGAGAAATGACCACCTTACTCTTGTCAGATGTTTCAAAGATTGTAAATAGAGCAGCTTTCGATGCATTTGAGTGCACCAGCAGAGCCACAGCAATCTGATTTGGTGCACGCTAAATTGCATAGCTATAGGCCTCAGACTTCAAACAGTGGGTTCAGGATAAATTAGGCGACATATTCTTCACAGGCGAGAACCTTTTTGGCGAGGACTGGCAGGATAAGGCCTTCTCAGTTGGAGTCAGAGAATACCACTCTCAAAAGACTGTTCAGGGCTAGAGCTAACCCTGCTAAGAAGAAGTCAGCTGCAAAGAAGAACTTTTTTAATAAGAAAAATAAGTTCTGCTCTTCATATTCTCCTGCTTCTCAGTACCAGGCTCAGGGTCCTCAAAAGAGGCAGCAGCCTCCCAAGCAGCAGAAGAAGCCGCAGATATCTAAGACTCAGCCAGCTCTGTAGCCACAGTCTACACCTGGTTTTTTATTTTTTTCTAGAGAACATAGCTGCCCTGTCATCTTCCTTATTGCCCTCACTTCAGCTAGATGCATCAGTGAGCTTCAGGCTTTGGTAGCGGACCCTCCTTACACCCAGTTCCACCATGACAAGGCAGTCCTTAGGAATCATCCACATTTCATGCCAAAAGTGGTATCTCCTTTCCATTTGAGTCAGTCAGTTTACCTTCCTGTATTCTTTCCTAGATCACATGCGTCTAGGGCAGGGGCAACCCTGCATATCCTTGACTGCAAATGTGCCTTGGTGTTTTATCTCCAGAGGGCTTGAGATCACCGTAAAGCCTCACAGTTGTTAACTTTAACCCTAGTCACCTGGGTCTCCCAGTATCTAAACGTACCCTCTCCAAATGGATAGCAGATTGCATCTCATTTGCTTATGACAAAGCAGGACTCTCACTAGAGGGTCATGTCACTGCGCATAAAGTTCACGCCATGGCTATCACAATGCCGAATCTGCACTCTGTAGTCATTGTCAAAATCTGCAAAGCAGCAACTTGGTGTTCAGTCCATACCTTTGATG
Organism: Ichthyophis bannanicus; assembly: GCA_033557465.1. Classification (NCBI taxonomy): domain Eukaryota; kingdom Metazoa; phylum Chordata; class Amphibia; order Gymnophiona; family Ichthyophiidae; genus Ichthyophis; species Ichthyophis bannanicus. The sequence goes on along the minus strand of CM066038.1, from coordinate 112,964,589 downwards.
CTCATTACTGTCTAGACAATGACTCCCTCCGGGATGCCATGTTTGGTCAAGCCGTTCTCCAGTACCTCTTTCAGACTTAAGGGCAACTCCTACCTTCTGTCTCTGATACCAGACATCAATGAAGAATTCATGAAGCCTACCCTGAGGCAAATCTTCACCGGTTCTGAGGTCACTCTTTTGGGAGCTAGGGAGTCCCATATGTGGACTACATTCCTGCTTGTTCCTGGAGATAGCATAGTTACTCACCTGTAACAGGTGATCTCCAGAAACAGCAGGAATTTAGTCTTCACAACCCACCCACCTCCCTTAGGAGTTGTAGGTTTTCTTTTGCTCTCCTTTAATCTCAACTACAAACTCAACAGAGTTGGGAAGGTGGGAAGGCAGCTAGGCAGGTGCAGTGGGATGCTCCCAAAAGCTTTCCTATTGAACTCTGGGGAGCGTTCCTGCATGCACTCTGATTACTGACGTCACCCATATGTGAAGACTAAATTCCTGCTGTTCCTGGAGATCACCTGTTACAGGTGAGTAACTACGCTTTATACAGGATTTAGTGCTGTCACTATACAGATCCAATTTAAGTTTGTTCAGCAATTAAAGTGCAGTCAATGCACGCCTTCGGGCTGCCGCAGCCTTAGTGCTTGCTGTTATGATGCTTGCCTTAACTCTGTTTTCTTCCTTGAAATGTTTGACCTATGTCAAGCAAAGTGCCTCATCTCTGGATTCTGTACTCTGCTCTTCTTGCATGGCAGGTTCTGAATTTTCCCTGGAGAGCCCACTCCCTCTCTTTCAGCCAGGGGTTATGATTAGTCTGGCCTTGCCTGTCTTAGGATAGAAGGTGACAGATGCCACTATGGATAAGGATATCCAGCCGGTCAAAGGATTCAGTGACCATGCTGTGAGCTGCTCATTGTCCTCTAGGGAATCTGTGGTGGCTGTGGCCCCTGGTGTTGGGGGATCATTTCTGAGAGGAGTGCTTCTGTACTCTGGATTGTCATCCCTGAAATTCTTTCTTTTTTTACAGCAGGCCTGGTCATTCTGGTATGCAAATTCAGACCCTGCAGCTTAAGGTTACTCCTGGGTGCAGTCTCATGCAGGGCAGCTAGAGAGTGGAAGCCCGGTTGGATTGCTTTTGACTAAGCCTCCCTAGCATGGGACCCCTTGGAGATGGGGAACAGCTGGGAGCTGATTGAGATTTTGACTATGATTTGGATTCAGATAGCTCTGTACTGGGTTCTGACGTAGATGTGGAAGTACTCTTGCCTTCAGAAGATTGTGGGGAGGCCAGTGTGATCTGTCTATTCTGGAAGGAGGAGCTGGTGGCATTGGTTGCCAGGGTCTCATCTGCCTTGAACTTGACAGATTCTTCCTGAATGGAACAGGAGCCAAAGGTACACCCACTCTTTCAAGGGGTGCAAAAATCTATTACTGTCTTTCATTTCCGGATATGATCAAGGATTTGATATGATCGGAGTGGAACTCTCCCGACTCCCTGCCAAAAGGGTTAAGGGTATGTAAGAAGATCTCCACTCTCCTGAAGGAGGACTGCGTCGAGTGGTTTGGCATTCTCAAGGTGGATACGCAGGTCACAGCGGTTACCAGATGGACCATCATTCCTGTGGAAGGCAGATTGACCATAAAAGATTTTCTGGACCGCAAGGTGGATTCGTGGTTGAGAAGTCAGTTTTGCCATGGCAGCAGCTATTCTGCAGCTGGCAGTATGTACCAGCCTAATATATTGAACCCTGCTCTAGTAGATGCAGTCTTTTTCACTGGATGATACTATCACCTTTTGGAGTCTGCTATGGACTTCCTTTCTGGTATGTTTGGCGGGCATGGATGGTGCCCTGATGATGGTGTCACGGCGTTGGATTTGACTCCAGCATTGGGCAGCAGACACATCTTCCAAAGCCTGGTTGGCCAAGTGGTTTCAAGGAGAAGCTTCTGTTTGGAGCCATTTTGGAGAAAGGTTTGAAGGACCTCTGTAAGACAAACTCTACCACTTTCTGGAAGATGGGTCCAAAGGGGACTGTGAAGTGGTCTGATGCCCCTTCTTGTTGCCCTCTGCCTTCCACCGATGGCGTGCTGGCTGGATTCTCGGGGGCCTCGGGACTCTAGTCATTAACCTGGAAAACTGCTTTGACCCGGCGAAAGGCGGTATAGAAATCCAGTGAAATAAATAAATAAACCTTTCCCTCTGCTTCTGGACTTTGGGCTCGTTCTCTGTCCTTTCTTGGAGTGGGTAGGTCCAGGGACTTGGTCACTTCCAGAGGAGGACTCTCCCAGACAGTGCAATGAAGGTTTTGGGGCTCATACCCTGGTTCCTCCATTTGGAGGCAGGCAGGCTTCATCTTTTCTTTCAGGAATGGGCCCGGGTTACCAAGGTTCACTGGGTGCTAGACACATTCAGTTTGGCTATGTCCTGGAATGCAAAGAGCCACTTCTTGATGCCTTTATCATTTCCTCTTGTGGGTGTGTGATCAAAAAGTGCTGTTGTGCAGATCACCTTGGATAAGTTGCTGCATCTAAAGGCGATGATATCTTTCCTGCCAGACGAGTGGCAGGAAAGGCATCATTCTTTCCTGCCACTTGTCTGGCAGATCCTCCATCTATGTCATTGTGCCCAAAAGAATGGTTCCTTCCAGCCCTTTCTGGACCTCAAGAGGATTGACTAGTATGTGTGCATCCTGCACTTCCGGATGAAAAGCTTGCAGTCTGTGATTCAAGCTGTATGCCGAGAGGCGTTTTTGGCTTCTCTGGATCTTGCTGAGGTGTATTTTCATAACCCAATCCTGGCAGATCAGCAAAAGTGTTGCCATGTTTAGCTCTCACTATCAGTTTGCTGCCCTGCCTTCAGGCTTTCCCCCACCGTGAAGATGTTCTCCCAGGTCATGGTGGTGGCGGCAGCTGTGTCCTTCTTAGCCTCAGTTGGGTGATCAATCGGGGAAGAGCCAGCTGTGGCCTTCCCATTTCCTGAAGTTTCTGGGAGCACTTTGTCTCTTGAGTGGACAGTGTTTTCCTGCCAGAGGAGAATGTCCAAGCCTGTTGGATTGTCTGGCACTGTTCTGTGTACAGTAGGCTCCCAGAGTCTTGGATTCTCTTCAATTCCTTGGAATGATGCCAAGGGCACATGCTCACATGTGACCGCTCCAGCGGTTCTTGTTGACTCGGTGGTCTCTGAGTTCTCAGGAGTTCAAGTGCAAGCTCCCGCTCCTGTTGAAAGTGAAGTTCAGCCTGCGGTGGTGGCAGCAGATCTGTCATCTGAGGAAGGGCATGCCACTGAAACATTTCTCCTAGATCCTCCTGACGATGGATGCCAGTCTCTCGGGCTGGGGAGCCCTTTGCCAAGACTGTACGGACTAGGGCTGTTGGAACCGTAGGGAAGTGGTATGGTCCATCAGCCACCTCAAAGCGAGGGCCATTCTGTTGGCTCTTCTGTGTTTTCGGCCTCTGATCGAGGGTTGGGCAGTTTGAGTGTTTGCAGACAATGCCATGGGTAGTGGCTTGTGTCAATCGGCAAGGCGGCACAAAGAGTGCCATGGTGGGTCTGGCGATGGCTCTTCTGTTTGCCTGGGCAGAGAAGAACCTTCTAGCCTTGTCGGCTCTGCACATTGCTGGGGTGGACAATGTGGAAGAGGACTTCCTCTGCCGGCACTCTCTGAATCCTGGAGATTGGGAGGCGCTTCAGTTGATTCTATACTACTTGGGTTGCTCCAGAATGGATTTATAGTGACCTGCTCTAATGCCAAAGTTTGCTGCTTCTTCAGACTCCACACGGAGATGGGGTCAGAGGGTGTTGATGCCCTGACCCAGCTTTGGCCAAGTCAGCACCTGCTGTATGTGTTTCCTCTGTGGCCTCTGGTGGAGCATATGATATGGCGTATAGAACACCAACCAAGCAGGATTGTTCTGGTGGTGCCGGATAGGCTGAGGAGAGCATGGTTTGGAGACCTGATATGGCTCCTGCAGGTGCCTTCTCTTCAGTTGCCTCCATTTCAGGGCCTGTTGCGGCAGGGACTGATCATCCTGGAGGACCCGGTTCCCTCCTCACTTATGGCTTGCTTCTTGAAAGGAGAAGACTAGCACATAAGGGTTACCCTCAGAAGAAGTCTTCCAAGCTAGCATATATGCGGATCTGGTGCCTCATTTGAGCAGTGGTGCAGCGCTTGGCAGTTGGCTCCTGAGGCGGACAAGCTACCATCTCTGTTGGCCTTTCTACAGGATGGCCAGGAGAAGGGTCTTTCTTTTAGCTCCTTGAAAGTTCAGGAAGCAGCTTTGGCCTGTTTCTTGAGGTCTGGTGGCTGGTAAGTCTCTAGCCTTGTACCTGGACATCTCGCTCTTTCTCCAGAGGGTTCGGCATCTGCGTCCTCCCCGCCGATCTGTGATCCCTTCCTGGCATCTATGTCTGTTGCTCAGGACCCTGATGGTGGTGCTGCTGAAGCCATGAAACTCGCCACTTTAAAGGATTTGACGCTTAAGATGGTCTTCTTGGTTGTGTTTTGTTCTGCAGTGCGGATTTCCAAGCTACAGGCTCTGTCTTGCCGAGTTCTTTATCTGTCTTTTTCAAGGAGGTCATTTCCATTCAGCCTGTGCCTTCCTTCTTGACTAAAGTGCTTCTCCCTTTCACGTGCACCAGGTGGTCGGTCTGCCTGCCCTCCTCTAAGGCGTTGTATCGGGGGAAGGATAAGGATCTTGGCCTTGTGGTTGTCCGGAAGGTGCTTCTCCAGTACTTGGTTATGAATTCCTTTTGAATGTTCGACCATCTTTTTTGTGCTGTTTGCTGGCCCATGCAAGGGTGACGTGGCAGCTAAGTTTACTTTAGGGCACTGGATTAAGGAGGCCTTGCCTCAGCATATCTATTGTGGAACCAGCTGGTTCTGGAGGGTTTGCACACATGTTCTACCCAAGAGCTGGAGTCCTCATGGGCGGAGTGGAGCTCAGTAGTCCCTTCAGACATTTTTCAGGCAGCAATATCACGTTCCACTTTTGTCAAGCATTACCGTTTGGAATGTCCACGCGAGGGCAGACACGGCCGTGGCTCAAGGGATTTGCAAGCTGCTGTGTCATCTTCCCGCTCAGTGGAGTTGTAGCTTTGGTACATCCCATTTGTCTGGACTGGTCTAGCAGACAATATGGAAGGTGCCATTTTACTTACCAGTTAATGTCCTTTTCTTGAGTTCTGCTAGGTCAGTCCAGGGCTCTCCCCTGGAACTATTTTGCTCTGTTCTTCTGCTGCGGTAACCTTGGGTCCACCCCGATTTTTGTGTTTCGCTCTGCAGGGTCACCATCTACTGACAACTTTGTCTATGCTTTCCTGTACATAGTTCTCTTCTGTTGATCACTCATTGTTGCCCACAGTTGAGGTTGTGTGAGGCTTGCCATGTTTCTCCCTTATGCTTTGGGATGAATATTGAAGAGACCGCTGGTGGCTGAGGTGACTAGTCATGGGAGTGATGTCTTTGAAATCTGGGTTTTTCATTGGTTCTTTGTCGCCACTAATCTGCTGGTGGGGGAACACAACCCATTTGTCTGGACTGGTCTAGCAGATCTGAAGGAAATGACATTAACTGGTAATTAAAATGTCACCTTTAGAGGGGAAAAAAGAGCTTTTATGAAATTGTGTGGTTGAAATAATGCATAAATATGCCTCCTGACAATATGGTATGTAGGCATTCTGCTACTACTATGCCTCAACATTTGTTTAGCACTACAAGACGTACGCAGCACTGCACAGACGCATGTAAAAGTCGGTCCCTTCTCATCAGAGCTTACAGTCTAGTCAAGACAGACAACACAGTAGCTGTAGATATGGGATACATCTGGGGGAATAGTGAGGAACACAAAGGAGACCAGGTGAGTTAAGATCCGAAAATGGCAGCAAAGGGTTCGTTTTCAGCCTGGAGTTGAAAAGGGTCGGAGAAGGTGCCTGATGTACAGACTCAGTTAGTTTGTTCCAGGCATAAGGAGCAGCAAGGTGAAAGGAGTGGAGTTAGCAATAGAAGAGAAGGACACAGATAGAAGCGATTTGCCAGAAGACCGGCGTTCCTGAGGAGGGGTATAGAGAGATAAGAGAGGAAAGGTAATTAGGAGCTGCAGAGTGAATGCACTTATAGGTCAGCAGGAGAAGTTTAAACTGGATGTGGAAACTTATAAGGAGCCAATGAAGTGGCTTGAAAAGAGGGGTAACATGAGCATAAGGCTGGCAGAAGATTAGCTGTGCAGCAGTGTTGAACAGATTGAAGGGGAGAGAGATGATTCTGAGGGAGACCAGCAAGAAGTAGGTTATAATATTCTAGATGGGAAATGATAATGGAGTAGTATGTTCAGAAATGAATGTTGATGTTATAGATAAAGAAATGGCAGGTTGGTTGTGTGTGTAGAAGGAGAGAGAGGAGTCAAATTTGACCCCAAGGTTGTGAGCTGAGGAGACACGGAAGAGTAGAGCCTTATCCACAGACTGAGAAAGGAGGAAGGGGAGAGGAGGGTTTAGGGGGAAAAATAAGAAGTTCAGTTGAACATATGGAACATTACCTATGTGCTCAATTTCACTTATGAAACTATCCCCGAATAGGGTAGTTTTCAAAGTAATTTCTGTGGGTAAAATAGTGCTTTACCTGTGAAAATGAACTTTTATAAATTTCATGCTCTATAAAAGGGTAAAAGTATATGAGAAATACCATTTTAGGGTAATTTTATAAGAAGGCACCTATTTTTAGGCGCTAACTTGGCGTAAATACCAATATTTTAGTCATTTATGTGCTTCAGTGGCCTCTTATAAAATATCGACTAGTGTAAAAATAGGTATGTTTGCCTGGCACATACTTTCACTGTATGCACAGTGGCTGAGTGTAGGCAGTGTGAGCAATTACATGTGTAGATAATAAAATATGAAAATATATGGGTCTACTTGCAAAATGTAGGTGTGTTCGTTTACACCAGCTCTAAGGCTGGCATAAGTGGTCACTCCTTAATTTAAGGCTGACTCTCTGCTATATTCACTAGTATTTTATAAAGAGAAGTAGGGGCCTATTTTTGTTTTTAAAATGGGCATGATTTAGGCATATTATGAAATTACCCTCTTTGTGTACTTCTACCTGCCATAGGGGGAGATATTGAATCTCCACGTTGGCTGGATAGCCCCGCAGAGAACCTGAACAGTGGTGATCTTCATCTACTACCTGGTTAGCTTCGGTGGCAAACGTTAGGCTGACCTTGAAGGTTCCTAAATTTCTCTGCCAAGCGATAATCGGGCAGCAGCTGAATATCGCTGCTGCCTGGTTATACCTGAGTTGCATCTGCTCCACCCCCAAATGCCTCTGTGCTAGCCAGCTAACATCGGATCATTCAGTGGCAGCATCAAGGATACTCAGCAGCACTAACCATGTATCTTGGTTGCTGCGATTAATGCAGTTAGCGAGTCTGCTAATTGTATTAATCACTTTGAATATCGACCCCTTAATTTTTATTGAAGCATAAATATGCACAGTTTTGAATTTTCAAAAGTACACGTGTTTTTACGTAAAAAATATCCATACAAATTGCTAGGTGTAAAAGTGTGTGGCTCCTTTTCCTGGGATCATTTTCAAAGTGAGTATAGGCACCTCCTTTCACTTTGAAAATCCTATGAAGTCTGTAGATTGAAACCAATGCAGAATAGACTACCTGATCTTCAAAAGAAGTCGCGAGGTTCATAGTAATTCATGCTCATTTGTCTGGTACCTTCTGAGAGCGTTCGACTTGTGAGAAATTTGAAAACTTCATTAAGGAAACTTTAAAATGATTTCTGTTGCTTGATTAAAATAGTTTGAGTAACTGTGCAGTACTAGGCAATTGTGAACTATTTGCTATCATTTTTTTCATTTCTTGAAGTTTATCTGATCATAGACCTGTGATAGAGCTCCCACACTGTGAAAATTCAGAAGTCATCATTCGGTTGTACGAGATGCCATATTTTCCAATGGGACTGTGGTCTCGCTTGATCAATAGATTGCTTGAAATATCATCTTACATGCTTTCTGGGAGAGGTACAGATTTCTTTTGTTTCAATACAGAGCATCAGACTGATAATTCTGTACTCGTCATGTGTAATTTTGTGGAACAAAATAGACTATAATGTTATAATGGTTTTGGCTGCTTTTTTGCTTTCAACAGAAAAGGCTCTTCACCCTAGTAGAATGTATTGGAGACAGGGCATCTATCTGAACTGGTCACCTGAAGCTTACTGTTTGGTGGAATCTACAGTCCTTGACGACAATCCAGACAGCTTTTTGAAGATTACAGTGCCTTCCTGCAGAAAAGGTAAGTGGCTCATAAACGTTAATCACAGCTATAGTAATTTGCAGCTATATTACTTTTTCCCGGTTCATGAATAGTTTAAAGGTTGGCTCACTTTGATCGCTATCATTTGGGAAGGGAGGGGGCAAGATGAGTTCCAGGAGTACTGAGTTGTTAAGAGGGAAGGAGCTATATTGTCTCTTGCATTCATATATATTGTCTGTTTATTGTGTGAATTTTAACTGTAAGCAGCTTTAAGGTCTTCATTGACCATAAGCAGGATGTCAAATGCTATTAGTCAATTCATTAATAGATAAGTAAATAAATAAAATTGTAATATTCTACTCGTCATCTTCTTGTGTCCATCTTCCATAATCCTTGTATTTTCATTTACTGGGCACATGATATGACTTAGGGGTCCTTTTACTACTGGACGTTAGGGTGTTCTTTCTTAGTATATAGCCCTAGTGAGATCTTGTACAACTTACAATAAGATTCTGATAACAGAACTTGAAAGTAAAGGCTCTTCAGCATTACATCTTTACTTCAGCAAGAATTATATAAAGGTGACTGGTGAGTTCACAGATTGCCTCTATTTTCTATTGGTTGCCTGCAGGCAGAGCAGTAGGGGAAGGCCTACAAGGTAGTAGTCTGCCAGTTGAGATCTGATTGTCCACAGGTAGAAGAGTGCAGCCTCCAGGCTGGGCTGGTGCCGGTGCCTAGGTCTTAGGGGTCTTAGGCTTACGGGGGCCGTGCCCTTGCCTTTTGGACTGTTGCCCCTCTGCTGTGAGGTATTGCCAAACACCCCCTTCTTTCTCGGGAAGAAAGGCTTCTTCCCCGGAGCCTTCTTACAGAGGTGCACCAAGGTCTTCTTCGAAAGTGTGATCCGGGGCAGGAACTCAGTCTCTTATCTCAGCAGCCTTGTCTGACATGAGTTTTTCAAAGAGATTCACTCCGGTGCGAGGGACATCAATGAGTTTGTCCTAGACCCATTGCTCAAGGTCAGATAACTGCAGCCATGCCTGGCATCGCGCGGCCACTCTGGCTGAGGATTCAAAGTCATTGTATGCTGCTCAAGAAGGGAACTTCGAGCACTCCTTGACTGCCGAGGCCAGAGACTTGAACTGCTGAAGAGGTTCCCCATTGAGGCCTGCAGAGAAACCGATGAACTCCCTCTCTAGTTCCTTTAGGTACATGTCGATATACAAATGGTAGGATTGGACTCTGAAAACCAGTATCAAGCCCTGTAGCATTTTCGGCAGAGGACATCCAAGGTCTGGGCCTCCCTACCCGGGGGCACCGAGGAATGAGTCTTCCTGATCGTGTCCCAGTCTAGTCCTGAAACCTCTGGGTTCCCCATCTCATCTAGCAGCTTGGAGACTGAGAAAATCCTCCTTTTTGTGACATCAGCAGTATATCCCTCCGGTGTCCGCCCCGTGTCGCCAGTTACCTCAGTCTCCAAGCAGCTGGATAGATGGGAGCCCGAGGGAGCCAGGCTCACAAGAGAAACAATTAGGAATTAGGACTTTCATTTACTGGGGTTTTGGTTAACGAAAACTGTTTTTTTTCTAAGGGTCTGTGACTTTGTCTTGTAACAGACCAACTCCTTCATTCTTTTCTTTTGGTTTGGGGCCCCCCCCCCTCCGTCGTCCTCTATCTTTTATCGGAGTCAGCTGGGCTTTACATTCAGCTGCACGGGGGCCTGCTAAGCCAGATTGATTTGCCTGGAGCACGGCAGCCCTTCTATTGTGTCGGAGGGGGTTCAGCAGCGGTAGTATCCCGGGAACGGAGCTGACTGGCGCCACGCGGATGACTTGCCTGCTAGCGCGTCCGGCAGCTCCTTTACACCGCATGCACCTTTCATCTCGGGGGAGAGCTTGGGGCTGCAATCGGGCTCTGGGAGGTTCGTGGGCACTGCGTCTGGGGGCGGCCAGCATCCTCTGCAGCGATACTGCTTCTTTTAGGCTCCGGTTATACAGGTACGTCTTTTCCTTGGTTTCAGTGCATCTCTTTTTCTCTCGTGACCCTTTTTTGGCGCGCTTTAGGCCCTCGGCTCTGCCGCATGGCGGCGACGTGGCCTGATTGCAGGCCCTGAAGAGAGAGAGTTTTTCGGGACTCCATTTTTTGAGCTTATCCAAGAGATATTAAAAAAAAAAAAAAGGGGGGGGAGACATTAGTTTATTCTCTACTAGGAGTTTATTTTATTACTTTACAATTTCTGACATCCGGTAGAGTTCGTTTGGCATCTCCACGGAGGGGAAAATTGCCTGTCCTACTATTAAAAGGCAGATTGTGGATTCCCCGCGATGCCCTCAAAGCCCCTGTGCGTGGTGTGTGGGGCTCGGAAAGGCTCTGCTTCCGGAGTCTGCAAGTCCTGTGTGGGGGAGGCTGCGGATCTTGCGCAGATTCCGGTGCAGCAAACTGAGGCGCAGGGATCTGCGCCGGATGCCCCGGCTGTCCGGGGACCCGATTTTCTACAGGAAGAGCCTGCGGCTGGGTCTTCTGTTGGCTTGGGGGGTCCAGCCATGCAAGGGGGCTTGCCTAAAGAGTTAGCTTCCATTTTTTCTCCTCAGTTTGTGGCATTGTTGCAGCAGGCGGTTGGTGGCAGTACTCTACAGCAGGGGTTGTCCACGGCCCACAGCGAAGTGAGGAAGCGCCCGGCGTCCCCGCAGTGTGACGGCTCTCCAGGTGGGGGCAAGAGACCGCATACTCAGGGGGAATGGCCTGAGCAAGCGGGGACATCCAAGGGCCCGCTATCGGATGATGAGAGCCACGATCTTGTGTTGGAGGAGGAGTTAGAAGAGGGCGAGATCTCGGAGAGAGAGGATCAAGCTAGGGTTGTGAGTTTTTAGGAGAGAGGAGCTTCCAGCGCTCATTGTAGAGACACTGAAGGCGCTCAGTATGCCGGTCCCGGGTGCAGGGGGTAATGACACGCTGGAAGACCCTTTATTACAGGTGTTTAGGAAGTCTCAGAGGGCCTTCCCGGTACACATGGTGTTTCAGGAAATGATTCAGGAGGAGTGGAACGTCCCAGAAGCACCATTGAAAGGCTCTAGAGTTATGGGGCGCCTGTATCCTTTGTTGGATCAGGATAAGGAGGTTTTTAAATCGCCCAAGGTGGACGCGGCTGTCTCGGCAGTCACCAAGAAAACAGCCATTCCGGTGGAAGGTAGTGCGGCCCTCAAGGACGGCCAAGACCGAAAGTTGGATATCTTGTTGAGACAAGTTTTCAACGTTAATGCCGTTTCCCTGCAGGCGGCTATTTGCGGAGCTTGGGTGGCCAGAGCCTGTCTCCGCTGGGCTCAGCAGGTGCAAGAGGGGCAGGCGAGTTCCTTGGCGGGGGAGGCTGCCCGGTTGGAGTCAGGGGCAGCTTACCTAGTGGATATTTATTATGATCTTATGAGGGGGCTGTCCAAGAGTATGGCTTTGGCGGTGGCAGCGCGCGGTACCTTTGGCTCCGAAACTGGGCGGCAGATAGTTCCTCTAAGGCTAGGCTGAGTAAGTTGCCCTTTAAGGGACGGCTACTCTTTGGAGAGGATTTAGAAAAACTGGTTAAGGATCTCAGCGAGTCCAAAGAGGGAAGGCTACTGGAGGATAAGCCGAAGTCGGCACGTGGGGCCCCGGGAGGCAGAGGACTGTTTCGGGATGTTCGCCGTTTTCGGTCCCAAACGTTTTTTCCGGGCCAGCGGGGTCGTTTTTCCAATAGAAACCAGGGGTTTTGAGGTTTCTGGGGAGCCAGAAGGGGTTTTGGTCCCTCTTCCTCCTCCTCCGCTTCCAGCTTTAAGAAGTCGCAATGAGATGAGGGGGGCCCAGTCATCCCTGTCTTCCGTGGGAGGACGTTTGCAGAGGTTTTATTCTGCCTGGGCCCAAATCACCTCAGATCATTGGGTGCTGGAGGTCATTCGAGAGGGGTACGCCCTGGAGTTCCTACACCCAGTGCGGGAAACCTTTGTAAGGTTCCCTGGCAGAACAGCAGCAAAGTGCTCGTCGCTGCGGGAGACAGTTCAAAGGTTGCTGGATCTCAGGGCGATAGCTCCCGTCCCCGCAGACCAGTCCAGGTGCAGTCATTACTCCATATATTTCATTGTACCGAAGAAGGACGGTGGAGTTTGACCGATTCTGGATCTCAAAGGAGTAAATCGGTGTCTGCGAGTGTCGCATTTCCACATGGAAACCCTATGATCCGCCATAGTGGCGGTTCAACGAGGAGAGTATCTCACGTCTCTGGACCTGTTGGAAGCATACCTTCATATTCCCATAAGAAGGGACCATCACAAGTTTCTCAGGTTCGCAGTGCCTCTCGGTCATTTTCAGTTCCAGGCGTTGCCCTTCGGCCTAGCCACAGCGCCAAGGGTTTTCACCAAGGTTATGATAGTGGTGGCGGCAGCTCTGCGCAAGGAAGGCATTCTCATTCATCCCTACCTGGACGATTGGTTAATTTGGGCAAAGTCGCGGGCCGAGAGCGAGAGGGTCACGACCCAGGTAGTGTCCTTCTTGGAAAGTCTCGGATGGGTAGTCCATTTGGCAAAGAGTCAATTGACTCCGTCCCAGAATCTAGAGTACTTGGGTGCGCGCTTCGACACTCGGATAGGGAGAAGACAGAGAAGCGAGCGCAGGGCCTGCGTCAGCTGCTGAGGGGGTTTCTGAGGCACAAGACTCCCTCAGCTTGGCACTACTTGCAGGTGTTGGGCACCATGGCTGCAACAAGAGAGACGGTGCCATGGGCAAGAGCTCATATGAGACCATTACAAAGAGCGTTGCTGCGCCAATGGTCTCATAAGTTGGATCCTTTATCTCGGAAACTGACATGCCCAGAGGAGACCAGGCAGGCGCTGGGTTGGTGATTGCTTCCCGAGTCGTTGGAATGCGGGAAGGACTTGGAATTGCCAGCCTGGGTGGCGGTGATGACAGACGCCAGCTTGCTGGGCTGGGGAGCTCATTGCCAGGGCAGTTTTGCGCAGGGACATTGGGAGCCCCAGGAGAGGTCATGGGCGATCAACTGGCTGGAGATAAGAGCGGTGTATCTAGCAATGCTGGAGCTCCGACTGTTGCTCGCCGAAAGGGCGGTTTGGGTGTTGTCCGACAACATGACGGCGGTGGCTTATATCAACAAGCAAGGGGGGGCACCAGCAGTGTGATGTTAGAGGCAGAGGCCGAAGTACTGTGCGCCTGGGCGGAGGCAAATCTCATGGACCTGTCGGCCACACATGTAGCAGGGGTAGACAATGTGGAGGCCGATTTCCTCAGCCGGGTGCGAGTGGATCCAGGGGAATGGGTCCTGAATCCCGAAGTCTTCGAGATGATTGTTCGCAGGTGGGGGTCACCTGTCATGGATCTTATGGCGACCTTCAACTCAGCGAAGGCCAGTCGATTCTTCAGCAGGCGCAGGGAACGAATGTCCGAGGGTTTGGATGCTCTCCTGCAGGTTTGGCCGGAGGGGCTGCTGTATGTGTTTCCTCCATGGGTCCTGATAGGAAGGGTTCTTCAAAGGATAGAGAAGTTTGCGGGCCGCGTGATCTTAATAGCGCCGGATTGGCCACGTCGCCCCTGGTACGGAGATCTGGTAAGGTTGTTGGTGGCAAAGCCTTGGCGGCTTCCATGCCAGGTGGATCTATTATCTCAGGGTCCTCTGGTCATGCCTTACGTGGATCGGTTCTCGCTTACGGCTTAGCTATTGAAAGGGCTAGGTTGAGTTCCCGGGGGTACTCGAGGGCGGTCATCTCGACCTTATTGAGGTCCAGGAAGCGGTCTACTTCGCTGGCTTATGTCCGGGTCTGGAGAATTTTTGAGGCGTGGTGTGCGGAATGACAGAGTGAGACTCTGAAGGCTACCCTTCCGCAGATTTTGCAATTTCTACAGGATGGTTTCGACAAAGGCCTAGCATCGTCGTCATTGCGTGTTCAGGTGGCTGCCTTGGCTTGTTTCAGAGGCAGAGTGGAGGGCCAGTCACTGGGAGCTCTGCGAGATGTGAAGCGGTTTCTTAGAGCGGTGGCTCTTGCTAGGCCGCCGGTCAGGTCGCTAGTTCCTAAGTGGAATCTGCCCTTCGTTTTGGACACATTGGAACGGGAGCCTTTTGAGCCATTGGTGCGCGCGTCGCTCAAGGATCTTACGCTGAAGGTGGTGTTCTTAGTGGCGGTATGCTCGGCCAGAAGGGTGTCAGAGTTGCAGGCTCTTTCCTGTAGGGAACCTTACCTGTCCTTTTTTGCGGCTAAGGTCGTTTTGAGGCCGGTGCCGGCCCTTTCCCGAAAGTGGTATCGGCGTTTCACCTAAACCAGGAGATTTCTTTGCCGGTGTTTTCCGACGTGAAGCAGGGTCCTTCGAGAAAGATGCATCTGTTGGATGTCCGGCAAGCGTTGAAGAAGTCCGGCAGGTTTTCGAAAGTCAGACAGACTTTTTGTGCTATTCGCAGGGCAGAGAAAGGGAGAGGCGGCGTCAAAGGCGTCCATTGCGCGTTGGATCAAGGAAGCAATTGCGTCTGCGTATGTCTTGAAAGGTAGAGCAGTGCCAGAAGGCTTGCGGGCGCACTCCACTAGGGCACAGGCTACTTCCTGGGCGGAGTTTCGTTTGGTGTCACCGGTAGAGATTTGCAAGGCGGCGACGTGGTCTTCTTTAAATTCCTTTGTGAGACACTATCGTCTGGATGTGCACATGGAGGAGGAGACGGCATTCGGTGCAGCAGTTCTTCAGGCTGGTTTGCAAGGTCCCTCCCGTGATTGAAGGTTCGCACTGTTCTGGTATGGACCCAGAGGTTTCGGGACTAGACTGGGACACGATCGGGAAGGTAAAATTTGACTTACCTGCTAATTGTTGTTCCTGGAGTGGAACCTGTCTAGTCCTGTATCCCTCCCAGATTTTCGCTGGCAAATTGCTGCAAGCGGTGGTGGTTTTTCAGGGTTCACAGGTAAGCTAAGTTTTGTTTTTGCTTAAAAAAAAAAAAAAAAGGCATTACTTGGAAAGGCGCACAATTGAAGTGTCCTTACCGGGGTTTTTCTCTCCTCCTTGTTGGGTGAGGGGTGGCCTGTTCAAGTTTCCAGTCACAGTTTTTAAGGGGTTTTCTATCCTCTTTCAGTGTTTGGTTGTGGATTTAGTTGGGCTGGTGTGATTTGGCATAATTTCTTACTTGTTTCTCCGGTGAGTCTGCTTTGTCAATAGGTTACTGGTGACACGGGGCGGACACCGGAGGGATATAGTGCTGATGTCACAAAAAGGAGGAGTTTCTCAGTCTTCAAGCTGCTAGATGAGATGGGGAACCCAGAGGTTTCGGGACTAGACTGGTTCCACTCCAGGAACAACAATTAGCATTTAAGTCTAATTTTACCTTTTGGCTCTTGAGTCGCTGCATGACCGACTCGATGACCATAGAATTGTGAGGGAGCTGGGCTTTTTGGAACCCTGGGCTTCAGCGGACACTGTACATGGAGTCGATCCATCTGCTCACAATGGGCACAGACACAGGGGTTTCCCACATATGGAGAAGGAGGTGCTTGAGTATCGGAGGGACAAGCATTGTGAGGGCCTCCTTCAGAGGGGCCTTATACAGGAGGGTCTCGTTCCTCCATGCGGGGGGTCCTCCTCCAACTTGGTCTTGAACGCGAACGCCTTTGCCATATCCCACACAAAGTTGAGAAGGCAACCTTGCAAAAAACAATTTTAAAAAATGGACGGGGAAGTGAGGCAGCAAGAATTTAAAGGAGCAGTAGCTTACAAAAAAAAAAGGAAGGAGAATGGTGGGAATGGAGGGCAGGGGTGGGAGTGCTGGGGGGAGGGGGGGAGAAGGATTGAGAACCTGGAAGGGGAAGAGAGTGGGAAGGGGTAGAAGGGGGAAGGGAAGAGTGTGCAAGGTGCTTGTGGACAAAAGGATACAATCTGTATTTACCAAAAGATGCATTCCCCCCTCCCCTCAGAACACACAAGCACCCTACCCTCACATTACATGCACATACACAGTCATCCCACCTCCACAGGACAGACACACACGCACCCCACTTCCGCATGACTGACACACAAACAAGGCACCACACACACACATTCGTACACATATAGGCACCTCAGCTCCACATCACACACACACACACACACAGACACCTTCTGCACCATACACACACAGGCTCCCCAGCTCTGCAGCACACATACACACACACACACATTCACTGCAGTCCTTCATCCCACTCACATAGACACCCAATGCCACATCCCATGGAGAGACTGGCAAACTACCATTGCACCACACACACACTTGTTGTCTCTATATTACTGTCTAAAAATGTCTCATACATCCCCTGCTACCATAACAAGACACATTTTATCATCTCTCTTCAAACTTTCCACTCCTCTCAGACATGTATGAGGTTGCAAATGGAGGAATGTCATTGGCGAATGAAGGCAATGGAGGCAAGCGAAGGTGCGAAGAGGTCACAGCCATTGACTCCTACGATTTTGGCCTGGCTCATAAATCACAAGAAAATGTATCAAGGCCTGTAGTGCAGATTCTTTTGTACATTTTGTCCATTAAAAACAAATGTTCTTATTTTTGCACATTTGAAGACATAGTATTGAAAAACTGTCAGTTTTGTATAGTTTCATTTGAATTGTAATTAACCAGAGTAGGTAATTTGAGAATTGTGCAAAATTTCCATATTTTGATTTAAGATTTCTGTTCTCAGCAGGTTCATGAACAAAACAGGAAATAGCATAAGCACTGGCAAGTTAGAGGCAAAGAATTGATAAGGCAGGGAAAGAGAGAATTTGAAAAGAAGCTTGCTGTGGAAGCAGAAACTCTCAATAACATTTTTCAGGTACATTTGAAGCAAAAAGCCTGAGGGAGTCAGTTGGACTATTAGATGATAGAGAAGTACAAGGAGCACTAAGGGGGCGGGCAAGGCCATGGCATAGAAATATAAATTAATTCTTTGCTTCGGCCTTTATTGAAGGAGGTATAGGGGAGATACTCGTTCCAGAAATGATATTTCAAGAGCATGAACTGGAGGAATTGAAACAAATCTTAGCGAACCTGGAGGATGTAATAGGGCAATTTGTCAAAATAAAGAATAGCAAACCACCTGATTTGGATGATATACATCCCAGGGTGTGAAATGAACTCAAAAATGAAATTGCACACCTACGATTAGTATCTTTAAAATCGTCTATAGTACCTAAAGATTGGAGTGCGATCAATTTTAAGAGAAGGTTCCAGGAGTGATCTTGGAAACATGGTGCAGGGGGGTCAGCAGGACCAGGGTTTCTGCCTAGGGCAGCAGAAACCCTTGGGCAGGCCCTGGGTAAAGGTATAATGAAACTGGATAATCAGAAAGCCTTTGACAAGGTCTCTCATTAGATAGTCTTGAGGAAATTAAAAGTTATGGGATTAGGAGACATTGTGGATTGGGGACTAGTTAAGAGATAGAAAACAGAGAATGGAGAAAGGCCAATAGTGGAGTGCTCATGGATCTGTACCGATTCTAAATCACACCTAAGCCTTTTAAAATGATCTCCCATATCTTAAAAAGGATATAGCAGAATTAGCAAAGGTGCAGAGAAGAGCGACAAAAATGGTAGAGAGGATGGAAGGATATCCCTACAAGGAAAAGCTTAAATTAAAAGGTTAGAGCGCTTCAACTTGGAAAAGAGATGACTGAGGGGAGATATAATAGAGGTCTATAAAATAATGAATGCGTAATCAAACTCTGGAATTCGTTACCAGAGGATGTAGTGAAAGCGATTAGTATAGCTGGATTTAAGAGGTTTGGACAGGTTTCTCGAGGAAAAGTCCATAACCCATTATTAAAGAGGACTGGGGTAATCCACTGCTTATGCATTGGACAAGCAGCATGGAATCTGCGTACCTTTTGGGAACCTGACCTGCAGTTGTGATCTGGATTGGACACTTTATCTTTATCTTTATTGGAACACTTAATGTACTGCGCCTTCAAACATCAGGACGGTTTACAAAGCAAATAAATGAAAAGAAAAACTGAAAAAGAAAAGAACCACAATAATTTGACAGGGCAGCAGATAGGCTGAGGGGGAAGGGTAAGGGGCAAGGGGAGGTCAAGAGCCAGAAAAGGGAAGGTCAAAAGCAGTCTGGAAGAGATGTGTCTTGAGGAGGGTCTTGAATTTCGAAAGGGAAGATTCAAGATGCAGGGCTGTGGGTAGTGAGTTCAAAAGAGAAGGACCAAGGAAGAAAAAGGCAGAATGGCGGATTGGTTCAAGATGGGCACATGAAACTGAAAGGAGCTGAAGGCTGGATTGAGTGGAGACTACGGGATGGAGTGTGAAAGTGAAAGAGCTTAGACAGATACTGAGGAGTGTGCAGTATAAGAATTTTAAATTGGATACAGTATTTGATGGCCAACCAGTGGAGATTAATGAGCAACGGTGTGATATGATCAGAATGGGAAGCATGGAAGATGATCCTAGCGGCAGTATTTTGGACTAACTGGAGACGCTGAAGATGGAATTTAGGGAGGCCTGCAAGAGCAACATTGTAATAGTCGAGGTGGGATACAACCAAGAATAGGAGGAGAGTGGTCAGAGAGGAGGCAGTCAAGAAGGGACGGATGTCACAGATCCACCTTAGAGAATAGAAAGAATCACAAATAAGCAAAGAAAGGTGGTCCCGAAAGGACAGAGCGAAATAGTGAGTGACCCCCAGATACCAAAGAGTAGAAACCAAAGGACTAGGGGGAACCCAGGAGGCAGGCGGCTAAAGAGGAACAGGAACTATTGAAGGTGAACCAGATAGTGTTTTGGAGGGGTTAAGATGAAGAAAATTGGATAACCAGCGGGAGACACAGGAGAGACAGCTATCTAGAGGGGACATGTCAGAGGCAGGAGGACTAGTGTGGTTAATGATAATTATGTTGTTGGCATAATACACCGACAACCCAGACTGTTGAATTAGAAAAGTGAGGGGTGCAAGGAAGGCATTGAACAAAAGCAGAGCTAGTATTGAGCCCTGGGGGGACACTACAGGGAAGAGGTAACAGAAAAATATCTAGAAGCAAGAAAAGGGTGGAACCAATGAAAAACTGTACCATGGTCACCCACTTCCCGAAGTCTTGAAGGACTACCAAAAGGGACTGATGCAGCTGGAAAAAGATCTGCATTTATAAGTATTTATCTTCTGGAATATACTATAAATCTTGAGGGAAAAAGGGAATTCTTTGGGTTAAAGCTGATAAATCTGTATTTTAGAATTCAGTGTTTTTGCTGAGTCAGTCAGATCTTAGTACCACCAGAGAGCTTTTCATTTAAATCAAATCAGAGTATAGCTTAGCATAGAAAGTAAAATAGGATAAATAGTCACTGAAATAAATTTGCGGGATCCGAATTGTGAACAGGACTGTATGTGCAGGCTGGGACCGTGATTCAGCCCGGCCTTGCCTGACTAACTCAGTCAGGGCTTTTAAATGGAGCCATGGCGCCATTTCACCGTGGCTCCATTTAAAAGCCACGATTCCCGTCCGCCAACCTTCAAACTTCTTTACCTGCAGCCCGACTCCCCAGGGCCAGGGTCGGGCTGTGGGGAATTCCCTCTGGCCCCTGCCACCCCTTCCCAGCCCTGTGCCCACCGATCCTGCTGCATCAGGAAAGTTATTCCACCTCGGAGGTGGAATAACTTACCTGTTTAAGTCGCTGGAACTGGACTTACAGGGCTGACATTAGAATCGGTCCTGTATGTCCGGGGCCAGCGAATGCCTACTGCCTGCCCTAACGCCACCCCCAATCCTTCCCTTTTACACTCCCGTCTATCTTTTCCATACAACAAGCGGGGAAGGAGGATGGGAAAGGGAATGAATGGACGTCCATCCCTGCTATTCGTGGCTCAGAATGATCCCCTTTAGGTAGCATGTAACTGAGACATGTCAGAAGTAGGCAACCCCAACCATAGCCCTAGGGGTGGTTCTATCATTAGGCCAACTGAGGTGGTGGCCTCAGGCGGCAGTTTTTAGGGGGCAGCACTCAGGCTGTGTTTATTTCTGATTTTGCCACCTCTCGGCTGCCACTGCCTTTCTGCTGCTCTTTTTTCTGCTTAAGCTCATCCGAACGAGAAAAAAGGCAGCAGGAAGGCATTAGCAGGCCAGAGATGGCAAAATCAGAAATAAATACAGCTGCGACTTCTGGCGGGGATTCCAAGCATCGCGGTTGCCATTGGATGATGTCATCAGTTTGGACCCTCTAGTTCTCGTGGCCGTTGATCCTAAAGCGTGCTGAAGTTTTTCAATTTCACAGGTGTCTTTCCCTTACCGCGGTGCTTTCCCCCCGCCCCTACTCGAACCTAAGGCTGCATTCAGAAGCAGGATGGTGCGGAAGCTCAAATTTCAGTGCTTCATCCCCCTGTCAGCATCGGCAGAGTCAGGCCTCCGAGGAAATACATCACAAAGGTCTTGTATTTATTAGAATTCTTTACTAAAAAATTAAGTATCATACTTGCTAAATTATAATATGGATTTATTGCAAGGTTTCATAGAAACAGTAAGTCTGTGAGGCAGCAACTATTGAAATAAAAATAAGTTGCTGCCTCACAGACTTACTGTTTCTATGAATCATTGCAATAAATCCCTATTACAATAATAAAGCAAGTATGATATATGATATTAGAATAGTGAAGCTAATTGAATGGAATCATTAATCTAATATCCTATAACAGGCCATGTAACAATGCAACACCTTGGGGTTTTAGTTTAAATTTTGTCTACCTATTTTTTTATTTTTCCTTTAGGCTATTGTCACATATTCTGTACTTGGTGAGGGTCTGTTCTGAGTACATGACTGAGGCCAGGCGTTCTGTTAATTTGTACATAGGGATCTGTACTGGAACTCACTCCCCGACAACCTGAGTTCAAAAAAACATCAGATACTCGGAAGATGCTAATAACTACGTTCTTCAGAGAACACTACAAGAACATCACATGTACTGTCCAGACAAACTCCCTCTCTGCCACCAAAATGTAAAAATGTAAATAGTTCCTGTACATAGCTCATACTGTATATAGATCACCATGCAATCAAAAGTGCTGCATAATACATCTAGAGTCGGATCTTCAGTAACTCTTATTTAGGAATGCTAGTTCCAGGCAGACAAAATCCATTTTTATATTCCAAATTTAATGTTTGTAATTGAAGCACTGGGAGAGTTTTTGAAATTCCGGTAAAGTCTGCCATAACTAGAAAATGTTTTGCAGTTCATGTTTCTTTCTAATTTGTATGTTTTGGGGGGATTTCTTTTGCTGTTTGACTTTGAACACAAATGTGGCAGTGCAACTTGCTAGAGAGAAGACAATTTGTGTAACTCTCTGCTTTGGCTCTTGTAGGCTGCATTCTTTTGGGCCAGGTTGTGGATCACATAGATTCAGTCATGGAGGAGTGGTTTCCAGGCTTGCTGGAAACAGATATTTGTGGCGAAGGTGAAACTCTACTGAAGAAGTGGGCTCTATACAGTTTTGAGGATGGTCAAGAACATCAAAAAATACTGCTTGATGATTTACTTAAAAAAGCTGATGAAGGTATATGATTTTCTTTCTTTATTTCTGTTTGCCTTATCACTGTTCAGAATTGAGAAGAATGAATTTTGCACATAGAAGATATGCATTTTAATGCAGCCAATACTTCGAATAGTCACAAATTAAAAACAAAGGAAAGAGCAAAACACAAACTCTTCCCAGATCACCCAAATGTTTTAATCTTGGGGCCTCTTCTGTTTATTTATTTAGTAGTATTAAGCTCATGCCTTTCCAATAGTAGATCAAGGCCAGTTACAGTCAGGTACCTGAGACAGTGGAGGGTTAAGTGACTTGCCTAAGGCCACAAGGAGAGTTAGTTTGATATGAATCCTGGTCTTTAGGATCCCAAGTTGTTGCCCTAACCACTAGACTACTCTTTTACTAAAGCCTGCTATGGATGTGCCCTTAGCATGCTGATCTCACACATGTTAATGGCAAAGGCGGCAGGTTAGCTGTCGGGGACATGTTCATTATGTCACTGGAAGCTAACCTGCGAAGGATTTTCCTACATAGGCTTCACTAGGTTGGACTCACTTAATGACTCATATAGAGGAGTTAGGTGAACCCATGTTAGACGTTGTGTTGCTGCTGAGCATGCGGCAATTGCCCTGGTGCTTAATGACTCATATAGAGGAGTTAGGTGAACCCATGTTAGACGTTGTGTTGCTGCTGAGCATGCGGCAATTGCCCTGGTGCTAGTGGCAATGCACTGTCCATGCCCACTCCCCACCCCATCCTGCAATTGCCGAATAACTTGCATTTTAGCAAGCAAAGTCAGGCACTATCGGGCATTAGTGTTCCTGACTGCCTATAGCCATGTGTTAAAATGCTTGTTAACCAGCTAAAGGTCTTTAGTAAAAGAGGCCCTTGGTCTCTAGATGTAAAAGAGGTTTGTCCATGACTGTTGGAAGTAAACGGCATTCTCCAGGACCAAGCAGGAAGTCAGTCCTCACTTATGGGTGACGTCGGCGCCGACGGAGCCCTCGCGGAGCAATTTTCCCCAGCTTTCAAAGAAAGCCTTTGGGAATTGCAGCGCGCATGCGCGGTCGTCTTCCCGCCCGAGGGTGCCATCTTAGCCAGTCTTCTTTTTTCCGCGGAGCCCTACAGACGTCCCCGTCTTGTCCCCGCGAAAAAGTTGATTTTCTTCCTTATTTTATCCTTTTTTCCTTCGGTTCGACGCCGATCGTTTTCCCGCCCGGACTCGCGACGCCGGTCACGAGTCCTCTTACTTTTTTCGGTTTTTCTGACTTAGTCAGCTTTCGTTTTCGTTTTCCCTGGCAGCCCGGTCCTTTGACCTCGCAGGGGCCCTTTTTCCCCCGATGGCTGCCAGTGGCTTTAAGCGGTGTGGTCGGTGTGACCGAAATATGTCACTAACCGACACACACGACTTTTGCCTCCGCTGCCTGGGCCCTGATCATGAGGAACTGATCTGTGGGCCCTGCAGCAAATTGTCCTCAAAGGCGTTGAGAAGTCGGCGGCATCAGCGTGAGAGAATCTTCGCTGACCCCAGCCGTACCCGGACCTCGTCGGAGGCCTCCGCGTCGAAAGGCTCCAGCTCGGACCGTCGCCGGAGCTCCTCCGACCGGGGTTCTCCCTCCGGGGACCATAGCCGGAAGGTGAAACCCGCGAGGGCGGCGTCGGTGGACGCTCCTGGTTCCGCGAGGGCCAGGTCGCATAGACCCGACAGCCGCCCCGGGTCCTTGGAGAAGGAACACATCCCGAAGCGACCTCGCCTGGAGTCGGAGATGCCTGCCCGGGTAAGTCCTGTGGTCCTTCTGGACTCGCCTCCGCGACAGCCGACGTCGGGCCCGACGCCGTCGGGGCCCGAGTCGGGGGCTGCTGGGTCGCCTGAGCTCGGACTCAGGTTGACGGCCTTGGAGAGCAGACTGTCTGCCTTCATGGACCAGCAGAGGGCACTGCTCGCTGGCTTCGCTGGCGCCACTGCCCCGACCGCCGGGACGTCGACGTCCAAGTCGACCCCGGAGACCGAGCCGATCCTCGAGTCGATGAGAACTCGAGTCGATCCTCGGTCGAGGTCACCCTCGGCCTCCCGTTCGGGACCGAGGTCGCCGACGCCGACTCCCTCGGCGTCGGGGCGGCGGGCGCCGCACCCTGTCCGGGCCAACCCCACCGAGTCCTCGTCGGAGTCGGTCTGGGAGTCTGAGGAGGAAGAGTCACCTGATTCTTTCCGGACTCGGTGTGTCCCATCGGACTCACCGGAGTCCGAGCCTCGGAAGCAGTCCCCCCCGGAGGATGCCCGGTTCTCGGACTTCGTTAGGGATATGGCCAAGGCTTTGGCCTTCCCTGCGGATCCCGAGGAGGAGCCTCGAGCCGAAGAGCTCGACGCCCTCCAGTATGACTCTCCCGCGAGGGAACACTTTACTGTACCGGTTCCTCCTATGCTGGAACGACTACTCTTCCGCATGTGGGAGAGTCCGGCCTCCTCGCCGGTCCTGAGCAAGCGGGTCGATTCTATCTATCGAGTCCGCAAGAGCCCTGGCTTTCAAAAGGCACAGCTGCCACACCATTCCATGGTAGTGGAATCGGCCATGCATCGTCTTAAGAGCCAGAAGATGCACTCCTCGGTGCCTCCTGGAAGGGAGGCCCGTAACCTGGATGGCCTGGGCAAGAAGTGCTTCCAGGGCTCTATGCTCGCATGTCGTGTCCAGACTTACCAGCTATACATGGGCATGTATCTCCGGGATCTGGCTAAAGAGCTAGCCGGATTCTCCGCTGGTCTCTCTCCGAGGAACCCTTGCGGAGGTTCCTAGCCTTGTCCACTGGCATTCGGGAATGCTCAAAGTTCATGTCCCGAGCAGCCTATGATGGCTTTGAAGCATCGGCTCGTGTGGCCGCAGCCGGCATCGGTGCCCGCCGACAGGCTTGGCTTCAGTCGTCAGACCTTGAACCCTGGGTACAGGACAAGTTGGTCGATGTCCCCTGCCGAGGCAAAAACCTCTTTGGCAAGCCCATGGCGGAAAAGGCTGCACAGATTGAGACTGAGACTCTCACCAGGACCAGGCTTTCTAGGAAGACCTCCGCCCCTTCCCAGAAAAAGAAGGGCTCGGGGAAAAAGTCCTTTTACCCGAGGAAGGCGGCTGCCTACAAACAATACCCCCATTATCAGGCCCCTGCAGCTCCCCAACAGGGCCAGCAGGCCAAGGGACGGGGTAACGGGTCCCGTAGGCAGCAAGCCCCCAAGCCTGCACCACCAGCCCCTGCTCAGCAGGGTGGGGGCTTTTGACTCACTAAGCATAGCCTCTCCCCCCCCGCTGGTTCCTCCCAGCACTGGAGGCCGGCTGGTTCACTTCGCCCACAGGTGGTCCAGCATCACCGCAGATGCCTGGGTGCTTCAGGTTGTGCGAGAAGGCTATCTTCTCCACTTCCATCAGGTCCCTCCCTCCTATTTCCCGGGAGAACCTCCGCGACCCCCTCTGCACAGGGAGTTGCTCCTTCAGGAGTTAGCAGGTCTTCTACAGGAACAGGCGGTGGAACCGGTGCCACACCACCTGAGAGGTCAAGGCTTTTACTCAAGGTATTTTCTGATACCAAAGAGAACAGGGGGCCTCAGACCCATCCTGGACTTGCGCAACCTCAACAAGTTCCTTGTGCGGGAGAAGTTCAAAATGCTTACCCTTGGAATCCTTCTGCCCTACCTCCAGCAGGGAGATTGGCTATGCTCCTTGGATCTAAAGGATGCCTACACGCACATCCTCATCCACCCAAGCCACCGCCAATACCTAAGGTTTGTGGTGGCAGGAAATCATTACCAGTACAGAGTACTGCCCTTTGGCCTGTCCTCCGCACCGCGAGTCTTCACAAAATGTCTCGCGGTCGTGGCGGCCCATCTCCGGCTTCACGGCCTCTATGTCTTTCCGTACCTCGACGACTGGCTCATCAGAGCAGCGTCCGCTCAGGAGGTCACCAACGCCACCTGCCGCACGGTGACTCTGCTGCAGCACTTGGGCTTTGTTATAAACTTCGCAAAGTCCACTTTGCTCCCCTCACAGGATCTCGAGTTCATCGGCGCAAGGCTGCACACTCCTCAGGCGCGAGCATACCTACCGCTCGACAGGGCTCAACGGCTCATGGACCTAGCCGACCGCTTTCGCAGCCAGCCCCTGGTCTCCGCCAGGCGCTTCCTGAGACTGCTCGGCCATATGGCTTCCACCGTCCATGTGACCCCCAATGCCCGCCTGAATATGCGGCCTGCTCAATGGTGTCTCCGCCAGCAGTGGCGACAGGCCACGGGCGGCCTAGCAGACCTAGTGCGCGTCTCCGAGCCGCTGATCTCGTCTCTCCGGTGGTGGCTCCGGCAGCCGAACCTGATATTCGGAATGCCTTTCCAGTCACCTCAGCCGACCCGGGTGCTGACCACCGATGCATCCCTCCTGGGCTGGGGAGCACATTGCCAAGAGGCACGTACTCAGGGCCTCTGGACCACGTGGGAGTCTGCTCAGCAGATCAACTTCCTGGAGCTCAGGGCGATCCGCCTAGCTCTCAAGGCCTTCTCCCACCTGACTTCCCATCAGTCCGTCCTTGTCCAGACGGACAATCAAGTTGCCATGTTCTACGTGAACAAACAGGGGGGCACGGGCTCCTTCCTCCTCTACCGGGAGGCACAGAAGCTCTGCTCTTGGGCCGTCAGTCACGGCATTCTCCTCAAGGCCGTTTATCTCCCGGGCCAAGAAAATTGCCTTGCAGACAAACTCAGCAGGGTCCTCCAGCCGCACGAGTGGCGTCTGGATCCCTTGGTAGTCCAGAAGCTCTTCCTCAAGTGGGGTCTCCCCACGGTGGATCTCTTTGCCAGTCCTCACAACCGGCAGCTTCCTCGCTTCTGCTCTCGTCAGCCACACCCCCTTCGGGTTGCGGCGGACGCCTTTCTGATATCATGGTCGGGGAGCCTTCTGTACGCTTTCCCTCCCATCCCGCTAGTCTCTCGGACTCTTTTCAAGGTTCTCCGGGACAAAGCCTTCATGATCCTGGTGGCCCCTCGCTGGCCCAGGCAGCCGTGGTTTCCGCTCCTGCTGCAACTGGCGGTGGAGGATCCAATCCCTCTGGGGGTACAACCGGATCTCCTCACTCAGGATCAGGGGTCCCTCCTGCACCCCAACCTCAGGTCTCTCAACCTCATGGCCTGGCTGCTGAGAGGGTAGTCCTTGCTCCCCTTCTCCTGCCGGCGGAGGTGGAGGAGGTCGTCTTGGCTTCGCGACGGCCTTCTACCCGCAAATGCTACGCCCTTAAATGGCGTCGCTTTGCAGTCTGGTGTACCCAACAGTCTCAGGATCCCTTCTCCTGCCCGGTGTCGGTGATCTTGCAGTACTTGCTGCACCTCTCTAATCTGGGACTTAAGTCCAACTCCGTCAAGGTTCACCTCAGTGCTCTGTCAGCACATCATGTGCCGGTGGACGGCAGACCTCTCTCCAACGACCCTCTCGTAGCGAGGTTTCTCCGAGGTCTCCTTCTACTTAAACCACCTCTGCGCCCGCCAGCGCCTGACTGGGACCTGAATGTGGTTTTGCAGCGGATCACCTGTCCGCCTTTTGAACCTATGGCTACCTGTTCTCTCCGTTTTCTATCTTGGAAAACACTGTTCTTGATAGCCCTCACTTCCGCTAGACGCGTAAGTGAATTGCAGGCCCTCGTGTCTGATCCCCCTTACACTAGGTTCTACAAGAATAGGGTAGTCCTACGGACTCACCCAAAATTTCTTCCAAAAGTGGTCTCCCCTTTTCACATCAATCAGGAGGTGGTACTTCCAACCTTCTTTCCCAGACCACACTCCAGCCGAGCTGAAACGGTCCTCCATACCCTGGACTGTAGAAGGGCTCTGAACTTCTACCTTGACCGTACGCGGGAGCACCGTAAAGCTGCTCAGCTTTTTGTGTCTTTTGACCCCAATAAATTGGGGCTCCCGGTCTCCAAGCGTACTCTGTCCATCTGGGTTGCGGACTGTATCTCTTGGGCTTATGGGGCAGCCGGACTCTCCTTGGAAGGTCGAGTCACGGCTCATTGCGTTCGGGCAAAGGCTACGTCAGTGGCTTACCTCCGCTCTGTTCCGCTGGCAGACATCTGCCGGGCCGCTACTTGGTCTTCGAGCCAGACTTTTGCGGTCCATTACTGTCTCGAGAGCGAGTCCCGTAGGGACAGTGCTTTCGGACAGGCAGTCCTCCGTAATCTCTTTGAGGTCTGAGCAACTCCTACCCTCCATCCCGGATGTGGGCTACCGGTGGGTGATAATTCAGCGAAGATTCTATCCTTCTGTGCTGCTGAGCTAGAGGGAGCTCTTTTTTGTGCTTAGGATCTCCGGTAGCCTTGAGCTTGGGAGTCCCATAAGTGAGGACTGACTTCCTGCTTGGTCCTGGAGAAAGCGTAGTTACTCACCTGTAACAGGTGTTCTCCAGGAGCAGCAGGAATCAGTCCTCACTACCCTCCCTCCTCCCCTTGGAGTTGCAATCGTCTGCTTATGTTCTTTTTGCAAATTTTTATGCTGTCTTTTTTTAGCTATGTCATCTGACTGGCTAAGATGGCACCCTCGGGCGGGAAGACGACCGCGCATGCGCGCTGCAATTCCCAAAGGCTTTCTTTGAAAGCTGGGGAAAATTGCTCCGCGAGGGCTCCGTCGGCGCCGACGTCACCCATAAGTGAGGACTGATTCCTGCTGCTCCTGGAGAACACCTGTTACAGGTGAGTAACTACGCTTTCTTCATTTTGGTTTTCATAAATGGTCCATAGAATACCTTCTTATTTGTAATATGGGGCAAATAGAAGGATAGTGGTAGAAACAGTGTTGAGTAAAAGGCACAGTAGGGAGCTGGTGTTAGTTTAAGCTTTAAAATTTAACCTGTGCCCTTAATTTTTTTGCAGGGTAGAATTATCCAACAGTAAAAACAGATAGCTTTTTTGTGTTTCAGGGCTCTCATCTGGAGCTTTGATATTCCCTTTAAAGTTATACAAGCTGGATGGCCACTGGCACTTACATGGATAGGTTATATGAAGAACAGATGAATTTTACTGCTATCTGTAAGCCCTGCCCCTGGAAGACACTTCAAGTCCATCTCAATTCTATACTGAAAACATTGACTATCTAACAACTCATATGGCCAAAATTATCCATATGTGCCCAAAACGTTTTGAAAAACAAATTCCTTATGCGATCGGCAGTACTGCATAAGGATATTTAAAGATATATAAATACTCACTGCCTTTGACCTTTGAAATCTCAGCTCACCTAATTCTATTCACTCCTTTCTCTGGAACCTGTGAAAATTCAGCAAAATAATATGCAGCTGCTGCTTAACCAGCCAATCTTGCCCCTGGGGTCTGTGTGTGCTACCCAGACTCAGATTTGAAGAATCTTCTTATACCTGCAAGATCCTTTCAGAGGTCTGTAGGCAAACATGATAGAATCAGATTGCTCTAATCTCTTTGGAAGTCCCTAGTCACACATTTTGCCTCTGTGATCTGTCCTCCAAATCAGTGATTATATAAGAGTGGTTTCATTTTCTGACAGAATTCAATTACAGTATATGCCATATTGTGCAGCAACATGCAGCAAGAAAAGACAAGAAGTGCTGCAATGACGCATGCAAGGAAGTAGAATCAGAAACTATTAGAGGAAGATCAAGATCGACTTTCCTAAAGCTACGAGAGTTTAAAGAAAAAGTTCCATCTTTGAATTGGAATGCTACAGTATGCTCAAGGATCCATGTTGAATGATGCCAAGAAGATCAAGAAAAGGTGGAAAGAATATACAGAGTCTTCATATCATAAAGATCAAGTGGACCAACAGTCGTTTCAACCTGCACCTTATGATCAGGAACCATTGATGATGAAAGAAGAAGTTGAAGCAGCATTGAAAGCCTTATCAAAGAACAAAGCATTGAAGTATTACAACAATCAGATGCAGCTGTTATCATACTCACAAGGCTCTGTCAGGAAATTTGGAAGACAACATCATAGTCAACTGAAGCTGTTTATACTGATACCTAAGAAAGGTGATCTGACTGACTCTGGAAATTATTGCACAATCGCTCTGATTCCACATGCCAGTAAGATTATACTCAAGATTATTCAGCAGAGACTACAACCATACCTGGAATGAGAACTGCCTGAAGTGCAAGCAGGTTTCAGGTAAGGGCAAGGAACGAGAGACATCATCACGGATGTGAGATGGATCCTTGAAAAGATAAAAGTATGCCAAAAGGATATCTATATGTTTTATTGACTACAGCAAGGCTTTTGAATGTCTAAAACATGAGAAACTTTGGGCCACATTAAGAAGCATGGGTATACCAGAACACCTGATAGTTCTCTTGCAAAACCTTTACATTGATCAAGAAGCAACAATTCGAATGGAACAAGGAGAAACAGAATGGTTTAAAATCAGCAAAGGTGTTCGACAAGGCTGCATACTTTCCCCCTATCTATTTAATTTATATGCAGAACAAATCATCAGAGAAGTAGGATTGTATGAAGGCAGAGGTGTGAAGATTGGTGAAAGACTCATCAATAGCCTTCGCTATGCAGATGATACCACATTACTGGTTGAAAGTGAGGACTATCTGAAATATTTGCTTCTCTAGATCAAGGAACATAGCCTTAAAAAGGGCCTGCACTTTAGCGTAAAGACAAAGATCCTGACAACTGGAAAAATCAATAAGTTAATCATTGATGGAGAAGAAATTGAAATAGTTGACAACTCTGATCTATTTGGATCAACAATCAATAAAGAAATGACAAGCAGTCAAGAAATCAGATGACACATTGCTCTTGGCAGAATGACTATGAAGGACCTAGACAAGATTCTCAAGAGCAGAGATGTTATGAAAGATTCAACTTGTTCAAGCCATGGTATTTTCAATAACGTCACATGGATGCGAAAGTTGAACAGTGAAAAAGATAGACAGGAAGAAAATTGAAGCCTTGAATTATCGTGCTGGCGACGAATACTGTGTATACCATGGACTGTTTGAAGAACAAGCTAGTCAGTACTAGAGACAATCAAACCTAAGCTTTCTTTAGAAGCTCAGATGACAAAACTTCGACTTTCATACTTTGGACACATCATGCAAAGAGAGAGATCGTTACAGAAAGACCTCATGCTTGGCAAAGTTGAAGATCATCATAAAAGAGGAAAGCCAGCAATGAGATAGATCGATACAGTAGCAGCAGCTATGGGTGCCACTTTATCAACAATGAGCTGCCTGACTGAAGACAGAACACAGTTTAGGTCAACTATCCAGAGGGTCTCCATGAGTTGACATAGACTCGACAGCACTTAAAAATAACAACAACATTTGCCATAATCAGCCTCCGGTTCATAAATTTTCTACTGCACTTCTGCTGTTCATGTGTTCATCTGATTGATTTTCTCAGTTGGGCCGTCTCTGGAGTCTTTAATATTATAGGTATCCTCAGAAAACTGTGATTTGTTCAACGAGCTTTCTGATCAGCCTCCATAGTCCTTGGCCTAGAGAGTGAAGAACTAGCTGATGAGGTGCTGATCTTGACTGCATCTGACAATTTTGTAATAGTGATCTGCTTCATCTATCCTGAGTCCTCCATTGGATGTTGTCCCGAAGGACATTGATGACCACAAAACTAACCAAACAAGAACAAGTGGCCACACACACACAAACCCAAAAAAATGCCACAAAAAAGCTGGGATACACTGAGAAAAATTATTAAAGGGACCTCAGCAGGTGGCGATTACACAGTATAATAACGCTGAGCACATGACATTTTCAATCTAATCATTGACCCATATGCAATCCATTTTTTAATAGATTTTTTTTCCCAAAATACAGTCTAAAATTCATTTAATAAACATAGAGTGCATTTATCTGAAAGGTGTTCTGAGCAGCAACGCAGACACAAAATTAAAGCATTTTGCCAGTTAAGATGATTAATTGAGCTGTTGGTTGGAGCTTAAGAAGTTGACTTCCTCCTTTGATAGTGCCCCCATCTCGTTTATGCACAAGATTTTGTTTGCAAAGTTTTTAAATTAGTTTTTTCCTTGACAGAAGTTGCCGAAAGTGAAAAATTTGGGAAAAAATGCTCTGTTTCAAAATTGAACAAACTAACTTGTGGTACTTTTAAATAAAAATGCTGTACAAACCTCTGGCCTGTAGTCTTTTCCTGTACTCCTTTTAAGTACTTAGAAGTATAGTATAGGAATATAGACTCAAGGACATTGCAAAGGGGTGGGCAAAATGGGGAACTGCCCTGAGCTCTAAAGCTAGGGAGTTGGGTGCCACTCTGTGCCTTTTGAGTCAATCTGCATGCATGTGAGCCTACAAGGGAAGAGGTGCTGAAAGCAAATCTTGCCAGGCTTGCTGATTTGGCCAGTGGCTACCTTCCATATACTAGATTAAAATGCATGTAAGGTTCAATAAGATGCATATCACGTAGTATTATTGATAATGGTATACTTATTCTGTACTCATAGGAGACCTTCTGGTGAGTCCTGGTCAACCAAAATTAAGAATTCCAATTTCTCAGATTGCGCCTGACCTAGTATTGGCTGATTTGCCAAGAAATATTATGCTGAATAGTGAAGAGCTGGAATTAGACCAATCTCCTGAATGTCTGTTGGGTAAGAATATTTTTTTGCAATTGATATGATTTATGTGGAATCACTGATGACATGAAAGACTTATTTGGGCCGATCTTCAAAGGGACGTACATGTTGGCCACCAGATTGTCAACGCATAATTCCCCTATACATCGATTTTCAAAAATGATGTGGATTGTATTAGGTCATTTAAATTGCTAAATGGTCTGATACTGTCCATATAATTGTGGATTAGGAGAGGAGTGAAGGTGTTACCATAAATTATTCATTTAGCGGTGATATTCCACTATTAAATGGATAATTTATGTATTTAGTCTAAATAGCAGACCTCAACTAAATGGATAGTGCCAGCGTGCAGTCATCAGTCAATGTACATATTCAGCATTACTGCCTATATGGATAGCAGTGCTGAATACATGGTTTAAATTAAGGGGCCCTTTTACTAAGGTTTGTTATGCATTTAATGGGCACTTCAGCATGTATTAAGCACTTCTGTGGGCCTGTGGTAATTTTGTTATTACACAGGTGAGGCAATTACCCCACATTGTGCAGTGGCGTGGGATGTGGGCAAGTTGGGGCAAAGAGTGGGCTTTGACTGTACACTGTGATTAAATAAGCGTCTGTGTGAACTAATTGTCAGTGTTATAGCATGGGTATGCCGACTGCCACCTCAATAGGTGGTGCCAGGTGCATGCATGGTAATTGATAAGGCCAAAACATGCACTAAGGGGCTTGTCTGCACAGTAACTGTCAGGCACATACTGACCATACCCTCGACAATTACTGTGGTGCAATGGCATCTAATGTATGTTGATTTGGACTCAAAATGCATATTAGAGGCAAAAAAATATCACACTTTAAAAAAAAAAAAAAAAAGGGCCTCCAAATGATAACTGGAAATGTGGCTTCTTGTGTTTGTTTTAAAAGGATTGTTCGTTTTTTGTTTGCAAAAAGCTATTGGTCATCTTGTTTGATTCACCGTAAAAATTCTTGGTTTCAGTCTTAACTTGCATTGAAAATATGTAATTTAAAGACATTCATTCAAATTAGCTAATCACTAGCAAGCACACTGACCAACACCAGCGAGTCAAAAAGAAATTATCATCATAGTGGCTTCATTCCGAAGGGGAAAAACCAGCTTGCATTATACAAAAAAACAATACTTTTTACTGTCATTTGAGACACCTGTTGGGTAACACTGCCAGTAATTTCCCTTTGAAAATAAGCTTGCAGTCCTACGGGTACAATGTATTTATGGGACCGTATGCTTCTTGGAAAGTTTCATTATTGCCCTCAATATTTTAAAAATCTGCTGTATTTCTTTAAGGAAAATCCTTGCAATCCCTTTTTCCATTTTTAGTTTTATTTCATTTCTGAGAAGGTACTAATGTTTAAAAAAATTGAAAACTCCTGCTACATAGCCACTCCCACCAATATGAATCTAAACTTGGCACTTCAGAGAGTCCTTCATACATACACATACACTAGTTTGGTAGTAAGGTTCATGACTGTCATGGTATGTGCAAAACTATGTATTTATTTAACTAGGCTTATATACCACTTTTCTAGCAGTCAAAGCGGTGTACATTCAGAAACTGAATACTGTATATATTTTTCCCTTGTCCCCGAAGGGCTCACAATCTGTTTTTGTACCTGAGATAATGGAGAGTTAAATGGCTTGCCCAAAGCCACAAGGAGCACCTGTGGGACTAGAAAGCCCCAGTCCTTCCAGCCCAAAGTTGCTGTCCTCTAGCAGGATTTGAACCCCAGCCCAAGGTTACTTGCCCCAACCACTAGGCCACTCCTCCCTCTAAAACTAACCCATTTGGAGAAATTGCCCCCGAGAGGGGAAATTTCACATAGCCATAGATTGCAAGGCTTGCAAAACTGACAGGAGAACCTACGTAGTGGAATGTGATATTGACCAAGTACTTCCATACTCTTAATGGCAGAGTTGGGGAAATATCTACTGGCTGACCTTAGTGATGGTGGCATTGTCCAGAGTAGACAGGGCCTATTGCTAAGTTTGTGACAGAGTCCTTTCTGACTGTTGCTGCCTGTTTAATTTTGGCCTTATTCCTAATATCTCTCGAGTTCATCCAGAGGCCCTTGCTGTCATGGTTATTTTGGAAGATGGCTCTCAATTTGTGACAAATGCCCTGCCAGAATTTTTTGCCTTGTAGTAGGATGTGACTTTCTTGGAGCTGAGTTCTTAAAAAAACAAAAAAACAAAAAAAAAACTTTAAACTTCTCCTGGTGCAAAGCTGTCCTTCCTGAGAATTGCTTCTCTCTTGGCAGCCATTGTTATGGAATTGGCTGAGACTATATGCAGCGAGCTTGACCACTGGACTGGAGGGCAAGCCCGAGGCGAGCTACAGGAGAATGGACTAGGATCCCTGGGAGGATACGGGAACGGTCCAGTCGGATGAGGTAGAGGATCAGGATGTGGAGGCAGACTTAGTGATGGAGCCCGCAAAACTGGTGGAAGGAGAGACTTCCCAGTGGATGAATCACATATATTGCGGGAATTCCATTGGGAAGAATTGGTAGCATTGATTTCCCAGTCCTTAAAGACTTTGAACATGACTGCAGGGATACTAGTAGAGAACAAGCCTCTCAAAGATCCCTTATTCCAGGCAGTGAGGAAGGCACAGTCTGTGTTTCCTCTGCATCGCTTGATCAAGCAGATGATTCAGGATGAATGGGATGTCCTGGAGGCCGGCCTTAACGGGACATGAACCATAACACAGCTTTATCTGCTTTCGGACCATGAGAGGGACCTTTTACTCTCCTAAGGTGGACGCGCCAGTTTCTGAAGTCACTAAGAAGCCCACTATTCTGGTAGAAGGTGGCATGGTACTCAAGGATGTGCAGGATATGAAGCTGGAGACCCTGCTGAAGCAGACATTTGATATCAATGCCATGTCGTTGTGGCGCCTTTGTTGCATGGGCATGTTTGCGCTTGGCTCAAGGCATCTTGGTGGCAACAGGAGATTCCTCCCCACCTCCGCTGGATGTGGCTAAGTTGAAGGTCAGGGCTGTCTGTTTAGCAGATGCCTTTTATGATCTTATCAGGAGCATGGCTAAATGTATGGCATTTGTCGTGTCCGCCAGGCGATACTTATAGCTGAGGAAATGGCCGGCTGATGTTTCTCCTAAATCTTGCTTGAGTAGGCTCAGGATAAGCTCTAGTTCAGGGAGGCATTGGAGATGTTGGTGAAGGATTTGGGGGAGTCAAAAGGCGGCAGACTCCCCGAGGATAAACAGAAGTCAGTTTGCTTGTTGGCACCAGTGCGAGTCCTGTCTTGGGATTTTTGCTGTTTTCGAGCAGTGAGGGGTGCTTTCCAGCGAGGGGACAGGTGTTTCAAGGATTTTGCGGGTCTGGTCAAGGTTTTTGCTCCTCATCTGCTGCTGTCACCAAGAAGCTCTAATGAAGCGAGGGGTGCCTGGGTGGAGGTAGTTCCCGTGGGGGGGGGGGGCAGGGATGCGGCTAGGATAGTTTTACCCCGCCTAGGTTCAGATCACCTCCACCCAATGGGTGCTGGAGGTCATCAGAGAGGGCTGTGCTTTCGAGTTCACCCTCCTGCTCTTGGAGGCTTTTGTCCAGTCTCCATGCAAATTGCAGTGGTGCAGGAGACAAATGGTTTTGCGAATTCCATGTTGTGGAGGAGATACCATTCGACCAGTGTGCATCGGGTCGATACTCCATATATTTGTGGTTCCCAAAAAGGAGGGGGCCTTCAGGCTCATCTTAGACCTAAAGTATGTAAATCAGTGCCTCAGGGTGCCCCAGTTTCACCTGGAGACACTCCAGTCATTGTGGCCATCAGACAAGATGAGCTCTTGACCTCGCTGGATCTCACAGAGGCCTACCTGCATGCTCCCATTAGGCCAGAGCACCAGCGGTTTCTGCAGTTCACAGTACCAATGGGGCATTTTCAGTTCAGGGTGTTGCTCTTTGGCCTCGCAACCACCCCCGCACTTTCATCAAGGTCATGGTAGTGGCTGTGGCCGCTATCCGGCAGGAAGGCATTCTAGTTC
Source organism: Ichthyophis bannanicus (assembly GCA_033557465.1). NCBI lineage: Eukaryota > Metazoa > Chordata > Amphibia > Gymnophiona > Ichthyophiidae > Ichthyophis > Ichthyophis bannanicus. Next base: position 112,928,199 of record CM066038.1, on the reverse strand, counting down.
ACAAGTACCTGGATGATTAGCTCATTTGGGCAAAAAATGCAGTCGAGAGAAAAAGAGCCACGGCCAGGGTGGTCCAGTTTCTCCAGAGCCTCGGATGGATCATCAATTTGGTCAAGAGCCGGCTTCAGCTGACACAGGAGTTGGTGTACCTGGGGTCCCAATTCCAGACATGCAAGGGCAGGTGTCCTTGCTGTCGGGACCGCATGCTCAAGATTCAGAAGCAGATCCAGGAGTTTCTCAGGATGAAGCCCCCCATGGCGTGGCATTACCTTCAAGTGTTAGGGTCGATGGCAGCAGCCATCGAGTTGGTTCCATGGGCGTGAGCCCACATGAGACCCTTGCAGAGGGCTCTGTTGCGCAGATGGATGGTGCATCTTTACCCGTTGGAGAAGCAGTTGCCCTGCCTTGCATCGGCGAAGGTGACTCTCTGTTGGTGGCTGTAGAAAGACAACCTTTTGGCAAGGATGCCACTGGAGGCTCCCAGTTAGGTCCCTCTTACCACCAATGCCAGTCTGTCGGGATGGGGGATGCATTGCAAGACTCAGTGCAGGGGTCCTGGTCTCAGGAGGAGGCTGCTTGGTCCATCAACCGGTTGGAATTGAGAGCGGTGTTCTTGGCGCTTCAAGAGTTCAGCAGTGGGAAAAGGCGGTAAGAGTATTCTTGGACAATGCCACCCTGTAGCCTACATAAATCAGCAGGGAGGCACAGGCATTGTTTGACTGGAAGGAGAGAGAGCCCCGTTGTTGGAATGGATGGAGCAGAACTTGCAAGCCCTGTCAGTGGCTCTTGTGGCCGGCAGGGAGAATGTAGCAGCAGACTACTTCAGCCGTGTGCATGTGGATCCCAGAGAGTGGACGGTGAATGAGGCGGTGTTTGCGCAGTTGGTGAGGCGCTGGGGGCTGCTAATCATGGATCTTATGGCGACCTTCGAATCAGCGAAGGCAAGCCGGTTTTATAGTTGGAGAAGAGAACGGATGTTGGAAGGTCTTGACAGGTTGGCCCAGAGAGGGGCTCCTCTGTGTTCCATCTATGAGCACTCATCGGGCGAGTGGTGCAATGGATAGAGGTGCATCACGGACTGGTCATCCTGATAACTCCAGATTGTCCACACAGACCGTGATATGTCAATCTGGTCTGTCTGGTGGCCTTGGCGTCTGCGGCTTGGTTGGATCTATTGGTGTAGTGCCCTATTCGGATGCCTCAAGTGGATCTCTTTTTGCTTACAGCATGGCTCTTGAGAGGACTTGGTTAAGGAAACGAGGCTACTTGGTTCAGGTAATCATGACCTTATTGAAGGCGTGCAAATGCTCCACTATGCTCTCCTATATATGGATTTAGAGAGTCTTTGAGGATTGGTGTGAAGGGCAGGGTTGTTGGCCTTGACTGCCTCCATGCCAGAGGTGCTGACTTTTCTTCAGGCAGGTCTGGAGAAGGGCCCGGTGTGTCGTTCGCTGCGAGTACAGGTTATGGCTTTAACCTGCTACCATGGTAGGGTAAAGGGTGTGTCTCTTGTGGCCCACCTGGATGTGGTCTGCTTCCTGCGAGTGGTGAATAAGGTGCGCCCTCCGTTGAGGTTCTTAGTCCCACTTTGGGACCTCAATCTGGTGATGATGGTATTGACGAAGGCATCGTTCGAGCCGCTGTCGGTTTGTACTTGGAAGGACTTGACCTTGAATACTGTGTTTTTGGTTGCGATTTGTTCGGCCAGCAGAATTTCCAAGCTTCAGGCATTATCATGTTGGGAGCCCTTCCTCTCCATATCCAAGGAGAAGATAGTTCTCCATCCAGTACCACCTTTCTTGCCCAAAGTACACTCAGATTTTCGTGTTAATCACTCGATAATGCTGCCAGTTTTCTCGGGGGCGGGCGAGACCCCAGAAGACTTCCCAACTACAGTTCTTGGATGTGCACCAGGTTCTTCGGTGTTATTTATGGAGTACAGAAATCAAGACCACCTGTTGTCCTGTTCGGAGGGCCACATAATTGGGAGGCAGCTTCCAAGGCCTCCATTTCCAGATGGGTGAGAGAAATCATTTTATCAGCCTATTCATTGCGGAGATGGCAGTGCTCACAGGTTTGAGGGCTCATTCAACGAGAGCCCAGGCTGCGTCGTGGGCAGAAGCTAGTTTGATTCTCTCAGTGGAGATCTGTAGGGCGGTGACATGGTTGTCCTTGCATACCTTTGTGAAACACTATCACTTAGATGTGCAGACGGCAGAGGATGCGATGTTCAGGTTGGCGGTGTTACAGGCCAGACTCGCGGATCCCTCCCCATGTTATTACTGTTATGATACATCCCATAGGTTGGGAGTGGACTGTAGAGACAATAAGGAAGGTGAAATTAGGCCTTACCTGCTAATTGGTTTTCCTTGAGTACCTCCAGTCCAGTCCCAGACCCTCCCTGATTCTGTGTCTGTACCTTGACTGATGGCAATCCCGGGCCTGAAATAATCCATTCCATGGTAGAGGTCCGGGAGGTGTAGGACAGCCATTGGTGGCATGGAACTTCTTGGACAGTGCCAAGTTCTTCTCCTTGTTCTGCAGGGGTGTGGTTCCCATGAGGACAAGGGCGTGAGGCTTCCTCGCCAGAAGAGTTGAAAGGAGGAATGACTGACAGGTCCCTTTGTCCCCTGTTGGAGGTTCGCCTTGGTAGGTAAGTGTCTTTCCTTAATTTGGGGGAGGATTTCTCTCTGCCTCTTTAGGGGGATGTAGTTCTAGGACGCCATTGAAAAGTGCTATTCTTATTTGTTGCTCCTGTGAGTTTGCTTTCTCAATAGGATACTGGGGGCTGGTAGGTGATGCCAACTGCCTAAGTGTGCTGATGTCATGATTTTTGACATGCTCAGTCTCCAAGCTCCTGGAAAGGTGTGACAACCCATAGGTTGGGACTGGACTGGACTGGAGGTACTCAAGGAAAGCCAATTAGCATGTAAGGCCTAATTTTGCCTTTGGCTAGAAAAATATAAGAAACTTATCAGAAGCACTTATCTGGATAGCAGCAATTTATGTGGTTAGCTATCTGGGTAGTAGGCTGAATATTGCTGCTATACAGATAGCTGTACTGTTCACCTCTCCATCTGGATATTCTACACCCCAGCCATCTGGAACTCCCTACCTCTCGATCTAAGAGCCATAGATGTACTAGCAGATTTCTATAAGAAACTAAAAACTCATCTCTTCCTAGAATCCTATGGCACAGATCCCCAACATGCTAGCTGTCAAGGATGTCAATAGTACGGGTACATTTAACGCCTCCTCAGTAGAAGGAATTCTGTGCAGCTGCACTATCAATATGTATTAATGTGCCATTGAAACACATCAACTCAACCATGTCAAACCAAAACCCCACTGACCACATGCCCACCACACCAAAGCAATCCCCCGCTGTCCCACTGCATCATCCATAGCACCACCACCTGCAACATTCCCAACCATCCACAGAAGAGCATCAAAACCTGCACAAGACTGCACCCACACAAGATTCCAATAGGACATCAAAGAAAGACCATTACTCATGCCTCTGTATATAAGTTATCATAGCCAATCCAGGCTGGTTCTAAACTGTTATTGTTTTCATTATCATTACCTATCAGTTCATGGATACCTTACGTTGTTCAGTTGTACCTAGTTCACTGTAAATTGTTTGACGTGTAGAAAAATTATATTAAAAAAAAAGAGGTAAATAAATAAATATTCTGTGCTAGCCACTATCCGGATACTTGACAGTGAATATCTAGATGTATTTTGGTTACTGCAGTTGCAGCATTTTAAAAAACTCATTGACCACAGCAGTTGACTAGTAGTCTTTAAGAGTAATTTTATAAAGTTGTGCCTAGTTAGCATGTGTTTTTAGGAGCCTATGTAACACCTTTTTATAAAGTAAAGTATACTCGAACCTGCCTTTATAAAATACTGATGTGAGTGGCATAGAGTGTGCTATAACGTAAGGTGCAATCTCTTACACCAGCCCCAGAGCTGGTGTGAATGGCCATTTTTTCATCTAGATAACCAAAAACTTCTCAAGGGGCAAAAAAATAATAGAAAAAAACACAGGTACAACCCCAATCAAAAAATTGAAAAAAAATTGAAAAAACTGCCCGTCCGCCAGTAACGGAGGAAAAAAGACCTCAGTATCTCCCTGCATAAACAAATAACAGGAATCAAGTCTGTCGGTAGACGCCCAGACGTCTAAAGCACCAACACAGACTGAGAATTACATCAATGGTCATAAAAAAACCTCCAGCCGACCCAAAAAAGCAGGTGGCAACCAGCAGGCTTTCAGGCAGTTAAAGTGCTGCCGTCCCAAACACTAACATTAAACAGTAAAGAAAAAGCTCCGGACACTTATCTTTTTTGCATGGTGATGACAAGCTGATTATAACAGTCACGAGCTGATGTAGATGGTGAAGATAAAGATGCATGAATAGAGATGAAGGTGCAGATGAACAAAATCAATATGCAGGATCCCAGATGATAGAGGGCTCCGACATCTGATGTTTCGCCGTTATGGCTTCTTCAGGGAGCAAAAATTCACTTATCACCGGGCAGACCTTAGGACTCAAATGAACGGAGCGCCGGAACAAAAAAGCCTGTAGGCTGGGTTTAGGAAAAATAATGAGCTCATTATTTTTCCTAAACCCAGCCTACAGGCTTTTTTGTTCCGGCGCTCCGTTCATTTGAGTCCTAAGGTCTGCCCGGTGATAAGTGAATTTTTGCTCCCTGAAGAAGCCATAACGGCGAAACATCAGATGTCGGAGCCCTCTATCATCTGGGATCCTGCATATTGATTTTGTTCATCTGCACCTTCATCTCTATTCATGCATCTTTATCTTCACCATCTACATCAGCTCGTGACTGTTATAATCAGCTTGTCATCACCATGCAAAAAAGATAAGTGTCCGGAGCTTTTTCTTTACTGTTTAATGTTAGTGTTTGGGACGGCAGCACTTTAACTGCCTGAAAGCCTGCTGGTTGCCACCTGCTTTTTTGGGTCGGCTGGAGGTTTTTTTATGACCATTGATGTAATTCTCAGTCTGTGTTGGTGCTTTAGACGTCTGGGCGTCTACCGACAGACTTGATTCCTGTTATTTGTTTATGCAGGGAGATACTGAGGTCTTTTTTCCTCCGTTACTGGCGGACGGGCAGTTTTTTCAATTTTTTTTCAATTTTTTGATTGGGGTTGTACCTGTGTTTTTTCCATTTTTTCATCTAGACATGAAACGCCACATAAGCAGCGTAGTCAAAGCCATCTACTTCAAAATCCGCTCCCTCAAACACCTACGCTCCCTGCTGGACCCAGACGATTTCCGTACCATATATCAAGCGCTGATCCTGCCGCATTTTGACTTTGCAAATGCCATCTTACAAGGTCTCCCCCAATCCACACTAACCCCCTTACAGCTGGCCATGAATGCCGCAGCTAGGGTCCTCTACGGTGCATCCAGAAACGACCACGTGACTCCTATTCTCAAACAACTGCACTGGCTACCAATTCACGGGAGAATCACCTTCAAATCCCTTTTATTAGCATTTAAGGCAATCAAAGGCACCTCATCCCTCTCACTCACGAATCTAATCCACATGGTCCCCCCCAACAGATCAAGAAGAACATCAGCTGTAAACTTGCTAGCTATACCAAAGGCTTCGACAAAGTCCAACACGAACACCACAAACAGGGCATTCAGTTTTTATGTCCCAAAATGCTGGAACACCCTACCCCCCGACATTAGAGCCATTACCAATCTATATCAGTTCAGGAAGGCTCTCAAAACATACCTTTTCTGCCAATACTTCCCAGACGGCAACTGAACTAGATATCCCCTCCAAGAAATGACCCAATCTAGAAATGCCCTCACACTGCAGTGTAGATAGATTATGTAAATAGTTAACCCAGTTATCCAAGTTTGTACTCCTGTTCAATGTAAAACCTGACAGTTTGTCATTATGGTCGTTGTTGTTATGATGTAAACCGCGCTGATTCTAAATAGCGCGGTATATAAGAAACTGTAATAAATAAATAAAATAAATATCTACTTTTTAAAGTATGTGTGCAAATTAGAGTGTTATGTAATCAATGCACACACTTTCTGATATCGTCCACGCTTCACGCAAATGTTGCCTACAGTGAAAATGTTGTTAAGTGCTGTCAAGTCGGTGTCGACTCATGGCGACCCTTTGTCCTAAATTGTGTTTGGTCTTCAGTCAGGCGGCTCATTGTTGACAGACTGGTACTCCTAGCTGCCGTTATTGTATTGATCCATCTCATTGCTGGCCTTCCTCTTTTGCATTGACCTTCTATCTTGCCAAGCATGATGTCTTTCTTTAATGAATCTCTCTCTTTGCATGATGTGTCCAAAGTATGAAAGTCGAAGTCTTGTCATCTGAAAATATATACCATGAAATTAACATGCATACTTTCACACAAAGTGGTATTCTATAAGAGTCCATTAGTGCACATAATGACCACTTATGCACATAAATGACTAAAATACCATCATTTGTGCAAGTTCTAACCACCTAAAAACCAGGCAGCAGCTTATAAAATTACCCTCTTAATGTATTAGGACAAAAAAGAAGACAAAAAAGATACATTTGTGGCCAACAAGGAAGTTGCTATTTTGAAGACTGTAATTGAAACTGTTACTTTAAAGGAGTTTGTTTTATGTCTTGATAGGTGATGGAGGATTTGGGTCTGTCTATCGTGCATCTTATCAAGGAGATGATGTAGCTGTTAAGATTTTTAACAGGCACACTTCTCCCAGGCTCTTAAGACAGGTAAGACATTTTCTTTTCTGTTTTTGAGGTTGCGTTGCCACTTCATTTCTGGTCAGATGCAGGCAGAACCAATCCTGGTTTTGCCTTGCTTCATGTATTGGTATGTATTTCAGATTTTTTTATTGCTTTACTTAAGAAATTCAAACCAACAGTTCCAAGCATGCAATGGGATGAAACCAGGATTGGATCAACCTGTTTGGTGAACCTGAGCTGAAGTGGCATCCCTGATTTGAAGCTTTTTGTAAGTTAATATTCTGTTTAGCAAGTTGATAAAGCCAGTAATTTCATTGCCATGGTAATTCTGTATTAGAGATATGCAGGTGTTTAAAATGATATAAAAAATGCTGCTGACATTTTCTGTTTTATGCCATTTTTGAATGAAACCTCCCTGAAATGTTGTCCTTTATCTGTTGTTAATAGCATATACTTAGTGTACATTACTGAGCAATAGCGAGTGTCATTGAATGATAGTGTGCACTAGTCACACTTTCTACCTGTAAAACATACTTTATATTTGGAAAATGCTTTATAAAATTATTCCTTAGTATGTCGTGAGTAGAGAACTAGGTGGATTATGGTGGAGGATGAGCGTGGACTGCACAGTCAGTACACTGTACTTGTCATGCTAGCTGTCAAGGCTGCCAATAGTACGGGTGCATTTAACGCCTCCTTGGTAGAAGGAATTCTGAGCAGCTGCACTATCAATATGTATTAATGTGCCATTGAAATAGATAAAAGCCCCATAGTCCCTCCCCATCAGCAGCCCCGACTCCCAATCAACATTTTGACACCCTCCTGGAAGCAACATCTGCATGTTCCTTATTTGGCAGCTTGACCCAGCATTGGTATTTTGAGACTACTGCTAGGGGGTCAGGGCTACCATTTTGAACCCTGGCAGCAACAGGGCAGTAGCATCCCAGGATCACTCATGCCCTGCAACTAACTTACCAGTGAAACCCCTGGTAAATTCCAGGAGGGAATGGGCGGAGGAGGGGCTGCATTTGCTAATGCTGGTTAGGGCAGTGGGTCTTTCTGCTGATGAGGGGGAGTTGGGTTTTGATTGGGGGGATCGTGTGTCTTTTTTTATTTATTTTTTATTTTTCACATTGTGCCGCATTTCATGCGTCTGCAGGTAGCATGGATGCGTTTATCACGCTAGCTGCCAATGCATTTCCATCTGCCCTGGGACGTATATGCATGGCAGATGGTAGGCACATCCCCAACATTTCCTACATATGCTTTGCACTTGCCACGTGTTATTTTTTGTACTTAATGCCCTGTAGTGAACAGGCCCCTTGTGCATTTTGTCAGCTTTCAGCTATTTGATACTATGGTTATGGTTATGGTAATTTTATTTGATAAACCGCCTTTCTGGAACAAACAAAGCGGTGTACAATATACAAATTAAGGAAAAGGCTTGGAGCCAGAGAAGTGGAAAGGAAATTACAATAATCTTATGAGAAAAGAAAGAGAGGAGAGACAGGACAAGACAAGAAGTGGATACACACATAAAGGGGAGAGAATCTAAGGCGGGTCACACAAGGGGGAGGGAAGGCCAAATGCTGTGGAAAAGAGGTGAGTTTTCAGGTCTTTTTTGAAAGTGTTATGATTGGGTTCGAGGCGGAGGGATGAGGGAAGTGAGTTCCACAGGGCAGGCCCTATGAAAAAAAAAGCAGAAGATCGTGTAAATTGCAGATGGGCGAGGGAGGGTGAAGGAAGGGTGAGGCGATTAAGGTGAAAAGAACGGGATGTGTGCCTGGGGGTGTGGAAGGATATGAGATCGGCTAAGTTTTGTGGAGTAAATAGCAAATCATGGAGGCAGCTCCTTTAAATCCCTCACTCAAGCTTCTGCACTTCTGCACTTTGGAGTAAGTCAGGCTGATATGAAAGCAAATAATTTAGGGATGATTCTAGTATATTTTACTAATACAAAGAATGACATTGATATATTCAATCTTTCAAGAAGTTCACAATCAGCCCTTTCAATTAGGGAGAAAATGTTCGTGTCCTAACAAAATTAATAAGAGGATAGGATAGCAGATCATGACGGATGGCATAGGATGAAATTGACTTAGGTTTGTATGGGTTTTTTAGAAAGTTTTTAAATCATGGCAAGGCTGCTGTCCAGCCTTATACCTGTAGGAGGGATGGAAGTTGTTACATAGGGGTTTCGTTCCAAAGGATTTAGGTGCCTAACCTAGAGAGTTAGGAGCCTAAATTTAGGTACCTAATTTCAATAGGAAACGAAACTTAGAGATGTAATTTGTAGATGGCTGCAAGGCAGAGTTAGGTTGGAAAAGTAATGTACAGTAGGTGCGTAGCACTGATTTTCAGCACTAAGCACTAATGTAGGAAACTGAATCTGAGCAGATATATTGCAGCTTTAAATGTACATATCTAAATGTAGGGAACTTTCAGCTGATTATTTAGATCCCTAAATTTAGAGGACTATAATTTAGCAAACTAATTTAGGAAATGAGCACTTTCTGAAAATTGATCCCAGGTGTTTGAATGTTTGATGTACCAATTTGAAGGCTTATAAATTGTCATAAGAACATAAGATGTGCCATAGTGGGTCAGACCAAGGGTCCATCAAGCCCCCAGTATCCTGCTTCCAACAGCAGTCAATTCAGGTCACAAATACCTGTCAGATTCCAAAAAGGTATACAGATTCCATGCTGCTTATCCCAGGGGCAAACAGTGGATTTCTCTTGTTCTCGTATAATAATGGTTTATGGACTTTTCCTCTAGGAACTTGTCCAAACCTCTTTTAAACCAACTACACTAAAAGCTTTTACTGCATCCTCTGGTAGCGCATTCCAGAGTTTGATTATGCCTTGAAAAAGCATTTTCTCCAATTAGTCTTAAATGTGCTACATTGTATCTTCATTGCATGTCCGCTAATAACCTTTCTACTTTTTGAAGATATGGCTACTGGAATTGCACACAATGTTCAATGTTCCATGGTCGCACCATGGAGTGATACAGGCATTATAATATTCTTGGTTTATACTCCATTTGTTTCCTTATAATTCCTTATAATTCCTAGTATTCCATTTGTTTTCTTGGTCGCCGCTGCACACTGGGCATAAGGTTTCAAGGTATTATCCATGATGATGCCTAAGTCCTTTATCTGGGTGGTGATTCCTAATGTAATCATAAGTATTGCTCTTGCATTATGACAGTCAAAACTGGAAGCAGTAGTGAAACTACTGTAAATGAGGGACTTTTTATTAAATGGGATTTGGTTCAGTCTTTCACAGTAGAGAGAGTTTTAAATGCCCATCACAGTTGCTGAAAGCTGATCACCTTGTTAAAATTGCATTTCTATATAGTCTAACACAAAAATTGCAAGCCTTACCAAATTGTTCCATTAATAATATATCTTACTCAACTGATATTTTGAAACTTACAGGAACTAACCGTGCTTAGTCACCTTCACCATCCAAGCTTAGTATCTTTGTTGGCCGCTGGTGTTCGTCCAAGGATGTTAGTAATGGAACTAGCCCCTAAAGGTTCTTTGGACCGTGTGCTTCAGCAGGACAGTACTAACTTGACTAGAACTCTTCAACATCGGATAGCTCTACATGTTGCAGATGGCTTGAGGTAACTGGCTTTCTGAGTAGGGGCATCATGGCTTTAATGTTACCCATGCTCTGTGAGGGCGGTTTTCCTTAGGTATTTTTCCAGAGGAAGAAGGATTGCCTTAGTTGAAAATTGTCTGCCTCAATCTGGCTAAACGAATACATGGGCTCTCACAATATGCGTACTTTTACCTGGATTACAAAATGTTTCCAGGGTGTGTGTGTTTAGTTCAAGGAAGGAAAGCAATGTATGCATATTTGATTTTCAAACCCACACCTGTGCAGGTACAAATCTTTGGGAATTTTCAAAAGGAAGCTACACAGTTGTATCTGATCTTTGCAACTACCCTGGCTACTGAAAATTTACCCCGTACAAACATGTGGAGGGTAATTATATAAACCATTTTCAGGTGTTTTAGGTGTATAAATGGGTTCTCAAGCAAGCATTATGTCCATACCTGCAAGCTAAGTATGATTTGTGCAGGGATTTGCTCTAATATTATATACAGACATATTTCCTTAAGGTTAACACACATTAAGTACTGCAATGGCCCTTGTATTTCATTAACACGTGTTAACTTTCATTAATGTGTGTTAACCTTTAGTAAACATGTCCCAAAGATAAGTAGGCACCTACTTGTCTCTATAAAATGGGCTTAAAGGTATCCTGTTATAAAATTTCTCCTGATATGTCCACCATTGTTGCTCTTATTTGTAATAGGTTTTCTTGACTGAAAATGAAGGGTTTGAAGGGATTCAGAAAATACTGTTTGAAAATTTAGCTCTTAAAGGAGTCAGTGACATGTTTTGGGTCTGTCTGGCATTAAAAGCTGGCATGCAGAGGTAGACATTTTATACCATTTTACAAAAAATGAGGATAGCACCTCTTCATTTAAATATGCAAGTTGCAATAAAGCATATAACAAATCTGGTAATGATCTGTGATATGATTGTTGAAGTCTTACTCTAAAATCATAGAAATAAACCTAGCATTTTCTAATTGATTACAAAGGCCCTGCTGGGATGTACCGGGCAGGGCTGGACTGCCATATAAGGCAAAATTTGCCTTACATGGCAGATCTCCAGGAACAAGCAGGAATGAGTCTTCACATATGGGTATCGTCGGTACCGACGGAGCCTGCACGGGAACGCTCCCCAGCGTCCAGAAAGAAAGCTTTTGGGAGCATCCCACAGCGCCTGCGTGCTGCCTTCCCGCCTTTCCTAACTGCCTCTCTCCAGTTCTTCTTTTCCGCGGAGCCAGCAGGTCGTGTTCCTGTCACCGCTGAAGAAGTTCTTTATTTTCTTTTATTTCTTTGGTCGTGCGTCTGCCTTCTTCGACGTCGAACCGGTACCGCCGGTCAGTCTTTCTTTCTTAAAAAAAAACAAAAAAACTACTGTTTTCCACTCTGTGCATTTTTTCTTCTTTGGGCCTTAGGCCTAGGGAAAATTTTCCTCATGGAAAAGCCCGCTTCCGGGTTTAAAAAGTACACGAAGTGCAGCGGCACTATTTCTGTCACTGACACCCATGACTGGTGTCTAAAATGTTTGGGTCCTGACCACTCCATCACGGATTGTGAGTCCTGTTCCATGATGTCTAAAAGAGGTCGACAGAATCGAGTGGCCAAGCTCAGTACCCTTTTTCCCTCTGATGCAACTTCGGTGGCATCGACGTCTTCCAGGGCTGCTTCTTCCTCCCATGGATCTCAGGTAACCAAACATAAGTCCCAGCCGGTCCTCGAAGGGTAGATCTCCCTCTAAGTATCGAGATGCCTCCGAGCTTGCTCTCGAGGATTCCGCACCGGCAAAATTACCCCGGCGGGAAGCTCCGGCTTCCAAAGCTCTACCTATGGGGTCACAGGTTGACATCGATGGCTCGGCCTCGACCGATCACCTGTTGCCATGTTCTGGGGTACCGGTGGTTTCCACTGGTACCGACATCCAGACATTGGTGGCGTCGATGGATCAGAATATTCTGACCATGCAGCGTACCATTACGGCATTCATACAAGCTGCGACGCCTCCGGTACCGCAACAAACTCCGTTCTCGGTACAGATTCCGGCACCGATATCGGTTCCGGTGCCGGTACCGATTGCATCGACATCGGCTTCGGTGTCGACTGCAGCGGTACCCTGTTCTGTGATGCCCATTGGTACCAAATCGGTACTGATCACTCCCGATCTCGATACCACTCGGTACGCGTATCGGGCTCTGCAGGAGCATTCAGACAGGCGATACTTCGATTCCTCCGAAGACTCTGATGAATCAGAGGCTTCTGTCGAAGCATCGGTACTCCTTCCTCAGGAGCCCTCTTCTCCAAAAAGAAGAATGTCTCCTCCAGAAGACTTGTCTTTTCAAGACTTCATTAGGGAAGTGGCCAGGGGCCTCTCCATTACAGTGGCCCCTGAGGCAGAGCCTAGAGCCAAAAAATTGGATATTTTACAATATCCTAAGGCTCCTAAAGAGGCAGCTACTTTACCAATTCATGAGATCCTTTATGATCACATGTTGGGCATATGGGAGACTCCTCTCACCACCTCCCCTCATTCTCATAGGTTGGACACCATGTACCGTGTTCCTCCTTGTCCTGGCTTTCATAAGATTCAGCTTCCTCACCACTTTATTGTGGTGGAGTCTGCTATGAAGAAGATAAAGAGTGCAAAAAGGCACTCATCTAATCCTCCAGGAAGAGAATGCAGAACCTTAGATGCTTTTGGACTGAGAATTTTCCAGGCCAATATGCTTGCTGCCAGAATCAACTCCTATAGTCTGTATATGGGGATGTTTCTAAAAGAAGTTACAGATCATCTGCTAACTTTATCTCCTTTTATCTCAGAAGATAAGAGAGGAGTTTCTCACCTGGCTTAAACATGCCCAGGATGTTTCCAAATTTTCCAACCGTGCAGCCTTTGACTCTTTTGAGTGTGCCAGCAGAGCCTCGGCTATTGCCATAGGTGTACGCAGACTTGCTTGGTTACAAGTTTCTGATTTGGAACCCTGGGTCCAGGATGGATTAGGAAATCTTCCTTGTACAGGTGAAAACCTTTTTGGCAAGGATTGGCAAGCAAAGGCCACTCAGATGGATGCTGAGAATTCTGCCTTAGATAGACTTTCAAAGTCTACTTCTGCTCCTGTTAGAAAAAGGTTATTCAAAAAGGCTTTCTTTCCCAAAAAGGGGAAATATTATCCTGTTTATGGTCAACAGGCATCTTCTGCAGTTCGTTTTGCTGCAAAGCGTCAGCAACAACCTAAACAAGCCAAGCCAAGCCTAAGGCTGCAAGGACTGCTACGGCCCAACAGCCTCAGCCTCCTCAGGGCCTTTGACTTATAACTAGAGAACTTAGCCTTTCTGGCTCTAGAAGAACCAGAGCCTCTCACCATTCCAGGAAGGTTAGCTCACTTTGCTCCCAGATGGGAACAAATCACAGCAGAGCAATGGACCCTCTCCATCATAAGGGAGGGGTACAAGCTTCATTTCTTAAACCTTCCTCCCCACACCATGGTGAGACAGTTCAATTCTCCAACATCTCTCCTCGACCTTCTGGGTCAGGAGATTGCTACCCTTCTTGCCCAAAGGGCAATAGAAGAAGTACCCCTTCTTCAACAGGGTTCAGGATTCTACTCCCCCTATTTTCTTATCCCAAAGAAATTCAAGATGATTTCTCTCGGTGCTCTCCTTCCATACCTTCAGAGTCAGGATTGGCTTTGTTATCTAGATCTCAAGGATGCGTACACCCATGTCCTCATCCATCCAACACACAGAAGGTTCCTTTGGTTCCTTTATCAGGGAAAGCACTACCAATACAGAGTGCTTCCTTTTGGTCTGGCCTCTGCTCCAAGAGTGTTCACAAAATGCATGGCAGTAGTAGCTGCATTTCTACGCACTCTAGGAATATTTGTATTCCTATATCTGGACGACTGGCTCATCCGAGCTCCATCCCAGACAGAGGCCCAGGCTTCCCTAGCCTGCACAAGGCGTGTTCTTCAGTATCTGGGACTTGTAATAAACTTCCCAAAATCACATCTCACCCCTACTCAGTCATTAGAGTTCATAGGGGCCTTGCTGGATACCACAACTGCAAGGGCCTATCTTCCCCAAGCCCGTTGCCTACGCTTGGTGCAGTTAGCCTCACAAGTTCAGTTAAAGTCCCATTTAACTGCTCGAGAGATGTTACAACTGTTAGGCCACATGGCATCCACCGTGCATGTGGTTCCTTACGCTCGCCTTCACATGCGGGCAGCTCAGTGGACTCTGTTCACCCAATGGACCCAGGCATCAGGGTGCCTGTCAGACAAAATAGCAACCTCCAGTCACCTCTTTTGGTCTCTCCAGTGGTGGAAGTCCACTCAAAATCTGTTGCTGGGGTCCCCCTTTCAACAGTTGCTACTCCAAGCAACCCTTACAACAGATGCCTCTCCAAGGGGTTGGGGAGCTCATCTACAAGATCTCTCCACCCAGGGCATCTGGTCTCCACAGGAGACATCTCTACATATCAACCTCTTGGAGCTCAGAGCAATTTTTCTAGCTCTCAGAGTTTTCCACACCCTGCTCAGCTACAATACAGTCCTCATCCACACGGACAACCAAGTAGCCATGTTCTACATGAACAAGCAGGACTGGACTGGCTCTCTGTCGCTTTGCAACGAAGCTTTGAGATTGTGGGCCTTTGCCAGAGAGCATCAAATTCATCTCATGGCAGTGTATCTTCCAGGGGTTCAACACTCTTGGGCAGACAGACTCAGTCGAGTTCTGCTTTCACACGAATGGTCCCTCCATGGGGACCAGATAGCCAGGATCTTTCGAATTTGGGGAACCCCAGACATAGACCTGTTTGCAAGTCCGTGGAATGCCAAACTTCCCCGGTTCTGTTCCAGGATTCTGTGTCAGGGAGTTCAGGCCAAGGATGCCTTCCTCCTCCACTGGGGGCAAGACTTCCTCTATGCCTTTCCACCCATTCCCCTAATTCCCAAGACACTGTTCAAGCTTCAGAGAGACAAGGTGTCTATGATCCTCATAGCACCACGTTGGCCATGCCAAGTGTGGTACCCTGTACTTCTGCATCTCTCTCAAGCTCCCTCCCTGGACTTGGGATCTGCTCCAGACCTCCTGTCCCAGGAGGAGGGAACGTTGTGGCACCCAAATCCCCAGTCTCTTCATCTCAGGGCCTGGTTGCTGAAGGCCTAGACCTTCAAGATTTGCATCTTTCTCAGCAAGTGAAGGATATCCTTCATGCTTCCAGAAAGCCTTCCACTAGACGTTCCTGTGCTTTTAAATGGAAAAGGTTTACCATTTGGTGTGCAGAGAAGGGTCTTAACCCTCTTGCAATACCTCTGAATTCTTTACTAGAGTATTTGCTGCATTTATCCCATGCAGGCCTTAAAACGAATTCAGTAAGAGTCCATTTGAGTGCTATTGCAGCATCCCTTAAGCCTCTCAATGGACAGCCTATTTCCTCTCATCCTCTTATTGCAAGATTCATGAGAGGCCTTCTTTTAACTAAACCTCCCATTAGACCACCTCCAGTGGCATGGGATTTGAATTTGATTCTTGGCCAGCTTATGAAGCCACCCTTTGAACCCTTAGCCACTACCTCCTTGAAATTCCTTTCCTGGAAGGTTATTTTTCTCATTGCAGTCACCTCAGCTCGCCGTATCAGTGAGCTGCAAGCCTTGGTGACTAATCCTCCTTATACAAGGTTCCATCATGACAAGGTAGTCCTCAGTACTAATCCACACTTTATGCCTAAAGTGGTCTCACCTTTTCATCTGAACCAGGAGGTGTATTTACCTGTCTTTTTTCCAGGACCTCATGCATCAAGTGCAGAGAGGAATCTTCATACCCTGGATTGTAAGAGAGCACTTGCTTTTTACTTACAAAAGACACAGCAACATAGAAAGTCCTCTCAACTATTTGTTGCTTTTGATCCCTCTCATTTAGGACTTCCAGTCTCTAAGAGAACTCTGTCCAATTGGATTGCTCAGTGTATTTCTTTCGCCTACCAGAGTAAGAACCTTTCTGTGGAGGGCCATGTCACAGCTCACAATGTGAGGGCCATGGCAGCCTCTATGGCTCATCTAAACTCTGTGTCCATCGACCAAATCTGTCGAGCGGCCACCTGGGCCTCAGTTCATACCTTTACAGCCCATTACTGCTTGGACAAGGACTCCCGCCGGGATGCCTTGTTTGGTCAGGCTGTTCTCAAACACCTGTTCCATATCTAATCAACTCCTACCCCCCATCCCTGGTTGGATGCCCGAGATCCATGGGGGAAGGTAGAGCCCTTCTCAGGGACTCACAACCTTGGAGATCTCCCTGGCATCTCTAGCTGGGGAGTCCCCATATGTGAAGACTCATTCCTGCTTGTTCCTGGAGATAGCACAGTTACTTACCTGTAACAGGTGATCTCTGGGAACAGCAGGAATAAGTCTTCACAACCCACCCACCTCCCCTAGGAGTTGTATCTCTCTATCTATCTTTCCTTTCCTCTCTCTCTCTTTGTCTCAGCTTAAAACTCGAACTGGAGAGAGGCGGTGTGGGATGCTCCCAAAAGCTTTCTTTCTGGACGCTGGGGAGCGTTCCCACGCAGGCTCCGTCGGTACCGACGATACCCATATGTGAAGACTTATTCCTGCTGTTCCCAGAGATCACCTGTTACAGGTAAGTAACTGTGCTTTACCCCCTGGGATGTATCTTGGAAGAGATGACCCCATGTTATGCATCCCAGGGTTGGTGGGGTCACTGCCATATGAGACATTTTGCCTTACATGGCAGTCCAACCCTGCCTGGTTCATCCCAGGATGCACCCAACGGGGACTGGATGCCGCCATTTTTCAAGATGGTGATGCGGGGGCAGTAGCGAGCGGGTTTTCCGCAGACAAGCAGGAGGGAATGCAGGCACTCTATGATGGTGAGATCTCCAGTGGGTCCGTCATGCCCGGACTCTCTTCCAGCTCAGAAGTCTTTAGACCTCTCTGAGCATGATTGGCACTCGTGCCTAGCCTGCCAAAAACCATTGGAGTTCAGTCTATTTTTTTCTGTGGCTCAGCATTGCCGCACTCTTCGCCGCTCTCCTTGTGCCTGACTCCTTTTTTTTCTACTATACGAAGAATTCTATTTTTGTCTGTAGCTTAACTTCTGCAGTAGTCCGACATCCACGGCAACCCTGAACTGCTAACGCTGTCACGTCAAAAATTACCTGTGCCTTCCCTGCGATGTCTTCTCAGCACTCCAGCTCATCCCCCCTACTCCCCGTTGAGCCCAGACAAGGTACTGCCTGAGATTGATTATTCCAGTATGTCTCATGCTGCGGCTGCTTGTTTGGAGGCCGACCTCTACCTGGCAGCGATCACATCTCAGTGAGCACAGCTCCTTCCTCATCGTGATCGTTGCTCCACCCCTCCAACTCCAGAAGCACCCTCCTCATACCAGGCAGTCTCTTCTTCACACTGGGTCGCTTCTCTTAGATCCGCCGATGGGAAGCCTGCTTCTGCCCCTCCCACTTTGGGGACAGCTTTTAAAAGCACAGAGAAGCATAAACCACGGCAATGCTACTCTGCCACAAGTGACAGCCCAGCCATCCACAAGTAAGGGGGATCTGGGTATGAACCAGAAAAAGAAATCTGACTCTGCAGATCTTTCCCAGGTCGTGTCTCCCACTCCGTGATAGCCGAGACCATGCCAGCCCTCACGCTGCAGAAACGTTTTCCCCAGTGTTAGACACCAGTTCTTGGCTCCTACTTCTATTCTGCCATTTTGTGAAGAACACTGCCACCCTTCTCTAGGGCTCGGTTTCTCCTGGTGGGCTAGATCCTCTTCCCACAAGAGGATCTGTCTCATCTATCTCCTCTGGACATGGAAGACCTGGCTTCACCTCACTCTACCTCCCCTTTCCTGTATTAGCTGGAGGATGATGCCTGTTCCCTTCTTAGCATTTGCTGTTCAAACTGCAAATCCGGACAAGACTTCCCCAGTGAGGACTCGTCATTGCCTGCTCCATCCAAAGCTCCCGAGAACCTGCTAGAGGAAACCCCAAGTTCCTTCAGAGGATCTCCAAGGCTCTTGCCCTCAGCCCTTCCCAGACTCCAGCCAATAAAAGGGACTTTCATTTCATCCTTCAGTCTTGTGGCACCCCTAAAGAGGTGCTGGGTGTCCCTGTGCAACAAATACTTCAGGATCTTCAATCCTCCATATGGAAAGCTCCATCAGTCCATGCCATCTCCTGGCACCGTGACCTCAAGTACAAAGTACTTTCTGCTCCGGCTTTCAATAATCAATAGTCAGTCATTTCTGAGGCAGCTTTTAAATGAAATAAGAGCTGCAAGCCTGGGGACTTTGCACCTCCAGGTAAAGAACCAAGTGCATGTGACGCTGTTGGTCCATGAAGATCTTAGCCCATTAGTGTCAGATTTTACACTACTATCATTACCTTCTGCGACAACTGGACCATCCACTTCAGAAGGACCTTCGGGAATCACCTGATTCGCTCCACCTACGATGCCTATGATTCCGTTTCACGGGCAGCAGCTACTGCCATCAGTGCCAGAACAACATCAAGAAATTGGAGCTCCTACCTTGGTAGTCCCTTCATTTATTGGAGTTCTCATGCACACAGAAGTCTCTCGAGCATTCCAGCCACAGGACAGATGCCAGACAATCCAACACCTTGCTTCTCATCTCAATCAGCTACACACAGCCTCTGCCCGAGAGGTGTTTCAACTGTTGGGACACATTGTGGCAGCCATCCATGTAGTACCAATGGCACAGCTCTTCATGTGACCCCTCCAGGGGCATTTGAAAATGAATTGGAACCAACACTTGCATCCTTTACAAAAGAGGGTCTCTTTCCAAGGCACATTCCACTTGCATCAATCCTTACAATGGTGGACAAATTGCTCAAACCTCACACTTGGGTGTCTGTTCCAGCCCCTATCCTACATTTAACCCTGACCACCATCGCTTCCACTCACGGTTGGGGGGCACATCTTCACCTCTTCACTCAGGGCAGTAGTCACTGAAGGAAAGATATCATATCAACATACTGGAGCTCCTTGCGGTCTTCTACACACACAAGACTTTCACATACTGATATCACAACAAAATCCTACTGATATACATGGACAATCAAGTAACCTTGTTCTATATCAACAAAAAAGAGGGCTCAGGTTCCCTTTCTCTCTGTTGAGAGATCTTCAGGCTTTGGATGTTTGCACACTCCCTGAACGCCTGCCTATGAGCTGCCTACCTCACTGGCAGTCAAAACACTCTCACAGACGCCTCGACCCTCTACAAATTGTCCCTCAACCCCACTATCTTCCAAAGCAGTTTAAAGAAATGAGGTTCACTGAAAATAAATTTGTTTGCGTTGGACAAAAACAACAAATATCCCTTTTTTTGCTGCTTCTGTCTCAGCAGTCTCAGATGGTCTGCCGATACCTTCTCCATTACTTGGAATCAGCTCTTTGCCTATGCCTTTCCTCCTTTTCTGCTTATAGATTTAGTCCTCATCAAACTCAAAGCTGACAAATTATGGCTCATCCTTGTGGCCCTCCCAGTAGCCTTAGGAGTCCTGGTTTCCACACTTGTTAGCCATATGAAGGAGACGTTTATCCCTCTGGGGACCCATCCCTTCCTCCTTACACAGAATCAAGGACTCCTGCTACACCCCAATCTGCCAAGCCTAGTGCGCACTGCTTTGGAACTTGAGTACTGTCTGATGAGACATCTCTCTGTCCCTGATGAGACATCTCTCTGTCCCTGATGAGGTCTGTGATATTGTCCTGACTTCCAGAAAACCATCTACAAGAAAAGCCTACCAGTGTAAGTGGTCACGCTTTACACATTGTTTATATTTATTTATTTATTTAACTGTATTTATATCCCGCTTTTCACCGGGTCAAAGCGGCTTTACATATAAGGGGGGGGGGGGGAATTAAGCATTAGGGTGGGGCCATCACCGGGGAGACAACATTGATGATTGTGACATGAGACAGACATTGGACATTGGACATGGTAGATTAGCTTTGGATCAGAGGTTAGGGCAGTTTTGGATCAGAGGTTCATGGTGGGCGGTCAGAGGTTGATGCGTTTTTTGGTGGGAGTCGTGTTGAAGTATTGCTGGAATAAGATGGTTTTCAGCTGCTTTCTGAAGGACAGTAGATCAGCATTGTTTCTGAGATGGGTCGGTAGAGAGTTCCATAAGGATGGAGCATACAGTTCAAAGGCTCGGTTGCATGTCCGTTGAGAACATTTGGTTCTTTTGTGGGGGATGGTGAGGGAATTACTGGAGGCATGTCTGGTTGTTTTGCCGTGGGCTGGACGAGGTAGTAGAGTGCAAAGCTGGGTGTTTTGTGTTTGGTGAATGGCTTTGTGGGTAAGTAGGATGGATTTGTATTTAGTTCTTGCTTCAAGGGGAAGTATGTGAAGGTCTTTTAGAATTGGGGTGATGTGGTCGGATTTCTTTGCTCTCTGAATGATCCTTGCTGTGGTGTTCAGTTCTGTTTGGAGAGGGTTGGTCTGTGTTGCTGGCAGGCCATGGAAGAGTACGTTGCAATAATCCAGATGTGGGAGTGTCATGGCTTGCATTATCGTCCGGAAGTCATGATGTTCAAGAAGGGGTCTGAGACGTTGTATGGTTTTCGCCTTGTGAAATATAGTTCCAGATGTTTTAGTAATTTGTTGTTTTAGGGTGAGGGCTTGGTCAATGATGATGCCCAGATATTTTATTTGTGGCTGTATTTGGATGCTTGTGGATCCAACAATGAGGTGTGTAGGTGGTTTGAAGTCTGGGTCTCTTGTCACTATGAGGGCTTCAGTTTTCTTTATGTTGATGGATAGGTTATTTTCTTGTAACCAGTCAGACACCTCGGAGAAGCATGCTGTTAGATGTGAGTTGGTTGGGTTAGTGGTTGTAATGGGGGCGTAGAGCATGATATCATCAGCATATATGTGAAAGCTGACGTTGTGAGTGCGTATGACTGAGCAGAGTGGCTGGAGGTAAATATTGAAGAGCATGGCTGACAGGGTAGATCCTTGCGGTACTCCTTGGTATTGTTGGAAGGGGGGTGAGGTCGAGGTGCTGGTGCGGATTAATTGTTGTCTATTAGATAGGTAGGATTGGAACCACTTAAGTACGGTGTCTTTGATCCCAATTGTCTGAAGTCTGCGTAGGAGGATGCTGTGGGATATGGTGTCGAAAGCTGCAGATATATCGAGGAAGATCATGGCATATCCAGAATGTTTTTCTTGTGTTCCTATGAGGAGGGTATTCATCAGTGTGGTCATGAGGGTCTCAACCCCATGAAGTGGGCGGAAGCCATGTTGTTGTGGATCCAGTATGTCGTTGATGTCTAGGTGTTCTTGAAGCTGTTGCTGGACGATTTTTTCTATTATCTTGGCGGCGAAAGGTAGGCTCGCTATTGGTCTGTAGGATGCTGGGTCTAGGGGATCCAGGTTATGCTTTTTTAGGGATGGTCGGATGACCGTAGTTTTGAGAGTGTCTGGCATGTGGCTTTGGGAAAAGGATTCATTGATGATGTGAGTTAGTGGGGTGCTTAGTTCATCTTTGGATTTCTTTATCCAGTCAGTGGGGCAGGGGTCCAGCGGAGAGGTGGTGGTGTTGAGGTGGGAGATGGTGGATGATACTTCATCTGTAGTGGTTTCTTTGAAGGTAATCCAGTCACTGTGTATGACGGGGTGGTGGTCTGTTGTAGTTGTCGATACGTGTGGTTGCGGGTTTTGAGGCCGTTGTAGTTGTTTGTATTGACGGGCTAGTAGCTCTGGTGGAATCTTCGGTAATTGGTCAGAGTTGTGAGGTGCTTTTGTCAGTTTTTTGACAATCTGAAAGAGTTCACGGGGTTTATTTATGGCAGAGTTCAGGACTTTGGCGTGGTAGGTTTTCTTTGCTTTGTCGGTCTCGTAGTGGTATGCGTTAAGTTCATATAGGTATTTTATTTTGTTACTGTCGTCTTTGGTTTTTCTCCATTTTCTTTCGGTTCTTCTGAGTTTTGTTTTGAGCTTTCGGAGATTGGGAGTAAACCATCTGGCCTTTGTGGGTGGAGGTCTGGTGTTGGCTTTGTTTGTTGTTGTTTCAGCTGCTGTGGAGATTGTGGAGTTCCAGTTGTGTATTAGGTCATCGATGTTACTGGAATTTGTTTGTAGTTTAGGTAGAGTTTGTGCTAAGAAGTCCGCTTTGTTAAATGTTTTAAATCTTCTCGTGTGGTGTCCATCTTCCCTGTTGTGCATATGTAGGTAGCTGTAGGATATCGTGATGAGGTGGTGGTCAGACCAGGGTACCGGGGAGATCCGCAGGTTTTTGTCTGAGGAGGCGGCTATGGAGTTTAGGAATATGAGGTCTAGCGTATTGCCTTTTTCATGTGTGGGTTTTGTACATTGGGCTCTCTCTCATGGCCTCAACCCGATTGATTGTCCTGTGGATAAGATCCTTGTCTACCTTCTTCATCTCTGTGACACTAGTTTCAGAACACCTCAGTACAATATCATCTCTTGGCCATAGTGGCCTGTTGCATACACATCTATGGCAAATCCGTGGCACTGTATCCACTCATCTCTTGGTTCATGAAAGGCTTAATGAACACTAGGCCTCCGGTGCGCCCACCGTCAGTTTCATGGAATCTGAATGTGGTCCTCTCACATCTTATGAAGGCTCCTTTCAAACCCCTCGGAGAGGCTTCCCTCAAGCACCTCACGCGTGGAAAACCATTTTTCTCATTGCCATTACTTCTGAGAGAAAAATCTGTGAATTGCAAGCATTAGTTCACAACCCTCCTTATACATTGTTTCTCCATGATAGGGTGGTCCTTCACATCCACCCAAAATTCCACCCAAAGATTGTTTCTCCCTTCCATCTCAGTCAATCATATTTATTTTTTAACATTTTTCCTATACCGCTTTTCATGCTATCAAAGCGGTTTACAATAAACATTAAGTACTTTGGTTTCAGAGAACATTGGGGCAGGGGGAACAGGGTGAACATTAAAACTAATATTAATGAAACTTATAATCAAAACTTACAGTAAAACTTAAACCTCTAATAACAAGACAAAATGATTTTACAGAGAACATGGCTATGTTAGTGATGGTTTGTGATTTAGGTGTGGTTGTTTATTGGGGTGGCTAGGAGGAATGGGTTACAGAGGGAGAGGGGGATTTGTGTTAGCTTGAGGGGGGGAAGTCTTTTAGGTGTCTGTTCCGCAGAATTCTTGGAAGAGGTGGGTTTTTAGCTTCTTTCGGAATTCAGTTATGTCGCTGATGCTTGGGAGTGTGTTCCATATTGAAGGTCCCCATATATAGAAAGGGTTCTGTTCCAAGTGGCCAAGGAGCTTTTTGCTTTATGGGTTGGTATACTGAGAAGATTGTTTGGTTGTCTTCTTGATCTGCTATTTGAGGTCCTCTGTAATAGTTTGTAGGTAATCCGCTGATTTGTTGTGAAGTTTTATATTTGATGCATGCTGGGATTGGGAGCCAGTGTAGGTTCTTAAGGATAGGGGTGATGTGGTCTTGCCTCAGTGTCCCTGTGATTAGGCGGGCTGCAGTATTTTGGGCTAGTTGTAATGGGTGTAGCACTTGTTTTGGAAGGCCTAGGAAGATAGAGTTGCAATAGTCCAGCTGGGGTTTTTTACTGCCTGACATACTGTGTGGAAGTGAGGGGGAGCTAAGAGGGCATAAGTTGTAGAGGGCCTCTCATTGTATAGTATGCTTTTGTGGTGATTTTCTTCATGTGAGATTGTAAGTTTAGCCTCTGATCATATTACCCAGTTTCTTCCTGCTTCTGGTCCCACAGAAGTCTCCCCCAGAAGCAAAGTCCTGCCTCTGCTTCCCCAGAAGCCTCCCTCTATACCCTAGACTGTCTCCGTGCCTTCCTATATAACTGGGAGGCCACCAAGGAGCTTTATCATCTCAACTCTTTATTACTTTCAATCCCAACAAGCCAGGTCACTCAGCATCCAAACGCATATGAACTAGATAGTGGACTGTATCTCATTTTGTTATGACCAAGAACAGATCCAGCAACCCGGTCATATTGGACCATATTACCTCCATGCAAAGGCGATTTCCATTGCCAGCTTCACTTCACGAATGTTATATGCAGGGCCACCACATAAACATATATCCACACTTTTTCACTAAGCATCCCTGGAGGCGGTGCCTGGGGCCAGATTTCATATGCGACCGCTCCAGAGGGTGCTGCATCGTCGGTGGTCGCATTAGACCAATTCGTTGTACAAGTGACTTCCCTATCCGTTCAAGGTCAGGCAGTCTCTTCGATGGTGGCTGCTTCCGGGGTCCTTGAAGGCGGGAATGCCTCGGGGGCAGCCGGAGTGGCTCCCATTGCGGACGGACGTGAGTCTCACAGGATGGGGAGCGCATTGCCGGGCTCGGTTCGCACAGGGGTCGATACACCAGCTAGAGCTGAGAGCAGTTTTGTTAGCGCTACAAAGGTTCGAGGATACGGTGACGGGTCCAGCAGGCTGCGTGATGTTGGACAACTACGAGACAGTGGCATACACCAATCGACAGGGTGGCATATGAAGTACAGCTATGAAAGAGGAAGCAGAGGCGCGGTTCTCTTGGCTAGAAAAGTCTGGACCATTCCTCAGCAATGGACACCGCCTTTGGTCAGGCGGTGCTTCGTAACCTCTTCACTTTGTAATTAGCTGTTACTTCTCCTTCCTGCACTCATCTTTTTCTAGGCTGCCAGACTGGGAAGATTGAATGACAGCCTTCAGCTCTGGCCTCACGATCATAGTGAGCCTGCATTCCCCCCTGCTTGTCTGCAGAGAAAGCATAGTTGCTTACCTGTAGTGGGGGTTCTCCATAGACAGCAGGGAAATGTAGCCACACTAACCCTCCTGCCAACACCACAAAAAATATAAATAAATAAAGGAAAGAACAACCAGTAGAGTACAGGAATCAACATTAAAAGGAAAACCCTTCCAAACAATAACCCTTCCCAACAATAACTGCCACATTCGGAACTGCCACCATAAGTCTCCTTGTTAGCACTCAGCTTTGCATATACTGTACTGAGCTCCAGCGTTTTTTGCGGGTAAGGCACAAGCGACACGCATGCTCAAAGAGGTTTAAAGACTTCTCTGAGCTGGGAGAGAGTCCATGCATGATGGATCTGTCGGCGATGTCACCATCATAGTGTGGCTGCATTCCCCTGCTACCTATGGAGAAACCCGTTACAGGTAAGCAACTACGCTATCGCTCCCACCCCCTGACATTTGAGATATCTGGGTGGGGTTCTGTCGTAATGGTGGGTGAGGGCACTAGTATTTTACAATTTGTGTGTAAATTTACACTCTGCTCCTTGCACCTTCACAGTGAAAGTACTTGCCATTAGTCCAATGTACACACTTTAAGAATAGTGACCGACTACATTATGTGCTTAATGGCCATTTATGTGCTTAATCACTAAAATGCTGTGGTTCACTTGCAAAAACATGCATGGAAATATGAGCGCACCTTATAAAATTACCCCCTAATGATATATTTTCACGGAAGAAAGGCCTGGAAATCTACTGCCAGTTGCACTTTTCCAAGAAAACCCAGAGGATAGTCATAACATGGACAGCTCTCCTCGGGGTTGCCAGGAGTTGCCATCGACTCAACGGTACTTATCAACAACAATAATTGTATAATTTAAGCCAGCGTTAACTAGCATTACAGGTTGAATAAAAAGGGGGCATTTCATTTCCCAAGGCTGAGACATATTTTGCAACCATACTTGCTGGCTTCTACCCAGTGGCGTAGCGTGAGTTGTCAGCACCCGGGGCAAGGCAAGTAATTTGCGCCCCCTAACCCGTGGATTTTAGCCGCTGGGGAGCTTCTTTGCGCGGGGGAGCCGACCGTGATCCTACCCCGGGAGGGAGCGATCGTCAGCACTGACCTCGCTGAGCCGGAGTCCAGGGAAACGAACAGCACAGCAGCAAGAGCCCGACAAGCATGGTTAAACGCCCAACAGCAGGGAAGAGGAGGAGATCCGGAACCAGAAACTCGCGATGCCACCCTGCAGCTCCGCCTTCTCGAGCGCACAGGGCGATCCGACCCCAACCCCAGCTTTACATTGAGATCGAGGGGCGACGACGCGATAAACAGTCCCCCTCCCACCCCGCCCCGGCAGCTTGTGTGAAATAGCTACCTAGAGGGGGTCAATCGCATCGCCTGCGCTTTGTTGCCGAGGGTTTGCCAAGAACAATGCGACTCCCAGGACTGCGGGCTCGAGGGCTATAGCGCAAACCTCTTTGCAGTGCCACCACCAGATGGCGTACGCGCCAACATGTATCATAGGGACCTGCCTTTCCCCCTCATCGGCAACAGAGAGCTGCGAGTGCGAGCGCCCCCCCCCCATGTTGCGCCCGGTGCGGCCGGCCCCCCCTGCACCCCCCACGCTACGCCTCTGCTTCTACCTCCTAAGTAGGAGGATATCCTATTGTGGGCTAGGCTCCCGACACCATGGCCCATAGTTTATTCAAATATTGGCTATAAAAATATAAAATAGACCATGCTGGTTCAAAACAAAAGTCCGTTAAGCCCAGCATCAGGTCTCCCACAGTTGCCAGTCCAGGATGGCACATCTTGGTGGGAGTAATTGAATACTCTGATCTCAACTACACTTTTGTCGGGCAAAACACATCCACCTCCTCTGCAAGAATCAAATTGTGTATCACAGCAGTTTTAGAGGAAACCACTCATGAATTTGGAGGACAATTTTATGAACCTTTTTTGCATCTAAAATGCAGTATTAGGTTTATTAAAGGGTACTTATATAATTAGCCCATGTCTAAAAGTACATATAGTGCATGCCGATGTGTACTAGTACAGTAGGCATGCACAGAGATTGAATTTAGGCGGAGCATGGGTCAGGTTGTGATCTATGGATCTATTTTATAAATGACATGTGTCTGTGCTTAGTACACTAACATTTACACCTGGTTGAGAGCTAGCATAATGTCTGTGTCTTTGATCGAGGTGCTATTTCACAGAATTTGTGCTAGTATTTTATAAAGATACATAGGCACCTGTGTATCTTTATAAAATAAGCTGAAAATAGTCTCCTTCCTGTCACATTAACCTAGGCAGCTTGCTAGAAAATTACCCCCTTGCTGTCCATATGTGCACACGAGTCTCAATGAAACAAACATAACACAAAGCAACAACTGGCTATTGTTTTTGTTGTCATGTTCTAAATATCATTTTAAGTGCCTATTTTACATGAAAATAGTAGCATTTGCACATGTAGATGGGCTACATGCACAAAGAGCGATTTTAGAAAGCCACTATTTGCTTGTGGATTTCTACACCATGTCCAGACTTCAAGGGGGGTGTGCTTTGGGTAGGCCCAAACTATCACTGTGCATTCCCCATTTTAGAAGATGAATGCACGTGGATAGCAAAATGTCCTCATTTGGCAACTTGGTAGTACTGCTAGTACTGTTAGGGGCCATGGTGCCATTTTCAAGCTGGAGCCACAGGAGCAACTAGAGATCACTTTGCTTCTACTACACCACAAGGAACACCAATAAGAACAGGGAGTGGGATCTGGAGGGGTATCTGCAGTGGGAGCAATCAGGGAAGGTATGGATGTCAGGGAGGGGATGGTTGAGGAGGCTTTTGATGTCAAGGGGGGTCAATTGGGAGAGTTTTGATGGTAGGATGCTGTCGGGTGGTGGGGCGAGGGGGGTGTATGCTGTTGGAGCAGAAATTTTAAAAATGCTGCTCCCACACACAATTGGAGGAGCAGGAGGCTCTTCTTCCCCCATTTAGAGCTTTTTAAAATTGCTGCTTCTGCGGGATGTAGCGGGATGTCCATGTGCAGCCCTGCATGTCCTTAAACATATTTTACAAGAGTCTCCACCTTTGACAGAGCCTTTTACAATACCAGGGATGTTGAGCACATCCCATACTGCACATCTCAGTTCCTCTCTGCATGATCAATCTAAAACGAGCCTTCAGATATGATGTACTTTTTTTAGTCTTTCATGTTCAAGTCTAAAGAATAGTTTGAAAAAATTATTATTAAAAATAATTTTTAAAAAATTTTCAATGATGCTTGATTATTACTTTTTTATTCTGCATGGCTATATATTTTGAATGGTTTTACAGACTCGGTATCATTTACTATTTGAAATGTGTTTTCTCACCAGATATCTCCATTCAGCAATGATCATTTACCGTGACCTAAAGCCTCACAATGTCCTGCTGTTTACCTTCTATCCCAATGCAGCGGTAATCGCAAAGATTGCAGATTATGGTATTGCTCAGTATTGTTGCAGGATGGGGATTAAAACTTCAGAAGGCACGCCAGGTAGGGATACAAAAGAAAGTTCTATCCTTCAGGAAATCTCTGAAAAAATAAAATTTGCAGAAATATTTTGATGGCAAAATTATAGATTTGTTCATGCTTTAATGTGCATCACTCATGAACCATGTTTGACTAACCATTGAATTTTGAATTTGAGATTTGTGTTGCCCACATCTTTGTGTCTTTGAGTGTGTTGCCATTTGTGGTGCAAGATACTGATATTTTCTCCAGGACCAAGCAGGAAGTCAGTCCTCACATATGGGTGACGTCGGCGCCGACGGAGCCCTCGCGGAGCAATTTTCCCCAGCTTTCACAGAAAGCCTTTGGGAATTGCAGTGCGCATGCGCGGTCGCCTTCCCGCCCAAGGGTGCCATCTTAGCCAGTCTTCTTTTTTCCGCAGAGCCCTACAGACGTACCCGTCGTGTCCCCGCTAAAAAAGTTGATTTTCGTGAGTTTTACTCGTTTTTCAATTCGGTTCGACGCCGGTCGTTTTCCTGCCCGGACTCGCGACGCCGTTGCGAGTCCTTCCCTTATTTTTTGGTTTTTCTGATTTTAGTCAGTTTCATTTTCGATTTTTCCCTGGCAGCCCGGTCCTTTGACCTTGCAGGGGCCCTTTTTCCCCCGATGGCTGCCAGTGGTTTCAAGCGGTGTGGTCAGTGTGACAGAAATATGTCACTCACTGACACACACGATAATTGCCTCCGCTGCCTGGGCCCGGATCATGAAGAAATGATCTGTGGAGCCTGTGGCAAAATGTCCTCCAAAGCGTTGAGGAGTCGGCGGCATCAGCGGGATAGGATCTTCGCTGACCCCAGCCGTACCCGGACCTCGTCGGAAGCCTCGGCATCCAGAGGCTCCAGCTCTGAACATCGCCGAAGCTCCTCCGACAGGGGTTCTCCCTCCGGAGACCATCGACGGAAGACAAAACCTGCGAGGGCGGCGTCGGTGGACGCTCCTGGCTCCGCGAGGGCCAGGTCGCATAGCCCCGACGGCCGTCCCGGGTCTTTGGAGAAGGAGCACCTCCCGAAGCGACCTCGCCTGGAGTCGGAGTTGCCTGCTCGGGTAAGTCCTGTGGTCCTTCTGGACTCGCCTCCGAGAGGTCCGACGTCGGGCCCGACGCCGTCGGGGCCCGAGTCGGGGACTGCTGGGTCACCTGAAGTCGGACTCAGGTTGACGGCCTTGGAGAGCAGACTATCTGCCTTCATGGACCAGCAGCGGGCACTGATCGCTAGCCTCGCTGGCGCCGCTGCCCCGACCGCTGGGACGTCGACGTCTAAGTCGACCCCGGAGACCGAGCCGATCCTCGAGTCCATGCGAACTCGAGTCGATCCTCGGTCGAGGTCACCCTCGGCCTCCCGTTCGGGACCGAGGTCGTCGCCGCCGACTCCCTTGGCGTCGGGGCAGCCGACGCCTCCGCCTGCCCAAGCCGACCCCACTGATTCCTCCTCGGAGTCGGTCTGGGAGTCTGAAGAGGAGGAGTCACCTGATTCCTTTCGGACTCGGTGTGTCCCCTCGGACTCACCTGAGTCCGAGCCTCGGAAACAGTCCCCTCCGGAGGATGCCCGGTTCTCGGACTTCGTCAGGGATATGGCCAAGGCTTTGGCCTTCCCGGCGGATCCCGAGGAGGAGCCTCGAGCCGAAGAGCTCGACGCCCTTCAGTACGACTCTCCCGCCCGGGAGCACTTTACTGTACCGGTGCCTCCCATGCTGGAACGACTACTCTTCCGCATGTGGGAGAGTCCGGCCTCGTCGCCGGTATTGAGCAAGCGGGTCGATTCCATCTATCAAGTCCGCAAGAGTCCTGGCTTCCAAAAAGCACAGCTACCACACCATTCCATGGTAGTGGAATCGGCCATGCATCGGTTGAAGAGCCAGAAAATGCACTCCTCGGTGCCCCCTGGCAGGGAGGCCCGTAACCTGGATGGCCTTGGTAAGATGTGTTTTCAGGGCTCTATGCTGGCTTGTCGTGTCCAGACCTACCAGCTATACATGGGCATGTATCTCCGAGACCTGGCTAAAGAGCTAGCCGGATTCTCTGCTGGACTGTCCGAGGAACCTTTGCGGAGGTTCCTAGCCTTAACATCTGGTATTCGGGAATGCTCCAAATTTATGTCCCGAGCAGCCTATGATGGCTTTGAAGCATCGGCTCGTGTGGCCGCAGCCGGCATCGGTGCCCGCCGACAGGCTTGGCTTCAGTCGTCTGACCTTGAGCCTTGGGTGCAGGACAAGTTGGTCGATGTCCCCTGCAGAGGTGAAAACCTCTTTGGCAAGCCCATGGCTGAAAAGGCTGCACAAATCGAGACAGAGACTCTCACCAGGACCAGACTTTCCAGGAAGACCTCCGCCCCTTCCCAGAAAAAGAAGGGCTCGGGAAAAAAGTCCTTTTACCCGAGAAAGGCGGCTGCCTACAAACACTACCCCCAATATCAGGCCCCTCCAGCTCCCCAACAGGGTCAGCAGGCCAAGGGACGGGGTAACGGGTCCCGTAGGCAGCAAGCCCCCAAGCCTGCACCACCAGCCCCTGCTCAGCAGGGTGGGGGTTTTTGACTTCCTCAGCATAGCCTCTCCCCCTCAGCTGGTCCCTCCCAGCACCGGAGGCCGGCTGGTTCACTTCGCCCACAGGTGGTCCAACATCACTTCAGATGCATGGGTGCTTCAAGTCGTGCGAGAAGGATATCTTCTCCACTTCCATCAGGTCCCTCCCTCTTATTTTCCGGGAGAACCTCCGCGACTCCCTCTGCACAGGGACTTACTCCTTCAGGAGTTAGCAAGTCTTCTTCAGGACCAGGCTGTGGAACCGGTGCCCCACCACCTGAGAGGTCAAGGCTTTTATTCCAGGTATTTCCTAATACCAAAAAGGACAGGAGGCGCTCAGACCCATCCTGGACTTGCGCAACCTCAACAAATTCCTCGTGCGGGAAAAGTTCAAGATGCTTACCCTTGGAATCCTTCTGCCCTACCTCCAGCAGGGAGATTGGCTATGCTCCTTGGATCTAAAGGATGCCTACACGCACATCCTTATCCACCCAAGCCACCGCCAGTACCTAAGGTTTGTGGTGGCCGGAAATCATTACCAGTACAGAGTACTACCCTTTGGCCTGTCCTCCGCACCGCGAGTCTTCACAAAATGTCTCGCGGTGGTGGCGGCCCATCTCCGGATTCACGGCCTCTATGTCTTTCCGTACCTCGACGACTGGCTCATCAGGGCAGCGTCCGCTCCGGAGGTCACCAACGCCACACGCCGCACGGTGACTCTTCTGCAGTACTTGGGCTTTGTTATAAACTTCGCAAAGTCCACTTTGCTCCCCTCACAGGATCTCGAGTTCATCGGCGCAAGGCTGCACACTCCTCAGGCACGAGCGTTCCTACCGCTCGACAGAGCTCAACGGCTCATGGACCTAGCCGACCGTTTTCGCAGCCAGCCCCTGGTCTCCGCCAGGCGCTTCCTGAGACTACTCGGCCATATGGCTTCCACCGTCCATGTGACCCCCAATGCCCGCCTGAATATGCGGCCTGCTCAATGGTGTCTCCGCCAGCAGTGGCAACAAGCCACAGGCGGCCTAGCAGACCTAGTGCGCGTCTCCGAGCCGCTGATCTCGTCTCTCCAGTGGTGGCTTCATCGGCCGAACCTGGTTCTCGGCATGCCTTTCCAGTCACCTCAGCCGGCCCGGGTGCTGACAACAGATGCATCCCTCCTGGGCTGGGGAGCACATTGCCAAGGGGCACGTACTCAGGGCCTCTGGACCACGTGGGAGTCTGCTCAGCAGATCAACTTCCTGGAGCTCAGAGTGATCCGCCTGGCTCTCAAGGCCTTCTCCCACCTGACCTCTCACCAGTCCGTCCTTGTCCAGACGGACAATCAAGTTGCCATGTTCTACGTGAACAAGCAGGGGGGCACGGGCTCCTTCCCTCTCTGTCGGGAGGCACAGAAGCTCTGCTCTTGGGCCGTCAGTCACGGCGTTCTTCTCAAGGCAGTTTATCTCCCAGGCCAAGAAAATTGCCTGGCGGACAAACTCAGCAGGATCCTCCAGCCGCACGAGTGGCGCCTGGATCCCTTGGTAGTTCAGAAGCTCTTTCTAAAGTGGGGCCTCCCCACGATGGATCTCTTTGCCAGCCCTCTCAACCGGCAACTTCCTCGCTTCTGCTCTCGTCAGCCGCATCCCCTTCGAGTTGCGGCGGACGCTTTTCTACTCTCATGGGCGGAGAGCCTTCTGTATGCTTTTCCTCCCATCCCGCTAGTCTCTCGAACTCTTTTCAAGGTTCTCCGAGACAAAGCTTCCATGATCCTGATCGCTCCTCGCTGGCCCAGACAGCCGTGGTTTCCACTCCTGCTGCAATTAGCGGTGGAGGATCCATTCCCTCTGGGGTTTCAACCGGATCTCCTCACTCAAGATCAGGGGTCTCTGCTACACCCCAACCTCAGATCTCTCAACCTAATGGCCTGGCTGCTGAGAGGGTAGTCCTTGCTCCCCTTCTCCTGCCGGCGGAGGTGGAAGAGGTCGTCTTAGCTTCTCGGCGACCTTCTACCCGCAAATGCTACGCCCTTAAATGGCGTCGCTTTTCCGTTTGGTGTACCCAGCAGTCTCAGGATCCCTTCTCCTGCTCGGTGTCGGTGATCTTGCAGTACTTGCTCTACCTCTCTAATCTGGGACTTAAGTCCAACTCCGTCAAAGTTCACCTCAGTGCTCTTTCAGCACATCATGTACCGGTGGACGGCAGACCTCTTTCCAGCGACCCTCTCGTAGCGAGGTTTCTCCGAGGTCTCCTTCTACTTAAACCACCTCTCTGCCCGCCAGCGCCTGACTGGGATCTGAATGTGGTTTTGCAGCGGATCACCTGTCCGCCTTTTGAACCTATGGCTACCTGTTCTCTCTCCGTTTTCTTTCTTGGAAAACATTGTTCTTGATAGCCCTCACTTCCGCTAGGTGCGTAAGTGAATTGCAGGCCCTCGTGTCTGATCCCCCTTACACTCGGTTCTACAAAAATAGGGTAGTCCTACGAACTCACCCAAAATTTCTTCCAAAAGTGGTCTCCCCCTTTCACATCAATCAGGAGGTGGTACTTCCGACCTTCTTTCCCAGACCACACTCCAGCCGAGCTGAAACGGTCCTCCATACCCTGGACTGTAGAAGGGCATTGAACTTCTACCTTGACCGTACGCGGGAGCACCGTAAAGCTGCTCAGCTTTTTGTGTCTTTTGACCCCAATAAATTGGGGCTCCCGGTCTCCAAGCGTACTCTGTCCGTCTGGGTTGCGGACTGTATCACTTGGGCTTATGGGGCAGCCGGACTCTCCTTGGAAGGTCGAGTCACGGCTCATTGCGTTCGGGCAAAGGCTACGACAGTGGCTTACCTCCGCTCTGTTCCGCTGGCAGACATCTGCCGGGCCGCTACTTGGTCTTCGAGCCAGACCTTTGCGGTCCATTACTGTCTCGAGAGGGAGTCCCGCAGGGACAGTGCTTTCGGACAGGCAGTCCTCCGTAATCTCTTTGAGGTTTGAGCAACTCCTACCCTCCATCCCGGATGTGGGCTACCGGTGGGTAATAATTCAGCGAAGATTCCTACCTTCTGTGCTGCTGAGCTAGAGGGAGCTCATTTTTGTGCTTAGGGTCTCCGGTAGCCTTAAGCTTGGGAGTCCCATAAGTGAGGACTGACTTCCTGCTTGGTCCTGGAGAAAGCGTAGTTACTCACCTGTAACAGGTGTTCTCCAGGAGCAGCAGGAATCAGTCCTCACAACCCTCCCTCCTCCCCTTGGAGTTGCAGTCATCTGCTTTAGTTTTTTTTTGCAAATTTTTATGCTGTCTTTTTTAGCTATGTCATCTGACTGGCTAAGATGGCACCCTTGGGCGGGAAGAGGACCGCGCATGCGCGCTGCAATTCCCAAAGGCTTTCTTTGAAAGCTGGGGAAAATTGCTCCGCGAGGGCTCCGTCGGTGCCGACGTCACCCATAAGTGAGGACTGATTCCTGCTGCTCCTGGAGAACACCTGTTACAGGTGAGTAACTACGCTAAATTTGCTTTCCATACCACCTCTCAAGACAAAGTGCAAACAAATCTGCAACAGAGCCTTTACTCTCTTCGCACCTTCAATATGGAACTCGCTTCCCAAACACATAAGATCCCGAAACGATACAAGAACTACAAAAGAGACTCAAAACACACCTCTTCATAGAATAGTATGGATTGGACAGATATATGTAACACTAACCCCCCCTCCCCCCCAAAGTCACAATACCAAACACTCTCTAAGTTATTCTTTCCCCCCATTTAACTCCAAGTTGCATATACCCTACGTTCTATGTCAAACCCTAATTCAGTTGAGTTATGTTTTTCCTGTTCAATATAAACCGCTTTGATTTAAAAAAAGAGGTATATAAAACATGTTAAATAAATAGTCTATTTACCTGGATAAATAGCTAATCTCCAGGAACAAGCAGGAATGTAGTCTACACATATGGATGACGTCAGTACTGACCGAGCCCGCGTGGGAACACTCCCCAACGTCCAATAGGAAAGCCTTTGGGAGCAGTCCACTGCACCTGTGCATCTGCCTTCCCACTTTCCTAACTCCTCTCCTCAGTTCTTCGTTTTCCACGGAGCCAGCAGATTGTTCATTCCTGTCACTGCTGAAAAATGTATCTTTTTTTGGTTAATACTGTGCTCTGCCTTTCCATAGATGCCGGTTCCATCACTCCAACACCTGCCCCGAGTTCTTTTTTTCATTTAACTTCAATTGTTTTCTTTTCTTTTTCTGCAGTATTCACCGTCAAATATGCTTTGGCCTACATTTTTCTGAAAACATGGAAAAACGCATCAATGGTTTAAAAAAAAAAAAAAAAATGTACCAAATGTTCCGGTACAATTTCAGTCACGGATAAACATGGCTGGTGCTTAAAATGTTTGAGTCCCGACCATTTGCCAAACCTTTGTCTCTTGTGTCAACAAATGTTGGAGAGTCCTACAGAATAGAGCCAGACAGGATGGTACATCATTCGCCCCGGACTCAATTTCAGTAGCTTCCACATCATCGAACATCGGCCTCCTTACATGGGTCTAAGTCTCGGCAAAATCCAAACATAAGAGTAAGTCTCAGGCATTAGAATCAGCATCGACGACCAATACCGAGTCGAGGGGAAAGTCCCACCATCAGAATCGCGATTCACCGAAGGGTGCTTTCAATGCAGACCAGCCAGTCAAACAGCCCGGACAGGAAGTCCTAACCTCCACAGCACAAGAGGGGCTCTGGGACGCTCCTGAGGAATTGACCTCCAGAAAGCTACCAGTACCATGTTCTGGGACGGTGGCTCAAAGCCCCATAGGTAACTCCATCCAGACATCAGCCATCTTTGTAGACCAGCGCATCGCGAGAGGCGTTTGGCCGCATTCCTGACATTGGTACAGAGGTTGTCAACAGCTTCAGCAGTGCAAGCTTCGGCACCAGGTCAGCAGTCATCTACATTGGGCTAGTGCTGGCCCTTGAGCTTGCATTGGTATCAGCAACAGGTCTTAGTCCCATTCATGGTTTTCTGTGAACCATGTTTCTATAACTGCCACTAAATCCAAGTCAGCCTCTCCCATTAAAGCTTCAACATCTGGGATCTTATTTCCCATGCTATGGGCATTTATACACACTGCTTTCTATATGTTGCCCCTTTTACCCATTTCCATCAGACTCAAGGGTGAAGGGGAGGAATATGTAGAAGCTGATGAGGATAAAGCGGAGTTGCTTAACAAATATTTCTGTTTTGTGTTCACAGATGAAGAACCAGGAGCAGGACCTCAGAAAACACCTACAAACAGGAACAGAAGCTAGGGGCATCTTGAACAATTACCCCTAGCAACCCCTACCCCTAGAAACTAGCTAAACTTAAAGTAAACAAAGCGATGGGACCGGATGGGATACACCCTGGAATACTGAGGGAACTTGGGGACATTCTAGCAGCTCCACTGATTGACCTTTTCAATGCTTTGTTGGAGTCGGAAGTGGTGCCAAAGGACTGGAGATAGGCTCATATGGTCCCTTTACACAAAAGTGGAAGTAAGGATATGGTTGAAAACTACAGTCTGGTTAGTTTAATTTTGGTGGTGAGTAAATTATTGGAAACTCTGCTGAAAGAGAAAATAATGAGTTTTCTGGAGTCCAGTGGATTACAGGATCTGAGGCAGCATGCATTCACCAGAGGCAGATCTTATCAGACAAATCTGATTGATTTCTTTGACTGGGTTACCAGGGAGTTGGACCGAGGGAGAGCCCTGCATGTGGTGGTGTATTTAGATTTCAGTAAAGCCTTTGACACAGTTGCTCACAGGCAACTTATAAACAAATTAAGCACCCTAGGGATGGACCCTAAAGTTACTGCTTGGGTTGGAAATTGGTTGAGTGGGAGATGATAAAGGGTACAGGTAAATGGAGCTCACTCTGAGGAGAAGGAGGTTACCAGTGGTATGCCCCAGGTATCTGTCCTTGGTCCGATTCTTTTTAATATCTTTGTTAGTGATATAGTGGAAGGGCTGTCGGGTAAGGTTTGTCTCTTTGCGGATGGTATCAAAATCTGCAATAGAGTAGACACCCAGGAAGGTGTAGATAACATGAGGAGGGATCTAGCTAAGCTTGGTCTGGAATTTGGCAGCTGAGATTTAATGTTAAAAAATGCAAGGTCATGCATTTGGACTTCAATCCAAGGGAGCGATATAGTATAGGGGGTGAAGTACTTTTGTTCACTAAAGAAAAGCGGGATCTAGGCGTGATTGTGTCTGATGATCTTAAAGTAGCTAAACAGGTAGAAAATGCAACAGCAAAAGCTAGAAGGATGCTTGGATGCATAGGGAGAGGAATAGCCAGCAGAAGAAAGGAGGTGATTGTGCCTCTATATAAGTCTTTGGTGCGACCTCATTTGGAGTATTGTATGCAGTTCTGGAGACCGCATCTTCAAAAGGATATAAACAGGCTGGAGTAAGAACAGAGGGTGGCTAATAAAATGGTTAGTGGTCTTCATTATAAAGCATATATGGACAGACTTAAGGATCTTAATATGTACACCTTAAAGGAAAGGCGGGATAGAGGTGATATGATTGAGATGTTTAAATACCTCTGTGGCATAAATGCACAGGAGGAGAGCCTCTTTCAATTGAAGGCAAGCTCTGCTACGAGGGGACATGGGATGAGAGTGAAAGGGGATAGATTCAGGAGTGATATGCAGAAATATTTCTTTACGGAAAGAATAGTGGATCCATGGAATAGTCTCCCAGTGGAGGTGGTAGAGATGAGGACAGTAGCTGAATTCAAAGAAGCATGGGACAAACACAGAGGATCTCTAAAGGAAAAAGGGGACTGCTGTAGTGGTTGATATGGAAGGAGAGATTAGATAGGCCATGTGGTCTTTTTCTGTCGTCATGTTTCTATGACAAGCATTCTCAGGATTCCCAAAGCCTTCCAGACATTCCGTTGGATTTGTCACCTCCTCAGGAGCGATGCAGGTCCCCAGCAGAGGATATGTTCTAGGATTTCATCAGGGACATGGCAGCAGGGCTACCGATCACTGTGGCCTCTGAGAAGGAACCCATAGCAGAGGAACTTGAGATCCTCCAATACTCTCTTACAACTATGGAAACAGCTACTTTACCAGTGCATCACATCTTACAAGATCTCATGTTCTGCATGTGGGAAACTCCTCTCATGGTTCCGTTCATCAGCAAGAGGCTCGATATCATGTATCAAGTTCTGGAGTGCCCAGGCTTTCAAAACCCTCAGCTCCTCCACCACACTATGGAGGTGGAATCGGCATTGCATTAAATAAAGAGCTCGAAAAATCACTCTTCCATCCCTCCAGGTAGGGACTCTAGGACACTCAATACCTTTTGGGTGTCCATGTTTCCAGGTCTGCATGTTGAACTCAAGAATTATATCCTACATGTTATACATGGGCATGTTCCTCAAGGATGTCACCAGGGATCTGGAGACATTTGCTCCCATACTTCCTGAAGATAAGAGATGTGCATATCAAGCCCTTATCAAACAGGGTCAAAATACTTCTAAAATCCTTACCAGAGCATCTTTTCATGCTTTTGAATTGACCAGCAGAGCTTCAGCAGTCTGCCTTGGCGCCTGCAGGATGGCATGGCTACAGGCCTCAGACCTCGAACAGTGGGTTTAAGACAAGTTTTCTAATATACCTTGTACTGGAGAGAACCTTTTTAGAAAGGGTTGGAAAGAAAAGGCGGGTGAGATTGAGACAGATGATGTCACCCTCAATTGCCTCTCCAGGAAGACTGCGGACCTTTCCAAGAGGAAACTACTCCAAAGAAACCTTTATTCTCCAAAAAGAAGAGATATTATCCTTCCTACACACCTGCAGCTGCTTACCAGCCTCAGCAGAAACACCGGTGCCAGCAGGGTCCTTGTCAGCCTAAGAAGTCTAAGGCTCCTAAGCCCCAACCAGCAGCGCAAGCACAACCTGCACATAGTTTTTGACTACTTCCTAGAGAGCATTGCCACTCTGCTTCTGCAGGGTTCTCAGCCCCTGAATATAGCAGGCATACTCTGTTCTTATGCCCACAGGTGGCACCTCATCACTTCAGAACAATGGTCTCTCAACATCATTCAAAAGGGGTACCTGCTTCACTTCAAAACATTACCCCCCAACAGCTTCAGAGGGGACCATCCCACCCATCGCCTTCAAAGCACTCTCTTAAGAGAAGAGGTGTCCATCCTGTTAACTCAGGGCGCCATAGGAAGAGGTCCTACCCCAGAGGAAGGGGTGGGCTTCTACTCTCCATATTTTCTCATTCCAAAGAAAACAGAAGGATACAGGCCCATTCTGGATCTCAGAAACCTAAACAAATTTCTGGTCCGAGAAAAATTCAAAATGATTTCTCTAAGAATTCTTCTCCCATACCGCCAGAGGTACGATTGGCAATGTTCTCTAGATGTAAAGGAGGCGTACACACACATACTGCTCCATCCTCAACATAGGCAGTATCTTCGTTTCATCTTTCAAGAAACCCACTCTCAGTACCAAGTACTTTCATTCAGCTTAGCCTCCGCACCAAGTGTGTTCACAAAATGCATTGCAGTCATGGCAGCCTGTCTCCGCACTTTTTGAATCTTTGTCTTCCCTTACTTGGACGACTGGCTAATCAGAGGAGTCTCCCCACAGGAAGTAAAACTCTCACTGCATCGCACCATGACCATGCTCTAACATCTCTGATTTGTCCTCAACTTCCCAAAGTCACTTCTTGTTCCAGCCCAAAGGCTCACGTTCATAGGAGAACTTCTGGACACTCAACAGGCCCAAGCTTTCCTTCCGCAGGATCACTCTGCCCACCTCATCAAGCTTGTAAGACACACACAGCAACAAGTGTGGGTAACAGCTTGAGAGATGCTACGCCTCTTGGGGCACATGGCCTCGACGGTCCATGTCGTCCCCTATGCTCACTTGCACATGTGGCAGGCCCAATGGATACACATTACCCCGCAATTAGTCACGTCTCTTCACTGGTGGTGTTCCCCACAGAACCTACTCAGCGGGTCACCTTTTCAGATGTCTCCATCTCAATGCAACCTGACCTCTGATGCCTCCAAACTGGGTTGGGGAGCTCATCTCAACGACTTGACCACACAGGGTCTGTGAACTCCACAGGAGTCCACGTTGCAGATCAGCCTCCTGGAGCTGCGTGCCCTCACAAATTCTCTTCAGGTTTTTCAACCCCATCTCTCAGGGTAACAGGTCTTAGTCCGAATAGACAACCAATTGGCTATGTTTTATGTGAACAAACAAGGGGGAATGGTATCCTATCCCCTTTGTCATGAAGTGCTTTGCTCTGTTTTTTTGCCATTGCACAACACGTTCACCTCTGAACGGTGTACCTCATGGGCGAACTCAGTGTCCTGGCTGACGAACTCAGCTGTATCCACATGAATGGACCCTGTATCTTCCAAACGTGGGGAACCCCACTCATAGATCTCTTCGCCACACAACAAAACGCACAGGTTCCATTTTTCTGCTCATGGCTACCGTTCCTTCACCGACAGGCCCCGGGCGCCTTCCTTCTCCATTAGGGACAGGGTCTCCTTTATGCATTCCCTCTCATCCTCCTGATACCCAAAACACTGTTCAAGCTACAGGCCGACAAGGGCTCCATGATTCTGATAGCCCCTTTTTGGCTCCGTCAACTGTGGTTTCCTCTGCTCCTTTGCCTGCGGCAGACTCAACCTCTCTATCTACGATGTGCACCCAGACTCCTCTCCCAAGACCAGGGGACACTTTTCCATCCCAACCTTCATGCCCTCTGTCTCACAGCATGGCTGCTGAAAGGATAGTGCTTGCTGACCTTGCCTTGCCACAGGAGGTCAAGGATATCCTGCTTTCATCATGCAAGCAGTCGACTAGGTGATCTTATGCATTTAAATAGTGAAGATTTGCCCTCTGGTGCTCCCCAAAGGGCATTGACCCCTTCGCCTGCCCGGTGGAATTCCTTCTTCAATATATCCTCCACTTGTCCTTGGCAGGTCTATAGACC
Organism: Ichthyophis bannanicus; assembly: GCA_033557465.1. Taxonomy (NCBI): domain Eukaryota; kingdom Metazoa; phylum Chordata; class Amphibia; order Gymnophiona; family Ichthyophiidae; genus Ichthyophis; species Ichthyophis bannanicus. Next base: position 112,887,000 of record CM066038.1, on the reverse strand, counting down.
AAATCAGAGCTCATCTTATTCCCATTGCGGCCTATCACAAACCAATAGGCGAACAACCTGTCTCCTCAGACCCCTTAATAGCATGCTTCATGTGGAGTCTCCTACTATCCATGCCACCCATTAAGCCACCTCCAGTGGCTTGGGACCTCACTGTGGTTTTAGCTCAACTTCTAAAGCCTCATTTTTGAGCCTTTAGCAACTGCTTCTGTGAAGGTTCTCTCTTGGAAGGTAATCTTCCTTATAGCCGTCACTTCAGCTCGCCGCATCATTGAGCTGCAGGCTCTCATAGTGGACCCATCTTATATCGGGTTCCATCATGACAAAGTGGCCCTCTGTATTTATCCACACTTTCTCCCAAAGGTGGTCTCACTATTCTATCTCGATCAGTCGGAAATACTACCACTTTTCTTCCTGAGATCACATACATCTCGAGCAGAAGCAGCACTACACATCTTAGACTACAAGCGAGCACTGGCTTACTATTTAGACAGAACTAAAGTTCACAGAAGATCCTCTCAGTTATTCATTTTCTTTGATTCAAGTCATCTTTGGTTTATCATTGAAAAAAGCGAACTCTATCCAACTGGGTAACAGACTGTATCTCTTTTGCTTATGCACAGGCCGCACTCTCCTTAGAGGGTCACGTCATTGCACATAATATCCGTGCCATAGCAACCTCAGTGGCTAATCTCTGTTCAGTATCCATTGATGAGATCTGTTAAGCAACAATCTGGTCCTCCATTCATACATTCGCTGCTCACTATTGTCCGGACAAGGACTCCTGCTGGGACACTGTCTCTGGCCAAGCTGTACTGCAGCACCTTTTTAGTACTTAAACTCAACGTCTACCCTCTGTCTCGGACTTCTGCGAGAAACCAGACTTCTATTAGGGGTGGTATAGCAGACTGGAGTAGAGTCCTCTGGGCCACCTTGTGTCCACACTTTTCGGCTCTATGCTTTAGCCTCAGGGATCACACTGCTCTCCCCCCCCCCCCCCCAACCATTCTGGTACCTGGGAGTTAGTGAGTCCCATATGTGAAGACTGCATTCATGCTTGTTCCTGGAGATAGTGCAGTAGTTCACCTGTTAAAGGTGATCTCCAGGAACAGCAGGAATCAGTCTTTACAATCCTCCCTCCTCCCCTAAGAGTTTGCAGGGTACTTTTTATTTTTCCTTTATCTCTCAGCCACAAACTCAACTAAGGAGAGGAGTTGGGAAGGCAGATGTGCAGGCACAGTGGACTGCTCCCAAAGGCTTTCCTATTGGACGCTGGGGAGCAGTCCTGTGCGGGCTCCGTCGGTACCGATGTCATCCATATGTGAAGACTGATTCCTGCTGTTCCCGGAGACAACCTATTAAAGGTGAGTATGCTTTACCTGAGGAAATGGCTTTGAAAATTGTTCTCCATATCTCTAAGTTGCTTAGTATCTTTTATGTCATCATGAGTTTACATTAGCACACAGACCAAGCCAACAGACTTATGAAATAGGATCTGAGCAATCTCTATTTTGCGGTAGCTTTTCAACATGATATAATCATCACATACCCGGCAAACATACCTGTCACATACTCGTATACCCTCTGGGCATGAGACTGAGCTGGCTGTACATGTGCTTGTTCTTTTAATTGCTTCTTATTACTTGATGATCTATACTTTTTTCTTTTCTCCTGTTTTCTAGTAAGCTTCTGTCAAAGATGCTGGTATTTTATAGAGGCACATAGGCACCTATGTGCCTTTATAAAATAGACTAACACTTGCCCTTTTCCCATAGGTGAGCTGTTATAAAATTACACTCCAGGGGGTAAATTTATAAAGTTATTTTAGCATCTACTCTATGTGGCAATATATGTCCATAAAATTGTTCTTTTAAAATTACCTCAAGCATAAAAGTACTCAGTAGCATGAATGTGTATATTTTTACTGTAGGTTTACTGGGGGCATGGTCTGGGCAAACCGTAGTTAGAGACACGAAGTATGTGCATTGTTTATAAAATGCATTCCTTATCATCCCTCCAGTCCAGTCCAGATCTGTGGGTTATCAAGCCTCACTAGCAGCTTGGAGACAGCATGCAAAACTTTGATGTCACTCTGCATAGGCAGCTGGCACCTCCTACCAGCCTCAGTCTCCAAGCAGCTTGTGAGCATGATTTCTGTGTAGTCTGGACTCCACTGAAGAGCACAAATAAGGAAATAGCTTACATTGCAAGGGGATATACTTAATGGAGACAGGGACCCTTTAAATTTTCAGTTGAGGGGGAAAAAAAAGAGAAAGTAAGGAAACAAAAAGAGTCTGAGGACGGCCACATTGACTTAAACGAGTGGCTCTCGATCCCATAAATGGGTGAGGGGTCTGCAGTGGGCTAAGCTGTCTGCTGTCCCGGAGTGCTTGCAGTATCCTCCAGCCGCAGCTGGAGCCAGGAGAAGTGGGTACAATGCTCTTCAGCTTCTTGTGGCACGATCAAGTGTATCACGGGAGGGGAGAGCCCCCCTGCTTGTTAAATGTGGCGCCGATCCTGCGAATCACCATGCTGAGTCTGACAGGCCTTACATGACAGGGACTTGGCAGGGGACAGTGCTGGATTCTGGCTGTCGGGCCATGGTGAACATGAGTACCGGTGCCATTTTTGAGTCAGGAACAGGTTAGAGTCATGTGCATGGCAAATTACCTGAAGAGGACTCGGGGTTTCTCTCGCACTTGTGTTTTATTGTTTTTGTTGTTGTGCTCTGCGAAGGAGCATCGGGGGATAGTTTTAAACATAGGAGGCTGGCAAAACCAACATGATTAGCCTGCGGCTCCTGTCAGGGCTCCCTTTACACCATAGGGTTGTCCTGGCGGGTGTGAAGCAGAGTCCTGGTCAGTGGAGGAAGGCATTTCAGAAGCTACGAGTGTGGCAACAAGCCTGGGGGCCTCCTCTGGTGAGTCAGAGGTGCCGGCACAGGCGTCCCTGGTCGTCAGATCACCCATGGTTTTGGTGGGAACGGCAGCCATGTTAGAGGAGGCTGGGCAGCTCCCCTCTTCAGCTGGCTGAAGTCTCTGACAGTGTGGACTTCTCCCCGAGGCCCTCTACTTAAGAGGATTTACCCCCCCCCCCAAAAAAAAAAATCACTTAATAGGGCTTTTTTCACTGGAGTTGGTTCTCCTTAGGCATAAAGCTTTCTGTTTGAAGCAAAGCTTGGGAGAAGGTGTTTTGGATAGTGAGCCCTGGGAGGATACTGGCTCTGCATTCAGAGGGTTTGGGCAACCCAGGTGAATGTTCAGCAGACATATTTGGGGAGTCTGCCTCAGCTGAGTTAGAGGATGGAGAAATCCCGCAAGGGGAGGACCCTCGTATAATGCAGGTGTTCCATCGAGAGGAGTTGGCAGCGCTCATTTCCCATTCTCTGGAAGCACTCAGTGGGTCGTGGGGAGCGTTGCTGGAAGAGGAGACTCTAGAAGATTCTGTTTCAAGGCATCAAGATGTCACAGACAGTGTTTCCCCTTCAGAGTGATCAAGCAGATGATCCAAGATGAGTGGGCAGTCCCAGAGGCGGGCCTGAAGAGGACATAGGCCATGGTATGGTTGTACCCCTTCCTGGAGAAGGAAAAGAATCAGCTTCGGGCACCTAAGCTGGATGCACTGGTGTCAGCGGAAACGAAGATTACAATTCCCAAGGAAGGTGGGGCAGCTCTCAAGGATATACAGGACTGGAAGTTGGAGGCCTTGCTTAAGCAGACATTTGATATTAATGCCATAGCTCTACAGGCGTCCATCTGCGGGACATATATAGCTAGAACCTGTTTAAAGTGGGTGTGAGGCATACTGGAAGCTGACGGGAGTTGCAGTGGACGTCCTCTGAAGTGACTAAGCTGGAGTCTGGTGCAGCTTATCTAGCCAATGCTTTTCATGATCTGATTCGAGCCTCATCCAAGAGTTTGACCTCGGTCATGGCAGCACGGAGATTTCTGTGGCTGAAAGGTTGGTCAGCGGATGTGTTATCCAAAACCTGCTTGAGTAAGCTGTCTTTTAAGGGTAAGCGTTTGTTCAGGGAAGCGCTGAATAAATTGGTGAAGGATTTTAGGAGAGTCAAAAGGAAGCAGATTTCCCAAGGATAATCAAAAGCTAGCGCGGTAGTCAGTCCCGGGTCAGGCTCATGATTTTTTGTATTTCCAAGTAGTCATGTTGCACCCTTTCGGAGGGGTCACTACCCATCCAGAGGACAAGCTTTTGGGGGCTCCAGAGGAACAGGTAGAGGTTTGTAAACGGGGGCGCTGGGTGAGAATGTCCACAGTCTTGGCAAAGGCAAATATTAATATGACTTGCAAAGGATTGTGGGAAATGTAGTCCATTCATACCAGACTCAGCCATTCACAATAAATTAGTTGTGCTTGCTTGAATGTAAAGCAAAGAAGATATTTTATTTATGGGGTTATTTCTCCCAACACAGATATACTTGGTAGCACATAAAAAGGAATACTTGCTTTCAGTATTATACTTAGAAAAACAAATAAGGAAAATAACAACAGCTGAACTTGTTAAGCAATCAAATCAAAGCATAAAGACCTTGATGGAAACAGAAAGGTCGTTTCTGTAGGCTGCTGCTAATATCTTCTTAGCAGTGCTTCAAAGAACCAACAAAACCCACAAAGTAGGAAAAAAAACCACTTCTTTTTCAGGGATATCTTCCTGTATCTTCACACACACTCAGAAGTGTCCCTCCAGAGCTCACAGGCAATTAGGCAAGGCTCAATTGCTAACCATTACCAGCTGAAACCCTCTTGGCTGGTTTACTTTCTACTACGTGGCTCAAATCCTACTCAGAAGCTTTTCTGAGTAGATTAAAGAACAAGTTTATATTTCTTTGTGATGGTTGTATTTTGTAACAGCATTTTACCACAGAAGTTTAGACAGAGAGCAATCCATGTATTCATGGTCCACATTTACCACATCTTCCCCTTCTTCAATTATCATAGGTTCACTATCATGGATTGGCACAGAGGAATTTCTCAATGGAACACTCTCAGGTCAATACTTGTTTCCCTGCTGTCTTCCCAGTGAAGAGCTAGGGCATAGATCAGTGTTCATACCTGAGCTTCCATTGCTGTTAGAGTTCCTCTCTAAATATCCTGGCCAGTATGTAGACCAGTTCTTATGTCCAGCCTTCCAATCAAGATCCCTGGACACTGGATCTCTCTTCACATACCTTCTTGCACTGGTCTTAGGGTCCCTTCCAAGTGCAGCCGTCTCCCTCACAGGTGCCGTCCGGGGATTCCTGGCTCTGCAGCCCCACTCCTCTGGCTTTCCCCAGTCCAGTGGTGTATGCTTGCCTCTGGAATGCCTCCCAGTATACGTACTGCTATGGACTCCTTTAGACCTCCCAAATGCTTTTCTCTTCTTTCTTCCAAAGTGTTTCTTGCTCTCTGTCCGTCAGCTCTGGCTTCTGCTGATGATGATGGTCAGGATGATCCAGGTGCTTCTGATGATCAAGATGCCTCTGATCAAGATGATGATTCCCTGTAGAATAAGCTTTTCTTTTATCCTGCTTAGATGAATGCTCCACCCTAGCACAGCGCAGCTGTGCTGAATCAAGCCCTGCCCTTGGAGATGAGTGCTTGGGGATTACCTCATAGCCCTCCTGATTGAACACACGTTTCCCCACTTCAGCTCTTCTAATGGCTGCTGGAAACCTGGTGCATTCTGGGACTGGTAGTCTTTTATGGAAACATTCTGTTTTATTATTTCTACCAGAACAGACAGGTTGCTTGTTCAGAGTCACTTCACCTCTACTATAGCTCCTTCCTGAACTATGATAAGCTTCCTTATCACAGGTTATTGTATCTCTCCCTCCTCTGCAGCAAAGAAGCCACAATGAAGTGAGGGGGGCCCAGGACGTAGTGGTTCCAGTGGCCGGGGGGGAGGAGGGGGGCCTATCCATGAGCTTTTTACTCCACCTGAGTCCAGATCACATCCGATCAATGGGCATGGGAGGTGATCCAGGAGGCCTATGCGTTCGAGTTTGCCTGGCCCCGTGTGGATGCCTTCATCTGATTACCCTGCAAGGCACCCCGGAAAGTGACTCTGGTGCAAGACACACTGGTGCTTTTCCAACAATTGAACACAGTGGTGGAGGTCCTGCCAGACCAGTGCAGCTGCGGTCAATACTTTGTCTCTGAACGAGAGCAGGAGAGACCCTGATCAAGAACATAAGATATACTGGGTCAGACCAAGGTCCATCAAGCTCAGATCCTGTTTCCAGCAGTGGCCAATCTAGGTCATACGTACCTAGCAGTTTCCCCAAAAGACACAGGTTCCAAAATGCTTGTATTGAGTCAAGCATTGATACCCTGGGTCCCTTTTTAATAATGGTATATGGACCTTTCCTCCCTGAACTTGTCCAAACCTTTTTTAAACCCAGCTACACTAACAGCCTTTACTAAATCCTCTGGTAACAAATTCCAGAGTTTGATTACACGTTGAGTGACAAAATATTTTCTTTTATTTGTCTTAAATAGTTTACCCTGTAGCTTCATTGCATGTCCCCTAGTCTTTCTATATTCTGATTCCGTAAACAATCGATCTACGTTTACCCGTTCCACTCCATTCATTAATTTATAGACTTCTATCATATCTCCCCTCAGTCGTCTCTTTTCCATGTTAAAGAGCCCTAACCTTTTTAGACTTTCTTCATAGGGGTATCCTTCCATCCCCTTTACCATTTTGGTGGCTCTTCTCTGAACCTTTTCTAATAACGCTATATCCTTTTTAAGATACGGCGACCAGAATTGCACACAATATTCAAGGTGCAGTCGAACCATGGAACGATGCAGAGGCATTATAATATCCTTTGTTTTATTTTCCATTCCTTTCCTTACGATACCTAACATTTTGTTTGCTCTCTTGGCCGCCGCTGCACACTGGGCGGAGAGTTTTTAACATGTTATCCACAATGACGCCTAAATCTTTTTTCCTGGGTGGTGGTTCCCAATGTGGAACCTTGCATTGTGTAACCATAGTTTGAGTTATTCTTCCCTAGTTGCATACATTTGCACTTGTCCACATTAAATTTCATCTGCCATTTTGATGCCCAGTCTTCCAATTTATCAAGATCCTCTTGCAATTTTTCACAATCCTCATGGGTTTTAACAACTTTAAATAGTTTTGTGTCATCTGCAAATTTGATAACCTCACTCATTATTCCCTTTTCCAAGTCATTTATGAATATGTCAAAAAGCAGCGGACCCAGCACAGATCCCTGGGGTACACCACTATTCACCTTTCTCCATTGGGAAATTTGGCCATCAAGTGATTGACTGTCTACAGCGGCTAGGCTGGGTGGTCCATTTTGCGAAAAGCAACCTACAGCCGAGCCAGGATCTGGTGCATTTGAGCATGCAGCTTCAAACTGGTCAAGGATGGTGTCCTTGCCTGAGGAAGGGGTGCAGAAACTGCAGCTTCAGGTCTGTGTTTTTTCTCAGGATGATAGCACCAGTTTGTTCCTGCCATCTTCAGTTATTGGGGTCGATGGTGGCCTTGATAGAGCTGGTGCCTGGGACACGTGTCCACATGTGACCATTGCATAGGACTCTGCTGTGGAGATGTTCGCTGCAACGATGCCCACTGTCGAAGTTGACGTGCCCATTAACCACCAGGGTAGCCCTCTGATGGTGGCTGTGCTCAGAGCATCTCCTGGCAGGGATGCTTTGGAGGTGCCAGAGTGGATTCCGTTGACCATGGATGCCAGCCTTTTGGGCTGAGTGAGTGCATTACAAGACCCAAGTTGTGCACTACTATTACTACTAATGAACATTTGTATAGCGTTGAAAGATGTACACAGCTCTGCACAAACACATGTAAAAGATGGTCCCTGCTCATCAGAACTTACAACTTAGTCAAGATAGACAGCACAGAAGCTGTAGACATAGGTTACAGCTAGGGAGAATGGGAAGGAAACACAAAGGAGATCAGGTGACTCAAAATCCAAAAGTGGCAGCGTAGAGGTGAGTTTCCAGCCTGGATTTCAAAAGAGACAGAGCAGGGATGCTGGATGCAAGTAGAGAGCACATGGTCCATCAGTCAGTTGGAGATGAGAGCCGTCTGCCTGGCATTCAAAGTTTTTTGACCACTTCTGTACAGGAAGGCTGTAAGGGTTTTCGCGGACAATTCCAGTGCGATGGCTTATATCAGTCACCAAGGAGGTATAGGAAGCATGCTGCTCGAGGAGGCGACGGCACCCTGATGATTTGGGCAGAAGTGAACCTGCAAGCAATTTCCGTGGCTCACATGGCCATAAACGAAAACATACAAGCCAACTATCTCAGTCATCGCCTGGACCCAGGAGAGTGGTCCCTCAGTGCAGCGGTTTTGCTCAGCTAGTCAGGCATTGTGGACAGCCGAACATTGAGAACATAAGATATAGAAATATGACGACAGAAAAAGACCATTTGGCCTATCTAGTCTGTCATTCCATATCAGCCACTACAATAGTCCCCTTTTTTCCTTTTGAGATCCTCTGTGTTTGTCCCATGCTTCTTTGAATTCAGATACTGTCCTCATCTCTACCATCTCCACTGTGAGACTATTCCACGGATCCAATACTCTTTCTGTAAAGAAATATTTCCGCATATCACTCCTGAATCTATCCCCTTTCACCCTCATCCCATGTCTCCTCGTAGCAGAGCTTGCTTTCAATTGAAAGAGGCTCTCTTCCTGTGCATTTATGCCATGGAGGTATTTAAACGTCTCAATCATATCACCTCTATCCCGCCTTTCTTCTAAGGTGTACATATTAAGATCCTTAAGTCTGTCCTCATGCTTTATAATGAAGACCACTAACCATTTTAGTAGCCACCCTCTGTACCGACTCCAGCCTGTTTGTATCCTTTTGAAGGTGCGGTCTCCAGAATTGCACATAATACTCCAAATGAGGTCGCACCCAAGACTTTTATACAGAGACACTATCACCTCCTTTCTATTGCTGGCCATTCCTCTCGCTATGCACCCAAACATCCTTCTAGCTTTTGCTGTCGCCTTTTCTACTTGTTTAGCTACTTTAAGATCATCAGACAAAACCACGCCTAGGTCGCGCTCTTCTTTAGTGGACAAAAGTACTTCATCCCCTAGGTCTAGACTATATCGCTCCCTTGGATTGCTGCAGCCCAGATGCAAGACCTTGCATTTTTTAACATTAAATCTCACTGCCAAATTCTAGACCATTCTTCAAGCTTAGCTAGATCCCTCCTCATGTTATCTACATCTTCCTGGGTGTCTACTCTATTGCAGCTTTGGTATTATAAGCAAAGAGGCAAACCTTACCCGACAGCCCTTCCACTATATCGCTAGCAAATATGTTAAGAATCAGACCAAGGACAGATCCCTGGGGCACACCACTGGTAACTTCCTTCTCCTCAGAGTGAGCTCCATTTACCTGTACCCTTTGTCGCCTCCCACTCAACCAATTTCCAACCCAAGCAGTAACTTTAGGGTCCATTCCTAGGGTGCTCAGTTTGTTTATAAGTTGCCTGTGAGGAACGGTGTCAAAGGCTTTACTGAAATCTAAATACACCACATCTAGGGCTCTCCCTAGGTCCAACTCCATGGTAACCCAGTCAAAGAAATCAATCAGATTTGTCTGACAAGACCTGCCTCTGGTGAATACATGCTGCCTCTGATCGTGTAATCTGCTGGACTCCAGAAACCTCACTATTTTCTCTTTCAGCAGTGTTTCCAATAATTTACTCACCACTGACGTTAAACTAACCGGCCTGTAGTTTCCAACCACATCCTTATTTCCGCTTTTGTGTAAAGGGACCACATGAGCCTCTCTCCAGTCCTTTGGCATCCCGACTCCAAAGAAGCATTGAAAATGTCAGTCAGTGGAGCTGCTAGAATGTCCCCAAGTTCCCTCAGTATTCTAGGGTGTATCCCATCCGGTCCCATCGCTTTGTTTACTTTAAGTTTAGCTAGTTTCTCACGAACACAGTTTTCTGAAAATTGTTCAAGATGCCCCTCGCTTCTGTCCTTGTTTGTGGGTGTTTTCTGAAGTCCTGCTCCTGTTTCTTCATCTGTGAACACAGAACAGAAATATTTATTAAGCTATTCCGCTTTATCCTCATCAGCTTCTACATATTCCTCCCCTTCACCCTTGAGTCTGACAATACCACTTTTGCCCTTCCTCTTCTCACTAACATATCTGAAAAATGTCTTATCCCCTCATTTTATTGCATTGGCTATTTCCTCCTCTTTTTGAATCTTTGCTTTCCTGACTACTTCTCTAAGTTTTGCCAAATATAGATGCCTGTCTTCCTATCTCTTGTATTTCATGAAGGGCCTCCCTCTTTTTCTTCCCCTTTGTCAGCTACTTCTTTCAAAAAGCATATCGGTCTCCTTTTCCTTTTACCTTTATTTACCATTTTAACAAAAAAGGTTTTTGCCCTTAAAATATCCCCTTTCAGTTTTGCCCACTGTTTTGCTACATTCCCCTTGCTGTTCCTATCCCGCTAATGACGCCCTGAGCTATTGGCCCATCTTGGCAAAGTTAGTTTTCCTAAAGACCCTTTCTTTAGAATGGATTCTAATAGCCCTAGTCCTAATACTGAACCACACCATCTGGTGATCACTGGATGCAAAATGATCTCCCACTGTAACATCAGAAACATTTTCACCATTGGTAAGCACCAAGTCCAGTATGGCCCCTTCACGTGTGGGTTCTGTTACCAATTGCCTGAATAGTTCTCCCTGTAGAGAAACCACGATCTCCTTACTTCTAGATGATACTGTAACTAGAATGTGCCAATCAGCATCTGGCATATTGAAATCCCCTATCAGTATCACTTCCCCTTTCCTAGCAATGCTGCGTATGTCTTCAATTAACTCTCCGTCCACCTCTTCCTCTTGTGAGGGAGGTCTGTATATCACACCAGTGCAAATAGATTTCTCTTTCCCTCTTTCTAGTTTAACCCACAGTGCCTCCTCTCTCCCTTTTAAGCTCTGTAATTCCAAAGCTTAATATTATTTTTTACATATAGTGCCCCTCCTCCTCCCCTTCTTCCTACCCTGACCTTTCTGAATAAAATATAGCCTGGTATAGTTACATCCCAGTCATAGTTTTCTGTGAAACATGTTTCTGTAACTGCCACTAAATCCAAATCAGCTTCTCCTATTAAAGCTTCAACATCTGGGATCTTATTTCCCATAGTATGGGCATTTATGCAAACTGTTTTCCATATATTGCCCCCTTTACCCATTTCCATAAAGGTATTTAATGTTTCACTTACCTGCGGGCTTTCTTCACCCATCCGCAATGAATCTAGTTTAAAGCCCTCTTCAGTCGATTAGCCAGTCTGCTACTGAAGACACTTCGACCTTTCTGGGACAGATGAACGCCATCTCTGCTCTGCAACCCTTGGAACAGCATCCCATGGTCCAGGAAACCAAAACGCTCTCAATGACACCATCCACGCAGCTATGCATTCATCTCCAGGATGTGAGCTTCTCTGCCCTGGCCTTTACTCTCAACAGGGAGGACTGAAGAGAACACCACCTGTGCACCTATCTGCTTCACCCTCTGTCCCAGAGCCATGAAGTCACTTTTGATACGCTCAGAGGGATACCTGGCAGTATCATTTGTGCCGATATGGATTAGCAACATTGGGAAATAGTGGGCTTGATGAGTCTCGGCAAACTCTCCGTAACATCTCTGATTTTGGCACCTGGCAGACAGCATACCTCTCTGGACATCAAGTGTGGTCGGCAGATGGATGCCTCAGTACCCCTCAGAAGAAAGTCACCAATCACCACTACCCTTCAGTTCCTTGTGGTCACTGATTCTGCAACTTTGGGGCACTTGAGCTCTGGTTCTTCCCTTTCCAGGGATGCTTTCACCTCCTCCACCTCCAAGGCTTGGAAACAGGATACTGGGTCAGACCAAGGTCCATCAAGCCCAGTATCCTGTTTCCAACAGTGGCCAGTCTAGGTCACAAATACCTAGCAGTTTCCCTAAAAGACACAGGTTTCGCAATGCTTGTATCGGGGCAAGCAGTGGATATCCCGGGACCCCTTTAATATTGGCTTATGGACCTTAATATTGGCTTATGGACCTCCAGGAATTTGTCCAAACCTTTTTTTAAACCCAGTTACACTAACAGCTTTTACTACATCCTCTGGTAATGAATTCCAGGTTTGATTACAAGTTGAGTGAAAAAAATATTTTCTCTTATCCGTCTTAAATAGGTTACCCTGTAGTTTCATTGTATGTCCCCTAGTCTTTCAATTTGATGGTGTAAACAATTAATCTGCTTTTACCTGTTTCACTCCATTCATTAATTTATAGACCTGTATCATATCTCTCCCCAGTCTTCTCTTTTCCAGGTTGAAGAGCCCTCATGGTTGTAATGGTAACCTTCGAGAATGCAAAAGTAACCCGATTCTTCAGCAGATGGTGAGAGTGGATATCGGGAGGTCTGGATAAGTTAGTGCAGTGATGGCCGTCGGATGGCTTCCTGTATGTTTTTCTGCTGTGGGCACTCATAGGGTGCCTAGTATGGAGAATCGAGACTCATCTGGGGCTGGTGATCCTAGTCAACCCGGATTGGTCTCCGAGGCCATAGTATGCAGATCTTGTCCAGCTGACAGTGGATCATCTGTAGTGTCTACCAGTACAGACCAATCTCCTGTTGCAAAGTCCCATTTTCATGCCTCATGTGTCTTGCTTATTGCTTATGACCTAGCTCTTGAAAGGGCATGCCTGAGGAAGATGGGGTATTCTGTCCCCTTAATTACAAAATTGTTGAACACACGCGAACAGTCCACTTCGCTTTCGTAAGTTCAAATTGGAGAGTATTTGAGGATTGGTGTTCGGAATGGGGCTGCTGGCCGTTATCAGCTTACCTGCCTGATATTCTAGTGTTTTGTTAGGTGGAGGTAGAGAAAGGTTTGGCTTGTAATTCGCTATGAGTCCAGGTAGCAGTGCTCGTTATCGAGGGTGAGTCCAGGGCCTGTCCATGACGGCTCATCCAGTTGTGCTGTGTTTCCTCAGAACGGTTGAAGCATGTTTGTCTGCTGGCTTGGTCCTTGGTTCCACCTTGGGACCTGGATTTGGTTTTGTTGGCCTTAATGGAGGCACCTTTTGAATCAGTGGACAGTGCCACCTTGAAGGATTTGACGTTGAAGGCGGTGTTTTGGTAGTTATTTGTTTGGTGCAGAGGATTTCAGACTATAGGCATTGCGCCGCGAGCCGTTCCTCGCCATATCAAAGGAGAAGGTGATGTTAAGCCCAGTACCCTCTTTTCTGCCCAAAGTGGTGTCAGCTTTTCATCTCAATCATCAAGTTACCCTTCCCGTGTTTTTTGAATGGGGGCGCTAGCTTGGAGGAGCTCCAATTGCAGTTGATGGAAATTTGTAGGGGTCTTTAGAGATAGCTCAAGTGGATGAAGTCTGATCATTTCTTCATCCTTTTTGGCAGCTGCGAAAGGACGAGGCTGCTTCAGATACCTCAATTGCCAGGTGCGTGTGGGAGGCCATTGCCTTGGCCAACCTTTTGCGGCATAGGGAGTTGCCCAGCGGTCTGTGGGTGCATAGAACTAAGGCACAGGCATCATCGTGGGCAGAGGCTGGTCTGGTACCTCTGCTGCATATTTGTTGGGTGGCCACTTTGTCATCGTTGCATATATTTGTGAGGTACTACTGCTTAGGTGTGCAGGCAGTGAGTGATTGCAGTTTGGAGCGGCAGTGCTTCAGGCCGGGTTCATGGGTCCCTCCCAAAGTTAATACTGCTATGGTACATCCCACAGGTCTGGACTGGACTAGAGGGATGATGAGGAAGGTGAAACTAGGTCTTATCTGCTAATTGGCTTTCCTTGAGTCCCCCCAGTCCAGGACCCTCCCCATATTCTCTGACTGTTTTGCAGTGGTGTAAGATAGCGACCCCCGGTTCTGAAGAGTACATTGAATCGAAAGTGGTTCTGGGTGGAACTGCGGAGCCACTGGGTTTGGCGGGGCTTCTGCAGGGGTTCTATGGACGACTGCGCTGTGTATATTTAAAAAAAAAGAAGACAATAAGTAAAAGGTTTTGTTTTTTTTAGGTGGGACCAATACAGTTCTAGTTTTTGCTGTGTACATAGTGGTTCTTCATTTTTTGCTCTTTGAAGTCTACTTTGTCAATAGAATACTGAGGCTGGTAGGAGGTGCTAGCTGCCTATGTAGAGCGACATCATCAAAGCATGTACACCTTAGAGGAAAGGCGGGATAGAGGTGATATGATTGAGATGTTTAAATACCTCCGTAGCATAAATGTTCAGGGAGAGAGCCTCTTTCAATTGAAAGCAAGTTCTGCTACCAGGGGACATGGGATGAGGGTGAAGGGAGATAGATTTAGGAGTGATATGCGGAAATATTTCTTTACGGAAAGAGTAGTGGATCCGTGGACTAGTCTCCCAGTGGAGGCAGTAGAGATGAGGACAGTAACTGAATTCAAAAAAGCATGGGACAAGCATAGAGGATCTCTAAAGGTAAAAAGGGGACTGTTGTAATTGTTGATATGGAAGGACAGACTAGACAGGCCATGTGGTCTTTTTCTGTCGTCATATTTCTATGTTTCTAAGCTTAGCTCCAAGCTACTGGTGAGGTGTGATAACCCACAGGACTGGACTGGAGGGACTCAAGGAAAGCCAAATAGCAGGTAAGACCTAATTTCACCCTATTCTACATGCGCACCATGTATTCTGCACATGGACATTTATGTCTGCTCCCGAGCTGGCTTAAATGTCTGTGACTTCAGTGTAGCTACGATTGCTGCTGGATTTGTACTAGTATTTTATAAAGTCGTGCAGGTGCTTATACGTCAATAGAATTGTGACAAAATAGGTGTCTTCTTGCCCTCTAAACCTAAACGCCCTGTAATAAAATTATCCTTCATGTGTCACTGTTGTCCTTTTGTGAGAACTCAACAGTAGGTCTCTGTGTAGCTTATTTAAAAACTACAGTTTGTTTTATCTTCTTTCTCTGATTTGTAATTTCCTTCCAATTCTGCTTGTTTTGCTCCCAAATTCTGAAGTTCATGCTTTATCTAGCAACGAGAGAGAGAGATTTGCAACTATACATCAGCTCAGGAAGCAGTGGTGGTGTCTCTTGCTGCTGCAAGGTGCTGAGAGCAGATCCCATGTGCTGGGGGTCTGGATCTCAGCATCATGGAGTGATGACTTTATTTCTCTGAGAGCAAGCAGGAAGTCAATTCTCACATATGGGTGCCGACGGAGCCCACACAATAGCTTCTCTCCAGGTTTCAAAGAAAGTCTTTAGGAGATGCACCATGCATGCATGGTCCCCTTCCCGCAATCCCCATTGCGAGTCCAAGTGGAAAGAGTGGGAGCAGCCGACCAAAACACCTTGACGGGAGTAGTCAGCATCTGGCAACTGGCCTCAGACTCCTGAGGCCATCCTGGTCGAGGGCTCCCATCAATGGAGCCAGGGTTGGGCCCGGGTACCTCAACGCCTGTGCCGAAGGCTGCAGAGCCATTGGGCCTCGATACCAGGATGGCAGCCTTGGAGCGCAGTCTGTCTGCCTTCATGGCCCAACTACCAGGCACTCGACCTCATGGAATTCCCCTGAGGTCGAACCAATCCTCAAGCACCACCAATCTTGAGAGGTTCCTAGACACTGATCCCGATCTCGGTCCCGGTCCTTGGGACTGAGGTTATCCCCAATGAGTGGCCATGGCTCTGACCCGGAGGCCAGGGGCCATTGGGCTCAGCGCCTGACCCCAGAGCCTGGACCACACCCGACACCTCCACGACTATGAGTCAGATTGGGAGACCGAGGATGACGAATTCCCAGATACTTTCACCGGGATATGCCTTCTGACCTGTCTCCCACTGAGACCTGGCATCTGTCCCCTGCCCAAGGACACGGCTTTCCTCGACTTCGTGTGGGACATGGCCAAGCACTGGCCTTGGAGACCAAGTCTGAGGAGGACCCTTGGACCGAGGAATTTGAGAGCGGAGGAGTGGCCTAGTGGTTGGGGCAAGGTACTTCAGGCCGGAAGATCGGGGGTTCAAATCCCACTAGAAGACAGCAACCTTGGGCCGGAAGGACTGGGGTTTCTAGTCCCACAGGTGCTCCTTGTGGTCTTGGGCAAGCCACTTAATCCTCCATAGCCCATGTTCCCTGTAAAATAGTTATCTCCAAGTTATAATGCCCTGTTCAATGTAATTTCAGTTTGTTCAATGTAAACTGCACTGATGCAGAATAGCACGGTATATAAGAGAATGTAAATAAATAAATAAATACAAGGCGCCTCTGAAGAAGGCATGCACAATACCCGTTTCCCCGATCCTGGAACAGCTGCTCCTCTGCATGTGAGATCCTCCCATGTCTATGCCCATAGTGAGCAGATGGCTTGACTTGATGTACCAGGTCCGCTGGAGCCCTTATTTCCAAAAACCACAGCTGTCACCCAACTCCATGGTGGTGGAGTCGGCCATGCAACGTCATAAGAGCCAGAATACACATTCTTCGGTACCCCAGGTAGGGAAGTCCTCTCCTTGGACGCCCTGGGTAGGAAGTGATATCAGGGTTCAGTGCTCATTGACCGGATCCAGGCATACCATCTGTGCATGGTCATGTACCTGAGGGACCTGGCGAAGGAACTAGCCAGGTTCTCAGCTGGTCTTTCTGAGGAACCTTTCCTGCGGTTCCGGATTCTGGACTCAGGTGTCAGAGAGTGCTCCAAGTTTGACTCGGGCAGCCTATGACTGCTTAGAGTCGGTGGCTAGAGTAGCGATGGCGGGCATTGGTGCCCGACATCAGGCTTGGCTACAGTCTTGCGACCTGGAGCAATGAGTTCAGGACAAGTTGGTCGATGTTCCTTGCCAGGGAGAAAATCTCTTCGGCAAACCCATGACTGATAAGGCTGCAGAGTTGGAGTCTGAGTTCTGACAAGGACCAGACTCTCAAAGAAGACTGCTGACCCTTCCCAACAGAAACCTTCGGGTACAAAGTCCTACCCAAAGAAGAGGAAGGCTTATAGGAACTGCCCTCAGTACCAGGACTTCCCAGGTCTCCAACAGGGGCAGCAGGCCAAGGGACAAAAAGGGTATGGGCCTTATAAGCCTAAGGCTCTCAAACCCCAGGCACCGTCTCCAGCCCAGCCTGGCGGGGATTTTGATTCCTTGGGCATAGCTTCTCTTTGCCCAGGAGGCCCAGTCTAGCAGCCTACTGGGGGGCATCTGGTTCTCTACACCCACCGGTGGCCATCCATCACCACCGACTCCTGGGAACTGCAGGTGGTGAGGGAAGGTTGCCTCCTCC
The DNA here is from genome assembly GCA_033557465.1 of Ichthyophis bannanicus. Taxonomy (NCBI): domain Eukaryota; kingdom Metazoa; phylum Chordata; class Amphibia; order Gymnophiona; family Ichthyophiidae; genus Ichthyophis; species Ichthyophis bannanicus. Next base: position 112,869,719 of record CM066038.1, on the reverse strand, counting down.
ACCTGGCACAGGCACCCCCTCCATTCTTTCTGGGAGAGCTCCCCATGACTCCCATCCACTAGACTTTACTACTGCAGGAGCTTGCAGGCCATCTTGAGGACAAAGCGGTAAAACCAGTGCCCGCACACCTCAAGGGCAAGGAATTCTACTCCCAGTACTACTTCGTACCCAAGAGGATCAGAGGCTTCTGGTCCTTTCTGGACCTGTGAGATTTAAACAAGTTCCTGGTGAAGGAGAAGTTCAAAATGCTCTCCCTTGGAACACTGCTGCCTTACCTCCAGCCGGGAGACTGGTTATGCTCCTTGAACCTAAAGGATGCGTACACAGACATCCTCATCCATCCCAACCACAGGAAATATTTCAGGTTCGTGGTGGGAGATGGGCACTACCAGTACAGAGTGCTCCCCTTTGGGCTGGTCTCCATACCAAGTGACAGTAGTCACAGCCTACCTTTGTCTCCAGGGAGTCTTCATCTTCCCCTACCTGAATGACTGGCTCATAAGAAGCTGCACTGCCGCAGAAGTGCAACATGCAACTGCTCGCACCATCCTCATCCTGCAGCACTTGGGGTTCGTAATAAACCACCCAACGTCCCATCTCTTCCTGACACAGTGTTTGGCGTTTATAGGGGCAAGGCTGGATATCGTTCAGGTCAAAGCCTTTCTCCCTCGGGACATGGCTGATTGCCTCACTGTGTTGGCCGCGGCTGTACAGCAATGACACTCGGTGCCTGTCCACCACCTTCTCTGCTTGTTGGGTCACATGGCGTCCACAGTTCATGTTATCCCGGATGCCCACCTTCACATAAGGGCGGCTCAATGGGGCCTCCGATCCCAGTGGACCCAGTCCACAGGCCGACTGCAGGACAGGGTGGTGGTGATCCGCCAACTCTCTCACCTGGTGGCACGTCCCCTGCACCTCCTCGCTGGGATGCACTTCCAGGCCCCCTTCCCCCAGAGGATCCTAACCACAGACACCTCCCTGTTAGGCTGGGGGGTCCACTGCCATGGCCTCTGCACTCAGGGCAGTTGGTCGTAGACAGTCTGCAGCAGATCAACCTCTTGAGGCTTTGGACAATATCACTGGCCCTCCGATGCTTTTGTCACCACCTGCAACACCATTCAGTGCTGGTCCGGATGGACAATCAAGTGGCAATGTTCTACGTCAACAAGTAGAGGGGCACAGAGTTGTACACCCTCTGCCAAGAGGCAGCAGCTCTCTACTCATGTGTGAACTTCCATGGGATGCTGCTGTGGGCAGTGTATTTGCCTGGCCAGGACAATTTTATTTTATTTATTTATTTAACTATTTCTTTTATACCGCCCCTTCCAGAGATCAAGGGCGGTTTACATATAACAGATTAACAGTCTTGTACACAATTTGTATACATTTTACATAGAACAGTAGAAATCAACTATTTACATTGAACAGTAAATATAAACTTTGTAGGTATTGTAACATGACAATGCCCTGGCAGATAGGCTGAGCAAGGTCCTCCAGCCACACAAGTGGAACTAGACCCTAGAGGGGCCTACCGGCTCTTCCAGCTTTGGTGGACTCCACAGATGGATCTTTTTGCCAGTCCAGCCAATGCCCAACTGCCCCGCTTCTGCTCCAGGCAGCCAAACCCGTCCCAGGCAGCAGTGAATGCATTCCTCATCCTGTGAACGGAAGGCCTTCTCTACGCCTTCCTGCCCATGCTGCGGATTGCCATGACCTTGTTCAAGGATGAACATGATGGGGCATCGCTAATATTAGTAGCTCCTTGGTGGCCCAGGCAACGGTGATTCCCACTGCTCCTTCGCTTATCCACGGCACCCCCTGGGGAGTGCCCCAGGGCTGCTTTCACAGGAGGAGGGCTCCCTCCTCCTCCCCAACTTGGGGGTCTCTGTTGCTAATGGCCTGGCTGCTGAAAGGGTAGCCTTGGCCCCGTTCAGCCTTTCAGGAGAGGTGGAGGAGGTCCTCCTGACCTCCCGTAGGAGCTCCACAAGATGGGCTTACACATTCTCACTGTGGTGTGCGGAGCAACAGGTTGACCCGTTCTCATGCTCTGTGTAGCTTGTGCTGCAGTATTTGCTTCATCTATCTTCGGAGTCCTACTCTTAGGGTCCACCTGAGTGCTCTCGCAGCGCACCACCACCTTATCCGAGAGCATGTCCTCCGTCCATCCTCTCATGACCTGCTTCTTGAGGGGTCTCTTGTCCAAGCCTCCTGTCTGCTGATCAGTGGCAGAATGGTACCTTAACGTGGTGCTGTCTCAACTCACTGGCCCACCATTTGAGCCGCTGGCTACCTGCCACCTATTTTACCTTTTATGGAAGGTCATGTTCTTGGTGGCACTCACGTCGACTCACGGGGTCAGCGAGCTCCAGGCATTGGTGGTGGATCCACCCTAAAAAAGGTTCTATAAGAACAGGGTCGTGCTCCGCATTCACCCCAGGTTCCTTCCCAAGATGGTGTCCCTTTTCCACCTCAATTAGGAGGTGGTGCTCCCCACCTTTTTTCCATGGTCTCATGCCAACAGGGCAGAGACCGTCCTTAATACTCTGGACTGTAAGAGTCCTGACCTTCTACCTCTGACATACCCAGGGCCATCGCAAAGCCTCACAGCTTTTCATCTCCTATGACCCCAGTTGATTGGGGGCAGCAGTGACCAAGCATACTCTGTCCACCTTGATGGCGGACTGCACTGCCCTCACCTATGAGCAGGCTGGATTGCTGGATCACAGCACAGCGTCAGGGCCATGGCGGCAACCATGGCAAACCTGCGTTCCGTTCCCTAATCTGAAATCTTCCATGCTGCCACCTGGTCCTCGGTCCATATCTTTGCAGCTCATTATTGCCTGGAGAGGGAATCTCATAGGGACAGTGCCTTTGGCCAGGCGGTACTCCGTCATCTATTCAGGGTGTAGGCAACTCCTGCCCTTCGGCCCTTGTGTGTTCAGGCTACTTCAGTGCTGGCTTCTCACTGGATACGAGCTGCTTGGGAGTCTGCCTTCTCAAGGACTTATTGCTGCTGCTCACGGCTCACCTTTTCCTAATCACGCATGGCTTTTCATAGGTTTTCAGTAGCCTGTAGCTAGGGAGTCCCATATGTGAGGACTGATGTCCTGCTTGTTCCCGGAGAAAGCGTAGTTACCTGTAACAGGTGTTCTCCAGGGACAGCAGGAATCAGTCCTCATAACCCTCCCTCCTCCCCGTGGAGTTGCTTTTTGTGTCATTTTTTGCCTCGACTTATATTGTTCTACTGAGGCAAGATGGCACCCTTGGGTGGGAAGTGGACCATGCATGCGTGGGGCATCTCCTAAAAGCTTTCTTTGAAAGCTGGGGAGAAGCTACCGCACGGGCTCCATCGGCACCGACGTCACCCATATGTGAAGACTGATTCCTGCTGTCCCCAGAGAACATTTGTTAAAGGTGAGTAACTACGCTTTATGTGGCACATCTGATCAGGTCTGAAGGCACACCAGTGTGCTAGGCACACTGGTTAGAGAATACTGATGTAAAGAATGAAAATTCAATGTTATATGACCTTTCTAAAATAAAATATTTTTTAACAAAAAGATATATTTTTCCGTTTCAAATTACCATTGCATGCTACACAATGAGCACAAGTAGGCATACTGGTTTATAAACTAGAAGTTTTTATTCATTCCCCATGTATATCCTAATGGTGGTATGGTGGGCTGTATTTCAAATATAGATGTTAGGTTTTGTTTCCCGGTTCCTTCCATTAAAAAAAATTGTCCAATGGTAATTTCCTCCTCAGTTTCTCTCCTTCCATAGAGCACTCTTTCAATTATTCCACCCCCATATCCTTGCCTCTCCATTCCTTTTAAACCCCCCCTGTCCCCAATAAGTTCCTTCCGATGTCCAGAGAGGAGAACACAAGCTTATCATCCTCCTGACTTGACATCCAGCATTACTCTGATGCATTGCATAGCTGAAGCAATGATAGATACAAGCTTGACAAGATGGAGATGAGGTGGGGTGCTTGGAAGAATAGTTTATCCAGTATGGGATCGAGAGAGGGGATGACGGGAGGGCAAGGGAAATAGAGGACACTTGGGATATTTTTATGGAGGAAGAGGGATTATGAGTGGGGAATGGTGATTGGACACCTTTTTTGTTTTATGCAGCTTGGGTAGGATGTGCAGTAGAAAGGGCAGTTGCTGGACGTTCTGTTTTCTTTAACACAAGGTCGACAGGAATAAGAGGAGGAGGGATCACCGGCCTTTTAGAAATGTTTTGTTTTTACTTAGCTGGTTTATGTTGATTTTAAATGTTAATCTAAGGCCCTCATTTACTAGATTGTGTTAATGTGATTTAATGGAAGTTGAGTAATGCAAAGTCCATTATTTTATATGCGCTTAACTCACTAGTACATGCTAATGTCCATTAATGTGTTAAATCCTTAAAACAAGTTACTAAATGAAGACCTAAGTTTGCTAAATCTAACTGCTCAGTTAGCCATTTCTTAGCCCCTCTTTTGCTGTTTGAAAATCTAATGATATATTTTCATGAAAATCTACCGATATATCTTAATGAAGAACTTCCTTCTAGGATTCCGTGCACCAGAAGTTGCCAAAGGGAATGTTATCTACAATCAACAAGCTGATGTATATTCGTTTGGTTTGCTTCTGTATGACATCTTAACTGCAGGAGCTAGACTTGTAGAAAGCATTAAATTTCCAAATGAGTTTGATGAGCTGGCTGTCCATGGGAAATTACCAGGTAAGCCTTATTTTAGAAGATTGGTTTATCTTGCCGTCCAGAGCCGTTAGTCTAAATAGGAGAAGCAGTATGAAATAGATGAATATATTTTCTTTGTCTTTTCCTTGATTTAGCAAAATACAGACTTAAGAAAATAGATGTGAGATTTTTCATTCTGAGGCTTTTCTCATATTCTTAGCTAAATCCTTATATAACACATCATAAAGACAATGGGGGGATATTCAGCGTAGCTCAATATCGCTGCAGCCCGGTTAGCAATAGTGTCACCCTCGCTCTGCCCTGGAACACCCCTGACGGCACCTGCAGATGACCATGTTAGTGCCGCTGAATATCCCACTAACAGACATTTACACAGTTTGCAGGTCTGCAAACTGTATAAATATCCCCCCCCCCCCAATATTTATTTTAAGAAAGAAAAGACACATGGGAGTAATCATTTTTTTGCTCTAATTTTTTTTTATTGTTCTGAACCTTTCAGTAATGCATGGCAAAGCTTTGAACATAGAGGGCTAGGATTTCAAAAGCATACCTCAGTATTAGCACACACTACAGCTGTTAATGGGCGTGATTATTAAATAATTCCTATTGCATAAAATGGACCTTGTAACTAATGTGCGCTAATGCCTATTAGCATGCACAAATGCGGTAGCGTACTTTAGTAAATCTAGACCAGAATGATGATTTTCACTCCATGAAAAGGTCTGAAACTTTAGGAGAGTTTTATGTAAATGACCAATGGGCTGACGTTTTTGTAACGCTGTGTTCATGGGTCAAGACATTGCAAAACGGTGCATGTAACAAAACCAGTCTGTGATACATGTTTCCCAGCAATTTCTTTTTAATTTCCTGCAGTATTCATTCTGTTCAGACTTTCTCTTCTGGAGTTATAATTGTTTGGCAAATTTATCTGATCAGGCTCTAGGTCTTCTGACCCACTAAAGCTGAATAGGCATTTGAGGAGATTGGGTCTGTCATCTGTTGTGGGCAGACATAACAAAAATAAGAAAGTAGACCAAACAGAAGTGTTAAGGGAAAGCCAAAGTAGTCAAACGTTTGAGAGCACTGGTGAGAAAAGAGGATAATATATGAAAATCATAGAACAATAATGGGACGATTTTCAAAAACCCACTGGGTTAGTAAAGAGAACAGTTAATTCTGTCAAAAGTAATTGGCTAGATTTTAGGATTAATAAACAGGCAAAGCTAGCAGACAAAGTTTATCCAACTTGATTTAGCATGTCATTTGAATGACAGTGGTTGAGCAGTTTAATTTAGCTGGTTATGTCTGAAAATACATGCTGATTGACTAATTTAAAAAAAAGCATCCCTGAACACCTCTGACCTGCTAAATTTACACAGATTTAATGGCACAGAGGTAGAATTTTTAATTAGGTAGATTTATCTGGCTTACTCCCAAAATTATCTGGATAAATCTTTTGAAAACTCACTCCTTTCTGTTTTCTAAAAATTGACCCGTAATACTTCATCTGACTTCTGTTTGCCAGCATCAAGACTATTTTTATTTATTTTAAAGCATTTAGGGGCTGATATACACAATTCTTAGATGGGCCAGTGATAGGCTGGCGGATTAAGGGTGCTGACCACAATATTCAGTAGTTAATGCAGGGGCGGTTTGTGAGCAGAGCGAGAGCGGTGTTAGCGCTATCTGGATAAGTGCTGACTTTATCTGGTTAGCTGGATTTTCAGTAAGCACTAATCTGGGCAGTTTAGGCTGTCCTAAATTGCATACCCAGATAAATGCCGACTGAAAATCCTGCTAATTCGATAACTATTGGCACATCTAGATAGCGCCTCTGAGTCGGATATTTAGTGGCATCTGCTCTCCAGACTCAGCTGCTGACTATACCGCTGATAAGCATCACGGCTGACCTAATGGTATTTGAATATTATAATTAAGCCCTTATTTTTTTTGTGTAGCAGACTTATTAAAACTGTGTTTTGGGGGTCATGTGATGAGGCAGAGCTGAGCGGATGCTTCTGTGCTGAGTTCTGTCCCTATACCAGTTAAAACAGCTAAAAACGACTTCATTAACGGAATAAAAGGGACAAAACCCCCTCAACCTCCCCCCCGACCAGACAGCTGGCAGAAACATCTATTGGTAGTAGAGAGCGGCGGAGTGGCAGGGGATCCCGTGAAATTTCTACAAAGACCACGAGGTCTGGGAAAGACCATGAGGGAAAAATGGCCGACAGTAAAGCCTTGCAACCTACCATCACCACACATGACGAGACAGTGCGGGAAATTACCCGCACGATGACAGCAGTCCTAGATGAACATCTTTCCTGGTTACATGCCTCCTTTGAAGAAGTAAAGGGGAGCCTGGAAGCACAGGCACAGCGGGTGCAACAGATCGATGGCCAAGTGGTACAGCATGAGGACCAATTAGAGACCCTGGAGCAGCAGGTCGGCAGGCTTGAGAACATGCAAAAACTCCTCCTGGAACAGTTGGATGACCAGGAAAACTGGAACAGGTGCAATAATGTGCGGCTGATTGGTCTCCCAAAGCATATAATGAAGGTGAGCCAGTGGAAATTTTTGAAATGTGGCTGACAAAGCAATTAGGCCTACAACTACCAGGGGCCACATGACAGTGGAACACGTGCACACAGGGCCGTACCAAGCTATAACTGCGCCCTGTGCGACTTTTGAAAATGGTGCCCCCCCATGACATCAGACTTTTATCAGTTACATATTTTATTTATTTAAAAGCATTTCTATTCCACTTATCAAAATCTAAGAGGCTTGCAAAATAACATTCATAACAATAAATTAGACAATAACAATCAATACATCTTCTGGGAAAAGAGATCAAGTAGGACTCCTACACAGAAACTACACAAACAGAATACCGCAGCTCGGTCATATATGCAAAACATAGACAGACCATCATCAAATACAGAACAAGGGATCACAATTTAGAAATATGAAGGGCATGAATGAACTGGGAACCCCCAAAAGCCAAACTTGGAAAGCACCACAACACTGGAGAAATTAAATTCCTCTTGTAGTGAACAAACACAAAGACATCAGTGATGTACATTTCCCAGTTAGTAAATTCAAAATAAAATAATTTCTCTCTACCTTATGTTCATATATTCTGCTAACTGTCTGCTGTCCATTTATTCTTTCTTCTCTCGTCTCTTATGTTTTTCCATTCTCTCTCGTTTCTTCCTTCTTACACAAAATATGTTCCATCTTACCCAAAATATATGTCCTCCTCCCCAGCCTTTTTCTCCATTCTGATTGCTGCATCTGCCCCCTTTCAGCTCCCCAGCATCACCCCCTTCCAGGTCTCGCCAGCATCTGCTCCCTTTCAGTCCCTGTCCTTCCCAGCATCACCACCTCCCAGGTCTCACCAGCATCCACTCCCTCCCAGCCCCTGTCCCTCCCAGCATCAGTTCCCATCTAGGCCCTATCCCTCCTAGCATGAATTTGCTTCCAGCCCTTTCCATGCTTCCCCCCCCCCTCGAGCAGCAGTCCTCCCCCCCCCCCCGAGAACAGCAGTCCTCCCATGCCTTCTCTCCCCCTACCCAAGAGTAGCAGTCCTTCCCATGCCTTCTCCCCTCCCAGAGCAGCATTCCTTCCCATGCCGTCTCCCCCCCCAGAACAGCAGTCCTTCCCATGCCCTCTCCCCCACAGAACAGCAGTCCTCATGCCTTCTCCCCCCTGCCCAAGAGCAGCAGTCCTTCCCATGCCTTCTCTCCCCACCCCCCAGAGCAGCAGGCCTCCCATGCCTTCTCTTCCCTCCCTCCCCCACCCCAGAGCAGCAATCCTTCCCCCCCGCACTCACCTTTTATCCAATAGAAAGTACAGGTAGACTGGTCTGGACTTCTCTGTGGCCCCACTCTCTACACAGCCGCGGGACATTTCTCCATCAGTTCGGCGGCTGTACTAAATTGTAGCCGCCCACTGGCACGATCGCAAAGCCCAAACTGTTAAAAGTAAAACGGGGAACTTCCTGTCTCTTGCGCAAGAGACAGGAAGTTCCCTGTATCACTTTTAGCAGTGCGGGCTTTGCAATCATGCTGGCGGGTGGCTGCAGCTTGGTAGAGCTGCGGAATTGAAAAGAGGACGGTCCTACGGCTGTAGTTGAAAGAACAAGTGCAGACTCCAGCCCACTGGGAGGCAGGAGGATCTGGATGCCAGTCCGCAGAGGTATAGTAATTACTGAACCCCCCGACCTCACCTATTTCTGGTCCCTTCTTACTGCGCCCCCCAGATTTTTACGCCCTGTGCGGCTGCACTGCTCGCACCAGGCTAGGTACGGTCTTGTGTGTACAGACTGGATCCGTGATGAGAACATGCTGGCCGGGTAGGTCTATTATTGCAAGTGTACTAAACTTTGCAGAGAAAGACAAGCTTATGAAAATCTTCCGATCTCAAAGGCAGCTAGATTATCAGAGGCACAAGCTCCTGTTATTTAATGATCACTCCACAAGAGTGGCAGAAAGGCAAAGGGAAATGGCACCTCTTTGCTCCCAGTTAGTGGCCAAAGGAATGCAGTTTTCCTTCCAATGCCCAGTGCGGGCCTGCTTGCAGAATGAGAACCGCACACTCCAGTTTGAGAGACCCACAGCACTACAAGAGTTCCTGGACAAGACAATGGAGAAATAACTGTGCTTAACCGAGTGAGCGGAGACAAAGGGGACCTACAGACATAGACTATGGAATACAAATAACATCAGGATCTAATAGTGAGAGTTGGGGAGCAGCTGGATAAAGACAAGACGTGCATTGAGACAGAAAAGGTGATCTGCCTATGAACTGCAATTGAGCAGAATACTGAGCGATGTAGGTGGCAAGAGAGAACGGGATTAAGCCACTATAAAGGCACATAGCTTGAGAAAGCTTAGGAGGCAGCCCTTTATGACCCAGGAGTGACTAGCTGCAGGAGAGACCTGAAGGGAAGATCCTGGGAGAGGGCTATATCAAGTATTGTTAATTGTAATCGGGTCAGGTTGAGTGTATGGGAGTGTGTATGGAGTGCTTTATAAACGAGTTGAAGGGAGGTAGGAGGGAGGAGGATGTGTGGTAGGGCAAATAAGGAGGGTGGCTGGGAGGAGAGAGGAGACAGGGACGAAGCAGACAAGGGAAGGAATTGCAGAGTGAGAGAGACGAGAGTGGGGAGGGGGGAGGGAAGGCGGGACGAGGGTGGATTTGCCGGTGGGAGGATGGAAGGAGAAAACTGGGGACTCAGCTAGGCTGGGAGGCTGGACCCCCTGTAAGATATGTGATCAAAGCCAAGCCGGGGGGGGGGGGGGGAACCAACACCATGAAAAGGGCTTGGATAAGTTTAAAATCATCACCCTCAATGTAGAGGGGATAAACTCCCCTATCAAATGCACCAAAATACTTAATTATATAAAGAAGGAAGGGGTAGACATTGTATTTCTACAAGAGACACACCTGACCAACCGGGAACCCAAAACACTCCAGCAGAGATGGGTAGGGAAGTTGGGTTATTCATCCTACAACAGGAGGCAGCGGGGGGTTGTGCCGGATGCCATTTGTCCCCCATAAATGCATGGTAGATACGGAGGGCAGATACCACATAATGGCCAGAGATATGGGAGGTACAAAGTTGGTAATGTGTATGCTCCCAACGTCTACAGCCAGAAATGTTTCATTATGCTACACGCACACCTGTTGCAATTCAGTGATTACCAGTTTATCATAGGGTGCGACTTTAACCTGCCCCGCGACCCCCTCCCTTGACTGCAAAGCCCCATGGGGCAACCCAACCTGGAACAAAGGGAAAGGGTTGGACTTCCAACTAGAGAAGTTAAACATGGTTAATGGTTGGCGAGTACTACACCCAGAGGGGGGGTGGACTTTACCTTCTACTCCCATTCCCATAACACCTATGCAAGTCTAGATTACTTGCTTATAACAGAATCATTATTTAAAAGCCTAGAGAAGGTGGAGATAAGAGAGGCAGCTATATCTGATCACCCCTTGATGTGGATGACACTGAGGATATGACGGGAGAGGAGAGGGGGAAAACCTTGTGGAAAATGAACCCAACTTTATATAAAGACCAGAAATTCCAAAAACATCTGCGGGAGGCATATGGTCAGCCCAACAAGGCGTAGGGTGGTGATCAAGGGCATTTGGATGTCTCAAGGGAAACTGGAAGAGGAGGCGGAGGAGATTAAAGTTTTGCAAGAAACAAAATTCACTCTAGAATCTCTATGGATTGAAATTCCATGTAAAAATTGAAAGGAAAAGGGGAAGGCGATGGCAGTGGGGACTGTATGGTCACCACCCTACGCCTTGTTGGGCTGACCTTATGGGCCAGAAGTTTCCCATAATTTGTTTCTCCACTGATGGAGTTGATATTTATACAGTCGAATGTCCCCCTCTTCTTGTTGTGACAGGGCTAGAGGGAAAGAGGCTTTCTTTGATGGACTCACCTTGCCCCAAGTTACAGCTGAGGACTTGGACCGGATGAATGCCCCCTTTGGCCCATGGGAAACCTTATTAGCTGTTCGGGCACTTAAACTGGCTAAGACACCGGGACCTGATGGCCTGGGAGGTGAATTTTATAAGATCTTAGGCGACTTAATGGTGGGACTATTTCAGAGGCACTGTGACACAGCACTTGCGAGGGGCAATTTAGGGGGCCGGCAAAATTGGGCAACCATCATGGTGCTTCCTAAACTTGGGAGGGAAGACATGTTAGTGGGGTCATATAGACCCCTCTCCCTAATTAACCAAGATGTTAAACTAATTGCCACATTGCTGGCTATGAAAGCCTGGTGGGAGTCATCTGCAAATTCATTCACCCAGATCAAGTAGGCTTTGTGCTGGGACGGTTCGCGTCTGTATTCCTGATGAGAGTGGTGGCAGCCTTCCAGCAAGGGAGAGGCTAGAAGGGGGATGACATCATCGCAAGCCTCGATGCTGAGAAGGCTTTTGATAATGTTTCCTGGGACTACCTTTTTTGGTTTATAGGGCACTTCGGGATTGGGGAATGTTCTTGGATTGGGTAAAGACGTATCACCAGCCCAAAGCCTAATACTGGTAAATGGAGCATTGACGGAGCCTTTTCAACTCCAGTGGGGCACTTGGCAGGGATGTTAACTCTCCCCAATGCTGTTCTTACTGTCACTGGAACCCTTAGCTACCAAATTTGGGAACACTGATGAATGGCAGGGCATATCGGTGGGGGCGTCCACATGTAAAATCAACCTTTTTGTAGATGACTTGTATTCTTTATTAGGCAAGCAGGGACACATATACAAAAGGTCATGTGCATCATAGCAATGTTTGGGGCATTTGCTAGGCTAAAGCTCAGTTGGTCTAAGTCAGAAGCTGTACAAATTCAAACCAAATATGTTGGTACAGGTGTGGGGGGGGGCGCACTTCTCACTCAAATGGGCGGGCGATTCTATGAAATATCTGGAGATGCACCTAAGCGCAAATAGGAAGCTGTTATATCAAAAAAATGTAGCTGACAAACTGGCACAAATGCAAAGCTGTTGCACGAAATGGAGACTTCTTCCTCTCTCGTTACTAAGCCAAGTTGCATTAATAAAGATGGTGTTATTGCCCCACTTACTGTATCCACTGCAAGTGCTACCCCTATGGGTCAAGGGGAAAGAAGAGAGACGATACAGAAGCATAGTGAACAGTTTTATATGGAGGGGATGTACGATCCAAGTTAACTGCACCAAGCTGACAGCGGGCGGAGAAAAAGATGGACTGGACTTACCTGACCTCCGCCTATACAATGTGGTCACATTACTTAGGTGGCTGCATGAAGTACAGGGAGGTGGAGAGCAATACACCAAATAGGATTCCTGGACGGAGGATGCACCTCCTATAAGTTTTTTACCTTGCTTACAAGTACCTTAGCAGTGGCATAAAAGTGCAGGGGTCGTCTTAGGATTTCTGGAACCCATGAGGAAAGCTTGCTGGTGGTGGTGGGGGACCATTGGGGGAGCTAGAGGCCGGCATTCCTTATTTAATACACTAGTGGGCAACCCTGAAGTCATACCAGGCATAGATGATGCCATTTTTTGGCAGTGAGAGGACCAAGCTTGCCGCTCAATCGGACATCTTTGGAACTGAGTGAGGGGACATTTCCATCATACAAGCAACTTAAAAAGGCGTGGCAAATCCCAAACAAACAATTTCTAGCCTACTTCCAATGCCGACACTATGTGGCATCTATGACAGAGGGAGGGAATGAGGGGTTGCAAAAATTTGCCTATACACCTCTAGCAACACCAGGTAAGCACAATAAAGTGGCCTATTGGTACAAAGTGTGCAGGGATATGCATACACATACTTGGCAGGAGTGGAGTGGAGGAGTAGCCTAGTGGTTAGAGCAACTACCTAGTACCCAGAAAATCAAGGGTTCGATTCCCACTGGCACTCCTTGTGTCTTTGGGCAAGTCACTTTACCCTTCATTGCCTCGGAAGAAAAGGCTGGAAATCATACATAGGGCGTGCTTAACAAGAAATAGGGGGGCTCAAATGCAGCTATGGGACAGCCCAGACTGCCTGAAGTGTCAAGCTTTTCAGGGTACCTGGGTGCAAATCTTTTTTGGAGTGCCCCAAACTACAGCCTTACTAGGAGAAGATATTAGCCAACATCCAAGCTATGATAGGCACAAAGATAGAATGGACATACTCCATGCTCCTGCTGGGGGATGAAAAACCAATCGGGCAGACGGTGCATACTGCAGCAAAGAGAAAAATGATGTGAATAGCGCTCCTAATAGCCAGGAAGGTGCTCGTGGCCCACAGGATAGTGGATAGAGCACTGACCCATGAACAGCTATGAAAGACATGGCTGACTGGATACTGCTCGGAAGGGGAGGAAGGGGCTCCCAAAGCAGACAGCTTTATTTATTTATTTAACAAGTTTTTTATACCGCCTTTTCCTTAAATCAAAGCGGTTACAAGACATACAAAGGTTATAAAGTAAGGGAAACATACACTATAAACAAAACATCAGAGTAGTAAGGTAGGATAAATAACATAGGTTAACTAATATAGAAAATCATTTTATAAAACAGCTACACTAGACGGAATCTAGTTAATTGTTTGATCCGTAGTGTTCAATAAAGAGTACTGTCTTTAACTGTTTACGAAAGTCCTTTAAGTCGTCAATTGATCATGTCAGGAGGGAGAGAGTTCCATATTAATGGGGCAGCTAATGAAATTGCTCTTTGTGTAGAAAAATTGCATGATTTTGCGTAGTTTCTTGGGGTGCTGAGGGTGTTTGAAGTGGTTTGCCTCCTTGGTCTGTTGCTGGAATTAGGGAGTAAGAGGGCATGGAGGCTGAATGCAGAGCTCTTATGTCTAATTTTGAAAATATTTATTATCTTATATTTGATACGGTGACTTATTGGGAGCCAATGGAGTTCTTTGAGGATAGGGGTAATGTGGTCATGATTTGCGGAGCCGTTGATTATTCTAGCTGCTGTGTTCTGAGCCATTTGTAGTGGTTTGAGAGAATGTTTTGAAAGACCGTTGTAGATTGGGTTACAAAAATCTAGAATGGGAGTTATAAGCGCTTGACAGACTGTTCGGAAGTGTTCATATGAGAGAAGAGGCTTGAGGCGTCTGATTATTTTCATTCTGTAATATGCGTTTTTAACAGTTTTTCTTATGTGGGACCGTAGGTTGAGTCCTTTGTCAAGGGTTACTCCGAGGTATCTAACTTCGTCCTTAATTGGTATCGTTGTGTTGTTACATGTGATGTAAGGTGGGGGGCTAAAGTTGGTGTTTCTGGTGATAATAAGTGCCTCTGTCTTGTTAAAGTTTATAGCAAGGTTGTTGTTCGTTAGCCACGTGGACATGTTGGCAGGGCAGTTCGTAATTCTGTTGTAGTCAGGGCTGTTAATGTCGATTGGAGTGTAAATCATAATGTCGTCTGCATAAATAGTGTAATCTATTTGATGGGCTGCCATGATGTGACAGATCGGTTGGATAAATAAGTTAAATAGCAGTGAGGAGAGTGCAGATCCTTGCGGTACACCTTGTTTGATCATTGTGGGCTGTGATGTGTTGGTTCCTATTTTAACCTGGAACTGCCTGTCTGTCAGGTATGATTTGAACCAGCTTAGGACGGTGCCAGTTAATCCAATGCTCTGCAGTCTGGCTAGGAGGATTTTGTGGTCCACTGTATCGAAGGCCGCTAAAATATCTATAAATATCATTAGGGTTCCTCGATTGTAATTGTCTATGGTCTGGATGATGTCATTGAATAGATATAGCAGCAGTGTTTCAACTCCATGGTTGGGGCGGAAGCCATGTTGATGTAAATCAAGTGGAGCATGCTCATCAATGTGGTCCTGGAGTTGTAGTTGTACTGTCTTTTCTATGATTTTGGCTAGGAGTGGTATGCTGGAGATTGGCCTATATGCTGCTGGATTGCTCTTTTCTAGGTTGGTTTTCTTGGGGATAGGCCTTAATGTGGCTAGTTTTAGCTGTTCTGGCATGATTCCTTGAGTTAGGGAGTTGGTTACGAGGTGGTGTATATAACTGAGGAAGTCTTGCTTGGTTGCTTTGATCCATGGGACTGGGCAAGGATCTGTGGGTGCAGTGCTTGTGTTGAGTACGGCGATGATGTCTGATAGTTGCATAGTTGAAGGAGTGTGGAACTTGTCCCAAGTTGTGCCAGGTAAGATATGGCTGTTGGTTTCTGAGTGTTTTAGTGGCGGAGTTTGGCCTATTTTCTCTTGAAGATAATCTGCATATGTTTGTGGGTTGACCTGTATATCTTTATCAGAGCTAGGTTCATTGGTTAGATTTTTTACTATTTCAAAAAGTTCCCTAGGTTTGTTATAAGCTTTCTGGATAGTGTTTGTGTGGTGCTCTCTTTTTGTTTTATTGATAAGATCGTTGTAATTCTTTTGCTGTGTTAAATATAAGTCCTGTGAGGTGTGAGATTTGAATCGTCTCCAGTGGCGTTCTAGTTTTCTTAACTCCCTCTTAGCGTTGCGTATGCTTTTCGAGTACCATGGTGCGTGATGTCTCTTGTTGATCGTCTTTGCGCCTGTTTTAGTTTTGGCTGCTGTGTTGATGGTGTTATACCAATTGTTCACTTGTTTGTCCAGATCAAGTTCGTCTGTGTTAAGGTGAGGTAGTGTGTCTTGTAGGAATTGTTCTTTATTGAAAGCTTTGAACCTTCTTGGACCAAACAGAGCGTTTTTTGTCTTATTAAGCTTGTCCATTTTGTTTGTGAATTCCACTTTGATTCTGTGGTGGTCTGACCATGGAACCGGTGTGACTACGGGTAAAGAGATGTTGCCCTTGTCTATGATGTAGTTTGGGGCAAAGATGAGATCTGGCATGGATCCGTATCTGTGCGTAGGAGTGTTTATTAACTGGGTGTATAGTAGAGAGTCCA
Organism: Ichthyophis bannanicus; assembly: GCA_033557465.1. Taxonomy (NCBI): domain Eukaryota; kingdom Metazoa; phylum Chordata; class Amphibia; order Gymnophiona; family Ichthyophiidae; genus Ichthyophis; species Ichthyophis bannanicus. The sequence goes on along the minus strand of CM066038.1, from coordinate 112,853,599 downwards.
TTGCTTGCAGGAAGGTTTCCTTATCTATATTGGTGGAGGAGTTGAGGTTAGTCACCTAGTAAAATTAGAGGTTTATGGTTCGTGTTGAATGCGCAGACGGTTTCTAGAATGGAGGTTAGTTCTTCTGCTGGAGCGTGGGGGGCTCTGTAGATAAGGCAAATGGCTAAGTGTTTGTTTCCCACTGTAATTGAGCTGCATTGGTCAGAGCTGTTAGAAGTGATAGTTTATAGCTGTAGTGAGTCTCTTGCAATGATTAGAACTCCATCTCCTCTTTTCTGAGTGCGAGGGTTGTTAAAGGCGGAGTACGTGGGGGGGACTAGTTGGTTGAGGAGGACGTTGTCAGTGGGAGTTAGCCAAGATTCTGTGATGCATAGGATATCTGGGTGTTGGTCATTGATGTGGTCTCTGATTGTGTGAATTTTGTTTCTTACTGATCTTGTGTTCATGAGTTCTATGTAGGTTGTATTTGGGGTGTAAGGCTTTTTGAGGTGTGTCGTTGGATTTGTATGATTTTGGTGTTTAAAGTCATTGTGTCTGTATCTGGTTATTATGTGTGAGCTCAGTGAGGAGTATAGAAGCATATAGTATGCTGGCATAATTGTTGGTAACCAAATATAAAGGGGGTGTGAGTATCGAGTTCCTATTTGATGAGGGTATGGTTGGGTAAAGAAGAGTGAATCAGGGAGGTAGGTAAGAGTAGCCATAATAGTTGATTGTTGACCTTCCCTGGAAGTAGGGATTCAGCCTTTAACAACTGAAGTCTGTCACTGCTAAACCTCTAGAATTTCATTTTCATCTAACTACAAAGTAGCAAAGTCACTCCAGCTCTTTTACTTTCACAAGGCAAGTGTAATTGGCCTAACAGTACTAATTCATCTACACGGTAGTTTTCTACCCTGTAATCTTTTACTCACTGCTTTCTTCTTGCTTTGGATGAAAGGTGGCGTTACCGATTGTGTGATCTCAGATACAGAGCAGGGATTTGCGATTAAGTTACTTGCTTCTACTTATTCTAAAGGCCGAATGTAGACCTCTTCAGACAAACTTTTTGTCTAATATAAATTTTCTCTCTTCGTGCCACTCCTAAGGGCCACGCCAAAGGGCCCTCTTGCGAGGCCCTCAGGCGCGGGCCCGCCTCTGATTCGGCAGTTTAAATGCCGTTCTGCTTTGAAGTGCTTGTCAGCTGTTTGGCACGAAGGGGAAGTTAAATCAATACACTTAGCTGAATAACTCGGCTCTCCCGATCCCTGATGAGCCTCTGATTCGGCAGTTTAAATGCCGTTCTGCTGTGAAGTGCTTGTCAGCTGTTTGGCACGAAGGGGAAGTTAAATCAATACACTTAGCTGAATAACTTTATGGTCTATATGGGAGGCATACCGTGCTTACCTTCTTAATCCCTGTATCACTGGCAAGGGAGGGAGGGGAAGGAGGGGGGGGGGAAGGGTAGGGGGAGAGAGGGAGCAATGGGGGGGAATAGAGGTCCAAGAGGAGGGAATAATAAAAAAAAGAAGTAATCAACAAATAGGGGCCATGAATTCCAGACAAAGCAAGGAAGGGCACAAGAGTAACCTTAGATTGTGCATTTCCGGAATTCATAAGGGATTCAGAGGGGAGAAGGAGAGTAACAGGCAACAGACACTCAGAAATATATGATTAAGGGAACTGGGGTACTCAGTTAAATGATGAAATAACCATAGACCCTCCGATAAAAAGGAAAGGAAGGGTTCAGAATGGGCGTACATAAGAACATAAGAACTGCCATACTGGTCAGTCAAAGGTCCATCAAGCCCAGTATCCTGTTTCCAACAGTGGCCAATCTACAATAGGTCATAAGTACCTAGCAGTCTCCCCAAAAGACACAGGTTTCTCAGTGCTTATATTGGGTCAAGCTGTGATATCCTGGGTCCCTTTCAATAATGGTTTATGGACCTTTCCTCCAGGAACTTGTCCAAACCTTTTTTAAACCCAGCTACATTAACAGCTTTTACTACATCTTCCAGTAACAAATTCCAGAGTTTGATTACACGTTGAGTGAAAAAATATTTTCTCTTATTAGTCTTAAATAAGTTACCCTGTAGCTACATTGCATGTCTCCTAGTCTTTTTATATGCTGATGACGTAAACAATCGATCTACGTTTACCCGCTCCACTCCATTCATTAATTTATAGACCTCTATCATATCTCCCCTCAGCCATCTCTTTTCCAGGTTGAAGAGCCCTAACCTCTTTAGCCTCTCTTCATAGGGGTATCCTTCCATCCCCTTTACCATTTTGGTGGCTCTTCTACGGTGACCAGAATTGCACACAATATTCAAGGTGCAGTCGCACCATGGAACGATAGAGGCATTATAATATCCTTTGTTTCATTTTCCATTCCTTTCCTTATGATAACTAGCATTCTATTTGCTCTCTTGGCTGCCCCTGCACATTGGGCTGAGGGTTTTAACAAGTTATCCACGATTACGCCTAAATCTTTTTCCTGCGTGGTGGTTCCCAATGTGGAACCTTACATCGTATAACCATAGTTTGGTTGCTCTTTCCTAGGTGCATAATTTTGCACTTCTCCACATTAAATTTCATCTGCCATTTTGATGCCCAGTCTTCCAATTTATCAAGATCCTCTTGCAATTTTCCACAATCCTCTTGGGTTTTAACAACTTTAAATAGTTTTGTGTCATCTGCAAATTTGATAACCTCACTCGTTATTCCCTTTTCTAGGTCATTTATGAATATGTCAAAAAGCAGCGGATCCCTACGGTAATCCACTATTCATCTTTCTCCATTGGGAAAATTGGCCATTTAGCTCTACCCTCTGCTTTCTATCTTTTAATCAGTTCCTGATCCACAATAGTACACTGCCTCTTATCTCATGACCTTTTAGTTTTGCCATAAGTCTCTGATGAGGGACCTTGTCAAAGGCTTTCTGAAAGTCTAGATATACTATATCAACCGACTCACCTTTGTCTACCTGTTTATTCACACCTTCAAAAAAACATAACAGATTAGTAAGACAAGATCTTCCTTGTCTAAAGCCATGTTGGCAGTCTCCCATTAAGCCTTGACTATCTACATGTTGAGTAATTTTGTTCTTTATGATGGTTTCTACCATTTTTCCCGGTACTGACGTCAGGCTCACTGGTCTGTAGTTTCCCAGATCACCCCTGGAACCCTTTTTAAAAATTTGCGTTAAACTGGCGATCCTCCAATCTTCAGGTATTACAGATGATTTTAATGATAGTTCACAGATTACTAATAGCAGGTCTGAAATCTCATATTTCAATTCTTTCAACACCCTTGGATGTATACCATCTGGTCCAGGTGATTTGCTGCTTTTCAGTTTATCAAATAGTTTTAATACATCTTCCTGGTGTATTGATATATCTTTCAATTCTTCCACAGTATCACCTTTAAATACCACTTTGGTCATGGGTAACATCCCTACATATTCCTCAGTAAAGACCGAAGCAAAGAATTCATTCAGTCTCTCCGCTATAGCCTGTCCCCTCTTACTGACCCTTTTACGGTTCTATCATCTAATAGTCCAACTGACTCTCTCACAGGTTTTTTGCTATGAATGCACTTGAAAAAGTCTTTATTACATGTTTTTGCTTCCTCAGCAAGTTTCTTCTCAAATTATCTTTTTGCCTGCCTTATCATTGCCTTGCATTTAACTTGCCAGTGCTTGTGCTGTTTCCAGTTTTCGTCATTTGGCTCTTTTTTCCATTTCCTGAAATATGCTTTTTTGGCAACAACAGCCTCTCTGACCTCACCTTTAAACCATGCTGGTAGTTTTTTGGACTTCCTTCCACTTTTCTTAAAGCGTGGAATACAGCTGGTCTGGGCTTCCAAGATAGTATTTTTCACCACCACCCAAGCTTGATGTAAGTCTTTAAACTTTGCAACTGCTCCTTTTAGTTTTTTATTAACTATTTTCCTCATTTCATAATAGTCTCCCTTTTGAAAGTTAAAAGGTAATATTGTGGATTTCCTTACCATCCCTCCTCCATTAATTAAATCAAATGCAATCATGCTATGATCACTATTGCCAAGTGGCCCCAACACCAGATCTGATGTTACACTAAGGACTAAGTCCAAAATGGCTTCCCCTCTGGTCGGTTCATGAACCAGCTGCTTCAAGAAGCAGTCATTTATTTCATCTAGAAACTTTTTTTCTCTAGCATGTCCTGCCGTGACACTGACACAGTCGATACCAGGGTAATTGAAATCACCCATTATTATTACTGCACTTGTAACTTTTTTTTTTAGCTTCCCTGATTTCTTTGAGCATTTCATCATTCATTTGTTCATTCTGGCCAGGCGGTCGATAGTACACCCTCACCGCCATCGCCTTCCCCTTTTTACATGAAATTTCAATCCATAGAGATTCTACAGCAAATTTTGTTTCCTGCAAAACTTTACTCCTTTGTGACTCAATGCCCTCTCTGACATAGAGCGCAACCTCTCCACCAATTTGATCAGCTCTAGCATTACAATATAGTTTTGTACCCAGGTATCAGAGTGTCCCACTGGTTGTCCTCCTTATATCATGTTCTGAGATACCAATCATATCTAACTTCTCATTTAGTGCTATATATTTTAACTCTCCCATCTTATTTTTTAGACTTCTAGCATTTGTATACAAGAATTTTAGAGACTGTATTTTATTCATATTAATCTGGTTATCGGTAGGCAGGAGTAATTTGGAAGCTTTAAGCTCTGTCTACTCCGTACTCAATGGCATTTGGGCTACTTTTGTCTTTACTAGAACCTTTCTGCTGATGTGCCCTAACTTCATTTTTTTGGTAGTATCCTTCAAGGATACATTGTTCCAAACCATGCGCTCTTGGGCGACTGTCGGCTCTCCCCTATTATCTAGTTTAAAAGCTGCTCTATCTCCTTTTTAAAGGTTAATGCCAGCAGCCTGTTTCCATCCCAGTTAAGATGAAGCCCATCCCTTCGGAAGAGCCTCTCCTTTCCCCAGAATGTTCCCCGGTTCCTAACAAATCCAAAACCCTCATCCTTGCACCATTGTCTCATCGACGCATTGAGACTCCGGAGCTTTGTCTGCCTTTTGGGTCCTGCGCGTGGAATGGGAAGCATTTCTGAGAACGCTACTCTGGAAGTTCTGGATTTCAACTTCCTACCTAAAAGCCTAAATTTAGCCTCCAGAACCTCCCTACCACATTTTCCTATGTTATTGGTACCGACATGTACCAAGACAGCAGACTCCTCCCCAGCACTATCTAAGGCCTTGTCTAGGTGGTGTGTGAGATCAGATACCTTCACACCAGGCAGGCATGTTACCAGGCGATCCTCACGTCCACCAGTCACCCAGCTATCTACATGTCTAATGATCGAATCACCAACTATAATGGCTGTCCTAACCCTTCCCTCATGGGCACTTGGCCCTGGAGAAACTTTTTCGGTGCGAGAGGGTTTTACATCACCTGGAGGACAGCTCCTAGCTATAGCATCACTTCCTGCCACACCAGGGTGGTGAGCTCCTATCATGTGACCTCTCTCCCTCTCTCCTCCATGGCTACAGGGATGCTGCCAGACTGGAGGTGGGACTTCAGGACTATATCCCTGTAGGTCTCGTCTATGTACCTCTCTGTCTTCCTTATGTCTTTCAAGTCTGCAACTCTTGTCTCCAGAGATCAGATTCGTTCCCTGAGAGTAAAGAGTTCCTTGCACCTTGTGCACACGTAAGACTCCTCACCAACTGGGAGAAAATCATACATGTGACACTCCATGCAAAAGACTGGAAATCCCCATCTCGCTGCTGTACTGCTGTCTGCATCTTCGTTTAAAGGTTGTGTTTAGATATTTAAGTTCTTTACTTTAAGGGTTGCTGGGGATACTTATACTAATAAAGGTATACCTAATACGTTCAATGTACTTTGTTCACCTGAAGTTTAATTAATCTCAGGTCCTTAATGCATGCTGATGAAAATAAACAGCTGCACGTGAGAGTGAATATGACACCTCCTTTCCTTTAAGAGGTTTAAGCACCTATAAAGCTACGATTATCCCAGGAGTGGGTGGGTGTCAGGGAGGGATGGAGGGAAAGAAGACTTATTAAAGCTGGCTGCTACACAGTACTCTGTCCTGTGCTTCTAAGGTAATCTGTGACCAATCTCCAGGGGGAGTTCCACAGACCCTTGCTTGGATAGAGGGAGTCTTGGGTTCTAAATTTAAATTTAGCCTGAAAGCTTTCTTCTGTATGTTAAATTTAAACTGAAAACACTTTGCTGCTACTAGGCCCTGACTCATTTAACAAATAGACTGGGTTCACAGATTAATCAGCTTTAATCTAAAGAATCCCCTTTTCCCCAAGATTTAGAAAAATTCCCAGAAGTAAATACTTACAATTGCAGATCTCTTTCCAGAAGTAGCCAGTCCCCTTTTGTAGTCCTTCAAGACTGAGAAGCACAGACCTCTGGTTGAACTATTTATGCCTGTGCTTCTGAGGTAAGCTGTGACCAATTTCCTGAGTGATTAACATAGTCCTTGCTTGATAGAGGGAGTCTTTCAAACTGGCCCTTTGATCTGTCACCTGATTTTAACACCTATTAAAAAAGTTTCACAGGTTTCTTGCCCCCTATGTAGAAGGCATCTTTGTAAAGGTCTCTAGAAATAATTTATTGCACAAGGAATACTGACCCTGTTTTTCCTAAGTTATATTCTGATTTGAGTTAAATTAAAGCTCTTTGCTGCTACTAGGCCCTGACTGAGTATGAAATTTAAAGTAGAAGCTCTCTGCTGGGTTCTAAATTTAACCAGAAAGCTCTCTTCTGTGTTTTAAATTTAAACTTAAACTGCTGCTACTAGGCCCTGATTGATTTAACAAATACACTGGGTTCACAGATTAATCAGCTTTAATCTAAAGAATTCCTTTTTCCCCAACATTTAGAAAAATTCCCAGAAGTAAATACTTACTATTGCAGATCTCTCGCCAAAGGTAGCAGTCCCTTTTTATAGTCAGACATGTCTACCATAATATTGTGATGGTACATTTGTTAGGAAACATTACTGTCCATTATTCTCAATTGGAGACAAAGTAGTGCCATGTTGGCCACAATTGCTTATATTGTATGACTGGTTGATCAATCACAATAAAAAAAAATGTTTCTCCGTGGACAAGCAGGAATGAGTCATCACGTATGGTGACATCTCCTGACGGAGCCCACATGGGAACACTCCCCAGATCCTATTGCACCTGTGTGCCTCCTTCCCGCCTGCTGCGGCGGCACCATCTTCAACCAGTTTTTCCATGGAGCTCATATCCATGTCGCATTTGTTCTTTCCAGTACCTGGGATCCGATCATCAGCAAAGGCTGAGAGAAACAGCTTGAATCATCAAAGTCGGATCCATCGTCTTCCGCAATGACGGCACCTATCTCTAAGGCTTCTAAGTAGAACATGGGCAGTGCTTCGACATTGAGGAGTTCTTGAGCCCACACCAGCAGCTATAGAAACATGATGGCAGAAAAAGACCACATGGCCTATCTAGTCTGCCTTTCCATATCAACTACAATAGTCCTCTTTTTACCTTTAGAGATCCTCTGTGTTTGTCCCATGCTTTTTTGAATTCATATACTGTCCTTGTGCCCACTATCTCCACTGGGAGACTATTCCACACATCTACAACTCTTGCCATAAAGAAATATTTCTGCATATTACTCCTGAATCTATCCCCTTTTGCACTCGTGCTATGTCCCCTCGTAGCAGAGCTTGCCTTCAATTGAAAGAGATCCTCCTGTGCATTTATGCCATGGAGGTATTTAAATGCCTCTATCATATCGCCCCTATCCCGCCTTTCCTCTAAAGTATACATATTAAGATCTTTAAGTCTGTCTTCATATGCTTCATAACAAAGGCCATTAACCATTTTAATAGCCACCGACTCCACCCTGCTTATATCCTCTTGAAGGTGTGGTCATGAGACCTGCACACTACTCCAAATGAGGTTGCACCAGAGACTTTTATAGAGGCGTTATTACCTCCTTTTTTTCTGCTGGATGTTCCTCTCCCTGTACACCCAAGCATCCTTCTGGCTTTCTCCGTCACCTTTTCTACCTGTTTAGTTACTTTAAGATCATCAGAAACAATTACGCTCAAGTCCCGCTCTTCTTTTGTTGACAGAAGTACCTCACCCTCTACACTGTACCGCTCTCTTTGATTTTTGCATACCAAATGCATGACCCTGCATTTTTTAGCTTTACATTTCAGCTGCCAAATTCTGGACCATTCTTCAAGCTTGGCTAGATCCCTCCTCATGTTATCTACACCTTCCTGGCTGTCCTACTGTATTGCAGATTTTAGTATCATCCTCAAACAAGCAAATCTTACCCGACAGCCCTTTTGCAATATCACTAACAAAGATGTTAAAAAGAATCAGACCAAGGACAGATCCATGCATCACGCCTCCTCAGAATGAGCTTCATTTACCTGTGCTCTTTGTCACCTAGCACTCAACCAATTTCTAATCCAATCAGTAACTTGAGTCCATCCCTAGGGTGCTAAGTTTGTTTATAAGTCACCTGTGTGGAACAGTGTCAAAGACTTTACTAAAATCTAAAAACACCACATCTAGGGCTCTCCCTTAGTCCAACTCCCTGGTCACCCAGTCAAAGAAATCAATAATATTTGTCTGATTAGATCTGCCTCTGGTGAATCCATGCTGCCTCAGATCCTGCAATTCATTGGACTCCAGAAACTACTCAATTCTTTCTTTTTAGTAGCCTTTCCAATAATTTACTAACCACAGAGGTTAAACTAACCTGCCTGTAGTTCTCAGTGTCATCCTTATATCCGCTTTTGTGTAAAGGGACCACATGTGCCTTTCTCCAGTCCTCTGACACCATTCCCAACTCCAAAGAGGCAATGAAAAGGTCAGACATTGGAGCTGCTAGAACGTCCCCAAGTTCCTCAGTATTCTTGGATGTATCCCTTCCAGACCCATGGCTTTGTCTACTTTTAGTTCAGCTGGTTCCTCACGAATACAGTCTTCTGAAAATCGTTCGAGATCCACGTCACTTCTGTTCCTGTTTGTGGGTGTTTTTTGAGGTCCTGCTCCTGGTACTTCTGTGAACACAGAACAGAAATATTTGTTAGGCAATTCTGCTTCCTCCGGGAACAAGCAGGAAGTCCGTCCTCACATATGGGTTTATGTCAGCACTGATGGAGCCTGTGCAGAAGCATCTCCCCAGCTTTCAAGGAAAGCCTTTGGGAGATGCATCACGCATGCGTGGTCTACTTCCCAACCAAGGGTGCCATCTTGCCTCAGTCTCCTTTTTTCTGCGGAGCCCTTTGGATATTGTCCTTTTTTCCCTGGAAAAAGTCCGATTTTTTTAAAATTTATTTTTTTAAATTAAATTAATTTTTTTTAAAGTAAGTTTTGTCCTTTTTTGCGAACCGGTTCCTTTCTGCCTCAGTGTCGCTTCTTGGGTTTGTCTATCCTTTTTCCACATTTTTCATCAAGGTCCACCTTGACTGGCATTAGCGCCCTTTTTCAGCCAAAGGCCTCAGACCTCTGCTGGGAGGTAGGACCCCCTTTTTCTGATGGCCTCAATTGGCTTCAAAAATTGTGACTGGTGTGGCAAAGTTATGTCACTTACTGAGCCACATGACTGCTGCCTCTGATACCTTGGTCTGGAGCAGAATGACCCCAATTGCGAACTCTGCAGAACAGTGACTCGAAAGGCCTTGAAGAGTTTCCATCAGCAGCAGGAATTTTTTTTTTCATATGACAGACTCCGCCCAAGAGTCTCCTGTAGCACCACACTCCAGGGCCCACTCTGATACCTCAGTGCCCCGCAAATCCAGAGCCTCCTCGAAGTCTTGTAGCCGCAGTTCCTCCGAGCAAAGTCCCCGGAGATGGAACAGAAGAAGAAATCTCAAAGACTGCCTCGGAGGACGGATCCAGGAAGAAGGTGAAGTTCTGTCCACATGTCCCACAGTCCCAGGCAGAAGTCCAAGGATTCAGGGCAGAAGCAGCCCTCCAAGTTGCCCCGCAAGGATTTGTTGGCTCCCGCTGACCGGCCTCAGGCCTCTGAGGCCATCCTCATCGAGGACTCCCCCTCGACAGTACCGACACCGGGCCTGAAGTCCTTGATGGCCGTGTCGAAGGCTGCAGAGCCAACTGGCTTGGAAGGCTTAGAGACTAGAATGGCAGCCGTAGAGAGCAGTGTATCTTCCCTAGTAGCCATTCAGCGGGTGTTTGTCTGGCTCGTCCGGTTAATCCGCCCCGACGATGGGACCCTCGACATCAAGGGCTTCCCCGGATGTCAAGCCAGTCCTTGAGCGCCATCAGCCTTGAGAGAGCCCCCGGCACCGGTCGAGGTCCCAGTCCTATTCTTTGGGACACCGGTCCTCCCTGGTGAGTGCCCATGGCTCGGACTGATGATCCTCCAGAGGTCCTGCACCGCAGAGTACGGTCCTCGACAAAGGTGATTGTGTAGCATCGAACTTGTACTCAGAGTTTGTCCAAATGGGAGACCAAGGATGAAGAGCCCCGAACACGAGGCGACACCGTGATGTGCCGTCAGACCTGTCTCCCCCAGTGACCCGATACTGCTCCCCACTCAAGGACATTGCATTCCTTGATTTTGTGAAGGATATGGTCAAGGCTCTCGCGATTGAGACCGAGGCCAAGGAGGACCCACAAACCAAGAAATTGGAGATACTCCAATACGAAGCAAGAAATCGTTACGGTTCCAGTGCCTCCGAGCCTCGATTGCCACCTCCTCCAGATGTGGGAAACACCAGTGTCGGTACCAGTTGTCAGCAGGCACCTCTATGCCATCTACCGGTTATGCCGGAGCCCTGGGTTCCAAATGGCCCAGCTCCCCCACAACTCAGTGGTCATGGAGTCGACAATGCGCCAGCTTAAGAGCCAAAAGACACAGTCATCGGTACGACCCAGCACAGATGCCCGAACCCTCAACGCCCTCGGCCGAAAGGTTTCTCAGGGCTCGATGCTAGTATGCCGAATCCATTTATACCATTTCTACATTGGCATATATCTGAAGGAACTGGTCTCGGCAGGCCTCAATAGAGAACCCCCTCAGAGGTTCATGACCCTAACCTCAGCAATAAAGGAATGTTCAACATTTGTCCTGAGCAGCCTATTATGGCTTTGAGTACAAACACAGTGGATCCCTTTCCAGCAACAGGATAAAATCAAAATAAACTTAACTATCTAATTTCTCAACATACAGGGGTGTCCTACATGGAGCGGTGGGTTCACCCCTAAAACAAAGACATGGGAAGGGGTAGCCTGCACGGAGCAGCAGGTGCACCTACTCCTGCCATCTTACTGGGCAGTCAAGATGGACCATACTGGTCTTTATCTGCCGTCATTTACTATGTTACTATGTATGTTACTATGAGTCATTGGCTAGGGTGGCCGCCTCAGGCATTGGGGCATGATGCCAAGCATGGCTGCAGTCATCTGACCTGGAACAATGGGTATAGGGCAAACTGATCAATGGTCCCCTGCACAGGTGAGAATCTGTTCGGGAAGCCCATGGCGGACAAAGCAGCAGTGATAGAGGCCGAGTGTGTGACAAGAACAGGCTCTCGAATAAAACATTGGTGCAGACCCGAAAGAAAACCCCAGGGAAAAGCCCTTCTTCCTGAGGAAGAAAGGGGGGCTTCAGCACTATTCCTCACTTCCAAGCCTTCTCGGGCCCTCAGCAGGCCCAGCAATAAAAAGGCCAGGGACATTGTCCCAGAAAGCAAAAAGCCCCAAAGCCCCAGACACTGGCTCAGGCCCAGCCCAGGGGAGACTTTTCAGCCTGGGCGCAACCCTCACACCCACAGGGGGTCCTTTGCTGCCCGCAAGGGGGGGGGGGGGCATCTAGCCCTGTTTGCCCACAGGTGGACAGCCATCACCATTGATGCCTGAGTGTTATACATGGTCAAGGAGGGTTTCCTCCTCCACCTACATCAGGCACTGCCCCCGTTCTTCCCAGGAGAGCCCACCAGGCCTCTCCTTCACCAGACCCTGCTCCTCACCAAGCTAGCAGGACTGCTCTGGGACAAAGAAGTGGGGCCGGTTCCAAAACACCTCTGGGGCACTAGCTTCTACTCCAGGTATTTCCTCGTCCCCAAGAGGACTGTGGGCCTCAGGCCTATCCTGGACCTGCAAGAGCTCAACAGGGAGAAGTTGAAAATGCTCTCCCTTGAGTCACTGCTGCCATTCCTCCAGCAGGGAGATTTGCTTTGCTCCTTGGACCTAAAGGATGCAAACACTCGCATCCTAATCCACCCAAGCTACAGAAAATACCTCCGGTTCATGGTGGGGAGACAACACTACCAATACATTTATTTTATTTTATTTATTTATTTACATTCTCTTATATACCGCGCTATTCTGCATCAGTGCGGTTTACATTGAACAAACTGAAATTACATTGAACAGGGCATTATAACTTGGAGATAACTATTTTACAGGGAACATGGGCTATGGAGGGTTAAGTGGCTTGCCCAAGACCACAAGGAGCACCTGAGGGACTAGAAACCCCAGTCCTTCCAGCCCAAGGTTGCTGTCCTCTAGTGGGATTTGAACCCCCGACCTTCCGGCCTGAAGTACCTTGCCCCAACCACTAGGCCACTCCTCCACTCCATGCTACTGCCCTTCGGGTAGTCTCCAATTGTCTTTACAAAGTGCCTCTCTGTGGTTGCAGCCCACCTTAGGCTTTAAGAAGCCTTCATCTTCCCCTACCTAGATGACTGGCTCATAAAGGGGGGCACAACTGAAGTCACAATCTGCCACCAGACGCACCATAAATGCCCTGCAGCACCTAGGGTTTGTCATAAACTACCCCAAGTCTCACCTGACTCCCACTCAGAACCTAGAGTTCATAGGGGCACAGCTGGACATCCTTCAGGCAAAAGCCTTCCTCAGGAGAGGTTATTATACCTCAGGGAACTAGCCACAGAGAAGCAACGGCGTAGGACACTACCTGCCCGGCTTCTCCTCCATCTGCTGGGACACATGGTCTCCACAGTCCACATGACCCCAGATGCCCATTTACACATGAGAACAGTCCAGTGGTGCCTCCATTCTCAGTGGACCCAAGCTACAGGCAGGCACAGGGACAGGGTACACATGACCCACCAACTGGCGGACTCACTTGGATGGTGGCAGAATTATCCGAGTGAGTCCTTCCAGGCACCCACCCCCCAGAAAGTCCTCACCACAGACACCTCTTTAATGGGCTTGGGAGCGCATTGTGACAGCCTCTAGACACAAGGTGCTGGTCCTGGAGGGAATCTGAAATGCAGATCAACCTGCTAGAAATCAGGGCCATATTCCTGGCCCTCAAAGCCTTCCGCCACCAGTTACAGCACCATGTTTTGCTGATCCAGACCGACAATCAGGTCACGATGTTCTACGTGAACAGGGGGGAACGGGGTTGTGCCCCCTCTGCCAGGAGGTGGTAGTCCTCTGCTCTTATGCCACACACAGCGGGATGCTCCTACTCCCGGGCCAGGACAGTATCTTGGCAGACAAGCTGAGCAGGGTACTTCAACTGCATGAATGGCGCCTGGACCCAGCAATGGCCTCAAGGCTGTTCTGACTCTGGGGCAATCCAGTGATGGACCTGTTCGCTAGCCTGGATAACATGCAGTAGCCCCATTTCTGCTTCTACTGACCGCACCCAACTCAAGTAGCGGCAAATGCAATCCTCATCCTGTGGTCGGAAGGCCTCCTGTATGCCTTCCTCCCAACATCACTGATAGCCAAGACCCTGTTCAAGGCTCACTGCGACAGAGCGTCGCTAGTGCTGATAGCACCTCAATGGCCCAGATAGCCCTGGTTCCCACTGCTCCTCTCCTTATCGATGGTACCACCGATTTCCCTGGGCCGAGCCCCAGGACTACTTTTGCAGGAGCAGGGCACTCTCCTATACCCCAGCTTGGGGTCCCTCTTGCTCATGGCTTGGCTGCTGAAAGGGTAGCACTAGCTCCTTTCAATCTTCCATGGACGTGGAAGACATCCTCCTGACCTTTCAGAAGGCCTCCATGAGAAGGGTGTACGCCTGTGGTGCATATGGAAACGGATGAACCCTTTCTCCTGCTCAGTGCATGTGGTAGTATAATACCTGCTCCACCTTTTGCAGGCGGGACTGAATCCCAACTCAGTCAGAGAACACCTATGCACCATCACAACGAATCACCACTCCATAGAGGGGAAGCCCCTCTTGGCTCAGCCCCTTGTGTCTCTGTTCCTACGGGGCCTCATGTTGTCCAATCCCCTCATCTGCCCTCTGGCGGCAGAATGGGACCTTGATGTGGTGCTCTCAGAACTTACTATGCCTCCATTTGAGCCTTTAGCTACCTGCCACCTACGGTACCTCTCCTGGAAGATTGCTTTCCTGATAGCACTCGCATCATCTCGCAGAGTTAGCAAGCTCCAGGCTCTGAGGGCAGAGCCTCCTTACACGAGGTTCTACAAGAACAGGGTGATGATCCACACACACCCTATGTTTCTGCCAAAGGTGGTGTCCCTCATTCCACCTCAGTCTAGGAGGTGGTGGTGCTCCCTACCTTCTTTCCCAGGCCTCATGCTGGCAGGGCGGAGAGCATTCTCCATTCTCTGGATTGTAAGAGAGTCCTGTACTCCTACTTACAACAGACTCAGGGCCACCGCAAAGCTCAACAGTTTTTGGTATTTATTTAACAGTTTTTATATACCGCCTTCTCTTAAAATCAAAGCGCTTTACATTATAACTCACACTTTTGCATAGAATTTGTTGAACTTGCACACTTACAGAAGAACTTATTCTAGAACATAGGGCAGGGAATCATACAGGAGATGCTTTGTAGCATAACTAATGTGCAATTAAATCTGTGTACAGACAGAATATGGTGGAGTTCTAGCTAATCTGGTGATTGGTGGATTCATTGAAACAGTCAATAAACAGGAAGGTTTTAGTTGCTTTCTAAAGTCCTTCATATCAGTGGTGGTCCTCAACGTTCCAGGGAGGGAGTTCCAGATGGCAGGTGCGGCAAGGGAGAATGCTCTCCTGGTGGTGGATTCGTTTGCTCTTCTGTATGTGCAGGGTATTGGAATTTTCTCAGTAGTGCTCTGTCTCTTTGGCCTGTTGTTGGGACTGGTGCAAAGTAATTCTTCTAGGGCTGCAGCTGACATGCTATTTCTGATCTTAAAGATGGTCAAGGCAGATTTGTATTTAGAACGGGCAGTAATTGGGAGCCAATGGAGCTGGTGTCCTATGACCCCAGCTGTCTGAAGCTCCCAATGACTAAGCAAACTCTGTCCACCTGGATGGCAGACTGCATTTCCCTTGCTTATGAGCAAGCGGGGCTCCCACTGGACCAGAGAGTCACGGCATACCACGTCAGGGCCATGGCTACTTCCGTGGCCAATCTGCGTTCCGTCCCCATGATGAAATTTTCCGGGCCACCACCTGGTCTTTGGTCCATACCTTCACAGCTCACTACTGCCTGGAGAGGGAGTCCCAAAAGGACAGCGCCTTTGGCCTGGCCGTACTCCATAATCTTTTTGGGGTGTCGGCAACGCCTGCCCTCTGACCCTTCTCTGTTCAGGCTACCGGAGTGCTGGTGTTCACTGGATGCTCGCGACTTGCGAGAGTCTCTGAGTAGGGACCAACTGCTGCTGGTCACGGCTCTCCCTTTGCAGGTTGCCGTGGCATTTTTCTTTTGGTTACAGGTTCTCAGTAGCCTGTAGCTGGAGAGTCCTATATGTGAGGACTGACTTCCTGCTTGTTCCTGGAGAAAGCATAGTTAATCACCTGTAACAGTTGTTTTTTGGGAATAGCAGGAATCAATCTTTACAATCCTCCCTCCTCCCCGTGGAGTTGCTTCTTTATCATCTTATATTTTTGCTGTCTTTGCTATGTCATTAGACTGAGGCAAGATGATGCCCTTGGGCAGGAAATGGACCACGGATACGTGGTGCATCTCCCAAAGGGTTTCCTTGAAAGCTTGGGAGATGCTTCTGCGCGGGCTCTGTCAGTGCCGACGTCACCCATATGTGAGGACTGAGTCCTGCTGTCTCTGGAGAGCGCCTGTTACAGGTGAGTAACTATGCTTTATTCTCATCAGTTTCTGCATATTCCTCCCCTGCATCCGAGTCTGACAATATCACTTTTGCCCTTCCTCCTTTCACTAACGTGTCTGAAAAATGTCTTCTCCCCGCATTTAATTGCATTGGCTATTTCTTCTTCTTTTTGTACCTTTGCTTTCCTGACTACTATGCCATACAGCCATCTTCTCTATGTTTTTGCAAATATAGATGCCTATCTTCCTCTTTCTGTTATCTCTTGTGTTTCGTGAAGGCCTCCCTCTTTTTCTTCACCTTTTCAGCTATTTCTTTTGAGAACCATAGTGGCCTCCTTTTCCTTATACATTTATTTACCTTTCTAACAACAAGGTTTGTTGCCTTTAAAATATCCCCTTTCAGTTTTGCCCACTGTTTTTCTACATCCCCCAGCTGTTCCTATCCCACTAATGACTCCTTGAGGTATTGTCCCATCTTGGCAAAGTTAGTTTTCCTGAACTCTAAGGCCCTTGCTTTGGAATGGATTTTATCAGCCCTAGTCCTAATACCAAACCATACCATCTGGTGATCACTGGATGCAAAATGATCTCCCACTATAATATCAGAAACACTTTCCCCATCGGTAAGCACTAAGCCCTGTGTGGCCCCATTACGTGTGGGTTCTGTTACCAGTTGCCTGAATAGTTCTCCCTGTAGAGAATCCAGGATCTCCTTACTTCTAGAAGACACCGCAGTAGGGATGTGCCAATCCACATCTGGCATATTGAAATCACCTATCAGTAGCACTTCTCTTTTCATAGCAATACTGTGTCTTCTATTAAATCTTCATTCATTTCTCCCTGTGAGGGGGATCTGTATATAACTCCAATGCAAATGAAATTTCCCTTTCTCTCTTTTTAGTTTAACTCACAGTGCCTCCTCTCTGCCATTTAAGCCCTGCAATTCTATAGCTTTAATATTATTTTTTTACATATAGTGCCACTCCATCTCCCCTTCCTCCTACCTTGTCCTTCCTGAAGACAGTATAGCCCGGTATAATTACATCCCAGTCATGGTTGTCCAAGCACCCATAGTGTCCCAGAGCATCAGTCATCAGTCGATCTCCACCTGGAGATGAAGATGGATTTGGTGTCATATTCATTGAAGTCGTAGAGTAATTAAACCAAGTACCAAGTGAAGATTCTGCTGAATCGGCGTCAGAGCCCATTGAGGCATAGCATTGGGAATGAGGAGGGTCTACATGAGTGCCCCTCGAAGTGGCTGGGATGGGAGGAGAGCTCATCCTCCAGAACATCAGGAGGGCATCGATAGCCTGCCAAGAGCCAACATCCAGCAGCCGATTCCCCTCTACAGATACCGGGTATATTGGTCGGAGTGGCTGAGGTCCCATTATCTTCAGAACCAGAAAACTTGGGAAGCTCTCGAGGAGTGCATCGCGGTGCTCTTCGTGTCAGAACTGAGGCCCCACTGCCTTTGGAAGCAGCTGCCAGGGAGAGGCGCTGTTTGCATTTGTGGTGAAGAATTTTTGTGGCCTTGATGTCTGCTGCATTGACATCAACCAGCCATCTTCGAAATGCACGCCTTGTTTATGAATGATGCATTGACACCAGGGCATTGAGGGGCCCCAACACCAGTGCTGGCCTGGCTAATATTCCTCTCTGGCATTTTGGGGTCCTATGCACTCATAATCTAGAAGAGCATTGGTGTATCATTGCTCCCGAAGAGGCTCCTGATCCCCTTGAGTTAAGCGAGAGATCCAAGCACAGAGATACTCTGGCTTCATCTCGCAGACTGATTCAAAGAGCTAGATTGCCGGGTAGCCAATGGGTCTTATTGGAGGACAAGTCCCCTGAATTTCCATTGCATTCTTCTCCTCCTCATGAGCAGTGTAAGTCCCCTCCTCAGGACATGATCTTCCAGGATTGGATGAGGATTAACTAAAACCATGCCAGCTCTGCAAGGGCATATTCTTGAAGAGTATCATGTGTAATCTCACAGAGCTATCTCAGTTCGACTTTTCAGAAAAACTGGAATGGTATCATTCCCTAGTAACTCACAGAGAAGTTGACCATTTAGTTTAATCTCTATGGTGAGTAAATTATAGGAAACACTACTAAAAAAGAGAATAGTGAGGTTTCTGGAGCCAATGGATTGTAAGGTCTGAGGCAGCATGGGTTTACCAGAGGCAGGTTTTGTCTGTCAGATCTCATTGATTTCTTTGACTGGGTGACCAGGGAGTTGGACTGAGGGAGAGCCCTAGATGCGGTATACTTAGACTTCTGTAAAGCCTTTAACACCATTCCACACAGGTGACGCATTAATAAACCGAGCACAATTGGTTGAGTGGGAGGCGACAAAGGGTACAGGTAAATGGAGCTCACTCTGAGGAGAGGGAAGTTACCAGTGGTGTGCTTCAGGGGTCTGTCCTTGATCTGATTCTTTTTAACATCTTTGTTAGTGATATCGCAGAAGGGCTGTCGGGTAAGGTTTGCCTCTTTGCGGATGATTCCTAAATTTGCAATACAGTAGACATCCAGGAGGGAGTCGATAAGATGATGAGAGATCTAGCTAAGCTTGAGGAATGGTCCAGAATTTGGCAGCTGAGACTTAATGCTAAAAAATACAGGGCATGGGCTGCAAAAATCCAAGGGAGTGGTAAAGTGTAGGAGTGAAGTACTTCTGGCCATGAAAGAAGAGCAAGGCCTGGGCATGATCGTTTCTCATGATCTTAAAATAGGGAGGAGTGGCCTAGTGGTTAGGGCAAGTTACCTCAGGCCAGAAGGTCAGGGTTTCAAATCCCACTAGAGGACAGCAACCTTGGGCTGGAAGGACTGGGGTTTCTAGATCCACAGGTGCTCCTTGTGGTCTTGGGCAAGCAACTTAACCCTCCATTGCCCATGTTCCCTGTATTAGTGTATGTATCTCATATCCCCTTGTGTTAAATGTATCCCCCAATTGTGTTGTGACCACTTTGAAGGATAAGGTGGTATACAAAATGGTCTAAATAAATAAAATAAAATGACTAAACAGGTAGAAAATGCAATGGCAAAAGCCAGAAGGATGCTTGGGTGCATAGGGAGAGGAATGGCCAGTAGTAAAAAGGAGGTGATAATGCTTCTGTATAGGTCTGTGGTGCAACCTCATTTGGAATGTTGTGTACAGTTCTGGAGACCACACCTTCAAAAGGATATAAACAGGGTGGAGTCGGTGCAGAGGGTGGCTACTGAAATGGTTAGTGGTCTTCGTATGAGGATAGACATAAAGATCTTAATATGTATACGTTAGAGGAAAGGCGGGTTAGAAGAGATATGATAAATATGTTTAAATACCACCATAGCATATTGAAAACAAGGACCACTACGAGGAGACATAGGATGAGGGTGAAAGGGGATAGACTCAGAAGTAATATTCAAAAGGTTTCTTTACAGAAATAAGTGGTAGATGCGTGAAATAGTCTCCCAGTGGAGGTAGTAAAGATGAGGAAAGTATCTGAATTCAAAAAAGCATGGGGCCAACACAGAAGATCTCGAAGGGAAAAAAAGAGGACTATTGTAGTTGATATGGAAGGGCAGACTAGATAGGCCATATGGTCTCTTTCTGTTGCCTTATTTCTGTGTTTCCTATCTAGGTGACCTATGATATCTTTGTGATGGCATCGAGAGAGCTTCTTCCTTGGGTATTGACCCGGAGTCTCGCCTGTCTTCAGTCCTCAGACCTGCAACAAGCTTGCTGACATGCTGTGTTGTGGAGAGCATCTCTTTGGAGAGCAGGTCGAAAAGGAGGCTGACTTCATCAGAAAGCAGCATGCCACAATTCGTAATCTCCCAAGATGCTCGTCCGAGCCTGCCTCCTTTCCCAGGAGGTACCAAAGAAGGGAAGAGAAAAGGACCTATTATTCTTGTAGGCGTGTGTATTTTCCAGGTCCCAAACCTTCCACCCTAAACAGGCCCCTTGCAACAACAGTATTGCTAGAAGTCTCAGAAAATCCAGCTGGCTCCTCAGTCAAAGCCGAGGATAGAGGTTTTGACTGGTTCCTTCAGGGCAGAGCCACTCTACCAGTAACCATGGTGGGAACCCTCCAGTCCGGGAAGGGCTCATACTTTTGGCTTAAAGGTGGCCCCTCCCAACCTCAGACTCATATAGTCCACAAGAGTTACAAACTACATTTATTGGAATCTGTTAACAAATTACCCCAAGGGTGCACCATCTTTACCTTCAAAGATGAGATTGGCTATGCTGCCGGGGTCTGAAGGATGCTTATACCCACATACAGCTAGATCCCACACACAAGAGGTATCTCTGATTCATTCTGGGAGACAACACTTCCAGTGCTGAGTGTTGCCTTTTGGCCTATTCTCAGAGCCTTGCGTGTTCACAAATTGCCTTGCAGTAGTGGCTGCATACCTTCAGACACTGCGAATGTGTGTTTCCCCTATCTGGGCGATTGACTAATCAAGAATACTACTTTTGAAGGGATTCAGGAATCAACACAATTGACCATACAGGTGTTGGAACTACTAGGGTTTGTTATCAATTACCCCAAGCCCCATCTTAAACCCACTCGACAGTTGGAATTCATAGGAGCCCTGTTTGACATGACTCAGGCGAGTGCCTTCCTCACGCACAACCAAACTCATAGACTGGCAACATCAGTACGGGAGACTTAATTGAGTCAGCATCTAACAGCCAGCAGGATGTTAACTGTATTAGGCCATATGGCCTCTTCTGTGCACGTCACCTCCTTGGCACACCTCCATAGGGACAGGCTCAGTGAACTGAAGACTGAATGGTTTGTTCAGTCACTGCAGTGGTGGATATTCCATCCCAAATTGCTCAAAGGCCTCCCTTTCCAAATTGCTGCAGTTCAAAAAGTCTACATCAAATGAATCCCAGCTAGGGTGGGCAGCTCATTTTGATGGGTTTCACACCCAGGGCGCTTGGTCCAACCAAGAAGGTCTCCACCAGTTCAGCTTCTTGGAATTAAGAGACATAGCAACTGCTCTGGAGACATTCTGAGACTGGTGGACCAACCGAATTGTACCTCCTGTGTTGGGCAGTCAGGTTCTGGAAATTGGCCACTGCACAGGGGATGATCTTCAGAGCCATGTACCTGCCAAGTGATCAAAACACTTGGGCAGACAAACTAATTTGAGTCCTGCAACCATATGAATAGACACTGGATGTGGGGAGGTTGTGCCCCCGTATCTTTCAAGAATGGGACCCCCCTAGATAGATCTGTTTGCCACTCCACAAAATGCCAGGTGGATCTGTTCTGTTCCAGGGTACGATCACACAGCAGACTAGTCTCGGATGCTTTCCTCCTACCTTGGGGTGGGGACAGTCTTCTGTATGCATATCCTCCAATCCCTAGCATTGCAAAGACCCTACTGAAGCTCATATCGATTGGAGGCACGATTATTCTCATCGCTCCCTACTACCCAGACAACCTTGCTTTCTTCCCTTCCTGCCTCTCTCCAGTCGGGAGCCACTCTGGCTGGGCCATGCACCGGTTCCGTTTTCACAGGAAAATGGGATGATGTTGCACCCCAACATCCAGTTCTTGGCCCTCACTGCGTGCATCTTCTGAGACTAATGTTGCCTGAGCTCCATCTGCCAGCCATTGTGGCTGATGGCATTTTTGCCTCTGAGAAGACTTCAATGACAATCTTCTTCCTGCAAGTGGAAGAAGCTTGTTGTCTGATATTAGGGCCAGGCCCTAGATCCTTTCATCCACTCCACACAAAAGCTGCTGGAGTATCTTCTGCTCCTCTCTCTCTGAAAGTCCAATTCTGTTTAAGGTCCACCTCAGTGCAAATGGAGCTTATCAGGGTATGGAGCGAACTTCCTTCTTGATACAACCTTTAGTTTTTTGCTTCATGCGGGGATTGCTTCTCTGGAAGCCTCCTGACAAACCTTCCGCTGTGTCTTGGGTCCTCAAGGTGATTCTTGCGCAGCTCATTAACGTTCCTTTTGAGCCTCTCATTTCTTGTCCTTTGAAGTGTTGACCTGGAAGTTCTTGTTTTGGTGGTGGTCACTTCAGCACACAGAGTGACTGAGCTTCAAGCTCTACTAGTTCATCTACCTTACACCAAATTCCATAATAATAGAGTGGTCCAATGTACTCATCCTAAATTCCTTCCAGAAGTGGTATTGGATCTCCTCCTTAATCAGTCAGCAGTTCTACCAACATTTTCCCAAGGCACATGCCCATAAAGAGGAAGCTGCACTGCACATATTGGACTCCAAACAAGCCTTAGCCTTCTACACCGAAAAGTCCATAGAAGGTTCATCCAGCTTTTGTTTCTTTTGACCCCAGCAAGCTAGGGGCTGCTGTTCCCAAACATGCTCTGTCAATTTGGCTAGCAGCCTGCATCTCTTTCACTTAGTCCCAGGTAGGCTTGAGCCTTCAGGGCCATGATACAGTTCCCAGTGTCAGAGCTATGGCTGCGTTGGTGGCCATCCTATGCTTGGTCTCCATGGAACAGGTCTGCAGGGCTTCTGTCCATACAGTTACATCTTGTCTAGACAGGAATTCTCAAAGTGACAGCAATGAGGAATCAGAAAAAGACAGTATAAAGAGACTAAGGGGTATGTTTACTAAACTGCAGTAACATTACAGACCATGCGTTAGGTAATGTTAACGATCGTTAGGTAACGTTAACGCGCGGTATGTAACATTAACGTGTGTTAACGTTACCTAATGATCGTTAACGTTCCCGGCCACGGTAAACACCGCAGAGGGTGGAGAGAGGGCGGAGAGAAGGGGTCAGTGGGTGGGGAGAGGCTCCCAGTCTCTGCACACTAATGCGCTGAACTGAAGGGCTGAATTCTACCGCAAATGAAAACCTGACGTTAGATGCACATTTGCAGGAGAGAGAAACCATTTCAGTGTCAGCAATGTACAGCATAGGCAGGGAGCCCAAGAAACGTGATAGTAGTGCTCCATTTTCAGCAACAGCATAGTGCCCAAGTATGAAAGGCCACTATGGCAATGATGCAAATGAGGCATAGGGGGCTGCAGGTGGGACATGTAGCAGGGGCAGCTGGGGCACCTAGGTGGCTCATAGGAGCATGGAAACCGGAAATAAGCATGACAGCAGCTGACAAAGGCCAAACACAATGCACCTAAATCTATCTGGTCCACCCGAGCTAACAGTTGCCAGGGCACTGACCTAACATCCCCCCAGCCAACCCTCCCCCAAGCGGAAGGGGCATACTGTTGGTAGGCAGTGATGGGGGGGATGTGAGGATGCCCCAGACCCTGCTCCCTAGGCGACTGCCTGCCCACACAATTGATGGCCTGGGATTGCACATTACCAGCACCGACAGCATATGGTCATGTCAGCATGGCAGGGGGTGTGTGTGCCCGTGCTGGAGTGGGTAGTGGCACCTGCCTGCAGTGGACCCTGTACCAGTACGTGGTGTGCAGTGCAACATAAAAGATCTGGCTGAGGAAAAGTACAGGTAGCGCCAGGGACTACCATGCATCTGTGGCAACAGTGTGGTGCAGTACACCCAGCCAGTGTGTCCAGAAGCAGAGGGTCACAGGTTCAAGTCCCAGCTGTGGTTCCTGCAGAGCATGTCCCTATATTTTACCCCACAAATCTAATATCGGTCCGTTTTATCAGAGCTATTACTTTGTGATTGATACCTATATTTTACCCTACAATGCAGAACAACAGCAACATGTGCAAAGCCCAAAGCAGCGGCGAACAGGGGTACAAACACCCATTCACACAGGCTCCACAATCCAAAGATTCATGGAGAGTCAGGCTGTTGGCCCCAGCATTGAGCTGCAGTTATCACCAGAGCACTACTTCTATCTTCTGCAAAGTTTAGCAATGTCGGCACTGTGATCTGGACCAGTGTGGCGGGCATGGTTGCCAACCACCCCTTTTTTTGCACAATGCTGCAATAGGAGTGTGTGTGTGTGTATGTCTGTCCATTGTTCTGTGGCTGCCCACCCCTCTCTGGGCCCATAATGTCCCACTGTTACCACCGTTAGCCTGAATATGAGCATAATGAGGAGCAAGGTGTTGTGGGTATGGCCCGGACAGGGCGGATTGACCAGGATGCATCTTCACAGGGTGTGGGGCAATGGCTGGGACACTGTAGTGCCCAACCACCACCTGCGTAGACAGGGTGGCCACAGCATGTCATGCTGGGAAGGCACTCACTCTAACCGAGCAGTGACCATGGCATGTCTAGGTTCCCACATAGCGCTCTACACTACACTATCTGCCTCCAGTGATACTTTTGTGTTCCCAGTGCTGGGGCCCCAATCACTGAGATGCCTGCTTGGTGCACATAGTTCCTCTGTGAGCATGCACTATGGACTGGCTAATGGACTGTTTGCAGTTAGACTGTGCATGGTTGGAACACCTATAAGGTGCAGTCTGAGTGTGCTGTCTGCTGGTGACTGGCAGACAGTGGTATGAGGCAGTTGGGGTTTACCAGACCTAACCCCAACATTGATGCTGGTCTGCCACTGCCCCAGTCACAGGTATGGCTCTGGCCCACCAACCCTGCAGGGCTGTCTTATACCAGCAGGATGGCGGTTGCTTCACAGGGGCTGGGGCACCTGTCCCTTACCTTCAAAAAGGGTGGTGTGAGCTCTTTGGGGTATGTAGAGTATGCCACTTTGACCTATAAAGGCGTTGCTACACAAACCTCATGCAAGTCTGGAAACCTTTCTGCCCTGATAACAGGTGCCCATGTCAGCCAGACCCTAACACAGGGTACACACTAATCTGGGTGGTGTCTGGTCCCAGAGGGCCACATGTGACTGCAGGATAAAGATGGACACCAAATTACCTTCAGCTGCACTGCAAGGGACATCTGTCACACACTGGTAGTGATGGGGATGTATTGCAGGGCCTACCTCTAGCACCACATGTACTGCGGACCTAGTGCTGGGCACCCATCCTATACCTCAGGGAGAACACAGAACCTGCACAATGGCATAGTCTGTAGCTGTAGACAGCTATTCAGCATGTGCATTGCATCATGGGTACTGGTGGGGTTACCCTATCCTGGCACTCTGAGCAGATAGTTTGTGCAGTGACCTGCAGTCCTATCCCTCAGGGTGAACACAGAACCTGCATAATGGCATGGTTTGTAGCTACACTGTGCCAGTATCACGCACTGTCAGTTCGTCTTTCCAAGCTGAGATATCGGAGAGGTGCAGACCCCATTTGGTGATCAGCTGTAGACAGCTATTCACCATGTGCATTGCATCATGGGTACTGGTGGGGTTACTCTATCCTGGCACTCAGAGCAGACAGGTTGTGCGGTGATCTGCAGTCCTTCTGTACCCAGCCATTGCTGTGACATACACCACGGAGATATAGCCTACTGGTTAATACAATGCCATTCTCGGCAGTGTTCATGGGTTCAGTTCCTCATTGTTCCCTCCTCTCATGCCTGTCTTACTCAAATAGTGTGCATGCCTGTAACAGTCATATTTTGCAGATCTGTGCTGCTAGCCCATAATACCCTCACCACAATTGCCAACATTCTCTCAGTCCATCTGTCTGCGTCTGTCAGCTGTGTAGAGTCCTGTCTGCCTGTGCAGGCTGCCACCCATGTCCTACACTGCTACCCTTTCCTGCATTGCGCCTCATCGTGCTTGCCTCGCCTTTGCCTGATCTGCATGGCACCACCACTCCTCTGTCCACCCATCATTGTAACTATCCTGCCACCTCTGCCTCCACTGGGGGAAACGTATTCCCATCGTCTGCCACCAACTGTCTTTCCAGTACTTTACATTGCCAACACCCTGTGCTGTGGTACAGTTGCCCCCACCATGTTTGTCATCAGTACTGGCAGCCACATGGGATGTCCACAGATATGGCGGGTCCAGCGGCTCCCAGCTCTCTCTCCTTCACTCACCTGTTCATTGCCTTTCCTGAGTGCTCTATCTAGTGTTAGGGCTACATCTGCCTCTGTTCCTCACAGGTCATGCATGTCATCCTGCGGCACCTTGCAGCCCTTAGGGCACACTAACCTAGGGCACTGTAACCTTGTTAGGCCACCTTAACCTATGGTTCCATAGCCCAGGGTGCCTTCTACAGTGCCTTGTCCAGGGGTGCCTAATATGGCGCTTAGCCTAAGGAGCCCTATAGGGCGCCTTACGAGGCACCTTACGAGGCATCTTACATGGCATCTTACAAGGCGCCTTGTAAGGTGCCTTATAGGTGCCTTGTAACGCGCGTTAGTCTAAGGCGCCTTGTAACACGCGTTAGCTGATACGTTTTGCTGTAACGATGCACTGCCCACGCCTTTATATGGGCATCTGTACCTTTACTGTGGAACCTAACACAGGTGACATTACCGCAGTTTAGTAAACATACCCCTAAGCGTCTCCACCAGTTTCCTAGATAACTTGAATTTTCTGCAACGTTTGTGAAAATGTTCTATAGAGTTCCATTGTCCCCAAGAGATAAAGTTCTGAATTTACATGACAAAATATGTAGGATACTAAAATAAGTGACAAAGCCCATTTCGGTTTTCCCTCCCAGAAATTATAAATTTTGAAAAAAAGTTCTGTAATTTTAAGGAAAATTACGTGTAGATAGCAAGTGTTCAAGCTGATGTTCCATCTCTTACAAATAAAACCAAATTTAAAAGGCTTGCAGTGATCCTTATGCCTTTTAGAATTCCTCCCCCATGTAGAAAATCATGAACGAGTTTCTGAATTGCATATCCTGTATTTCCTGAGAACTTGCATGACTCTTCTGTTTGTACTAGCTATACACTTGTTCGTCTTTCAGTCAGGAACTGAGTGCATGACAGGATGATGTTCTGGTGACACAATGGCTTACCTATATATTGATTTTGTGGGTTGTACTTTTTTCTGTCTTTGATCTTGTTTAATGTCACACAGTTATTTTATTAAGAAGTTTCCGAACTTGGCTCCATGCTTCCTAGAATGGGCACAAACTATTAATTAATCTCATTTTAATTAAGAGCAGGCTATGAGACTTTTTGCCTTATTAAGGAAAGGCCTTTTCTCTGTATTGGAAAGAACTTTTATTGAACAATGCCCTTGGTGTCTGGTTAAGATAAAATAGAATCTGTATGAGGAAGAAGGCTGAGTATGGGATGGATATGTAAAGGACACTAATAAGCATGAAAAAATGTTTAACTAGTCACTGCATTAGTCTTTCTGTGGCAAGTTAAATATTGTTAAGGTGGTGTTACTGAACTATATACATTATGTTTGGGTTTTCTAAGACTTCCAATAACATGCTTTACTGTATACGGTGAGCCCAGTATTCATCTGGCTGCAAAATGTACAACTAAATGAGCAAGTTATGGGGGTCATTTTAGAAGCTCTATTCGTGAGTTGTACATTCAAATTATAGAGATATCCCCAGAGCTGTTTTAGAAAGCTAGGTATATAAATGTCTCCAGCGCGAGTACATCCATGTAGCACTGGGTGTGGTGGAGGCATGACTCAGTTGGAACAAGGAAGGTGCACATTGTGGTGCAATTTCAGAATGGCACAAGCATGTTATGCCCTGGAAGCTGAGGCGTCCACAGTTATGCCTGCTCCTGACCATGAATAAGGTGCAAAAAGGTGGCTGCAATGCTTCCAAGGGGAAAAGTAAAATATGCTTTCATCGCCACAGTTAATATTTCCTGGCCGAAGAAGCTTGTTTATAAATACATACTCTAAACATAGTACAGACTTGCCGCTGCATGTCTGATTATCTGAAATGGCCATCCAGACATGCTAGTCTCATATAATCACCCCCTTTCTGAAACCCTAGCTGGGACATCAGATTACCCGGTTCTGCAGGTGTGCTATTCGGGGATGTCCATAAATGTTAAATGCATATACCCGACCTTGCTATTTGTGCAGGCTCCTTTCCAGAACTGGTTACTGGGACATTCATCTTTCAGGGTGGAGAATGAGCAATTTCAGAAGACTTATACTTGTCTTCCTTCACTGCAGTTACTCTCCCGAATTTTTGGACATTGTGCTCTGGTCATTCCAGATTCTTCCCAGATATCCCTTCTAAAATGGCACGTATAAGTTAGTTGTTTCAAAGTATATATATAACTTTGAAAATATAACAAATATTTAAAGTTATATGTGCTATTTGGTCAGTTGAACCTGGACCTATAAAATCTCTAGGAACAAGCAGGAATGCAGTCTTCACATATGGATGACGTCAGTACTGACAGAGCCTGCGTGGGAACGCTCCCCCAGCATCCAATTGTAAAGCTTTTCGGAGCAATCCACTACACCTGTGCATCTGCCTTCCTGCCTTCTCAACTCCTCTCCTCAGTTTTTCGTTTTCCGCAGAGCCAGCAGGATGTTTGTTTGCTGTCATCGCCAAAAAATGTTTTATTTTGGTTAAATTCTGTGCTCTGCCTTTCCATAGATGCTGCTGCCTTCACCAACACTGGTCCTGATATTTTTCTTTCTTTTCAAAAGATTGTTTCTTTTTTTTAATGTTTCTTTCAATTTGGGTGGTTCAACCTCCAGCTACGCCTTGGCCTACCTTTCTTCACCACGATGGAAAAGCACATCAGTGATTTAAAAAAATGTACCAAATGTTCTGGTACTATATCTGTCACGGATAAGCATGACTTGTGCTTAAAATGTTTGGGCCCTGACCATGTTCCAAATGATTGTCCTTTGTGTCAGCAAATGACAAAAAGAGACCGAAAGACCAGGACCAGATAGTATGGTTCTCTGTTCACCCCGGACTCAATTTCAGTGGCTTCCACATCGTCGAGGATGTCTGCTTCCTCTCATGGTTCTCAGGTCTCCTCAAAGTCCAAATACAAAACTAAGTCTAGGTCATCGACTTCAAGGACCGATACTGATTCCAGAGGTAAGTCCCTTCATCGCCATCAAAACTCATTGAAGGATGTGTCTGATGCTTACCGGCCTGCTAAACAGCCCTGGCAGGAGGCCTTGTCCTCCAAAGCACAAGAGAGGCTCCAGGACGCTCCCAAGGCATCGACCCCTGGAGAGCTACTTGTTCCATGCTTTGGGACAGTGGCTCAAAGCCCTGTATGGTATTCTACCCAGGCATTGGTCAGCTCCCTCGACCAGCGCATACTGGCTATCAAGAGGAGTTTGTCCACACTCACGGCAGCCTCGGTACCGACGGTATCGACAGCTCTAGCAGTGCAAGCAGTGGCAACCTTCCAACAACTACTGGTTCCGGGGCTGATACTGGCACTCGAACCTGCATTGGGGGGGGGAGCTTCTCCCTCAGATACCCCCTTTGAGATCGACTGAGATCTCTTGTCTCAGCAGGTTCCTGATGCTGCACCGACTGATCATCGGTACTAACATTGGTCATAGACATTGGGGAAATATCGAGATCAAGCACGAGATCGTCAATACTTTGGATTTCTGTCAGACTCTGACTCTACTTCCTCTGATTCCGAAGATGCATCGGATGTTTCCCAAGAAAGCAGGGACATTCTTCAGACATGTCCCCTCCTCATGAGCAGCGTCGGTCCCTGCCAGAGGATATGTCTTTCCAAGACTTCATTAGGGACATGGCAGCAGGTCTACAGAGCACTGTGGCATCGGAGACTGAACCGAGGGCAGAGGAATTGGAAATTCTCCAATACCCCTTGACACCTAAAGAGGCGGCCGCTTTACCAATACGCTGTATCTTATAGGATTTGATGCTTCTTATGTGGGAGGCTTCTCTAACAGTTCTGCCTATCAGCAAACGACTGGATACTTGTACTGAGTTCCACCATGCCCATGCTTTCAGAAGCGTCAACTCCCACACCATTCCATGGTGGTGAAATCAGCGATACGCTGGACTAAATGTTCTAAGAATCACTCTTCCATGCCTCTAGGCAAGGACTCCAGAACTGTTGAGGCCTTTGCCCGTCAATGCTTTCAGGCATTGCATGCTGACCTCTAGAATTACCCACCTATATGCTCTACATGGGCATGTTCCTCAAGGATGTATCTCCTAAGCTTCAGCAGTCTGCATCTGTACTCGCAGGATGAGTCCGAGACAAATTGGCTAATATTCTCTGTTCTGGAGAAAACCTCTTCGTGAAGGGTTGGAGGGAAAAGGCTGGAGGGATTGAGACAGATGATCTCACCCTCAAGCGCCTTCAAAAAAGACATTAGAGCCCTCTAAAAGAAGGACTAATCCAAAGAAATCTTTCTATCCAAAGAAAAAGATATTTTATCCTTCTTATCCACCTGCAGTTGCTTACCAGCCTCAACAGCAACAGAGCACCAGCAAACCAAGAAGCCTAAACCTACTAAACCCCAACCAGCTACACAGCCACAACCAGCACCTGTTTTTTGACTCCTTCCTGGAGAGCAGAGCTACTCTACCTCTGCAGGGTCCCCAACCCCTACACATAGCAGGCAGGCTCTGTTCCTATTCCCACAGGTGTCACCTCATAACATCAGAGCAGTGGACTCAGCATCGTCCAAAGGGGCTATCTGCTTCACTTTGAGAACATACCCCCCACATCTTCATAGGAGATTATCCCAGAAACCACCTGCAGATAAATCTCCTTTCAGAATAATGTCCATCCTGTTAACTCAGGGGACCATAGAAAGAGTTCCCCCGCCCCAAGAGGGCATGGGCTTCTACTCTCCTTATTTTCTTATCCCCAAGAAAACAGGAGGGTTCAGGCCTATCTTTGATCTTGGGAACCTAAATAAATTCCTTATTTGAGAACAATTCAAAATGATTTCCCTCAGCACGCTCCTGCCATACCTTCAGAGGAATGACTGGCTGTATTCTCTAGATCGCAAGGAGGCATACATGCATTTACTGATCCACCCTGAGCACAGATAGTATCTGCATTTTCAGTTCCATCAGAACCATTACCAATATCGGGTGCTCTCCTTTAGCATAGCCTCTGCACCCCGAGTATTCACAAAGTGCATGTCAGTGGTTGTGGCCTACCTTTGCTCTTTGGGGGGGTCTTCGTCTTCTCCTACTTAGACGATTGACTAATCAGTAGAGAATCCCCACAAGATGTAAAGCTCTCCCTTCATCGCACCATTACAGTGCTCCAACATCTGGGATTTGTCTTAAACTTTCCCAACCCAGCGGCTCGAGTTCATTGGAACACATTTGGACACTCAGCAGGCCAGAGCTTTCCTCCCTCTGGATCATGTTACCTGACTCATTGAGCTAACCCACAAGATAAGCAGTCACACTTGCGTTACAGCTCAAGAGATGCTATGCCTTTTGGGGCACATGACCTCCACAGTCTGTAGCCCCCTATGCCCGCCTGCACATGTGTCAGGCCCAATGGACATAGGCAACCGGGTGTCTCTCAGACAAAATATGCATCACACCTCCACTTCTCAACTCCCTTCAGTAGTGATGTGCCCCTCAAAACCTACTCGGTGGGGGGGGGGGGGGGTTGTCACCTTTACAGATGCCTTCATCTCAATGCGCCCTGACCAATGGATGCCTCCGAGCTTGGTTGGGGAGTACATCTGAACAACCTAACCACACAAGGACAGTGGACACACTAGGAATCTCTGTTGCAGATAAACCTCCTGGAACTATGTGCACTTACAAATGCCCTTCGGGTTTTTCAACCCCAACTCTAAGGCTAGCAGATCTTAGAATGGACAACCACGTGGCCATGCTCTATGTGAACAAGCAGGAGGGAACAGGATCCTATCCCATCTGCCAAGAAGTGCTTTACCTCTGGTTCTTCTTAATTGTAAAGCGCATTCACCTCAGAACGGTGTATCTCCTGGGCAAACTCAATTTCCTTGCAGACAGACTCAGCCATATCCTGTGTCCACATGAGTGGACCTTCAGTCACGAAATGGCATCTTAGATCTTCCTACTCATGATCTGTTCGCTACCCAGGAGAACGCACAACTTCCACTGTTCTGCTCACAGCTTCCCTCCCTACACAGACAGGCGACAAATGCTTTCATTCTCCACTGGGGACAAGGTCTGCTCTATGCATTCCCGCCCATCCCCTTGATACCCAAGACTTTGTTCAGACTACAAGCCCACAAGGACTCCATGATTCTCATAGTCCCTTTTTGGTCCCGTCAGCCATGGTTTCCTCTGCTGCTTCGACTAGCGCAGACTCAACCTCTCAGTCTGGGACACGCGCCCAACCTTCTCCATCCCAGTCCACAGGGCCTCCGCCTCACGGCCTGGCTCCTGAAAGCATAATCCTTGCTGATCTTGACCTCCCACAATAGGTCAAGGATATCATACTGGCATCATGCAAACCATCTACCAAATGTTCATATACCTTCAAATGGCAGAGGTTCACACTCTGGTGTTCCCCAAAGCAAATTGACCCCTTTACCTGCCCGGTGGAATTTTTTTCTACAATATCTCCACCACTTGTCCTTGGCAGGTCTCAAGACAAACTCAGTCAGAGTTCATCTCAGTGCCATTACAGCCTGTCACAAGCCTCTGGACTTGCAACCTATTTCATCACGCCCCTTGGTGCAACATTTCATGCGGGGTCTCCTGCTCTCCAAGCCACCTATCAAACCACCACCGGTGGCCTGGGACCTTAATGTGGTTGTTGCGCAACTTCAAAAGCTTCCCTTTGAGCCTTTAGCCACCGCTTCATTCGTATTTCTCACATGGAAGGGTACTCTTCCTCATCGCCCTGACCTCAGTTCGCCGTATCAGCGAACTGCAAGCTTTAGTGGCGAATCCCCTGTACACTCGGTTCCACCATGATAAGTTGGTCCTCTGTACCCATTTGCACTTCCTTGTGAAGGTGGTTTCAGCTGTCCACCTGAACCAGCCAGTAATTTTACCGGTCTTCTTCCCAAGACCCACATGCCTCTTAGGCTGAAACAACGCTACACACGCTCAACTGTAAACTAGCACTGGCTTACTACTTGGATAGAACCAAGGCTCAGAGGAAATCCTCACAGCTATTCATTTCCTTTATTCAGAGTCACCTTGGACGTCTGGTGACAAAGTGTACGCTGTCCAAATGGATAGCAGACCGCATTGCTTTTGCCTGCACACCCCCTCAAGGGTCATGTCACCACTCACAGCGTGCAAGCCATGGCAACCTCAGTTGCCAACCTCTGTTCAGTCTCCATTGATGAGATTTGTTGGGCAGCTCCCTGCTTCTCCATTCATACCTTTGCTGCACACTACTGCCTAGATAGGGACTCCTGTCAGGATGCTGTCTTTGGCCAGGCTGTACTCCACCATCTTTTTGGGGCTTAAATGCATCTCCCATCCTCTGTCCTGGACTTCTTTATGGCACCAGACTTCCATTAGAGGTGGTCTAGCTGACTGAAGTCAAGTCCAATGGAGCCACATTGTATTCACACTCTGGGCTTTATCCTTTTACCTCGGGGATACCAGGGCTACCTGCTTTCAGTCTGGTACCTGGGAAGCTAGTAAGTCCCATATGTAAAGACTGAATTCCTGCTTGTTCCTGGATATAGCGTTGTCACTCACCTGTAACAGGTGATCTCCAGGAACAGCAGGAATCAATCTTCAAAACCCATCCTCTTCCTCTGGGAGTTGTAGGGTACTTTTTATTTTTGCTCTATCTCTCAGCTACAAACTCAACTGAGGAGAGGAGTTGGGAAGGCAGATGCATAGGCGCAGTGGATTGCTCCCAAAAGCTTTCCAATTGGATGCTGAGGAGTGTTCCCACGCGGGCTCCGTCGGTACTGACGTCACCCATATGTAAAGACTGATTCCCGCTGTTCCCGGAGATCACCTGTTACAGGTGAGTAACTATGCTTTATAAGGAGAGTGACTGAATTTCACAGTTCTCCATATAACTTTGAATGCTGCCTCTGACCTCCTCCTTTCCTCAAAACGCCTAACACTTGGCTATATATAGAATTACATGGTCTGGCAAAATTTAACAAAAGGTTATGTGGTCAGCACCCACTGTATAAGTCCTTTTAAATATTGACCTTGATGTATTCTACTTATATGGATTCCCTGCAGTATATGCTTTTACATGTTTTAGTTCCTTGAGTTTTGCTTTACATATCTTCACAGATCTGTGCATCTTTGAAATACTATTGACTATCGTGTTCAGAAGGATTGACTTACAGGCTCTGGTTGTCCAAATGTACTAAGAATTGCCCAGGAGTAGTATATAGAGTGGCCCAGGAGTAATATATAGAGTACCTGATTTTGGGAGGGCTTCAGAAGCTGTACTCCGAAATCCCAAGCAAAAGGTAGATCCTAATGCGGTTTTATGGTATCATCTGTTCAAGAAGATGCCCTTGAACACCCATTCCTGTGAGATTTCCAGTCTGAGCAGCCCTTGAGGCAGCAGCAGTTCATCAAAGACTTATAACTTAACCCTCCATTGCCTCAGAAAAATCCAAGTTATCAATGTCCATGTTTAATGTACATTACCAAGTTTAAGTTTCAATGTAAACCGCTTTGATTGAAATGATAAAGTGGTATATAAAACCCGTTAAATAAAAATAAATAAATAACAAATACAATATGTAATTTTCTTTGCTCAGAAAAACTGTCTTAGGGGCATGTTTATTAAGACTTATGCTAGTAATGTGGGTTTAGATACATTGTTAGCATGGGGCATTGTGCTAGATGCAGAGAGGTGGAAACAGCTGTCCCTCTGAATCTAGCGCAACTTGTAGCATTAATACCACTACAGGGAGCAACTACCGCCATCCACTTTTCCGGTGGTAGTTGCTCTCCGGGGCTTTCAAGGCCCACACTAGAGGTGCTGCAGTGTGAATGTCCACACCCTGCCCAGGTACTGCCCAGACTAACGCTGCCCAAGTAGCATTGGATTTTTAGCACAGGGCATCATGATACTTTTAGCATGGCGCCACAAACCTGCACTACCCCCGTGCTACCCAGGTAATACATGTTAGTAAACACGCCCCTTAAGACGTTAATTTATGATAAAGAGATGAAATCTGATTATAAATAAAAGACAGAGTGGGGAGGATAGACTTGTTCTGCTGTGGGTCAGCTTGTCTTAAAGCAAAATCTAAAGTTAGCCCGATGTTGAAGCAAAATCTTCAGTGGAAAAATAGAAAGCCAAAAAAATTGAAAGTGCAGATATTTATTTAGTGGAGATACTCAGTCAGGGTAGACAGGAATTTCTTTGGGGAAAACAGAAGAAGGGAACTGTCTCCATTACATTTGCGGAGAAAAGGGAGGTGCTGCTGTAAGTGGTTAAGTGTTCAATCCTAGTATCAGAAAGCAATTTCTTTCATGCCTTTCTGAATTGGCCTGAATTGCCCAGGCTGCAGCAATTTACATTCAAGCCTTTGATCTTAAGGGGCTGACAGGGCTTGGATGTGCCACAGAGTTGTCATGCTGAAATCCATGGCTGGAGGGAAGGCAGCTGCTGCTACTGATAAGGCATCTACCAGATGAAAATCAGCACTGAGGTTTCAGAGGAGACTTACTTCCAGCTGTTGAGGCTGTGAAGGGTAAATAACTTCCACAGACATTCTGTCTAGAGTAGGGAGATATATAAATAAAAAGTCAAATAAGTGGATAAAAGAAACATGTTTAAATACACATATTATACATACATTTAATCTAACATACATTTTAAATATTTTAGATCCAGTGAAAGAATACAGTTGTTCTCCGTGGCCCGAAGTTGAAAATCTAATCAAAAGGTGTCTAAAAGAGAATCCACAGGAAAGGCCAACATCTGCACAGGTATCTTTGTGTTATCTAAGTGGAGTGGAATGGAGTGGAGGAGTAGCCTAATGGTTAGAGCACTGGCTTGGGAACCTAGAAACCAGGGTTCAAGTCCCACTAGCGCTCCTTGTGGCCTTGGGCAAGTCACTTAACCCTCCATTGCCTCAGAATAATCCAAGTTATCAATCCCTGTTTAATGTACATTCTGCAGGAAGTCAGCCCTCACATATCGGTGATATCAGTGCTGATGGAGCTTTCAAAGAAAGGGTGCCATCTTGCCTCAGTCTCCTTTTTTTCTGCGGAGCCCTTCGGACGTCTGTCTAGTTCTCCCGGAAAAAGTATGTTTTTTTGACACCTTTCTGTCCAGTTTGTGTACAGGTTCCTTTCCTGCCCCTTAGCCAGCTCGCCTTGGCGTCGCTCCTCGGGTTCGTTCCTTCGGGGGGGTTCTTTTTTTTTTCTTCGAGGTATCCCTCAACCGGCATTTGTGCCTTTTTCCGGCTGAAAGCCTTGGATCCCTGCCGGGCAGCAGGGACCCCTTTTATCCCTGATGGCCTCCAGCGGCTTCAAGAAGTGAGATCGGTGCACCAAGATGATGTCCCTCAATGATCCACATGACTGCTGCCGGTGCCCTGGCCCGGAACACAACTGGGACTGCGAACTTTGCAGGACCATGACCTCAAAGGCCCTTAAGAACTGTCACCAGCAGCAGGAACATTTTTTCCAAAAGTCCAACTCTGTGCTGGAGTCTCTGGCGACACCCCGCTCCAGGGCCCTCTCCGGTACCTCGGTGCCCCACGAAGCCTGGGCCACCTCTAAGTCCCGCAGCCGCAGTTCCTCCAAGAGGAGATCACCGAAGGTGGAATGCAAAAAGTTGAAGTCCTCGGAGACCGGGTCTGGGAAGACAGGGAAAATCCTACTCCAGGCCCTGCAGTCCTTGGCAGGAGTTGGAGCCGGAGTGACCTCTCAAGCCCCGAAAGGAGTTGTCAGTACCCACCGACTGGCCTTGGACACCCGAGGCCTTTATTGTCGGGGACTCCCCCCTTGACGGAACAGACACCGGACCTGAAACCCTCTGTGTTTGCGTCGAAGGCTGTGGAGCCAACTGGTATGGAGACCAGAATGGCGGCCTTAGAGCGCAATATCTCTGCCTTCATGGCCCAGCAACGGGCATTCATGTCTGGTTCATCTGGTTCATCCGCCTGACAACAGGACCCTTGACATCGAGGGCCTCCCTGGACGTCGACCCGATCCTCGAGCACCACTGGCCTCGACAGCCGTCGGCATCGGATGAGGACCCGTTCCTCGGGTCACAGGTCCTCTCTGGCAAGGGCACATTGCTCAGACCACGGGTCCTCCGGAGGCTCTAGGCCCCTTGACTCGGGCCTCAACCATGCTGACCGTGAAGCCTCGGAATCAACCTCGGACTTCCAGTCTGATTGGGAGACCAAGGATGAGGAGTCCCCGGACACTTGGCACCACTGAGACGTTCCTTCAGATCTATCCCCCCTCCCCCCCCTCGGCATTCTGATGATGTTCCCTGCCAGAGGATGTTGTCTTCCTCAACTTTGTATGAGACATGGCTAGGGTGCTCTCCATCAAGACCGAGGCGGAGGAAGATCCTCACATGGAGGAACTGGAGATCCTCCAATATGAGGCCCCTCCGAAGGAGGTTTTCATGGGTACCCATCCCATTGATCCTACAATGCCGTCTCCTCCGTATGTGGGAGACACTGGCATCGGTGCCCATTGTCAGCAGGTGACTCGACTCTATGTATCGAGCCTGCTGAGGCCCTGGGTTCCAGAAAGCCCAACTTTCTCACATCTCAATGGTCATGGAGTCCGCCTTGCACAGACTCAAGAGCCAATAGACCCATTCCTCAGTGCCCTCTGGCAGGGAAGCCCGAACCCTTGATGCCCTCAACTGGAAGGCCTTTCAGGGCTTGAAGCTGACATGCTAGGTCCAGTCCTACTAGCTCTACATCGGCATGTACCTCAAAGAGCTGTCGAAGGAGCTTGGTGGGTTCTTGGTAGGGCTTGCCGGGAACCCCTCCAGAGGTTCAAGTCACTGGCCTTAGTGGTCAAAGAGTGCTCGAAGTTCCTGTTTTGGGCAGTTTATAATGGCTTTGAGTTATCAGGGTGGCCACTGCCGGGATCAGGGTCCGAAGCCAGGCATGGCTGCAATCATCTGATCTTCAACAATGGGTTCAGGACAAACTTATTAATGTCCCCTGCATCAGAGAGAACCTCTTTGGGAAACCCATGGCAGACAAAACAGCAGAGATCGAGACTGATTTCCTAACGAGGACCAGTGTCTCAAAAAAGACTTCTGTACAGCCCCGTAAGAAGGTCCTGGGAAAGCAGTCCTCCTTCCTGAGGTTTTGGCCTCACAGTTCCAGGACTTTTCGTCCCCACAGCATAGCCAACATCACAAGGGGCAGGGGCACAGCCCTTGTAAGTAAAGAATACCAAGTTCCAGGCACCAGCCCCGGCTCAACCTGGGGGGAGCTTTTGACTTCCTGGGCATGACCTCCTCTTCCCCAGGAGGTCCCCTACAGCACATAGGGAGGCAGGTGGCCCTGTTTGCCCACAGGTGGCCCACCATCACCACTGATACCTGGGTCCTACAAGTAGTCAAGGAGGTCTACCTCCTCCATCTACGGCATACGCCACCCTCATACTTTCCAGGAGAAACCTGTAAGACCTCGCCTCCACCAGATCCTGCTCTTCACCGAGCTCATAGGTCTCCTCAAGGATAAGGCAGTGGAGCCAGTACCAAAACATTTCTGGAGCACTGGCTTCTACTCCAGGCATTTCCTTGTCCCAAAGAGAACAGGGGGCTTCAGACCCATCCTGTATCTGCAGGATCTGAACAAGTTTCTGATAATGGAAAAGTTCAAAATGCTCTCCCTTGGAACATTGATGGCATTCTTTCTTCAAGGAGATTGGCTATGCTCTTTAGACCTAAAGGATGCCTACAGACATCCTGATCCATCCCAGCCACAGAAAATACCTCTGGTTGAAGGTGGGAGGAGAGCACTACCAATACAGGGTGCTGCCCTTCGGGCTGGCCTCATCGCCAAGGGTCTTCACCAAATATCTTGCGGTGGTTGCAGCCCACCTACTTCTCCAAGGGACCTTTGTCTTTTCCTACCTGGACGATTGCCTCATAAAGGGAGGCACAACAGCAGAGGTGCAATGCACCAGTGGGTACACCATCAATGCCCTGCTGCATTTGGTGTTTGTCATCAACTACCCCAAGTCCCACATCTCTCCGGCTCAATGTCTTGTGTTTATATGAGCTCAGCTAATCACCCTCCAGCACAAGGCCTTCCTCCCTCAGGAGATTTCAGAATGCCTCAGGGACTAGCCACAGAAGTACGGCGATGCTGATTGCTACCCACCCGGCTTCTCCTCTGCCTGCTGGGCCACATGGCCTCCACAGTTCACGTGACCCCATATGCTGGACTGTACAGTACATGAGAGTGGCCCAGTGGTGCCTCCACTCTCAGCCACAGGCAGGCTCTGGGACAGAGTGAGAGTGTCTTGTCAGCTGGCAGACTCCCTCAGATGGTGGCAGCCCCTCATCACCTTCAGGCCGTGATGCCCTTCCAGGCACCATCTTACAGAGGTCCTCACCTCTGACGCCTCCTTACTGGGCTGGGGAGCACATTGCGAGGGCCTCCAGACACAAGGCATTTGGTCCCAGATGGAGTCCAGATGCAAAGCAATCTATTGGCACTCCGGGCAATATTTCTGGCTCTCTAAGCCTTTTGCCACCGGCTGCAGCACCAGTCAGTTCTTGTCCAGACCGATAACCAAGTCACAATGTTCTATGTGAACAAACAAGGGGGCACGGGGTCATACTCCCTCTGCTAGAAGGCGATAGCCCTATGTGACACACAGAGGGATGTTCCTAAGAGCGGTTTACCTCTCGGGCCAAGACATTGTCCTTTTGGACAAGCTGAGCAGAGTCCTTCAGCCGCATGAGTGGCACCTGGATCCTGAAGTGGCCTCTCAGCTGTTTAGACTCTTGGGTGTCCCCCTGGTGTACCTGTTTGCTAGCCAAAATAACACGCAGTTGCCCCGCTTCTGTTTCTGCCAGCCTCACCCATCCCGGGTGGCAGCGGACCTGTTCCTCTTTCCCTGGATGGAAGGCCTCCTTTATGCCTTCCCACCAACACCACTGTTGCCAAGACCCTCTTGAAGGTCCAGCGCGACAGGGCATCACTAATACCGATAACTTCCTGATGGCCCAGGCAATCCCGATTCCCGCTGCTTCTCTCCCTGTCGGCAGCATCACTGATTCCCCTGGGCCGAGTCCCTGGACTATTCTCACAGGAGCAGGGCTCTCGCCTACACCCCAACATGGGGTCCCTGTGGCTCACAGCTTGGCTGCTGAAAGAGTAGTGTTAGTTCCCTTCAACCTTCCACGGGATGTGGAAGAGGTTCTTCTGGCCTATCATAAGGCTTCCACAAGAAGGGCGTATGCATTCAAGTGGCGCTGATTCTTGGTGTGGTGCGCCAAAAGATGGGTGAACCCATTCTCCTGCTTGGTACAAGTGGTACTCCAGTATCTGCTCCACCTGTCTCAGGTGAGACTAAAGTCCAACTCAGTCAGAGTGCTGTATGAGCACTATTGCAGTGCACCACCATTCCGATGAAGGCAAGCCCCTCTTGGCTCAGCCCCTTGTAGCTCTGTTCTTGCGTGGCCTTATGCTATCCAAACCCCCCTGTCCACCTTCCAGCGGCAGAATGGGATCTCAACGTGGTGCTTTCGCAGCTCACTAAGCCGCTGTTTGAGTCCCTGGCTAACTGCCACTTGAGGTACCTCTCCTGGAATATTGCCTTCCTTGTTGCATTCACATCAGCTCGCAGAGTCAGTGAGCTCCAGGCTCTGATGGCAGAGCCCCCCTACAAGAGGTTCTACAAGAACAGAGTGGTGCTCCGCACACAACCCACGTTTCTGCCAAAAGTGGTGTCCCCATTCCTCATCTGTCAGGATGTAGTGCTCCCCACCTTCTTCCCGAGACCTCATGCCGCAGGGCAGAGACCATTCTCCATACTTTGGATTGTAAAAAGGCCCTGTCCTCCTATCTGCAACAGACTGAGGGCCACCACAAAGCACCACAGCTGTTTGTATCACCCCAGCTGTCGGGCTCCCAGTGACTAAGCAAATGCTGTCTGCTTGAGTGACGGACTGCATTACCCTCACCTAAGAGCAGGCGGGAATCTCACTGGACCAGAGGGTCACGGCGCACTGCGTCAGGGCCATGGCTACCTCCGTGGCAAACCTGTGTTATGTACCTGTGATGGAAATCTGCCAGGCCTCTACCTGGTCTTCGGTCCATACCTTCGCAACTCACTACTGCCTTTAGAGGGAGTTCTGACGGGACAGCGCCTTCGGCCAGGCCGTACTCCGTAATCTCTTTGGGCAGTAGGCAACTCCTGCCCTCTGACCCTTCTGTGTTCAGGCTACCGGAGTGCTGGTTCCTCGCCGGACACTTGCATCTTGTGAGAGTCTCTCAGTAGGGACTCCTGCTGCTCACGGCTCACCCTTTGCAGGTCGCTGTGACATTTTTACAGATTCTCGGTAGCCTGTAGCTGGGGAGTCCTATATGTGAGGACTGAATTCCTGCTTGTTTCCAGAGAAAACGTAGTTACTCACCTATAACAAACGTTCTCCGGGGACAGCAGGAATCAGTCCTCCCAACCCTCCCTCCTCCCCTTGGTGTTGCTTCTTTATCATGTTTTAATTTTTTGCATCTTAGCTATGTCATTAGACTGAAGCAATATTGCACCCTTGGGTGGGAAGGGGACCATGCATGTGTGGTGCATCTCCCAAATGCTTTCTTTGAAAGCTGGGGAGATGCTTCCGTGCTGGCTCTGTCGGTGCCGACTTCACCCAAATGTAAGAACCGATTCCTGCTGTCCCCAAAGAACATCTGTTACAGGTGAGTAACTACGCTTTACAAAGTTTATTACAGTGTGTAAACCCTTTGACTAAAGATAAAGTGGTATAAAAAACCTGTTAAATAAAGAAATAAAATAAAATCTATATAGTAAGTACCATTGAAGTGTGTACGATCATTCCTTATGGATGAATAAAGTTTTTAATAAAGGATTGTCAGTGCAAACTCAGGGTCCGCAGACTTGAGTGGATCAGAGGTTCAAAAAATGGTTCTGGGATTAAGGTTTTTATTTTTATTTTCCAGAGTTACTAAGGTGGTTCAGCTATTCTGCATCTATGGAAAAAAAAAACTTAGAGGTTCATTATCAAAGGCCCACCAAGCAAATTGTATAATTCAAGTTGGTCACTTTTGGGAGAGTTTTAGGATGAACTTAGCCTCCTAGGTTTGGAGTTAAAAATTCACCTAAGATTTAGTGTAGCTGGGTTCCCCCAACTAAACTTAGTAACTAATTTTATAGCAGGTCACATATGTGCAGAGACCATATTGGCACCTCTTTTTTGCCAAATCTATGAGGTGCCTATGTGCCTTTATAAAATATTAGGTGTAATCATGGCTAGATTGTGCTGTGGACATTTTAGGCCTGCTTAGGAGCACGTATAAATGTTAGTGCAAAAGTACATGCATAAACTGTGACTCTGCCCCAAGTCCTCCCCTGAACACACCTACTTTAAAATCACATAAAAGTACATGCCTAATTACATGGTGTGTACTTATATGCATGAGGCAATTTTGTAAGAGGCCTTTTACATGCATATACTAATATATGTGAAAATCCTTCATAAAAATGCCTCCTTAGTTCTGAAAATCAGGCACTAAGGTAGGTAATTGTATATGGTATGGCTGTGGAAATACTTATTGTACCACCGAGGCAATACCACCACTTTAAGAAATCTTAAAATGAAAAAACCTCAAGGAGACATCAAGAGGAACATGTTAGGTTACATAGTAGTAAGTCACAACCCCTTAAATTCGTCATATTTTTCTTCTGGGTAAAACAAATGTTCATTTATCACTTTTCTAAAGGTGCATTTCACTCAAGCAAGAGCGCCTGTTGGAGGGGTCCATTAGTATGCCTGTTTGCATACATAGGTTTCTCGTATTTGTGCAAACTTATGCATTCCATTGAAGGGTAGAGGAAAAAATGTAGCAAGAGTTCTACCTGCTGGGGCTGTATGGTTGTGGTGAAGAGGAGCTGCACCGCTGGTGAGGACCCTATCCCCCCACCGGCAAAGAAAAGAATCCAGGCCGCAGCTCTGATCACAGTGAAGAAGAGCAGCACTACTGGTGGGGGGGGGGTGGCTGTTTCTTCCTGCCAAAGAAATAAGTCTCTGTAAACAGTACTTCAGGTGGAGAGCCTGGGCCCACGCCTGAAGACGTGCTGAAGCCTAGAAATCTGATCATTATGGCAGGCGGGGAATTCTGGCACCACCTGCTGAAGAATGATCCAGGAAATGTCATTGTGGCGGCAGACAGGGAGTCTGAGTCCTGCCTGTCTGTGAAATGCTGAGGATGGGAAATTATGAAAAAATCTGGAGATGAAACAATGCAAAGGACAGGGAGCTTGACCAGCCTGCAGACAAAAGAGGGAGATACAATGGGAGGAGGAGGCTAAAAAAAAATCCCTGCACTCAGACGATCTCTTCCTCTGCCATTCTTCACTGTTGACAGCAGTGCTTGTCCAAATTCCTCTATACTCAGTGGCTCACTGCCATGTAACCAAGGTGCATCCAGCCCAGTATCCTGTTTCCATAGCGGACAATCCACGTCACAAGTACCTGTCAGGTTCCCAAAAAGGTACGCAGATTCCATACTGCTTGTCCAATGAGTAAGCAGTGGATTTCCCCGGTCCTCTTTAGTAATGGTTTATGGACTTTTCCTCCAAAAACCTGTCCAAACCTCTTTTAAATCCAGCTACACTAACAGCTTTTACTACATCCTCTGGTAACAGATTCCAGAGTTTGATTCCGCGTTGAGTGAAAAAATATTTTCTCCGATTAGTCTTAAATGTGCTACATTGTAACTTCATTGCAACTTTATTGCTTGTCCCTAGTCTTTCTACTTTTTGAAGGGGTAAACAAACGATCTACATGTACCTGTTCTACTCCATTCATTATTTTATAGCCCTCTATCATATCTCCTCTCATCTATCTATCTCTTTTCCAAGTTGAAGTCTTTCTTTGTAGGGATATTCTTCCATCCCCTTTACCATTTTTGTGACTCTTCTCTGTATCTTTTATAATTCTGCTATATCTTTTTTAAGATATGGTGAGCAGAATTGCAGCAATATTCAAGGTTGCACCATGGAGTGATACAGAGGCATTGTAACATCCTTTGTTTTATTCTCCATTCCTTTCTTTGATTCCCAGCATTCTATTGGTATTCTTGGCTGCCACTGCACACTGGGTAGAGGGTTTCAATGTATTATCCACGAAGACACTTAATATCCTTTTCCTGGGTAGTGGTTCCTAATGTGGAAATTTGGATTGTGTAACTGTAGTTTGGGTTGTTCTTCCCTAAGTGCATGACTTTGCACTTGCCCACTTTAAATGTTATCTGCCATTTGAACGTCCAGTCTCCCAATTTATCAAGGTAATCTTGCAATTTTTTACAATCCTTGTACAACTTTGAATAATTTGGTGTCATCTGCAAATTTGATCACCTCGCTCATTATTCCCATTTCCAGATCATTTATAAATATGTTAAAAAGCAGTGGACCCAGCACAGATCCCTGGAGTACTCCACTATTCACATTTCTTCATTGATATAATTGTCCATTTAGCCCTACTCTCTGCGTTCTATCTTTTAACCAGTTCTTGTTTGAATTTTAATGAGGTTTCTATGCGTATTTGAACTTGTGTGCGGTCCTCAAGGTAAGATTTGAACCATTGAAGTGTTGTGCCTGTGATTCCAATTTGTTCCAGTCTTTTGATCATGATGTTATGGTAGACATTGTCAAATGCTGAAGCAATGTCTAGAAAAACTAGAATAAATGTGTTTCTTGTATTGTTTATTCCATGAATGAGTTTGTGTAGGAGTGTTAATAGAGTTTAGACTCCATGGTGAGGTCGAAATCAATATTGA
Source organism: Ichthyophis bannanicus (assembly GCA_033557465.1). Lineage (NCBI taxonomy): Eukaryota > Metazoa > Chordata > Amphibia > Gymnophiona > Ichthyophiidae > Ichthyophis > Ichthyophis bannanicus. Next base: position 112,808,867 of record CM066038.1, on the reverse strand, counting down.
TGTTCATCTAGAAGAGCGTTGTGGTCAATATGATCTTGTAATTGCATTTGCATGTTCTTCTCGATTATTTTGAATATTAGTGGAATGCTTGCTATAGGTTTGTAAGAGCTAGGGTTTTATCAAGGGCTCTATTTTTAAGGATAGAGCGGATCATAGACTGAGTTCAATTGGCATTAAGCCTTGTGTAAGGGATTGGTTTATTATGGGTAGTATGATGGGGCAAATTCAGTTTTGGTTGCCTTGATCCAGCCTACTGGGCATGGTTCGAGTGAGGATGTGGTAGTATTGATTATGTTGATAATGTTTAGCAGTTGTCTTTGATCAATTGTGCGGAAAGAACTCCAGATGTTTTTTGTGGAATATTCTTTGGGAGGTGTGAAGTCAGTCAATGTTTTCCTTTTCAGTTTGTCTGTTAAATGGGTTGTGAAAATTTGTGGTTTAATGGTACAGGGGCGGCTCAAGGCAATCTGCTGCCTGAGGCAAAGGATGAAATGGCGGCCCCCCCCCCCTTCCCATAGAGGTGGGTGGGGCTTTTTCAGAGCTCCAATCAGGGACTGAACCAAACCAAAAAGCTGGTTAAATTATATGGAGGAAATGCAAGATGTTTGCACACCAAGGAACTAAAAGAGAGCGAGAACCAACAGAACAGTTTATAAAACCAAATTCGAACTCATTTTTATTTTGTTATAAACTGCGTTATGGTTCTTTTTCTTTTTCAACATATATTTTGTATCCACAGTGGGTGCAGAGCAGAACCGGGACATTCATCCACAGAACTCAAAATCTTAAAAAAAAAATCGGATTCTGATTATCTCACTGACAACAAACATTCTCCAGTACCAGGCATACTGTGAACTAATGCAAAACCCTACTACACAGAGCACATATATCATATCAGCACCAACTTCCCAAACTCACATAAGGAGCCCATGTAAAAAAAGGTCACTGTAAATACTTCATTGGGCCCTGGAATATCCATACACCTATTTGAAAAGTTGAACAAGTCATATTAATACAGTACTCTATAGATCTTTATGTACAAACTCCATGTTAACAGAACACCTGGCCTCAGTCACACACTCAGAACACAGACCCTCACCAAGTACAGAATAAGTAACTACAATCTAAAGTAAAAATAAAAATATGTACACAAAATGTAAACAAAAACCCCAAGAAGCCAGACTTCGCATGCAGTGCAACATCAGATAAATAAAAGATGCACTTACCCCATACTGTGTAAAATATAAAGATAGCACAAAGTCCAATCACTAAAATTAAATAAAATTATTTTTTCTACCTTTGTTGTCTGACCATATTATTCTCTGTCATGCTGGTCTCGATCTGAGGCTTCTGCTTTCCTGTCTTCTCTTATCTCGCTTTCTGTGGTCTATGGTCCATCTGCTATTTCTTATCTCTTCTTTTGTTTTCTTCACTTCCTTCCATCAGCCCATTTTCAGTTCCAGTAACCCTCTCCAGTATCGACCCCCCTTTCCAGTCCTCCCCTCCCAGTACTCTCCATTGTCAACTGCCTTGCATTCCCATGACTCCCACTGGTGTCCATTCCCTTCCAGTTCCCATCCTTCCCCACTGTCCAGCCCCTTCTAGTCCAAATATCATCCCAGGTATCAGCTCATGTCCACTCTGTGCCCCCCCCCCATCAGCTCCCTTCCAGTCGCCCTACCCTCTGTCCATCCCCCTTCCAGTGCCATTCGCACATCTCAGCTCCCTTCCAGCCTTACCCAGCCACCTACCACTCCCATCCCCAAGTGTCAGCTCCTTTCCAGTTCCCCTTCAGTACATCCCAGGTGTCAGCTCCATTCCAGCCCAATGTTCCCTCTAATTTTCTGTAGGCTGTGTGCGCATAAAATATCAGCTGTGCGGCTTTTGAAGGAAGGTTAAATTTTTTGTGCGCTACATAACGACACTTGGAGTTATATACTGTAAAATTTGACTACACATTAGAATACAGTATGTACACCACATTGATGTTAATCAAATTAAATGAAAATAGACGATTACTAAATGAAACGGAAAATTTCTAGTAATTACAATCACAAATGTGGTATTATTTCAGTTAATTTTTATTGAAAGCCATTGTTATTCCATGTAAATAATTTATGTATGGAAGAAGAGTTTGGTGTCCTACATGGAGTGGTGGGTTCACCCCTAAACAAAGACATGGGGAGAGGTGGCCTGCACAGAGCAACAGGTGCACCTACTCTTGCTGGGCAGACTAGATGGACCATGCTGGTCTTTATCTGCCGTCACTTACTATGTTCTCAAAATTTCTCTCTTCGATCTTTCAAATGTACCTAGTCTGAATAAATTTTATCAAGGTCTACTGATCCGCCATCTTGAAGATGACTCTTAACATGCATCAGCATTTCCAAATGTTCTAAATGTAAGCGATTCCTTATTTTGGTTTTTAAACTGTTCATCAAGCTGAAACCACGCTCACAATCTGCACTAGAAGCCAAAAATGTTCCACCAATATCGATCAGTTTCGCTAAATCTGCAAACTGAGCATTCTGAAACACCAAAGTCACCATATCCGGAAAACTGTTTATCAGTTTGCTTTTGATTTTTTCTGCGACTAAAAACTTGAAGTCATTGTACTGCTGAACAACAATATGTTCCTCCATAAGAAATTGTTTGTACTTTAAACAGAGTGATCGGACGTTTTCAATTCCAAATTCATAATCACACTGTGCTATTGCTGTCAAGTCAAAAGTAGACCATTCCTCAATTTCATTTTCAGGAAATCTTTCCCCTAAATGCAGACACAGCATATTAATGAAAGTAAGTGTGGAACCAGTATCCACTGAAGCGTCTCCAGGTATCTTGTCGAGAAGATTTATAACATTATCAGTGGGAGTATGTTATTAAGAAACGTGTCTTTGTTGAATTGGATGAATCACCTTTTTTGGGTTATATCTTTGCTTTGGGGATGACTGTGTTGAATCATGGGAATGATAAATTCTGTTATGGAGTGGTCTGACCAAGGGATTTGTTTTAATTTAGGGGGAGTGAATATAGGGTAATTGGTGATAATTTTGGTAGGAAAACCAGGTTTAGGGTGTTACCTTTAGAGTGAGTGGGTGTGGTGACTGTTGCTGAAACCCCATGTCATTCAAAGAGCTGAGGAATAAGGTGGACTGTGTATTGTGAAGGGATGGCAAATTAAAGTCGCCGAGGAGGATGTGTGGTTTTCTTAGTGATACTGCATGTGGTCTCGAGGATATAGGTTAGGTTATTATAATTGGGGGTAGGTGGTCAGTAAACCCAGGCAGATGGACAGGTGTTTGTTTTCTGTTATGTCCATGCCATCTATGTTGTTGCAGGTGCTAGTGGTAAGATTTAGTTCTTGTATACTTAGTTTAAGTACTCCACCCCCTCTTTTTATTGTCCCTTGGGCAATTGAATAGCTGGTATCCGTTTATTTTTAGCTGGTTTATAATTATAACATCTGTGTCTGAAAGCCAGGTTTCTGTGATGCATAGTAGCTGGGGTTTTTCGTCCATAACTAGGTCGAGTATGGCTGGAATTTTGTTCCTTATGAATCTTATATTAATTACAATGCATTTTAATGGAGCGAGTGGAAAGAGGTTGTGTGGGATTGTGTTTTTGTGTGCATATATATGTCTATTTTGAGTGATATTTTGCTTTGAGTTATGTGGTTTGTGTGGGTTTCTGTGTGTGAGATGAGAGATGTAGTACCTGGATTGGATAATGGGGATGAAGAATTGTGGTGATGTTTCCATTTGGATGGCAATAGAGAGGGTAGAGTTGGGGACTAATGTAAGTAGGAGGAGTGCGCAGATTAGCATTTTTATATTTTTCATGGTGTATTTACTAATGAGTTGATTTTGGTCTTTGGGAGGAGTATTGATACTGTAGCAATGTGATGATTTTGCTATTAAGGGAGTTGTGGTGATGTCCTGTGCTGTAGGTAACTCCTGTAATTGGATTGTAGTGAAGGTGGTAGGAAGCGGATGTGAAATTTGAGAGTGCAGTGGGATAACTGGGATGATATATGAAAATGCTGCTTTGTAGCTGGTTATACACATAGGTTACAGTGTTGGTAATTAGTTTTTGTCCCTACTGCTTTTACTGGGAGGCTATTCCACGCATCTACCACTCTTTCTGTAAAGAAATATTTCCGTAAGGTACTCCCGAGTGTCTCCTTTCACCTCATCCTATGCCTCCTCGTTGCAGAGCTTTCTTTCAGTTGAAAGAGGCTCTCCTTCTGCGCATCTATGCCATGGAGGTATTTAAACATCTCTATCATATCTCCCCAACCCTGTCTTTCTTCTAAAGTATACATACAGAGATCTTTAAATCTGTCCCCATATGCCTTATGACGAAGTCTACAGATCATTTTGGTGGCCACCCTCTGCACCTACTCCATTCTGTTTATATCCTTTTCAAGGTATGGTCTCCAGAATTGCACACAATACTGTAAATTAGGTTTTACCAAAGACTTATACAGAGGCACTATCACCTCATTTTTCCTGCTGGACATTCCTCTCCCTATGCACCCAAGCATCCTTCTGGCTTTTGCCATCACCTTTTCTACCTGTTTAGCCATCTTAAGATCATCAGAAACAGTCAGCCTTAGGTCCCACTCTTTCGTGGACAGAAGCACTTCGCCCCCTATACTGTACCGTTCCCTTGGATTTTTGCCACCCAAATGCATGACCCTACGTTTTATAGTGTTAAATCTCAGCTGCCAAATTCTCGACCATTCTTCAAGCTTCACTAAATCCCTCCTCATGTTATCTACACTTATAAAATCTTCAATAGAGTAGATACCCAGGAATTATCCACAGAGCCAAATGTCATCTGATAGCCCTTCCGCATTATCATTAATAAAAATGTTAAAAAGAATCAGACCAAAGACAGATCCCTGCATCACACCACTGGTAACATCCTTCTCCTCAGAGTAAGCAACATTTTTCTGTACCCTTTGTCGCCTCCCACTCAACTATTTTCTAACCCTGTCAGTCACTTTCATCCCTAAGGCATTCAATGTATTTATAAGTTGCCTATGCAGAACAGTATCAAAGGCTTTAGTGAAATCTAAATATATCACATCCAGAACTCCCCCTCTGGACACCTATCAATTAATGAGATTTGTCTGACAAGACCTGCCTCTCAAAAAACCATGCTGCCTTGATTTCTTTGCTGTCCTCCTTCCATTGATTAAATCAGATTTGATCATGTTGTGATCACTATTGCCAATTGACCTCAACACTGTTACCTCTCTCATCAGATCTTATGTTCCATTAAGAACTAGTTTTAAAATAGCTGCACCTCGTGTCCAGAAGTCCGCTCTAATTTTAGTAATGGCTTTACTAAAGACAGCATATTTTGTTGGAAAGACAGCATATTTTGTTGGCGTACCTAGTCATCTGATCTTTGAGGAATAGTAATAATCGATTACGGATGATGCCTTAAATTATACTTTATGCTTTTCTAGATTGGGAATTAATTGCAAATGAATTTTCTGGTCATCCGTGACTATTGTGCAGCATGTTTGCAAATGCATTTAAGTTTAAAATTCATAGAATGCCAGATACTAAATTTGTTTAAATATTGGGAAACTAATACTGAATCCTACCATTCTACTAGTTTTGTCATCTGCGGTATTTTAATGTTTTATTATTTGCAGGTGTATGATATTTTGGAATCCTCGGAACTTCTTTGTTTGATGAGAAATATTCCAGTACCCAGTGTCTTTACAGCAGAGTGCATGGTCCCTGCAACACACTCATGCAAACAGCCAGCAGTTTGGGTAGGCACTGGTTGTACAGACAAAGCAGAACTGTCATGTGTGGATTTAAATAAAGGTGGACACACATGCAAGGTAGGTTTATATGTTTTCAGTTATAAGCCATTGGAGTCTAAAACATTAGCATGCTACTGCCTTTTGGGAGCCTTTTGATGTAGTTAATATTGAGCTGCTACTGTCAGCATTTTTGTAAATGCCAGCTAAATAAAAAATCAGAATATTCATCACTGGTATTCAGAAGGTGAATGCTGGCGCTATCTGGATAGCGGTGGTATTCGGTGCTGCTAACCAGACGGCTGAGGACAGTCTTTTTGCTGTCCTAAGTTATGTGGATAGTTCTCTGGATAGTGGTGCTGAATATTGCTGCTATCCATATAATTTGGTGCTCTGCACCTGCACTCTTCGCATTGTCTGAATAGTGTTGAGATGGTCTGCAAGATACTCAACATCGCTATCTGGACATTGCCTCAGAATAATAGTCAGTGACATTTATCCAGATAACAGGTGCTGCTTTCTAGATAAGAGTCTCTAAATATCACCCTATCAACTTGGGTGTTAAAAAGCCACTCTACAGGTGATACAAAGATTTAGCATGAGCACAGTGTAAAAAAAAAGTCTACATTAGTAGTGAAAGCATGTTACTTACCAAAGGGAAGCTAAATAGTGTGGGTATGTGAAACTCAGCTTGCTTAGTTCTTGCTAGTTTACATGTGCAACTGAGTCCAGCACCTGGAGGCTGCTGGTTAGTACAGAGGAAAGGAGAGACAGTTCACTGTAGATGTGGAGGTTGAGGGCGAGCAGAGAATTCCATAAGAACAGAAAACTGACAATAGTGTGTATTTAGAATCATCAGTCTTTTGTGCCAGTCTGAGAGAACAAGGTTGGGCGCTTAAGGGAGCATGCAAGTGGGAAACCTAGGAAGGAATGTGGTCCCCCGACTCAGAAAGCCTTTGCCATCTAAATGTTCTCCCCCCACAACTTGTAGTGAAGGCACTCCAATGGCTGAACCATATAGTATGCTAGTGCCTCCAACCAAAACAATTGGCCTGCTGAAAAAACGCTTTTGAGACTTAGGGGGCTAGGTACTAAGGTGCACTAATGTTAATGTGCTTTAATTCACAGTTAACCCACTTTTTTTTAGTAACTAGGTCCCATTGAATAACATGAGACCTGTGATAAAATAATACACATTATGGCAAATTAATATTCATTAGAGTTAGCACATTTTAGTAAATAGTCCTCTAAGACTGCAGTTTGGCTTTAAGCCTGTAAACACATACAACAGTCTTTTCATGACCATAAAAATCAATGACAGCAAAATCCATTGTTCTCTGGTAACCTCTCACAAGGAAGTACATGTGCCTTATGCAGTGAAAGATGGATTTTGTTATAAAGTGCTCACATGCATCTCCACTATCACCTTCTGCTCTCTAAGTTTTTCCCTCTCTTCCTTGTCTTCCCTATCTTGGTGATACTCTGAAAATGTTCTTTTCACATTTGAAAGAGATGTTGGGAGTGACTTGGGGAGCTTGCTAGCTAATCGCTTGCCCCTGGAAGAGCTCCTCTGCTTGGAATTCCCCTTTGTTTTTTGACTAGCCAATGGGTGCGGTGGAGCCCCCAACAAAAAAATAGTTAATGGATAGACATTTTAGTGCCAGCAGTGCTCATTTACTCCTGCAGCTACCGCAAGGAGCACAATGGTCAGAGATTCATGCCAGTACCTTACAGCCTTTCCACTTCCAAAATATTTTGAAACCTTTATACCTTGTAAACTGAGGAATTGAGCAAAGCATGAAAAAACCCAATGATTAACTGTTTTGATTGAGAAGATGTATTTATGATGTGAATGTGTGGAAGAATTCCTCCAAAAGTGTGTTAGCCGAGTTTTGCTGTGGCTAAGAGAAATGTGGTCAGTCTCCTGTATAAAGCCTCCATTGTTCATGCCCTTTGTTTCCACTTAGTTGACCCTCTTCAAGAGCATGCTCAATTAAGCGTGATCACTATTTAGTTTCCATCTTGCAAGTTATTTTTTGATTTATTTCAGTGCTTATATACTGCATACATTCAGCATACTTTGTGATTTACAGTGTAACATATGAAATAAAAGAAACAAATGCATTAAAAACAAACATATCTTAATTACTCAAAAATATAGTCATACTTCCTCGTGTCATTAAAGATGTTCTCTATCTAAAAGCTGTTCAGACCAACCAAAGTAAAAGAATGCTCACCCCTAACTGAATACTTGTCTTAAATAAGTTTTCCCCAGAATTGTCTTACATAAAACTTTCTCCAGAATTCTGGCAAGTCATCAAGCTATCTCAAGTCTCCCGATAAATGATTCCACTCCACTGGAGCAGTTATAGACAATATCTAAATTGTTGTGTGTGCATGTAGACATCTTTCTGGATTTTTTTTAAAGTGGCATTTTAGAAAGGGCATCCCAGTGCAATTGGGGACATCCAGCACAGAAAAACACCAGAACATCCATGTTTTGGCCTGATTTTAGAAACCTCCAACAGGGATGTCCAGGCTGGCGTCCATATAGATTTGCCACTATGGAACCATAGGGCAGTGACATCCATCTCAAGCAAGGTTGTATATGGGGATGTCCAGCAGCATGGCATTGTGAAAACATGAGCCCCCATCCATTCCCTTTCAGTGTTCATTGATTTAAAAAAGGGTGATATGAGCGTACCTCCTCCACACCCTCCAAACATTTGCCTGTCAAAACGAGCACTTTTCAGATGCCTCTTTGTTCCTGGAGCAGGTCTAATCTTTGAAGCTCGGGGTGTCCAGAATGTTTCTGAAATTGGGTGGGACATCCAAGCTCTTGGGAATGCCCTGGCTACTCCCCTACCACATCCCATTCCATCTTGGATGTCCTCACACTGGGGACGCCCACAGACCTGGCTTCTAAAAGGCTCGGGGCCATCTCTGTGCTTTTGGATATCTCTATGCCCATTTTCAGATGTCCAAGACACAAATAGGGCTTCTAAAATAACCCCTTTAATGTGCATTACAAGGTCCTCTTGCATAGCTTGCTGTTCTCATTGTGCACAAAACGACTGTAGGATGTGGGTTTTAAATGTATTGCCTAGGCCTCTAAATCCCAGTAATTCACGTGTTTACTGGCTGAAAACATAAAACTAATAGGTTATAGAGAGAAATGCAAAACATTTAGCTGTGGGAGTGTCTGAAAGTAGTGATACGAGGAGACTTGATTTCGGTGGGGGCACATCTGAAAAAACTGAAAGATCGGCAGAAAGAAGGGCTCCGGGCCGGAATTAGGGAAATTGAGGAGAAGCTCCTGCAGGGTAGTAAGGAGATGGGGTTAGGCCAGGAGTTAGCAAGGATTCAGAGAGAACTTAACGAAATTGAGTTAGGGGAGATTAAGCATGCGCAGGATCTTCTGAAGCAACAGTTTTTTGAGTTTGGTAATAAGCCGAGCCGGTTGCTGGCGCAACAGCTGAAACAGCACCGTAGTAGGAATCTCATTACTAAAATTCGGGATGCACGAGGGAAGGAGGTGCGACAAGTGGACGCTATTCATCAGTGTTTTGTAGATTATTATCAACAATTGTACACTGAAGAGGTCCATAAGACAGGGGCGCAGCTAGAGCAGTATTTGCCAGTGAATTTACCCTGTCTCACAAACAAAGAGTCGGAGTATCTATCTCGGCCTATAGAGGAGAGGGAGGTGATGGAGGTGATTCAGGGTCTTCCGGCGCATAAAGCACCGGGGCTGGATGGCTTTACTAACAGCTTTTATAAGACCTTTAGTGCAGAGATCTGTTCCCCCTTGACGCGGTTATTTAATGCGTTTAAGGAGGGGGAGCCTATCCCAGAACAGATGAGGACGGCGGGGATTACTGTGTTGCCTAAGGCGGGGAAAGATGTTTCTTTGTATGGGTCTTATTGGCCTATTTCGCTGCTCGGGACAGATTTTAAGATTTTTACTAAAATCTTAGCGAATAGGCTGCAACGTTTTCTGCCTTCTTTAGTACACGAGAACCAGTCGGGGTTTGTCCCAGGGCATCATACGGTGGACAACATGCGCAAGGTGCTCAACGCCTTACGGAAGGGCAAGGTGGGGGGGGGGGCTCCTATGGTGCTCCTCGCCGTCGATGCAGAAAAAGCCTTCGATCGTGTCTCCTGGCCCTTCCTGTTTAAAGTTTTAGAGCGCATGGGGATTAATGGGGATTATCTCCAGTGGAATACCAAAAGGATATCTATTTGTGCTTTATCGACTATAGCAAGGCTTTTGACTGTGTAAACCATGAGAAACTCTGGGCCACATTAAGAAGCATGGGTATACCAGAACACCTGATCGTTCTCTTGCGCAATCTGTACATTGATCAAGAAGCAACAGTTCGAACGGAACAAGGAGAAACAGAATGGTTTAAAATAAGCAAAGGTGTAAGACAAGGCTGCATACTTTCCCCCTACCTGTTTAATTTATATGCAGAACAAATCATCAGAGAAGCAAGATTGTATGAAGACAACAGAGGTGTGAAGATTGGTGGAAGACTCATCAACAACCTTCGCTATGCTGATGATACCACATTACTGGCTGAAAGTGAAGATGATCTGAAACATTTGCTTCTCACAATCAAAGAACATAGTCTCAAAATGGGCCTGCACCTTAATGTAAAGAAGACAAAGATCATGACAACTGGCATAATCAACAGGTTCATCGTTGAAGGAGAAGAAATTGAAATTGTGAACAACTTTAACCTACTTGGATCAACTATCAATAAAGAAGCAACAAGCAGTCAAGAAATCAGACGACGCATTGCTCTTGGCAGAATGGCTATGAAAGACCTAGATAAGATTCTCAAGAGCAGAGATGTCTCTCTCCATACAAAGATTTGACTTGTTCAAGCCATGGTATTTTCAATAATATCATATGGATTTGAAAGCTGGACAGTGAAAAAGATAGACAGGAAGAAAATTGATGCCTTTGAATTATGGTGCTGGCGGCGAATACTGTGTATACCATGGACTGCCCGAAGAACAAACCAGTCGGTACTAGAGGAGATCAAACCTAAGCTTTCTTTAGAAGCTCAGATGACAAGACTTCGACTTTCATACTTTGGACACGTCATGCGAAGAGAGAGATCATTAGAGAAAGACATTATGCTTGGCAAGATAGAAGGTCAACGCAAAAGAGGAAGGCCAGCAATTAGATGGATCGATACAATAACCACAGCTACGGGTACCAGTCTGTCAACAATGAGCCGCCTGACTGAAGACCGAACACAATTTAGGATAGCTATCCAGAGGGTCGCCATGAGTCGACTCCGACTCGACGGCACTTAACAACAACAACAACAACAACATCTCCAGTGGGTCCGGGCTATATATGCTCAGCCAATGGCCCGCATTCGTATTAATGGGGAGTACTCCAAGCCCTTTGCTCTAGGGCGGGAGACGAGACAGGGGTGTCCACTATCCCCTTTGCTTTTTATTCTGTCTATGGAGCCGTTGGCTCAAAAGGTGAGGGACTGCCCTGCTATAAAGGAGGTGTCCTGGGGAGCATTGGAACTTAAACTTTCCCTTTTTGCCAATTTATTTATGCTGACCGACCCCTGTGCGTCCCTGAGGGCGCTGACGCACGTATTGCAGGAGTTTGGCGCCCACTCGGGCTTCAAGGTTAACGAGACTAAGTCTGAACTATTGAATATCTCTGTGGACGGGGAGGAGCGAGCACGGATTCAGGCATCCTTTTTGTATCGCTGGGCTAAGCATAGTATAAGATATTTGGGGATTTTTCTGACGGAACGGGAGATCGATTTGTTCAAGGAAAACTATGGGCGGGTGGAGAGGGCCATGCAAACCGAGTTGGAGGGCTGGCGGCTTAAACGGTTGTCTTGGATGGGGAGATTAGCGGCTTTAAAAATGGTGGTTTTGCCTCGGTGGTTGTATCTTTTTTGCGAACCTCCCTATTGCAGTGTCGGAGTTATATGGCGCGGATACAACGGATGTTCCTGAAGTTTATGGGAGGGGGGAAGCATAATAGAGTGGCGGCACGGATTTTGATGGGTAGGAGGGAGCATGGGGGGCTGGCGGTGCCCAATCCTTGGAATTATTGGGAGGCAGCGCAAATGTGTGCGGTGGTAGAATGGGTGGCGGATACACCCAAGGAGTGGGTTCATAGGGAAGCGGAGGAATTGGGTGAGGGTAAGTTGGCTGATTGGGTGTGGCTCCCGCGGCGCTGTAACAAGCGGTTCCCGGGCAAAAATCCCTATGTGTTAAGGTCGCTACAGGTCTGGAATAAATGGAGGGAGGATATGGCTGGGGACTCAGGGGTTTTCTCACTTACTTCCTATTCGGGGGAACCCTGAGTTTCCGCTGGGTCTGGGGCCATCGGTGTTTGGGTCTTGGGCAAGTCGGGGTTTAAGTAGGGTGGGTCAGCTGGTGGAGGGGCAGAAGGTGCAGGAATTTGAGGAGTTGGCCAAGGAGTATCACCTTGACGGGACAGATATATATGGGTATCTTCAGATCCGCCATTACATACATCATAAGCTTCTCCCACATTTGGGACGGGACCTCTCGGAGGTGGAGAAATTTGTGTTGCTGGGGCAACGAAAGCGGGCACTGTCCACATTCTACCGGTTGATGGTCAGGGATAGGGGGAAGGAACGATATCAAGAGATCTGGGAGGGAGAGCTGGGAGGGCCATGGGAGGAGGCTGTCTGGACCCGTATCTATGAGAGCCGGTATAAGGGCCTCTTAGCGACGAATTTGATAGAGAATAACTATAAAGTGCTGTATCGCTGGCACCTGACCCCAACCCGACTGCATAGAATGCATTCACATGTCTCTGAGCTTTGTTGGCGGAACTGTGGGGGCAGGGGCACATATCTGCACATTTGGTGGGAATGTGGGGAGGTGCTCAGTTTGTGGAAAGTTATATGGGGGTTTTTGGGGGAGATTTTGGGGAAACAGCTGGACCCCCGGCCGGAAACGGCATTGCTGGGGGTACACCCACCACTTCTCAACAGGGTGGAGGGCACTTTTTTGAATTTGGGGTGTGTAGCCTTGCGGATACTGCTGGCCAGGAAATGGAGAAGGGAAGTGCTACCCACCTTAGGGGAGTTTCAGGGTATGCTGTCCCAGATATATTTGATGTGTAAATTGACAGCACTTAAACGGGGGAGTCAGAAGACTTTTGGGAGGGTGTGGGAAAGATACATTCAATGGATAGATAGGGAGGTGAGTTTGTGAGGATGGCAGGAGTGGTAGGTGTGATGGGGGGGAGAGGTGGGGCCCGGGAGGGGGGACGGGGAGGAGTTCGGGGAGTGTAAGTCCGCATGTTTAGTATTTCGGAGGGAATGGCTATGTATGGGTACCTTGTTCTTTTTGATATGTGGTGAGATGGCTGTTCTTGTTTTGCTATAGTTGGATGTTGTGTAAACTTGAAAAAAAAGAAAGAAAAGAAAAGAAATGCAAAACATTTAGGCTGTTAACTTCTGCAGTTATATGTCTAGTTTTTTTCTAATTGAAAATGCCTGCCTTGTTGAGTTCCTAAATTTAGACACCTAAAAATAGGTTGGCAAGCAGGTAGAGTTTGGTCAAAGGAGAGAACGTAGGAGTCTAGTGCCAAAAAGCAGGTACAGAGAAAGCTTTCCTGAATGTAGGTGCTATCTCCTGTGTCTAGAAATTAGCCCCTCACCCGCCTCCGGAGATGTGAATGCCATCAGTCCCCTTTACATACTTTAAAATTCATGTCCCTGGGGTCAACAGATAAAGGGCTTGATTTTATAACAGACCTTCTATATGAGAAGTCTAGAAAATCAGCTTTTTTTCAGGCTATTTTATAAAAGTTATGTAGGTGCCTATGAATTTAAAAAAAAAAAAAAAAAAGGCTCCCAGCTCCAGAGTGCACAAATGCTGACAGACAAATTTGTAAAGAAGATGTAAATTTGGGCATGCACTCTGTATTTACTCATGTGTAAAATATGCGTACATTGCAACTCTGCCTTCGTTCCGCCCAGACTTCGTTCCTAGAAACACCTACATGCAGATTGTACATATGCTTAATCTCCAGGAACAAGCAGGAATATAGTCTTCACATATGGGTATCGTCAGTACCGACGGAGCCTGCGCGGGAACGCTCCCCAGCTTCCAATTAGAAAGCTTTTGGGAGCATCCCACAGCGCCTGCGTGCTGCCTTCCCGCCATTCCCAACTGCCTCTCTCCAGTTCTTCATTTTCCGCGGAGCCAGCAGGTCATTTTTCCTGTCACCGCAGAAATTATCCCGTATCTTTTTCATTCTTTTTTGTGGTAGCGTCTGCCTTCCTCGACGCGATACTGGTACCGCCGGTTCTTTTTAAAAAAAACCAAACAACTTTTTGTATCTTCTAGACTTTCCAGTCTTTTTTCTTTCGGGTGCCACGCACCATTTTGGGCACTAGGCCCAACTTTTCCTTCAGAATGGAAAAACCCGCCTCGGGTTTTAAAAAGTGTTCTAAGTGTGGCGGTACTATCTCTGTCACCGACACTCACGAGAGGTGCCTTAAATGTCTAGGTCCTGACATCGGAGTGTGTTGCCTGTGGGATGATGTTGAAGAGGGGTCGGCAAAACCGAGCTGCTAAACTTAGCGCCCTTTTTCCCTCCGATGCAGCATCCGTGGCATCGACGTCTTCCAGGGCTTCGTCTTCCTCCCATGGATCTCAGGTAACCAAACATAAATCTGGCAGGTCCTCAAAGGGTAGATCTCCTTCCAAGCATCGAGATGCCTCTGGCGTTGCCCTTGAGGGACTTGTACCGGCAAAACTGTCCCGGCGGGAGGCTTCGGCTTCCAAAGCACTATCGGGGTTCCAGGATGTTCTTCGAGGCCTCAACCTCGGCAGAACTACTGGTGCCATGCTCTAGGGTACCGGCCACTTCGTCCGGTACCGACACCCAGGCATCGGCAGCGTCAATAGACCAGAGGTTCTTGGCTATTGAACGCAGTCTGGCGGCTCTCCTTGCGGCTTCGGTGCTCTCGGGACCGCTTCAGACACTTCAACCGGTACCAACACCGATTCCGGCACCGATACCAGTACCAACAGCATCGACATCGGCGACTTTGTTACCAACATCAAGTCATGCTGTTTCCTCCGGTATTGACAGACCGGTACCGGACCCTCCCGGTACCGACTTCGATCGGTACCGGTGTCGTGCTTTGCAAGAGCACCTGGACAGGAGATATTTTGAATCCTCTGAGGAATCTGAGGTTTCTGACAGTTTTGTCGGTACTGGAGTACTTCTCTCTGAGGAGCCTTCCTCTCCCAAACGTAGGATGTCTCCTCCAGAGGATGTATCCTTTCAGGATTTCATCCGGGATGTGGCTAGAGGTCTCTCCATCACAATGGCTCCTGAAACAGAGCCCAGAGCTAAGGAATTGGAGATTTTACAATATCCTAAAGCTCACAAGTAGGCGGCTACTTTGCCTATTCATGAGATCTTGCATGACCTCATGCTAAGAATGTGGGAAACACCTCTTACCATCTCTCCTCATTCTCGTAGGCTTGATACCATGTATCGAGTAACTCCTTGTCCTGGATTTCAAAAAAAACATTTACCACACCACTCTATGGAGGTGGAATCAGCTATGAGAAGGATCAAGAGTGCAAAGAGACATGCATCTAATCCGCCAGGACGTGAATGTAGGCCTTCTGCCAGGATTAGTTTCCTACATTTTATATATGGGAATGTTCCTTAAGGAGGTTACAGGAGATCTAGAGCTTATGAGCCCTCTCCTTCCTGATAAGAGGCAAGATTATTTTACACTTGTCAAACATGCCCAGGATGTTTCCAAGTTTGTTAATCGTGCAGCTTTTGACTGTTTTGAGTGCATAAGCAGAACCTCTGCCATTGCCATAGGTGCTCGTAGGATTGCCTGGCTCCAGGCATCAGACTTAGAACTCTGGGTACAGGACAAACTGGGGAATATCCCTTGCACAGGCGAAAATCTCTTTGGCAAAAATTGGCAATAGAAAGCTAATGAGTTGGATGCTGATAACACCACTTTGGATAGACTATCCAAGGCTACAGTTAATCCTGCAAGGAGAAAATCTTACAAGAAACCATTCTTCTCTAAAAGAAAGAGGTTTTACCCCTCCTATAACCATCAGGGGCTTTCTGCAGGTCAGTCTGCCCGAAAGGGACAGCAGCCACCAAAACAAAGAAAAACAAAGTCTGCTAAGCCTCATCTAGCCCAACAGACTCAGCCTCCACAGGGGCTTTGACTCCCATCTAGAGAACTTGGCTTTCCTGGCCCTCAATGGGCCAGAGCCCTCCACCATTCCAGGTAGATTGTCTCATTATGCCTCCAGATGGGAGCAGATAACAGCAGAAGAATGGACTCTCTACATTGTAAGGGAGGGGTACAAGCTTCATTTCCTCAGCATGCCCCCTCCTACAGTTGTAAGACGATTCAATTCTCAGACTTCACTCGAAAATCAGTTAGGTCAAGAGGTCAATTTACTTCTTGCCCACAGGGCAATAGAAGACGTACCCATTCCCCAACAGGGTACAGGGTTTTACTCCCCCTATTTCCTTATTCCAAAGAAAACAGGAGGACACAGACCCATTTTAGACCTCAGAGAATTGAACAAATTCCTGTTCAAGGAGAAGTTCAAGATGATTTCTCTAGGAACTCTTCTGCCATACCTTCAGAGTCAAGATTGGCTTTGTTCTCTAGATGTCAAGGATGCGTGCACCCATGTTCTCATCCATCCAACCCCCTGAAGATTCCTTTGGTTTCTATTTCAAGGGAAGCACTACCAGTACAGGGTTCTTCCTTTTGGCCTGGTCTCTGCACCAAGGGTGTTTACGAAATGCATGGCTGTGGTAACAGCATTTCTCCGCACTCTAGGAATATTCGTCTTCCCCTACTTAGACGACTGGCTCGTTCGAGCCCCTTCAGAATCAGAGGCCAGAATTTCCCTATCTTGCACAATGCGTATACTTCAGTATTTGGGCCTGATCATAAACATCCCAAAATCCAACCTAACTCCCATTCAGTCTCTAGAGTTTATAGGAGCTATGCTGGATACCAGGAAAGCAAGGGCCTAACTTCCACAGCCCCGCTGCCTTCGCATGGTGCAGTTAGCTTCCCAAGCAGTGTTAAAAACTCATCTCACTGCTCGGGAAATGTTACAATTGCTAAGCCACATGGCATCTACCGTACATGTGGTTCCCTATGCTCGCCTCCATATGAGAGCAGCCCAATGGACTCTATCCGCTCAGTGGACCCAAGCATCAGGCTGCCTGTCAGACAAAATAGCAAACTCAAGTCACCTTATTTTGTCCCTACAATGGTGGCAATCAACCCAAAACCTGTTGGTGGGGTCTCCTTTCCAACAGCCCCCACCCCAGGTCACTCTAACAGATGCCTCACAGGTGGGTTGGGGAGCTCACCTGCAAGGTCTCTCTACCCAAGGCACCTGGACTCCACAGGAGACCCATCTACACATCAATCTCTTGGAACTCGGAGCAATCTTCCTTGCTCTTTGAGTGTTCCAAACCCAGCTGAGCTACAAGACAGTCCTAATTCAGAAGGACAATCAAGTAGCTATGTTCTGTCTGAACAAGCAGGGAGGAACAGGCTCTCTGTCACTGTGCAACGAAGCTTTGCGACTTTGGGCCCTCGCCAGAGAGCATCAGATTCATCTCCTTGCGGTGTATCTGCCAGGCATTCAAAACTCCTGGGCAGACAGACTCAGTTGAATTCTGCTTCCACACAAGTGGTCTCTTCGTGCAGACCAGGTAGCAAAACTATTTCAAATTTGGGGAACTCCGGACATAGACCTCTTGCAAGTCCGTTGAATGCCAAACTTCCCCGATTCTGTTCCAGAATTCCAACTCAGGGTTCTCAGGCCAGGGATGCTTTCCTCCTTCATTGGGGTCAGGACTTCCTATATGCCTTCCCACCCATTCCCCTAATTCGCAAAACCCTATTCAAGCTTCAGAGAGACAGAGGTCATATGATTCTCATAGCTCCACATTGGCCACACCAGGTGTGGTACCCTCTGCTCCTACATCTCTCTCAAGCTCGATCTCTGGAGTTAGGATCTGCTCCAGATCTCCTGTCTCAGGAGGACGGGATGTTGTGGCATCCCAATCCCCACTCTCTGCATCTCAGGGACTGGTTGCTGAGGGCCTAGACCTTCATGGTCTGAACCTGTCTCAGCAGGTAAAGGATATCCTTTATGCTTCTAGAAAGCCTTCCACAAGATGCTCTTATGCTTTCAAGTGGACAAGGTTTTCCATATGGTGTTTGCAGAAGGGTCTTGACCCTCTGGCGATACCTCTGGAATCATTATTGGAGTATCTCCTTCATTTATCTAATGGAGGGCTTAAGACCAACTCAGTATGAGTCCTTTTAAGTGCTATTTCAGCTTCTCTCAAGCCCTTGAATGGACAACTTATTTCCTCTCATCCTGTCATAGCGAGATTTATGAGGGGCCTCCTTCTAACTAAGCCTCCCATTCGGCCACCACCAGTAGCATGGGACCTAAATCTGGTTCTTGGACAGCTCATGAAGCCGCCTTTGGAATCTCTAGCTACTACCTCCTTGAAATTCCTTTCCTGGAAGGTTGTCTTTCTCATTGCAATCACATCAGCACGCCGCATTAGTGAGTTGCAAGCATTAGTGGCTGATCCTCCTTATACGAGGTTCCTTCATGATAAGGCAATCCTTAGGACTCATCCACACTTTATGCCAAAGGTGGTCTCACCTTTTCATTTAAACCAAGCAGTTTACCTGCCTGTATTTTTTCCAAGGCCTCATGCTTCAAATTCAGAAAGGAGTCTTCATACTTTGGACTGTAAAAGAGCCCTCGCTTTTTACTTACAAAGGACACAGCAACATAGAAAGTCCTCCCAACTTTTTGATGCTTTTGATCCTTCTCATTTGGGGCTTCCAATCTCCAAAAGAACATTGTCCAATTGGATTGCACACTGTATTTCTTTTATCTATCAGAGTAAAAACCTTCCTCTAGAAGGCCATGTCACAGCTCACAATGTGAGAGCCATGGCAGCCTCAATGGCTCATCTACACTCTGTGTCTATTGATGACATCTGTCGAGCGGCTACTTGGGCCTCGGTTCATACCTTCACAGCTCATTACTGCTTGGACGAGGACTCCTGCCGGGACGCCTTGTTTGGTCAGGCTGTTCTACGACACCTGTTCCATACTTAACCAACTCCTACCCACCATTCCCAGTAGGATGCCAGAGATCCATGGGGGGAAGTGGAGCCCTTTCACAGAGGCACACAAATTCTGGGTTCTCTCCCTGGCATCTAAAGCTAGGGAGTCCCCATATGTGAAGACTACATTCCTGCTTGTTCCTGGAGATGGCATAGTTACTCACCTGTAACAGGTGATCTCCGGGAACAGCAGGAATTTAGTCTTCACAGCCCACCCACCTCCCCTAGGAGTTGTATCTCTTTTCTTTTCTTTCCCTCTCTCTCTCTCTCTCTCTCTCTCTTTGTTTCAGCTTGAAATCTCAACTGGAGAGAGGCAGTTGGGAAAGGTGGGAAGGCAGCACGCAGGCGCTGTGGGATGCTCCCAAAAGCTTTCTAATTGGACACTGGGGAGCGTTCCCACACAGGCTCTGTCGGTACTGACGATACCCATATGTGAAGACTAAATTCCTGCTGTTCCCAGAGATCACCTGTTACAGGTGAGTAACTATGCTTTATGCACATATGGGGGGGACACAATTTGATAAAAGTCCTTCTTTGCTTGTAAAACTGACTTTACATGCAGAAAAGGTTTTGTAAAATTACCCCCATATGGTAGATAGATGGAGGCCTTTTGCTCTTCTCGTACCCACCCCAAGAAAGATCATAGTTCTTCCACCTCCTCCTTTCTGCTCACTGCCATTTGCTAGATTCTTTGTTTGCTCCAGGGCTTAATTTGTAGACAAAATAGAAGTGGAACTGTGGGTGGAGCCGGAGCCAGAAGTGGCCTGTGTGGAAGGTGCCAGGACTGGACTTTTTTGCATACTTTTGATTACAGCATTGTTGAACCAACTCTCTGCTTAAGATAGGCCTGCTATTTGCAGGCTTAAACAATACATGTAACTTGAATAGTAGCTGTATATTGCCACTATCTGGATAATTTTCTGGCCTTCCCTTGCTCCTCCCTTAACATGGCCCACAAATACAGTATATGGATAACATCTAAGCAAGCACAAAAGAGCAAAGGTATGAAGGTCACAAGTGCTTTATTGAATTAAAAGGCCCCAACGCGTTTCGGCTTATGCCTTCATCAGGGGGTGAGAAACTGCAAAAACAATTCAAAAACATATAAAAAACGAATTTAAACAAAACAGAATAGTACCCAAATGTAAAAAATATATAAGTAAAATAATAAGTTTAAAACAGATAAAAATATCTATAACTGATAAAATCTGTATAAACAGAAAAATATATAAACATAGAAACAGACTGTAATAAAACAAATAAAAATTTGACTAAAAGAGATTACACTAAAAGAGACGTGGGAGAAAAAGGCACAGTAGTACTTACTGGGAATGTGCAGATGTTGAGCACCACAAGTTAACTGAGATAAAAACTTCAAAACCCTGTAGGTAAAAACTGACTATAAAAAGACAAAAGACATATATAAAAGGTTACAAAATGTCTAAGTAAAATTACAAAACATACAACCCAATGAATGTACTAGAAAACAATATGAAAATACGTATGCTGTAAAAACAATAATACTAATATCGAACAATAATAAAAACCATAAAAATGGACCAAAAGCTATTGTGACATAAAAATGTTTTCTTAGCAAACATGTATAGTTGGAACAATTTTGAAAAAAACAGCCATATATGGTTAAAAATATAAAAATATGTATGCTTAAAACTGCAAGAATAAAAAGATAAAAAATGAAAATAAGGCAGACACAACTTCTCTGCTGAACCATAAGAAATGCATATTTTTTAAATAGAGACATTTCATTTTCCAAAAACTGCCACTCTTTTGTAGTTTTGTTGGGAAAAAAACAGAACAAGCTGAACTACTACAGATTCCTAGAGAGAACGTACATGTTAACAGAATCCCTCATCTCGGATGCACATGGAAAACACAGACCATCACCTAGTAAAGAACTGAACTACAAATTAGAAAAAAATAAGCAGACAAAAATTGTAATGAAAACCCCCCCAAAACAGACACTGAGCTGTGGAACACTGAAGAAAAAAAACAAAATGCATTTTCTTCTCTGCTGAACCATAAGAAATGCATTTTTTTTAAAATGGACATATTTCATTTTCTAAAAACTGCCACTCTTTTGTAGTTTTGTTGTCTGATCATTTTATTTCTCTAGTTTGGGTGGTCCTGTTCCCTCTTTTCCACTTCCTCTTGTTGGTTTTCTTCTAAGTCTTCTCTAGGACCTCATTTCCATTTTCTTTCTTCACACTTCCTGTCTTTACCCTTTCCTTCCCTACAGTTCTGTCCTACACTGATCCTTCGTTTCATCTTTTTTTTCTGTTTCTCTCATCTGCCTTTTTCATAGCTATCATTCCATTCCTCCTTTCCCCTTCTTCAAGCTTCCTCTTTTCACCTTCTTACCATCTTTCCATTTCCTAACTGTACTTCCCTAGTTCTTCCATTTCCCACCTGTCTCATTCTTTCGCCTGCCTCCTATGTCCCCCATCTTTCACCCACTTTATAGCCCTCATCTCCTCCTACTGTATGTATCCCCTCCCCCCCCCCCTCATCTACCACCTTCTGCCTCTCATCCCCTAATCAGCCCCAGCTCATTCCCTAGCACATCCTTTTCCACCTCCAGGCACTTTCATCTCCCCCTCCATCCAGGTTTCCATTTCCACTTTCACTTCCCACATTTCTACTCTCTCTCATCATGTTCAAGGAAGACCTGACCCTTCATGTGGTTTCCACCCACTCCATAGCCCTCTGTCCTTTTCAGTGCCCCTAATCCCTCTTCAAACCTCCCAGGGCTCTTCAAATCTTCTCCCTACCCCATCTTTCTGCACTTGGTCTCAAAGCCCTTCTCATATCCCTAGCCCAATCAACTTGTCCTCACTGCCCTCCTAAACTCTGGTCAATTTCTTAGTCCCCAGATTCCCCACTATCTCTTCAGGCAACTTCAGTCCCCGCTCTTCCACCCTACCCAGTCACTGAGGTTCTCCCTTATAATCCTACCCAAGCCCCGAGTCCCCACTTACACGCCCAAAACTCAGTCTATGTTTAGAGTCTTTCTTGTTTTCTCACACAATCTTAAATTCTCCACCTAAGCCCAAGTCCCTGTTCTCCCGCATCCCTATGTCCCTAGTGCGCATCCATCTACCTCATTCCCTGATACAGATTGACCTTTCCTTTCCTCCTCATTACCCCAGCATATGATCTTATACCTTCCCTCTCACTCTTCCCCTGGTTATGATTTGTTTCTTAACCTAATCCCCACAATATCTGTCCTCCACTCCCTTCTTATACCACCAGCATCTCCTTGTTTTTCACATCCTAAGACCAGCATTTTCCAGTATTAGCCTCTTTTCAGTACCAGGCTCCCCCAACCCTAAAATTATCCCCTCTAACATAAACTCATTTCCAGTCCCCACCCAGCTCCAGTATCAGCCCATTTCTTGTCCCTGCACCCCCCAGCATCAGCCCATTTCTAGTCCCAGTCACCCCCAGCCCCAGTATTGGCCCATTTCTAGTCCCAGCCCCCAAAGCCCTAGTATTAGTCCATTTCTAGTCCCAGTCCTCTCCAGGCTCCACCACCATCAGCCCATTTCCAGTCCTTTCCTCCCTTATTTCACCTTACATTAGCCCCCAAGGCCCAGCCTCCCCACCTCCCCCGCATCAACCAACTCCTCCCCCCCCCCCCCCCCATCACTCCCCAACCAGATATCTCATCTCTTCCTTCCCATACCGCTGCCACAGGAACATTTTTGTTTGCTCTAATGGATGTGCTGCACTAAAGCAGCCTGGCCCATGGCATTTTTAGTAAAGCAAAAAATAAGCACTTCTTTTGTCAACAGGAAATGCTTCCTTTTACTTTAATAAAAATGCCTCTGTGGTGATTAGTGCAGCTGTGGGAGAGTTTTCATTTGATCTTGTGGCTCTACTGCAGTGAAGCAGCCTGGCCCGTAGCATGATTAGTGCAGCCACGGGAGCATTTTTATTTGCTCTTACTGCTGTACTGTAGTGAAGTGGCCCAGACCACAGCTGCGAGAGCAAATGAAAATGCTCCTGTGGCTGCACTAATCACTTCCTGAGCTTAAGAAGTGCCAGAATGTCATTCCACCCCATTCTGGCACAAATTAAGCCCTGGTTTGCTGGAGGGATGTCATCTGCCTCCTTCTTGCACCACCGACTGTCACTGTCATGCCATATCTGGTGTCAGTGGTCCAGAGTAGAATCAAAGGTCACCTGACCATCTACAGCGTATAAGCTGGTTCAGGGGAGAGGATTGTGATTCCCATATTTGATGGCCCTAAATATTTTCATTAGCTGAAAGTTTATTTTGGGTTGGGGTGATTTAGGGTTGTGGATACTGCACTTCAAAAATCTGGGTGATGGTTTATGTGGACTGTAAATTCTCTGCCATATAGAGCACACCATTAACCAGTCATCAAGGAAGCCAGTGAGTCTAATGTCCTACCCTCATAAAAGGTAATTTTATTACAGACTGCCCAGGTGGGGAGGCCAAGTAGGTGCCTCTTATGAGATTATTTTATAAAGACAGCTAGATGCTTAGGGCCCGATATTCAGTAAGTTGAGCACTTAGGATTCTAAATTTGCGTCCTATTTTCAGCCACATTTAGGAGCCAGAGTTTTCAGATGAAAATTTATCTTAATGTAGGAGCTTAAAATATATGCGCCTATATTTAGGCCTGCTATACATTTACCTAGATTTATGAGTCTTAATTTAGGTGCCTAGTGCTGACAATCAGTGTTAAGCATCTAACATTTTTCCCCGGCCTAAATCTGCCCCCATTGCCACCCATTTTTTATGCTCCTAAATTTTGGATAGGGACATTTTAAGAAAATATTTAGGCACTTAGCCCTAGTAAATTTTCAAAGAAGCCAATTTAGAATTCATTATTTCCGCAGCAAGTTCATTGCAGTGTACCCGCTTCGGAAACCGTGAATCTCTGAAGTTGAGGTACTATGGAAAAAGATTTTTATACTCAAAGCGTGAATTCATATTGAATTGAACTACATCACATTCAGATACGTTTTAAGGATTTATAATAAAAAGATTGGTTTTAAAATGAAGAGGTTTGGATTGGTCCCTAATACTGAAGGTTCCCATTTATTATCATTTTAGTAACATGTTCTGATGACAATGGAAAAAATACACATTGCAAAAAACTACTATAGATTTGATTTATCATTAATTGATAACACATTCCCACATTCCGGAAGGTCGGGGGTTCAAATCCCACTAGAGGACAGCAACCTTGGGCCGGAAGGACTGGGGTTTCTAGTCCCACAGGTGCTCCTTGTGGTCTTGGGCAAGCCACTTAACCCTCCATAGCCCATGTTCCCTGTAAAATAGTTATCTCCAAGTTATAATGCCCTGTTCAATGTAATTTCAGTTTGTTCAATGTAAACCGCACTGATGCAGAATAGCGTGGTATATAAGAGAATTAAATAAATAAAAAAATAAATAAAAAATTAAATAAGTGTAATTAACACCTTACTAGAACGATTATTATTCACACTAGTGTGTATCAACATTAACTTTATTATATCCAATTGTTAATATTTCCCATGCACATATATTCATAAATATTTAAATTTTCCACATATAACCCTCTTAAAACTATAAATTCATAAAATTCTCATATTAATCATTTATACAAACAAGTACCTACTCTTACATGTAATCCATCAAAATCCCCAAAGTAATACTTCAGAATAAACAACCACGTATCATTTCCAAATATTATAAACAATCAAAAAAATATACCATTTTATTCTATACGACTATAAACATGATTATAAATGTTGAAAACGAACATTGCTTTTGTCAGTCATTTTAAGAAGGTAATATATATGTGAAAAAAATTAAATATTTATAAATATATGTGCATTGGAATTAACATTTTGATATAATAAAGTTAATGTTGATACACACTAGTGTGAATAATAATCGTTCTAGTAAGGTGTTAATTACACTTGGGGAATGTGTTATAAAACTAGAATTATTTATCATTAATTGATATCAAATCTATAATAGTTTTTTGCATTGTGTATTTTTACTAGGTGTATTGTTTGCAAACAAGTGGTGTGATTATACTACTGATGACAATGGATACATTTTTGGAAATGATTTATTAGCTTGTTAAATCTGAGGGGTTTTTTAAATATACAGATAGAGCAGAGCGCTCTGATTGCTGTCGCTAAATGGATAGCGGTGATATTCAATCCAGTATCCTTTTTGCTGTCCTAAATTTATCCAGATAGTTGTGTAGATAGTGGATTGAATATTGCCACTATCCATATAGCTAGGCAGAACTGCCACCCCTCTGCCTTGCTCTAGCTGGTACTATCCAGATAGTGTCGAGGACAGTCTATAATAATTTTCAGTGGAAATATTTAGATAGTGCTGCTGAAAATTGATGGATAGCACCACCCATCTGACACTATTTTGGAAAGTGTTGTTTGAATATCAACCCATGAGAAATGTATCTAACGAGCTGAAAAACGTTTTTTTTTGTTTGTTTTTTTTTAATTTGAACTTAAAATGAAAATTAGCAACATAAACAATCCTAATGATTGTCGCTCAGTAGATCCCTTGTGGAACCATCCCATCATCTGTCACTGTTCATCTGAAGGCAGAGGATTCAGATGTTTTAAATGGTCAACCAGCTTGAGCACCAAAGATCTTAGACATATTTCTAATACAGTTCATGAAGTTTTTTACCTATTTGCTGTTTTTTTTTCTAGCTCATTATAAACAGTCGGATTCTGTGCCTTACACTTGTGTCTCTTCATGAAGAAAGGGAAAACTGGATTTTAGCAGGCACCCAGTCTGGTGTTCTGTTAGCTGTCAATGCAGAAAATATGAAATCTAACCATAATCTCCAGAAGATGTCAGATTCTATCACCAGCTTATACTGCAGTTGTCTTTCAAGGAAGAGGTAGAGGATCAGAAGTCTCATATGCATGCATGCCTCTGAAAAAGGGTACTATTTTATTCTTTACCCCCAGCAAGGGACAGTTTTCATCCCTTGCCACTTAACTGCAGGTCTGCAAGTGGCTTTTTCCAAAATTTGATGGGTAGCTGTTACTATGGGAAAAACTGACAATACATGCGTATTCACCGTAAACAACGAGCCTGGGCTTCAGTGTGAAATCCCAGAACTTCAGTTGGCCTGCCCAGCTACACTCCATCCTCTTTCCCATGGGGAAAAGTGCCTATGCTATTTTGACAACACATTTTTTTTTCTGCAGAGGGAGCAGGGCAATTTTGAAAGAGGGGTTTACGTGTTTGCCTACTTAAATTCCTTTCCTAATTACCCCTTCATTATGGAACCTGCTGAATTGAAGAAATCCTTTAATTAGTTGAATCATTTGCTATATTGCCTTTCATTTTACATTGTGAAGTGGTTTACAATCAAATAACAATAAAAATAAACAGCAGTATAAAATCAATTACTAATAATACAATGAGGCAGTTTTTAATGTAATTGATAAAATAAAACAGAGAGGTAAAGAATTTAAATTAAAAAAAACCCAAACAGTTGCAAGAGCTGGGTTAAAGCTAAGTAGAAGGACTAACAGACCAGAATCTGCTGACATGATAAGATTAGCACTTACAATTTGCTTTGTGTCTTGTATATAAAACTGAGAGGTATAACTAGGTCTTCAGACTGGTTTTAAATAAGGAGTGATAACGCTCAGTCCTGAGTATGACAGAGGGCAGGAGCAAATTAAATAAAAGCTGATCAGTGTTTGATTTCTAATTGAATCTTTGATGATAGAGGAATAAAAGATTGAAATCAGCTGATTTGGAGGCCTAGCAATTTGGATAGAGGGGAGAGGAGAATATAGAATTAGGTGATGGGAGAGAGATACTAGTTTTGCAGAATAAAGTATAGTCTTACTTCGGAATGGTAAGAAAGAAAGGTATTTGAGAGAAATAGAAGACTGAAACACTGGATCTCCAGGAACAAGCAGGAATGTAGTCTTCACATATGGGTATCGTCGATACCGACGGAGCCTGCGTGGGAACGCTCCCCAGCGTCCAATTGAAAAGCTTTTGGGAGCATCCCACAGCGCCTGCATGCTGCCTTCCCGCCTTTCCCAACTGCCTCTCTCCAGTTCTTCGATTTCCGCGGAGCCAGCAGGTCGTTGTTCCTGTCACCGCAGAAAATTTTTCTTTATTCTCCTTCTTTTTTGTGGTTGCGTCTGCCTTCCAAAACGCTATACCGGTACCGCTGGTTCTCCTTTCTTTTTAGAAAAAAAAAAAATATATATATATATAGTATTTTTTTCCAAACTTTTCTTTTCCAGGTGCCCCCACCATTTTGGGCCTTAGGCCCAAAATTTCCTCCACTGTGGAAAAACCCGCTTCGGGTTTCAAAAAGTGCACCAAGTGTGGCGGTACCATCTCCGTCACCGACACCCATGAGTGGTGTCTCAAATGTTTAGGTCCTGACCACTCCATCTCCGAGTGTATGGCTTGTGCCATGATTTCCAAGAGGGGTCGACAAAACCGGGCTGCTAAGCTGAGCACCCTTTTTCCCTCCGATGCAGCTTCTGTGGCATCGACATCTTCCAGGGCTTCGTCTTCCTCCCATGGATCTCAGGTAACTAAACATAAGTCTGGCCGGTCCTCAAAGGATAGATCTCCTTCCAAGCATCGAGATTCCTCTGGCGCTTCCCTTGAGGGTTCTGTACCGGCAAAATTGCCCCGGTGGGAGGCTTCGGCTTCCAAAGCATTATCGGGGCTCCAGGATGTTCTCGAGGCCTCAACCTCGGCAGAACTACTGGTGCCATGCTCTGGGGTACCGGCTGCTTGCTCCGGTACCGATACGCAGGCATCGGCAGCGTCGATAGACCAGAGGTTCCTGGCTATTGAATGCAGTCTGG
Source organism: Ichthyophis bannanicus (assembly GCA_033557465.1). NCBI lineage: Eukaryota > Metazoa > Chordata > Amphibia > Gymnophiona > Ichthyophiidae > Ichthyophis > Ichthyophis bannanicus. Next base: position 112,780,995 of record CM066038.1, on the reverse strand, counting down.
CAGCTCTCCTTGCGGCATCGACACCCTCAGAACCGCATCAGACAGTTCAACCAGTACCGGTACCGACTCCTGCACCGGTATCGGTACCGGTACCGACGGCATCGACATCGGTACCGGTACCGACGGTATCGACATCGGTGTCTGCTTTGCCGGCACCCAGTCATGCGATGCCTTCCGGTACCGATACACCGGTACCGATTCCCCCCAGTACCGACTTCGGTCGGTACGGGTATCGGGCTCTTCAAGAGCATCCGGACAGAAGGTACTTTGAATCCTCGGAGGAATCTGAGGATTCTGACAGCTCTGTCGGTACTGGAATACTTCTCTCGGAGGAGCCTTCCTCTCCTAAGCGTAGGATGTCTCCTCCAGAAGATATCTCCTTTCAGGATTTTATCAGAGAGGTGGCTCGAGGTCTTTCCATTACTGTGGCTCCCGAAACAGAGCCCAGGGCAAAGGAGTTGGAGATTCTACAATATCCCAAGGCTCCTAAAGAGGCGGCTACTTTGCCTGTCCATGAGACCTTACATGATCTCATGCTAAGAATGTGGGAAACACCTCTTACCACCTCTCCTCACTCTCGTAGACTGGATACCATGTATCAAGTCCCTCCTTGTCCTGCTTTCCAGAAGACTCAGCTTCCTCACCAATCTATTGTAGTGGAATCAGCTATGAAAAGGATCAGGAGTGCAAAGAGACATGCCTCTAATCCTCCAGGACGTGAGTGTAGAACTTTGGATGCCTTTGGACGTCGTACTTTCCAGGCTTCCATGCTTTCTGCCAGGATCAGTTCCTATATTTTATATATGGGAATGTTCCTTAAGGAAGTCACAGGAGATTTAGAGGTTTTGAGCCCTCTTCTTCCTGAGGATAAAAGGCAGGATTTTCTCACATTGGTTAAATATGCCCAGGATGTTTCTAAGTTTGTCAACCATGCAGCTTTTGACTGTTTTGAGTGCATAAGCAGAACCTCTGCCATTGCCATAGGTGCTCGTAGAATTGCCTGGCTCCAGGCATCTGACTTAGAAATCTGGGTACAGGACAAACTGGGGAATATCCCTCGTACAGCTGAGAATCTATTTGGCAAAAATTGACAAGAAAAAGCCAATGAGTTGGATGCTGCACAACTCCACTTTGGATAGGTTATCCAAAGCCACAGCTGATCCTGCATGGAAGAAATCTTTCAATAAACCATTCTTCTAAAAAAAGAAGAGGTTTTATCCCTCTTATTCCCAGCAGGGACGTTCTGCAGGTCAGCCTGCCCGAAAGAGTCAGCAACCACCTAAGCAAAGGAAATCAGACTGCTAAGCCTCAACCGTCTCAGCAGTCTCAGCCTCCAAAAGGCATTTGACTTTTATCTAGAGAACTTAGCCTTCCTGGCCCTCAATGGACCACAGCCTTCCACCATTACAGGAAGGTTGTCACTTTGCCCCCAGATGGGGGCAGATAACAGCAGAGCATTGGACTCTCTCCATTATAAAAGAGGGGTACAAGCTTCATTTTATCTGCATTCCCCCTCACACAATGGTAAGGCAGTTCAATTCTCAGACCTCTCTCATCAACCTGTTAGATCAAGAGGTCACTATACTTCTTGCCCAAGGGGCAATAGAAGAGGTACCCATTCAACAACAGGGTACATGGTTTTACTCCCCCTATTTCCTTATCCCAAAGAAAACAGGGGGACACAGACCTATTTTAGACCTCAGAGAATTGAACAAATTCCTGTTCAAAGAGAAATTCAAGATGATTTCTCTGGGAACTCTGCTGCCATACCTTCAGAGTCAGGATTGGCTTTGTTCTCTAGATCTCAAGGATGCGTACACTCATGTTCTCATTCATCCAACTCACAGAAAGTTCCTTTGGTTCCTTTATCAAGGAAAGCACTACCAATACAGGGTGCTTCCTTTCGGCCTGGCCTCAGCACCAAGGGTGTGTACGAAATGCATGGCTGTGGTAGCAGCATTTCTCCGCACTCTAGGAATATTCGTCTTCCCCTACTTAGGCGACTGGCTCATTCGAGCCCCATCAGAGTCAGAGGCCAGGATTTCTCTATCTTGCACAATGCGTATCCTTCAGTATTTGGGTCTGGTCATAAACATCCCAAAATCTAGTCTAACTCCCACGCAGTCTCTAGAGCTCATAAGAGCTTTGCTGGATACCAGAAAAGCAAGGGCCTATCTTCCTCAGACCCGTTGCCTTTGCATTGTGCAGTTAGTTTCTCAAGCAGTGTACAACTACTAGGCCACATGGCATCTATTGTGGGTGTGGTTCCTTATCCATATGAGAGCAGCCCTGTGGACTTTATCCACTCAATGGACCCAGGCATCAGGGTGCCTGTTAGAAAAAATAGCAAACACAAATCGCCTTATTTTGTCCCTCCAATGGTGGCAGTCCACTCAAAACCTGTTGCTGGGGTCCCCATTTCAACAACCTGTACCCCAGGCAACTCTCACAACAGATGCTTCACCCAAGGCACCTCCACCCAAGGCACCTGGACTTCACAGGAGACTCATCTGCATATCAGTCTCTTAGAGCTCAGAGCAATCTTCCTTGCTCTTCGAGTGTTCCACACCCTACTCAGCTACAAGACAGTCCTCATTCACACGGACAATCAAGTAGCCATGTTCTACGTGAACAAGCTTTGCGACTATGTGCCCTCGCCAGAGAGCATCAGATTCATCTCCTGGCAGTGTATCTTCCAGGCATTCAAAACTCTTGGGCAGACAGACTCAGTCGAGTTCTGCTTCCACACGAATGGTCTCTACATGCAGACCAGGTGGCCAAGTTTTTTCAAATTTGGGGAACCCCGGACATAGACCTCTTTGCAAGTCCATTGAATGCCAAACTTCCCCGGTTCTGTTCCAGAATTCCGGCTCAGGACTCTCAGGCCAGGGATGCTTTCCTCCTTCACTGGGGTCAAGACTTCCATTATGCCTTTCCACCCATTCCCCTAATTCCCAAAACCCTATTCAAGCTTCAGAGAGACAGAGACCATATGATTCTCATAGCTCCACATTGGCCACGGCAAGTGTGGTACCCTCTGCTTCTACATCTCTCTCTTGCTCCCTCTCTGGAGTTAGGATCTGCTCCAGATCTCCTGTCTCAGGAGGACGGAATGTTATGGCATCCCAATCCCCAGTCTCTGCATCTCAGGGCTTGGTTGCTTAAGGCCTAGATCTCCATGATCTTAACCTCCCTCAGCAAGTAAAGGATATCCTTTATGCTTCCAGGAAGCCTTCCACAAGACGCTCTTATGCTTTCAAGTGGAAAAGATTTACCATAAGGTGTTCGCAAAAGGGTCTTAACCCCCTTCTGATACCTCTAGAATCATTACTGGAGTATCGCCTTCATTTATCCAATGCAGGACTTAAGACTAACTCAGTAAGAGTCCATTTGAGTGCTATTGCAGTTTCTTTCAAGCCTCTAAATGGACAACCTATTTCCTCCCATCCTCTTATAGCAAGATTTATGAGAGGCCTTCTTCTAACTAAGCCTCCCATTAGGCCACCACCGGTGGCATGGGACTTAAACCTGGTTCTTGGTCAGCTCATGAAGCCACCTTTCGAACCCTTAGCTACTACCTCATTGAAATTCCTTTCTTGGAAGGTTATCTTTCTCATTGCAATCACATTAGCACGCCGCATTAGTGATTTGCAGGCGCTAGTAGCTGATCCACCTTATACAAGGTTCCATCATGACAAGGTAGTCCTTAGGACTCATCCACATTTTATGCCAAAGGTGGTCTTTTCATCTAAACCAAGCGGTCTACCTGCCTGTGTTTTTTCCAAGGCCTCATGCATCTAATGCAGAAAGGAATCTTCATACGTTGGATTGTAAAAGAGCTTTAGCCTTTTACTTGCAAAGAACACAGCAACATAGAAAGTCCTCTCAACTCTTTGTTGCTTTTGATCCTTCTCATTTGGGACTTCCAGTCTCCAAGAGAACACTGTCCAGCTGGATTGCTCAGTGTATTTCCTTTGTTTATCAGAGTAAGAATCTTCCTCTGGAGGGTCATGTCACAGCTCACAATGTGAGGGCCATGGCAGCTTCAATGGCTCATCTGTACTCTGTGTCTATCGACGACATCTGTCAAGCAGCCACTTGGGCCTCGGTTCATACCTTCACAGCCCATTACTGCTTGGACAAGGACTCCTGCCGGGGTACCTTGTTTGGTCAGGCTGTTCAACACCTGTTCCATACCTAATCAACTCCTACCCACCATCCCTGGTTGGATGCCAGAGATCCATGGGGGGAAGTGGAGCCCTTTCAGAGGGACACACAACTTCTGGGGTCTCTCCCTGGCATCTAAAGCTAGGGAGTCCCCATATGTGAAGACCACATTACTGCTTGTTCCTGGAGATAGCATAGTTACTCACCTGTAACAGGAGATCTCCGGGAACAGCAGGAATTTAGTCTTCACAACCCACCCACCTCCCTTTGGAGTTGTATCTCTCTATCTATCTCTTTCTCTTTCCCTCTCTCTCTCTTTGTCTCAGCTTTAAACTCAACTGGAGAGAGGCAGTTGGGAAAGGCGGGAAGGCAGCACGCAGGCGCTGTGGGATGCTCCCAAAAGCTTTCTAATTGGACACTGGGGAGCATTTCCCCGCAGGCTCTGTCGGTACCGGCGATACCCATATGTGAAGACTAAATTCCTGCTGTTCCCGGAGATCACCTGTTACAGGTGAGTTACTATGCTGTGCACGGTTGTGAATAATATGTTTCTGCTTTATGCAGAGCTGCTTGAGAAGCATGTTCCTATATGGCTTATGCAATAAACTTTGCTTCAGAAAAGGGTTTGTGTACTTTGGTAAAAAATTTTATGTACATGGTTAAACAGGATTTAACATACAATGCAAAATATTTTACAAGATGCATCTAAAATCCGGCCTCAATACTGTGGCCTTTGTACTAACATTAACATTTTATTGTCCATGTTAGCTCTGGTCTGAAACCACCTTCACTTTTGGCTGATTAGCATGAGAAAGATACTGTCCCCTTTACCCTTCAAATCCTAGAGTAGAGAAAGTACTCCCTTTGCAAACCCATAAGCACTTCCTCTCTCCCATGACAGTAATCACTCTCCCCTCATGCAGACAGGAATATCTCAGATAGGGAATAACCATGCTAATTTGGATCAATGGTCTAAGAAACTCAGCATTTTAAATGGTTCACTTAGAAGTACTTGACAGATCTTAGGGGTATGTTTACTAAACCGGGCTAAAGGTTAACCCGGGCTATCTGCCACTAGGTTCCATATTATTCAATGGGACCTAGTTGCAGATAGCCCGGGTTAACCGTTAGCCCGGTTTTGTAAACATACCCCTTAGTGAGAAGATCCTTTCCTGTTTACATGTATTACCTAAAGAGACATGAGAATGGTAGTGTAGAAATATCTTTATTTGAAAATTATACCTTTCACTGACATATTTTTGAACTTCATTAACATATTTCAGCAAAGAGAAGAATTTTGTTCTGGTGGGGACGGCAGATGGGAATCTGGCTGTTTTTGAAGATACATCAATTCAGGTAACAAAAATGAATGAATTCTATATTCTAGTGGAATTGTCCCGTTTTGCACTTTTGTTTTTATTTTCATGAAGATAAAGAACTGAATGGCTGAGTAGATCACAAAGTTTTACAATATCTTTCACTTCTATTTACATCTTTTTTTTAAATGTAATTTCTATTGAAGTTCCAGAGGAGTAAGACCACAAATACAATTACAGGGTTTCTGCCAATACATCTTAACACATTAAAACATCATTGTTTATATCTCTGTTGTTTACATAACCATCATAATGAAAACTCTGTATATGGCCCTAACAATAAACCATAATGTTTAGGGGCCCTAGCGAGTCCAACCCCAAACAAAACATATTCCAAATCCTGTAACTTCTCAAGGACTCCCCCATTCACTCCCCACTCATCCCACTCATACCTTACTCATCATTCATTCAGCCATACCTATCCCATTTCCTCCCCCTCCCCCAATGCTATGCCAGAATCATAGATACCATACCCAGGCCTGTGTAGTCTTAAGCCTTTGTGCTCTTATCTTCCAGAGAGCCATTTCATTCACCAAGCAGCGCTACTGTGTCACTGGGGGAGCATCTTCTGCAATCCATTTACTTTTTAACTAGTAAGAGGAGTATGTACACTAACCTTCTCTGAAACTTGAGAATGCCCTTGTCCCACAAGAGCGTATCATCCCTCAATAGCAACAGCCCATATGCCCACTCCACTGTTGTCCCCAGTGCATGTTCAGTAGACCCCAGTGCTTCCCCTCCCAACCCCCTTAATTTATCACACTCCAGAAAGAAGTGCAACCAGGTGCCTTCCTTTTACTTTGCATTTCAGGCAAACACTATCTTGCCATATCTCCGTTCTCTTTCCTCTTTCTTGAGTCACAGTCTCTGTGCTTAATCTTTTTTCCCATATTGTCCTGCTAGACTAGTTCAGACAAGTGTGTTGTGTTCCCCTGCCAGCAGATTGGTGGAGACGACAAGCCAATGAAAAGTCCAGGTTTCAATGACATTACTCCCATGCCTCTATCTACCTTAGCCACCAGAGGTCTTTTCCGTATTTCTTTGTCTCCAGCAAATGGGTAGATGGATTATCTCCAGGAACAAGCAGGAATGTAGTCTTCACATATGGGTATCGTCGGTACCGACGGAGCCTGCGCGGGAACGCTCCCCAGCGTCCAATTAGAAAGCTTTTGGGAGCATCCCGCAGCGCCTGCGTGCTGCCTTCCCGCCTGCCTCTCTCCAGTTCTTCATTTTCCGCGGAGCCAGCAGGTTGTTTTCCTGTCACCGCAGAAATTATCCCATCTTTTTCATTCTTTTTTTGTGGTAGGGTCTGCCTTCCTCGACGCTATACCGGTACCGCCGGTTCTTTCTTTCTTTAAAAAAAAAAAAAAAAAAAAAGTTGTAATTTTTTTTTTCTGGACTTTCCAGTCTTTTTTCTGTCGGGTGCCATGCACCATTTTGGGCACTAGGCCCAACTTTTCCTTCAGAATGGAAAAACCCGCCTCAGGTTTTAAAAAGTGTTCCAAGTGTGGTGGTACCATCTCCGTCACCGACACCCACGAGTGGTGCCTTAAATGTTTAGGTCCTGACCACTCCATCTCGGAGTGTGTTGCCTGTGGGATGATGTCGAAGAGGGGTCAGCAAAACCAAGCTGCTAAGCTTAGCACCCTTTTTCCCTCCGATGCAGCATCCTTGGCATCAACGTCTTCCAGGGCTTCGTCTTCCTACCATGGATCTCAGGTAACCAAATAGAAAAATGGCCGTTCTCAAAGGGTAGATCTCCTTCTAAGCATCGAGATACCTCTGGCATTGCCCTTGAGGGACTTGTACCGGCAAAATTGCCCCGGCGGGAGGCTTCGGCTTCCAAAGCACTGTCGGGGCTCCAGGATGTTCTCGAGGCCTCAACCTCGGCAGAACTACTGGTGCCATACTCTGGGGTACCGGCCGCTTCGTCCGGTACCGATACGCAGGCATCTGCAGCGTCAATAGACCAGAGGTTCTTGGCTATTGAACGCAGTCTGGCGGCTCTCCTTGCATCTTTGGTGCCTTCGGGACCGCTTCAGACGGTTCAACCGGTATCGACACCGGTTCCGGCACCGATATCGGTACCAGTACCGACAGCATTGACATCGACACCGAGTCGTGCTGTTTCCTCTGGTATCGACAGACCGGTACCGGACCCCTCCGGTACTGACTTCGATCGGTACCGGTATCATGCTTTCCAAGAGCACCCGGACTAGAGATATTTTGAATCCTCAGATGAGTCTGAGGATTTTGACAGCTCTGTTGGTACTGGAGCACTTCTCTCTGAAGAGCCTTCCTCTCCTAAACGTAGGATGTCTCCTCCAGAGGATATATCCTTTCAGGATTTCATCCGGGAGGTGGCTAGAGGTCTTTCCATCACAGTGGCTCCTGAAATAGAACCCAGAGCAAAGGAGTTGGAGATTTTACAATATCCTAAAGCTCCCAAGGGAGGCAGCTACTTTGCCTATTCATGAGATCTTGCATGATCTCATGTTAAGAATGTGGGAAACACCTCTTACCACCTCTCCTCATTCTCGTAGGCTTGATACCCTGTATCGAGTACCTCCTTGTCCTGGATTTTAAAAAACTCAGTTACCACACCACTCCATGGTGGTGGAATCAGCTATGAGAAGGATCAAGAGTGCAAAAAGACATGCATCTAATCCTCCAGGACATGAATGTAGGACTCTTGATGCCTTTGGGTGTCGAACCTTCCAGGCCTCTATGCTTTCTGCCAGGATTAGTTCCTACATCTTATACATGGGCATGTTCCTTAAGGAGATTACAGGAGATCTAGAGCTTATGAGCCCTCTCCTTCCTGATGATAAGAGGCAAGATTATCCACACTTGTCAAACATGCCCAAGATGTTTACAAGTTCGTTAATCATGCAGCTTTTGACTGCTTTGAGTGCATAAGCAGAACCTCTGCCATTGCCATAGGTGCTCGTAGGATTGCCTGGCTCCATGCATCTGACTTAGAACTCTGGGTTCAGGACAAACTGGGGAATATCCCTTGCACAGGCGAAAATCTCTTTGGCAAAAATTGGCAAGAGAAAGCTAATGAGCTGGATGCTGATAACACCACTTTGAATAGACTTTCCAAGGCTACAGCTGATCCTGCAAGGAGAAAATCCTACAAGAAACCATTCTTCTCTAAAAAGAAGTTTTACCCCTCCTATACCCAGCAGAGACATTCTACAGGTCAGTCTGCCAGAAAGGGACAGCAGCCACCAAAACAAAGAAAAACAAAGTCTGCTAAGCCTCAACTGGCCCAACAGACTCAGCCTCCACAGGGGCTTTGACTCCCATCTAGAGAACTTGGCCTTCCTGGCCCTCAATGGGCCAGAGCCCTCCACCATTCCAGGAAGGTTATGTCATTTTGCCCCCAGATGGGAGCAGATAACAGCAGAAGAATGGACTCTTTCCATTGTAAAGGAGGGGTACAAGCTTCACTTCCTCAATATGCCCCCTCCTACAGTTCTAAGAGGGTTCAATTCTCAGATTTCACTCGAAAATCAGTTAGGTCAAGAGGTCAATTTACTTCTTGCCCATGGGGCAATAGAAAACGTACCCATTTCCCAACAGGGTACAGGGTTTTACTCCCCCTATTTCCTTATGCCAAAGAAAACAGGAGGACACAGACCCATTTTAGACCTCAGAGAATTGAACAAATTCCTGTTCAAGGAGAAGTTCAAGATGATTTCTCTAGGAACTCTTCTGCCATACCTTCAGAGTCAGGATTGGCTTTGTTCTCTAGATTTCAAGGATGCGTACACCCATGTTCTCATCCATCCAACTCACTGAAGATTCCTTCAGTTTCTATTTCAGGGGAAGCACTACCAGTACAGGGTTCTTCCTTTTGGCCTGGCCTCAGCACCAAGGGTGTTTACGAAATGCATGGCTGTAGTGGCAGCATTTCTTTGCACTCTAGGAATATTCGTCTTCCCCTATTTAGATGACTGGCTCATTCGAGCCCCATCAGAATCAGAGGCCAGAATTTCTCTATCTTGCACAATGCGTATACTTCAGTATTTGGGCCTGGTCATAAACATCCCAAAATCCAACCTAACTCCCACTCAGTCTCTAGAGTTTATAAGAGCTATGCTGGATACCAGAAAAGCAAGGGCCTATCTTCCACAGCCCCGCTGCCTTCGCATTGTGCAGTTAGCTTCCCAAGTAGTGTTAAAGACTCATCTCACTGCTCAGGAAATGTTACAATTACTAGGCCACATGGCATCTACCGTGCATGTGGTTCCCTATGCTCGCCTCCATATGAGAGCAGCCCAATGGACTCTATCCACTCAGTGGACTCGAGCATCAGGCTTCCTATCAGACAAAATAGCAAACTCAAGGCGCCTTATTTTGTCCCTACAGTGGTAGCAATCAACCCAAAACCTGTTGGTGGGGTCTCCTTTCCAACAGCCCCCACCCCAGGTCACTCTAACAGATGCCTCACAGGTGGGTTGGGGAGCTCACCTGCAAGTTCTCTCTACCCAAGGCACCAGGACTCCACAGGAAGACCCATCTACACATCAATCTCTTGGAACTCAGAGCAATCTTCCTTGCTCTTTGAGTGTTCCACACCCAGCTGAGCTACAAGACAGTCCTAATTCAGAAGGACAATCAAGTAGCTATGTTCTGTCTGAACAAGCAGGGAGGAACAGGCTCTCTGTCGCTGTGCAACGGAGCTTTGTTTTGGTGGCCTATTACCTGGTTCCTCCGGTTGGGAGCAGGCTTCAGAGTCACCAAGAATTGCTGGGTGCTAAACACCATTCTGTAGGGCTGTGTTCTGAAAGAGTTGATCCCGGACTCCTTTGTTATCTCCCCTTGTGGGTCGACGATCAAAAGAGCTGCTTTGCAGACCACTTTGGACAAGTTGCTGCTTCTGAAGGCAGTGGTGCCTATTCTCCCAGACAAACGGGGCAAGGGCAAGTCTTCCATTTATTTTTGTGGTGCTGAAAACGAATGGATCCTCCCAGCCTATTCTGGACCTCAAGAGTGTTAACAAGCATTTGTGCATGTTACGCTTCCGGATAGAAACCTTGCGATCTGGGATTCAAGCTGTGCACTGAGGGGAGTTCCTGGCATCTCGGGATTTGGCTGAGGCATATTTTCATATCCCTTTCCAGGAGGATCAGCACAGTAACTGCGTTTTGCTGTGCTTGGCTCTCACTTTCAGTTTGCTATCCTCCCATTCGGACTCTCCACTGTCCCACGGATGTTCTCCAAGCTCATGATGCTAGTAGCTGTGGCACTACAGCGCCAAAGGATTTTTGTGCACCATATTTGGATGACTGGCTCATCTGAGCATGTTCTATTTCCGTGACATCCTTTTGCTGGTTGATCAGTTGGGGAAAGATCAGTCATTGCCCTCCTAGTCCCTGAAGTTTCTGGGAGAAGAGTCTTCATGCCAGTGGGTGCGTGCTCATATGCGCTTGTTCCAAAGGTCCTTACTGACTCTGTGGTCTCCGAACTCTCAGGAGTTTGAGCTCAGGCTCCCACTCCCAATGATGGTAAAGGCCAGCCTGTGATGTTGGCAGCAGTCCTGTCATCTGAGGAAGGACATGCTGCTGGATGATTTTTCATGGATCTTTCTGCCATTGCCAGATGGCCCAGAGACATTGTAACTGCAGGGAAGCGGTTTGGTCCATCAACTGCCTCAAGGTGAGGGTCATCAGGTTGGCTCTTCTGCGTTTCTGGCCTCTGATCAAGGGCCAGGCAGATTCAAATGTTTTCAGTCAACACCATAGTGTGGCTTATGTCAGTCGGCAAAGCGGCATGAGGAGTGCCAGGGTAGCCCTGGAGATGGCTCTCCTATTTGCCTGGGTAGAGAAGAACCTCCTAGCCTTCTTGGCTCAGCACATTCCCAGGGTGGACAGTGTGGCAGTGGACTTTCTCATCCGGCACTCTGTGGATCTAGGAGAGTGGGAGTTGAGTCAGGAGGCGTTTCAATTGATTCTGCACCATGGGAGTTATCCTGAGATGGATCTGATGTGACCCACTCCATTGCTGCATTGAGTCGCACTCCGAGGGTGTTGATGCCCTGGCCAAGTCCACATCTGCTGTATGTTTCCTCCATGGCCCCTTCGGCATGCAGAACGCCACCTGGGAAGGATTATTCTGGTGGTGCCAGATTGGCTGAGGAGACCATGGTTCAGAGATCTGATACAGCTCCTGCAAATTCCACCTCTTCATTTGCCTCCATCTTGGGGCCTTTTGCATCAGGGACTGATCCCAGAGGACCTAGTTTCCTTCTCGCAAAGTTTTGGCTCTTGAGAGAAGAGTACTTTCAAGTGCCAAACCTATGCAAGAAGGGTACTCTTAAGAGCCATAAGGGTACTCTCTGGCGGTTGTTTCCACTCTGCTCGGAGCCTGGAGGAGGTCTACCAACCTCATATACATGCAGGTCTGGTACCTCTTTGGGCATTAGTGTGGTGCATGGCAGCTGGCTCCTAAGGCGGCCAAGATGCTGTCCCTGTTGGCCTTTCTGCAGGATGACCTGGAGAAGGACGTTTTTCTTAGTTGAAGGTTCAAGTGGCAGCTTTGGCCTATTTCAGAGGTAAGTCTCTAGCTTTATAGCTGGATATTTTGTGCTTTCTTCAAGGGCTGTGGTGTCTGTGGTCCTCCCTGCCAGTCTGTGGTCCCTTCCTGGGATCTGTGTTTAGTGCTCAGGACCCTCATGTTGGAACCCTTTGAACTGTTGAAGCACACTACTCTGAAGGATTTGACACTCAAGACTGTCTTCTTGGTTGTGATTTGTTCCACAAGACAGATTTCTCAGCTGCAGGTTCTGTCTTGTTGAGATCCTCACCTTTTTTTTTTCTGAGGAGGCTATTTCCATTCAGCCTGTGCCTTCCTTCTTGCCTGAGATGAATTCTCCCTTCCTGGTGAAACAGGTGGTCTACCTGCCTTTCTCCTCTAAGTAGCAGTGTTGAGGGAGGGATAAGGATAAAAGGGATAAAAATCATAACCTATACATCAGTTTCTCCAAAACGGAAGTCCTATACATCACCAGAAACCATAACTTCGTACCACCAAATTCAATATGGCTCCAGAACTCCAACATTGTTGTAAAAAAAGGCTGTGAAATACTTAGGAGTCATACTGGACCAGACCCTATGTATGGAATCCCACAGCAAAAATATTGCAACAAAAATACATTATAAACGGAAACTCCTAAAACAGCTCCGTCCTCTGATCCATCAATATGATTTCAAATCAGTTATACAATCAATTATCACTTCGACTTCGCGAACTCCATTTTACAGGGACTATCAAAACAAACCCTCAGAAGGCTGCAGCTAGCCCAAAATGTGGCAGCCCTCTCAATCTTAAACATTAGATCCATAGAACATATTACACCCATATTGTCGGAACTACACTGGCTACCAATTTATAGCCACATAACCTATAAAATATTTGTCACCATCTTTAAAATAATCCACAACATAGCTCCATCCTTCCTTAACATATTGATCTCTATCGAAACATCAAACAGAAGTCAAAGAAGCAAGAATAAACACAAACTTGAAATACCAAAGGACTTCAGAAAAGCCAAAAAACTAACAAATAAAAAAGCATTTTCACACACAGCTCCAGAACTCTGGAATGAGCTCCTGGAGGACATTAGAGCACAAAATAACATCAAAATATTCTGTAAAAAACTTAAAACATTCCTATTTACCTCTCACTATGGCACACAAGCAACCTATGACACACAAGCTGACTTCAATGAAGCACACTCACATAACAGCACAAATGGAGAGCCAAATACACAGTCATAATATATTAGCGATGTCCTGCTAGAACTACCCAAAACATCTATACTGCGCATATATTGTATATAGTTAAAGTTCACTGTTCGATTTAGATATCGATATGTAAATAGTTACAATTTGTTTCATGTAACTGAATAAGACTACGTTTAATGTATTATTCAAAAATTTGTTTTTTGTAAACCGCACTTGATCATGTGGAAAACACAGTATAAAAATGTTTGTTAAATAAATAAATTAGCATCTTTGCCTTGTGGGTGTCCAGACAGTGCTTCTCCAGTACTGGAAGGTTATGAATTCGTTTCATCAGACCATCTTTTTGTGCTGTTTGCTGACTCATGTAAAGGTGACATGACAGTTAGGTCTACACTGGGGCACTAGATCAAGGGGCACTGAATCCGAAGGCATTGATATACTCAAGATTGAAAACAAAACATCAATCCTTTGTTTAATCTATAGAACCCCCTCGGCCCACCACGACACATTGGCCACCGCACTGGAAATTATCTCAACCTCTGCAATCAAAAAACAGCGCATCGTACTGGGTGACCTGAACCTTCCATCCATACCCCCAGTACAGGCAGACGCTTTCACTGAAGCCATGAATCAGCTCGGATACGTACAAATTATTCAAGAACCCACACATAATAAAGGTAACACCTTAGATATGGTGTTCTTATCACACAGCATCCTACAAAACGAAGCTCAAAAAACCAAACCGCGAATAACCCCAGTCCCATGGTCTGACCATTTCCTAATTGAATTTGAAATCCACCTACCAACTTTCAAGGAAAAATCTCAAGCCAACCCAAAAACACACCAACAGAGGAAATTCCAAAAATTCAACAGTGAAGCATTGGTAACTTCTATATCCACGCATTTTGAGTACACCAGCACGGACCTAGACAAGCTGGTAGCCCAATGGAACTCAGGGATCGAAGCAGCCGCAAGACCAACCTGGAAGGCCACAAACACTGCAACAAAAACAGGAACCGAACCATGGTACTCTCCTACCCTATCTAAAATGAAAAGAGAGCTACGCAAACTTGAAAGGAAATGGAGGAAAAAGCAAACCGAGGAAGGCAAGCAACTATACCTAACACTACTCACGAAATACAAGAATGAGGTCAACCTTGCCAAAAAGAATCACCACACTAACCTACTCAATAAAGCCCTTAATAGACCCAGAGAGCTCTTTGAGCTAGTAAAGTCACTCACCAAAATTTCTCAGACCACTGCCTCTGCGGACGATATAAAGGCCCAGACACTTGCTGACCATTACACCAAGAAACTGCACCCGCAGCTTCCCACAATCATTGATCAAAGCAAGGCATTAGTCCCCACCTCTCGAGAAACCAACACTGTCCCCCAAGCAGACTTCGCAGCTGAATGGAACACCTTCCAGCAATTAGGTGAGCAACAAATCATAAGCATCTTAACCAATTTAAACACCACTACCTCCCCTCTCGACCCATGCCCAGCCGCTTGGATGAAAGCAACCAAGAAGGAAAACGCAAAACCCATCACTTACATTGTTAACCAGTCTCTGCAACAAGGTATCATGCCGACTCATCTCAAGAAGTCACTTATAAGACCCATTTTAAAGAACAAGTCTCTCAACAAAAGTGACCCTGCATCATATCGCCCAATCTCAAGCATATCCTTCTTAGCAAAAACAATAGAAAAAGCGGTTCAGCAACAACTACAAGACCACATGGACGAGAGAAATGCCCTGGATAAGCATCAATATGGGTTTCGTCAGAATCACGGAGTTGAAACACTACTGCTGGCACTCCTTGACAATCTCCTCAGGGGCCTCGAAAACAGAAACACTATGTTCATACTCATATTTATCGACATCTCAGCGGCATTCGATACAGTTCACCACAACACCCTCCTAAACCGTCTGGCCTCATTGGGTATAGCAGGGACCCCCTTAAAATGGTTCAAATCATATATATCCAATAGGATGCAACAAGTGCAGTTCAACAATGATAAAGCTGATGCCTTCCCTCAAACACAAGGGATCCCTCAAGGGTCCGCCTTATCATCTCTATTGTTCAATTTGTATATAAAACCGGTCTGCGAGATCTTTCAGAAATGTAACATCAAATATCACGTATATGCAGATGATGTGATGCTGTACACGCAGCTTGACATAACGCAGCCAAACTTTAGTCCGCTAGAAGAATGTCTTGACATGCTCCAGTCATGGCTTCAACAAAATAACATGTCAATAAATCACAAGAAAACAGAGGTCATGTTTATCTCCAGGAAACCCAATTTTATCCCGCCCACCACAGTCACCCTTAACAAAAACATATATCATACGAAACCTGTAATAAAGTATCTAGGTGTCCTACTGGACTGCAACCTTAGAATGGACAAACACCTCCGAACAGTTAACCGAGCCATCTTCTACAAACTGAAAATTTTACAACCACTTCGCAATATCCTCGAGAAATCTGACTTCAGGTCTGTTGCTCAAGCACTAATCATTCCCCACCTGGACTACAGCAATGCCATTCTACAAGGGCTTCCGAAGAACACCCTAAGCATCCTGCAAATGGCCCAAAACGTTGCTGCTAGAGTCATCATGGAAAAGAAAGTCACAGACCACATAACCCCAGTACTAATGGAACTGCACTGGCTCCCAGTAGCCGCCCGTATCATCTACAAACTGCTCATCACAACATTTAAACTCATCCATAACATCGCACCATCCTACCTCAATAACCTAATCACTATTCAACCATGCAACAGGAGCAGGAGAACCATGAATCTCAACACCCTATGTTTACCGACTAGCGTAAGATCTGTCAAGGCCGAAACAAGCAATAGGGCGTTCACATACACAGCACCAATCCATTGGAACCAACTCCCACATGAGTTGAGACTCATAAACAACCTGAGTGAATTTAGACGAAAGCTTAAAACACACTTGTTTCAAACCCACTACAACTTGAGCTAACTGCTAATCATGTATAGATTGTACTTTTTGGCAAGTAATTCTGTATAAATTGTATATATGGGGCCCCCCCCCACGCTATTGTAATCAAATGTATACCCAGATCTGTGTGCTCAAATCAAATGTATGTTGCACCCAACTGATTCTCCCGTGTTATGTAAATCATTGACTAATCAAAAATGTAAATCTGAAAGTTCTCAATGTGCTGTACAAAGCATTACGATTCTGTAGAGTAAACCGCTGCTGATCGTAGGAAGCAGCGGTATACAAATGTTTACTAAATAAATAAATAAATTTACTAAATAAATAAAAAGGAGGCCTTTGCCTCGGCGTATCTCTTGCATAAATGGCTGGTTCTGGAGGGTTTGTGCACCCATTCTACCTGAGTGCAAGCATCCTCATAGGTGGAGCTGTGCTCTGTAGCCCCTGCTGACATTTTTCGGGTACCCATACCCAAAAAAACTTCATTCTACCCTACTAAACTACAAAACCTCAACACAAAACTTTATCAGGGAGAAAAGGATCTCAGTACCCCTGAGCCAGTACGTCCTGGCTAATTAGTCTTGGCCAAGGATCAGCTCCATTACATCAGGGATCCTGAAAAACTCCCTTCATGCTCATCCAGCATTAATACCAGCATACATAACATTTATTTATTTATTTTATTTAGACAGATTTGTATACCACCTTATCCTCCAATCAAAGTGGTCACATCACAATTGGAGGGTTACATTTAACATGAGGGTACTTAACAACATTATACAATGACTCGTATGTCTAGTTGGGATGAGTGGGTATCTAGTTGGCAGAGGTATATTTCCCTCATATAAACAATATGATATAACACCTCAGCATCAGAAGCACTCAGCTTATTACAACATATGAAGCATAGCCCCACAACATGTAAAGCATAGCCATCTAAATTATGCTCTAGAAGGCACAGCTCTGCATGGCAAGTGCTAATACAAAGGCTGAAGCATATGCTGAATGAGCATGAAGGGAATTTTTCAGGATCCCTGATGTTATGAAGCCGATCCTTGGCTGAGATTGATTAGCCAGGATCTATTGGTCCAATGTTATCGAGATCCTTTCACTGTGATAAATAATGTTTCTTGTTAAGGTTTTGTAATTTATTAGGGTAGAATGAAGTTTTTTGGGTGTAGTTATTATCTTCATTTTGATATTATTCGACTTATAAGGGGTGGACATTTGTCAGATCGCAATGTGGGCAACCTTGTCCACTTTCGTCAAGCACTACAGCTTGGATGTCCACACGCGGGCAGACACAGACTTTGGCTCTAAGGTTTTATGAGCTGCTGTGTTTTTCTCACGCCCAGTGGAGTCATAACTTTGCTATGTCCCACTTGTCTGGACTGATCTAGCAGGACGATATGGAAGGTGAAATTTTACTTACCAGATAATGTCCTTTTCTTGAGTCCTGCTGGATGAGTCCAGGGCCTGCCCCTAGAACTGTATTTGCTGTGTTCTGCTGCGGTACCCTTGGGTCCACTGTGATTTCTATACTTGGCTCTGCAGGTTTATCGTCTAGTGACAGCCTTCTGTTTCTGCTTTCCTGTACATAGTTTCTATTGTTGATTACTCAGTGTTGCTTACATTGAGGTTGTGTTAGGTTTGACATGTTCTTCCATATTCTTTGGGATGGATACTGAAGAGATCTCTGGTGGCTGATGTGGATAGAAACATGTGAGTGATGTCATTGATATCTGGGCTTTTCATTGGTTCTTTGTCTCCACCAGTCTGCTGGTAGGGGAACACAACCCGCGTGTTGGACTGGTCTAGCAGGACTCAAGGATAGGCCATTATCTGGTAAATAAAATGTCACCTTGCATTTCCTGCAATGTGGCACTTGTTGCCTGTTTCCATACCTCCCAGAACAATTGTAGAAGATCCTTGTCCTCTAACCCCTCCACTCCATCCCCATCCCATGCCATGGCAATGTCCTGAAGATAGCCTGTGTCCATCAAGCTTTTCTCAATTTCGTATCAATGAGAAAACTTATTTGTCTGCAGGAGAACCCTCTGAAAGGTCTTGTCAAAATGTGTATAATGGCAGCCCCTAGAATCACGTGCCCTCAGTGCCTTGCTTGTAAATATTGTAGAAAGTGTATGTTACCCAGCCCCCATTTCTTTTCAACCTGATCAAAAGAGGGAAACCTGGATTCCTGTAGCAGTAACAGTTGTCCTGTCTCCTTACCCCCTTTCTCCTTCTATTCCCAAAATGCCGTGCTCCCCACTCCTGCCGGAAACTCAGGATTCCCCACATAACTTCAAAAAAAGGTGATGTACCCTGTGCCCCCATCCCCTACCTTGCCACCATCTCCAGGATTTCTTAAAGGGGACCAACAGCCATTGCCTTCCTCCAAGCCGACTCTGCTGGCTTGGTTGATGTGCAATAAGTTCATAAAAGCCCACGGGATCCAGCGATTTTCCAAAAACCACCTTGGAATATATCTGTATTCAGCCCTGTGCACCTCTTGCATCCACCTAGTTACACGCAGCCACACTGTACAGTCTTAAATCTAACAGCTTTACTCCTCTGATCTCCATCCAAAATTAACTTGGAGTAGGCAATACGTGCGTTCTGCCCTTTCCCTATGAAGCACCTAATGATTAGTCTTATAAAGCGCCGCCTCCTTCTAGCAAATCCAAATTGGAACAGTCTGTAGAGTGTACAGAAGATTGGGAAAATAACCATTTTTACTAGAGCAACCCTGCCCAAGAATGATATCAGAAGGCCCTTCCACCCTTCGCAGAGCTTATGGATATATTTAAGATGATCAACCACATTTTTCCAATAAAGGACAGCATAATTCGTGCTTAAGTGTGTCCCCAAGTACCTCAGACTGATCTGAACACATTTCAACGGGGAAACCCCATGCAGCCCCTGCCACATTCCCCCTCCCAGTGCCAGGCCTTCCGATTTAGAGTAAATTTTAATCCCGAAAAAGTCCAAAATTTATCAACCAGCCTCATCACCTCTGGGAGGTCTCTGCGTTGCGCTTTCCTCAGAAACAGAAATATAACATCTCCAGGAACAAGCAGGAATGTAGTCATCACAAATGGGTATCGTCGGTACCGACGGAGCTGGCATGGGAACGCTCTCCAGCATCCAATTAGAAAGCTTTTGGGAGCATCCCACAGCGCCTGCGTGCTGCCTTCCCACCTTTCCCAACTGCCTCTCTCCAGTTCTTCGTTTTCCGCGGAGCCAGCAGGTCGTGTTCCTGTCACCGCAGAAAATTTGTCCTTATTCTCCTTCTTTTTTGTGGTCGCGTCTGCCTTCCTCGACGCTTTACCGGTACCGCCGTTTTTTCTTTCTTTTCTTTCTGTTCTTAAAAAAAAATAAAAAATTTCTTAGTACTTTTTCCCTTTTTTTTCCAGGTGCACGCGCCATTTTGGGCCTTAGGCCCAGGATTTTTTCCACAATGGAAAAACCCTCTTCGGGTTTTAAAAAGTGCACCAAGTGTGGCGGTACCATCTCCGTCACTGACACACATGAGTGGTGTCTGAAATGTTTAGGTCCTGACCATTCCATTTCGGAATGTATGGCCTGTGCCATGATGTCCAAGAGGCGTCGACAAAACCGAGCTGCCAAGCTCAGTACCCTGTTTCCCTCTGAAGCAGCTTCGGTGGCATCGACGTCTTCCAGGGCTTCGTCTTCCTCCCGTGGATCTCAGGTAACCATCCCATGTAAGAGTCAAGGAAGCAGAACTGCAAACCAAAGATAGAATAAAATACCTTGGGGTCACCCTAGACCAACATCTGGACATGAAAACCCACATAAGCAACATAGTCAAAGTTGTTTATTTCAAAATCCGTTCACTCAGGCATCTGCGATCCCTACTGGACCCAGATGATTTCCGGACCATATACCAAGCATTAATCCTGCCTCATTTTGACTTTGCTAATTCCATTTTACAAGGTCTCCCTCAATCTACTCTGAACCCGTTACAACTGGCCATGAATGCTGCAGCAAGGGTCCTCCACGGAGCCTCCAGAAGTGACCATGTGACTCCTATTCTAAAACAGCTTCATTGGCTACCAATACACGGTAGGATCATCTTCAAAACTCTCATTCAAGGCCATCAATCGCCTCTCCTCTACTGCACTTACTCAGCTTATCCACACAGTGCCCCCCAACAGATCCAGAAGGTCAACAGCCCTAAATCTCCTAATAATCCCGAAGACCTTGACTAAATGCAATAATACAACGGCAAATAGGGCCTTCAGTCTTTATGTCCCTAAATGCTGGAATGCACTACCACCAGACATTCGAGCTATTGTAGACTTAACTCAATTCAGGAAGGCAATCAAATTTCACATCTTCCTCCAATTCTACCCAGCCAGCAATGAATCTAAGTAACCCCACCTAAGAAAACACTCATTCCTAGTGTTTTTATAGTCCCAACCTCCTTCCTACAGATCAGTGTTCTTATAGTCACAACCCCCTTCCTACAGATCAGGCACATACCATCTTAAAGTAATCATTGTATTTCATATAGCTCTTTGTAATTATTATTTCATGTATATAGTTTAACCCGGTTATTGTAATTATTATCTCATGTATATAGTTCATCCCTGTTAGCCAAGTTTGTACTCCTGTTCCATGTAAAGCCAAACAGATTTTTGTTTTGGTTGTATTGTTATATTGTAAACCGCGCTGATACCGAATAGTGCGGTATATAAGCAACTGTAATAAATAAAAATAAATAAACTAAACTAAACACAAGTCTAGCTGGTCCTCAAAGGGTAGATCTCCTTCTAAGCATAGAGATGCCTCTGGCGTTGCCCTTGAGGATTCTGCACCGGCAAAATTGCCCCAGCAGGAGGCTTCGCCTTCCAAAGCATTATCGGGGCTCCAGGACGTTCTCGAGGCCTCAACCTCAGCAGAACTACTGGTGCCATGCTCTGGGGTACCGGCGATCTTCTCTGGTACAGACATCCAGGCATCGGCAGCGTCGATAGACCAGAGAGTCCTGACTATTGAACACAGACTGGCGGCTCTCCTTGCGGCATCGACGCCCTCGGAACCGCGTCAGACAGTTCAACCGGTTCTGGCACCGGTATCGGTACCGGTACCGATAGCATCGACATCGGTGTCTGCATTCCCGGCACCCAGTCATCCGATGCCTTCTGGTACCAATACTCTGGTATCGATTACTCCCGGTACCGACTTCGAGACAGACGGTACTTCGAGTCCTCAGAAGAATCTGAGGATTCTGACGGTTCTGTCGATGCAGGAATGCTTCTCCCAGAGGAGCCTTCCTCCCCTAAGCGCAGGATGTCTCCTCCAGAGGATATTTCCTTTCAGGATTTTATCAGGGAGGTGGCTCGGGGTCTGTCCATTACTGTGGCCCCTGAAACAGAGCCCAGAGCAAAGGAGTTGGAAATTTTACAATATCCCAAAACTCCTAAGGAGGCAGCTACCTTACCCATCCATGAGATCTTGCATGATCTCATGTTAAGAATGTGGGAGACACCTCTTACCACCTCTCCTCATTCTCGTAGACTGGATACTCTGTATCAAGTCCCTCCTTGTCCTGGTTTCCAAATAACTCAGCTTCCTCACCACTCTATTGTAGTGGAATCAGCTATGAGAAGGATCAAGAGTGCAAAGAGGCATGCCTCTAATCCTCCAGGACGTGAGTGCAGAACTTTGGATGCTTTTGGATGTCGTGTCTTCCAAGCTTCCATGCTTTCTGCCAGGATCAGTTCCTATAGTCTATACATGGGAATGTTCCTGAAGGAAGTCACAGGTGATTTTAGAGGCTTTGAGTCCTCTTCTTCCTGAGGATAGAAGGCAGGATTTTCTCACATTGGTCAAACATGCCCAAGATGTTTTCTAAATTTGTCAACCGTGCAGCTTTTGACTGTTTTGAGTGTATAAGCAGAACCTCTGCCATTGCCATAGGTGCACGTAGAATTGCTTGGCTCCAGGCATCTGATCTGGAGCTCTGGGTACAAGACAAACTGGGAAATATCCCTTGTACTGGTGAGAACCTGTTTGGTAAAGATTGGCAGGAAAAGGCCAATGAGTTGGATGCTGACAACTCCACCTTGGATAGATTATCCAAGTCCACAGCTGATCCTGCTAGAAAGAAATCTTTCAAGAAACCAGTCTTTTCTAAAAAGAAATGATATTATCCTGCTTATTCTCAGCAGGGGACGTTCTGCAGGTCAGCTTGTCAGGAAAGGTCAGCAACCACCCAAACAAAGAAAAGCAAAGACGGCTAAGCCTCAGCCGTCCCAGCAGTCTCAGCCTCCACAAGGCCTTTGACTTTCAACTAGAGAACTTAGCCTTCCTGGCTCTCATTGGACCAGAGGCTTCCACCATTCCAGGAAGGCTGTGTCACTTTGCCCACAGATGGGGACAGATAACAGCAGGGCATTGGACACTCTCCATCATAAAAGAGGGGTATGCAATGCAAAATGCAATGTGTGCCTTCGAGTCAGTCCCGACTCCTGGCAACCCAGAGGCTCCTGGGTTTTCTTGGCAGTGTCACCGGAAGTAGATTGCCAGGCCTTTCTTCCGAGGCAATGGAGGGTTAAGTGACTTGCCCAAGGCCACAAGGAGTGCTAGTGGGAATTGAACCCTGGTTGCTTGGTTACCAAGCCAGTGTTCTAACCACTAGGCTAAGCTTCATTTTTCGAGCATGCCCCCTCCCACAATGATAAGGCAGTTCAATTCTCCGACCTCTCTCATCAATCTGTTAGGTCAGGAGGTCACTATGCTTCTTGCCCGAAGTACCCATCCATCAGCAGGGTACAGGGTTTTACTCCCCCTATTTCCTTATCCCAAAGAAAACAGGGGGATACAGACCTATCTTGGACCTCAGAGAATTGAACAAATTCCTAGTCAAAGAGAAATTCAAGATGATTTCTCTCGGAAATCTGCTGCCATACCTTCAGAGTCAGGATTGGCTTTGTTCTCTAGATCTCAAGGATGCGTACACCAATGTTCTCATCCATCTAACTCACAGAAGGTTCCTTCGGTTCTTTTTTCAAGGAAAGCACTACCAATAGAGGGTGCTTCCTTTCGGCCTGGCCTCAGAACCAAGGGTGTTCAAGAAATGCATGGCTGTGGTAGCAGCATTTCTCTGCACTCTAGGGATATTCGGCTTCCCCTACTTAGACGACTGGCTCATTCAAACCCCAACAGAGTCAGAGGCCAGGACTTCTCTATCCTGCACAATGCGTATCCTTCAGTATTTGGGTCTGGTAATAAACATCCTAAAATCCAGTCCAACTCCCACTCAGTCTTTAGAGTTCATAGGAACTTTGCTGGATACCAGAAAGGCAAGGGCCTATCTCCCCCAGGCCGTTTCCTTTGCATGGTGCAGTTAGCTTCTCAAGCAGTGCTAAAGTCTCATCTCACTGCCCGAGAAATGCTACAACTACTAGGCCACATGGCATCTACTGTGTATATGTTTCCTTATGCTCGCCTCCATATGAGGGCAGCCCAGTGGACTTTATCCACTCAATGGACCCAGGCATCAGGATGCCTGTCAGACAAAATAGCAAACACAAGTTGCCTTATTTTGTCCCTCCAGTGGTGGAAGTCCCCTCAAAACCTGTTGCTGCGGTCCCCTTTTCAACAACCCTTACCCCAAGCAACTCTCACAACAGATGCTTCTCCGATGGGTTGGGGAACTCATCTGCAAGACCTCTCCACCCAAGGCACCTGGTCTCCACAGGAGACTCATCTACACATCAATCTCTTGGAGCTCAGAGCAATCTTCCTTGCTCTTCGAGTGTTCTACACCCTGCTCAGCTACAAGACAGTCCTCATTCATATGGACAATCAAGTAGCCATGTTCTACGTGAACAAGCGGGGGGAACAGGCTCTCTGTCGCTTTACAACGAAGCTTTGCGACTCTGGACCCTCGCCACAGAGCATCAGATTCATCTCCTGGCAGTGTATCTTCCAGGTATATAAAACTCTTGGGCAGACAGACTCAGTCGAGTTCTGCTTCCACACGAGTGGTCTCTGCATGCAGACCAGTTAGCCAAGATTTTTCAAATTTGGGGAACCCCAGACATAGACCTCTTTGCAAGTCCGTGGAATGCCAAACTTCCCCGGTTCTGTTCCAGAATTCCAGTTCAGGGGACTCAGGCCAGGGATGCTTTCCTCCTTTACTGTGGTCAAGACTTCCTGTATGCCTGTCCACCCATTCCCCTAATTCCCAAAACCCTGTCCAAGCTTCAGAGAGACAGAGACCGTATGATCCTCATAGCTCCACATTGGCCACGGCAAGTGTGGTACCCTCTGCTTCTACATCTCTCTCAAGCTCCCTCCCTGGAGTTAGGGTCTGCTCCAGATCTCCTGTCTCAGGAGGACGTGATGTTATAGCATCCCAGTCCCCAGTCTCTGCATCTGAGGGCTTGGTTGCTGAAGGCCTAGATCTCCATGATCTTAACCTCCCTCAGCAAATAAAGGATATCCTTTATGCTTCCAGGAAGCCTTCCACAAGACGCTCTTATGCTTTCAAGTGGAAAAGATTTACCATATGGTGTTCGCAGAAGGGTCTTAACCCCATTGCCATACCTCTGGAATCTTTACTGGAGTACCTCCTTCATTTATCCAATGCAGGACTTAAGACTAATTCAGTGAGGGTCATAAGAACATAAGAACATAAGATATGCCATACTGGGTCAGACCAAGGTCCATCAAGCCCAGTATTCTGTTTCCAACAGTGGCCAATCTAGGTCATACGTACCTAGCAGTTTCCCCAAGGGACACAGGTTCCACAATGCTTGTATTGGTTCAAGCATTGATATCCTGGGTCCCTTCTTAATAATGGTTTATGGACCTTTCCTCCAGGAACTTGTCCAAACCTGTTTTAAACCCAGCTACACTAACAGCCTTTACTACATCCTCCGGTAACAAATTCCAGAGTTTGATTACACGTTGAGTGAAAAAATATTTTCTTTTATTAGTCTTAAATAGTTTACCCTGTAGCTTCATTGCATGTCCCCTAGTCTTTCTATATTCTGATAAGGTAAACAATCGATC
This sequence comes from Ichthyophis bannanicus, assembly GCA_033557465.1. Classification (NCBI taxonomy): domain Eukaryota; kingdom Metazoa; phylum Chordata; class Amphibia; order Gymnophiona; family Ichthyophiidae; genus Ichthyophis; species Ichthyophis bannanicus. The sequence continues at coordinate 112,755,676 of CM066038.1, read as the reverse complement.
TACGTTTACCGGTTCCACTCCGTTCATTAATTTATAGACTTCTATCATATCTCCCCTCAGCCGTCTCTTTTCCAGGTTAAAGAGCCCCAACCTTTTTAGCCTTTCTTCATAGGAGTAGCCTTCCATCCCCTTTACCATTTTGGTGGCTCTTCTCTGAACCTTTTCTAAAATTGCTATATCCTTTTTAAGATATGGCGACCAGAATTGCACACAATATTCAAGGTGCGGTCTCACCATGGAACGATATAGAGGCATTATAATATCTTTTGTTTTATTTTCCATTCCTTTCCTTATCATACCTAGCATTCTATTTGCTCTCTTGGCCGCCGCTGCACACTGGGCCGAGGGTTTTAACATGGTATCCACAAGGACGCCTAAATCTTTTTCTTGGGTGGTGGTTCCTAATGTGGAACCTTGCATCGTGTAACCATAGTTTGGGTTGTTCTTCCCTAGGTGCATAACCTTGCACTTCTCCACATTAAATTTCATCTGCCATTTTGATGCCCAGTCTTCCAATTTATCAAGATCCTCTTGCAATTTTCCACAATCCTCCTGGGTTTTAACAACTTTAAATAGTTTTGTGTCATCAGCAAATTTGATAACCTCACTCGTTATTCCACTTTCCAGGTCATTTATGAATATGTCAAAAAGCAGCGGACCCAGCACAGATCCCTGGGGTACACCACTATTCACCTTTCTCCATTGGGAAAATTGGCCATTTAGCCCTACCCTCTGCTTTCTATCTTTTAACCAGTTCCTGATCCACAGTAGTACTCTGCCTCCTATCCCATGACTCTTTAGTTTTGCCAAAAGTCTCTCATGAGGGACCTTGTCAAAGGCTTTCTGAAAGTCCAGATACACAATATCAACCGACTCACCTTTGTCCACCTGTTTATTCACTCCTTCAAAAAAACATAACAGATTAGTAAGACAAGATCTTCCTTGTCTAAAGCCATGTTGGCTGTCTCCCATTAGGTCATGACTATCTATATGCTGAGTAATTTTATTCTTTATGATGGTTTCTACCATTTTTCCCAGTACTGATGTCAGGCTCACCGGTCTGTAGTTTCCCGGATCACCCCTCGAACCCTTTTTAAAAATTGGTGTTACATTGGCGATCCTCCAATCCTGAGGTATTAGAGATGATTTTAATGATAGTTCACAGATTACTGATAGCAGGTCTGCAATCTCAAATTTCAGTTCTTTCAACACCCTTGGATGTATACCATCCGGCCCAGGTGATTTGCTACTCTTCAGTTTATCTAATAGTTGTAGGACATCTTCCCGATGTATCGATATTTCCTTCAATTCTTCCACACCTTTAAATACCACTTCAGTCGTGGGTAACATCCCTACATATTCCTCAGTAAAGACCGAAGCAAAGAATTCATTCAGTCTCTCCGCTATCGCCTTGTCGCCTCTTAGTGCTCCTTTAACCCCTTTATCATCTAATGGACCAACTGACTCTCTCACGGGTTTTTTGCTACGAATGTACTTGAAAAGGTCTTTATTTCGCGTTTTTGCTTCCGCAGCAAGCTTCTTCTCAAATTCTCTCTTTGCCTGCCTTATCAATGCCTTGCATTTGACTTGCCAGTGCTTGTGCTGTTTCCAGGTTTCATCATTTGGCTCTTTTTTCCATTTCTTGAAAGATGCTTTTTTGGCAACAACAGCCTCTCTGACCTCAGCTTTAAACCATGCTGGCAATTTTTTGGACTTCCTTCCACTTTTCTTAAAGCGTGGAATACAGCTGGTCTGGGCTTCCAAGATAGTATTTTTCAACAACACCCAAGCTTGATGTACGTCTTTAACCTTTGCAACTGCTCCTTTTAGTTTTTTCTTAACTGTTTTCCTCATTCTATCATAGTCTCCCTTTCGAAAGTTAAAGGGTAGTACTGTGGATTTCCTTACTATCCCTCCTCCACTAATTAAATCAAAGGCGATCATGCTATGATCACTATTGCCAAGTGGCCCCAACACCCTTATCTCTTGCACTACATCTGGTGTTCCACTAAGGACTAGGTCTAATATTGCTTCCCCTCTGGTCGGTTCATGAACCAGCTGCTCCAAGAAGCAGTCATTTATTTCATCTAGGAACTTTATCTCCCTAGCATGTCCTGTTGTGACACTGACCCAGTTGATGCCGGGGTAATTGAAATCACCCATTATTATTACTGCACTGTAACTTTTGCTAGCTTCCTTGATTTCTTTGAGCATTTCATCATCCATTTGTTCATTCTGGCCAGGCGGACGATAGTACACCCCCACTGCCATCGCCTTCCCCTTTTTACATGGAATTTCAATCCATAGAGATTCTACAGCAAATTTTGTTTCTTGCAAAACTTTAATCCTTTCTGACTCAATGCCCTCTCTAACATAGAGCGCAACCCCTCCACCAATTTGATCAGCTCTATCATTTCGATATAGTTTGTACCCAGGTATCACAGTGTCCCACTGGTTGTCCTCCTTCCACCATGTCTCTGATATTCCAATCATATCTAACCTCTCGTTTAGTGCTATATATTCTAACTCTCCCATCTTGTTTTGTAGACTTCTAGCATTTGCATACAAGCATTTTAGAGACTGTATTTTATTCATATTAATTTGGCTATTGGTAGACATGGGTAATTTGGGATCTTTAAGTTCTGTCTGCTCCATACTCGAGGGCATTTGGGCTACTTTACTCTTTTTTGGAACCTCTCTGCTTTTTGTAGTATCCTTCAAGGATACATTCTTCCGAACCATGCGCTCTTGGGCGACTGTCGGCTTTCCCCTATTATCTAGTTTAAAAGCTGCTCTATCTCCTTTTTAAAGGTTAATGCCAGCAGCCTGGTTCCATCCCGGTTAAGGTGAAGCCCATCCCTTCGGAAGAGCCCCTCCTTTCCCCAGAATGTTCCCCAGTTCCTAACAAATCCGAACCCCTCATCTCTGCACCATTGTCTCATCCACGCATTGAGACTCCGGAGCTCTGCCTGCCTATTGGGTCCTGCGCGTGGAACGGGAAGCATTTCGGAGAACGCTACCCTGGAAGTTCTGGATTTCAACTTCCTACCTAAAAGCCTAAATTTAGCTTCCAGAACCTCCCTACCACATTTTCCTATGTCATTGGTACCAACATGTACCAAGACAGCAGACTCCTCCCCAGCACTATCTAAGACCTTATCTAGGTGGCGTGTGAGGTCCGCTACCTTCGCACCAGGCAGGCATGTTACCAGGCGATCCTCACGTCCACCAGCCACCCAGCTATCTACATGCCTAATGATCGAATCACCAACTATAACTGCTGTCCTAACCCTTCCCGCATGGGCACTTGGCCCTGGAGAAACCTCCTCGGCGCGAGAGGGGTTTACATCACCTGGAGGACAGGTCCTAGTTACAGGATCACTTCCTGCCACACCAGGGTGATGCTCTCCTGTCACGTGACCTCTCTCCTCCATGGCAACAGGGATGCTGCCAGACTGGAGGTGGGACTTCAGGACTATATCCCTGTAGGTCTCGTCTATGTACCTCTCTGTCTGTCTTATGTTTTCCAAGTCTGCTACTCTAGCCTCTAGAGAACGGACTCGTTCCCTGAGAGCAGAGAGCTCCTTGCACCTAGTGCACACGTAAGACCTCTCACCAGCTGGGAGAAAATCATACATGTGACACTCAATGCAAAAGACTGGAAAGCCCACATCCCGCTGCTGGACTGCTGTCTGCATCTTAGTTTTAAGTTTGTGTTTAGATCTTTAAGTTCTATATGTACTAAAGGGTGCAATGGATATTTATACCACTAAAACTGTACCTAAGAAGTTTAATATACCTTGTTCACCTGAAGCTTAATTAATCTCAGGTCCTTGGTGTATGACTGATTTGGGTAATGAGCTTCACCTGAGAGCACCTCCTGTCTTTTAAGTTGTGCAAGTACCTATAAAGCTGTGATTTTCCCAGGGGAGGGTGGGTGTGGGGAGGGAGGGTGGGATATAACACTTATTAAAAAAGGGCTGCTACACAGTACCTTGTCCTGTGCTGCTGAGGAAAACTATATTCTGATTTGATTTAAATTATAGCTCTTTGCTGCTACTAGGCTCTAACCTATTATGAAATTTAAACTACAAGCTCTCTGCTGGATTCTAAATTTAACCAGAAAGCTCTCCTCTGTGTTTTAATTTGAAACTAAAAGTACTTTGCTGATGCTAGGCCCTGAGTGACTATGAAATTTAAACTACAGCTGTCTACTGGGTATGAAAGGTAACCAGAAAGTTCTCTTCTGTGTTTTTAAATTGAATCTTAAACTGTTGCTACTAGGCCCTGACTGATTTAACAAAACAAATAGTGGGTTCACAGATTAATTAGCTTTAAAAGAAAAAAAATTCCTTTCAGAAAAATTCCCAGAAGTATATACTCACAATTTCAGATTTCTCTCCAGAAGTAACAGCCCCCCTTTCCAGTCCTTCAAGACAGGGTCACAGAGCTCTGGTTGAGCTATTTATGCTTGTGCTGATGATGTAAGCAGTGACCATTTGAGTGCTATTGCAACTTCCTTCAAGCCCATAAATGGACAACTTATTTCCTCCCATCCTCTTATAGCAAGATTTATGAGAGGCCTTCTGCTAACTAAGCCTCCCATTAAGCCACCTCCTGTAGCATGGGACTTAAATTTGGTTCTTGGTCAGCTCATGAAGCCTCCTTTCGAACCCTTAGCTACTACCTCCTTGAAACTCCTTTCTTGGAAGGTTATCTTTCTCATTGCAATCACATCAGCACGTCGCATCAGTGAGTTGCAAGCACTAGTAGCTGATCCACCTTATACAAGGTTCCATCATGACAAGGTAGTCCTTAAGATTCATCCTCGCTTTATGCCAAAGGTGGTCTCGCCCTTTCATCTTAACCAAGCGGTCTACCTACCTGTGTTCTTTCCAAGGCCTCATGCATCAAATGCAGAAAGGAATCTTCATACTTTGGACTTTAAAAGAGCTTTAGCCTTTTACTTACAAAGAACACAGCAACATAGAAAGTCCTCTCAACTCTTTGTTGCTTTTGATCCTTCTCATTTGGGTCTCCAAGAGAACACTGTCCAGCTGGATTGCTCAGTGTATTTCCTTTGCCTATCAGAGTAAGAATCTTCCTCTGGAGGGCCATGTCACAGCTCACAATGTGAGAGCCATGGCAGCTTCAATGGCTCATCTGCACTCTGTGTCTATCAACGACATCTGTCGAGCAGCCACCTGAGCCTCGGTTCATACCTTCACAGCCCATTACTGCTTGGACAAGGACTCCCGCCGGGATGCCTTGTTTGGTCAGGCTGTTCTCCAACACCTGTTCCATACCTAATCAACTCCTACCCGCCATCCCTGGTTGGATGCCAGAAATCCATGGGGGGAAGTGGAGCCCTTCTCAGGGACGCACAACTTCAGGGGTCTCTCCCCGGCATCTAAAGCTAGGGAGTCCCCATATGTGATGACTACATTCCTGCTTGTTCCTGGAGATAGCATAGTTACCTGTAGGAGGTGATCTCCGGGAACAGCAGGAATTTAGTCCTCACAACCCACCCACCTCCCCTAGGAATTGTATCTCTCTATCTATTTCCCTTTCCCTCTCTCTCTCTTTGTTTCAGCTTTAAAACTCAACTGGAAAGGAGGGAAGGCAGCACGCAGGCGCTGTGGGATACTCCCAAAAGCTTTCTAATTGGATGCTGGGGAGCATTCCCACGCAGGCTCCATGGGTACCGACGATACCCATATGTGAGGACTAAATTCCTGCTGTTCCCGGAGATCACCTGTTACAGGTGAGTAACTATGCTATATCTGCGAATAAGTTAATTTTCAACAGGTTGGCCCCCCACTTGAATGCCGCTGATGATCTGGGCCTCACTAATTTTGATTGCTAACAGCTCCAGATTGAAAACAAACATAATGGGCAACAAAGGGTATTCCTGCCATGTTCCTCTACAAAGGACAAAAGCCTTCATTCTCCTTCCATTCAGTATAATTTGGGCTCTAAGCTGTGCCTAAAGAAAATGGACTCAACCCAGGATGTCCCTCTGAAGCCAATACTGCTCCAGAACCCATTCCATATATTCCCAAAAAACCCTGTCAAACGCCTTTTCAGCATCTAGATTGACCAGGGCAGTCCCATTTTGACCACCACCACTCTGTAATGCTGCTAAAGCCTGCACCAAATTGCTTGCAACGCATCACCCCTACACAAAACCCATCTAATCGGCATGAACTAGGGACAGCAATACCTCTGCCAGCCAGCCCCCCCTACCTACGCAGTGGTCAATATCTTGATATCCTGGTTAAGCAACGAGATGCAGTCATTAAGACCCCACCTCAATTGGGTCCTTCCCTGGCTTGGGAAGAATTACATGTGCTAAATTTGGAATCCACTCCCCCTTCCCTCCCTGGACTACCCTTTGCACCAGGCGCCCCAACACTGTTGTCACCGGATCTTCCAACAGTTTATAAAAATCAGCAAGTAGGCCATCAGACCCTTCTGTCTTAGCCAACTTCAACCTTTTAAGAGCATCCTGTATTTCTTCCAATGTAATAGGCCTATTTATCTGATTTCCCTGGTCCACCTGTGGACAGAAGTTTTAAATTTCTGCAAAACGTCATTAGGCACTCTTTGTTGCTGGATTCCGCTGCATCTAGGGATTGGTAGAATTCTACAAATGCATGGGAAATCTGGTGTGCATCCTTGCAAACCCTCCCACCCCCATTTCAAATAACAGTAACTGTTTTGTGCCAGCAATCTCACTAATAACCGCTCGGTCTTATTCCCCCATTTGTGTAGTCTTATTTATGTAGCGCTATATTACTTTCTACCCTACACTGTAAGATCTTACCACCTTCTTAGTCTCAAAATACCATTGCTGATTTTCCTTGGGGGAAATATAATTCCTCTGAGATTGCAATTCAGTTGCAGTGGGCACCGCATCTTTCTCTATTTGTTTTTTCTTGTGAGCCGTGTAAGCTAGAATCTTTTCTCGAAGGACCGCCTTCATAGCTTCCCAGTAGGTCCCCTCTCCTACCTTCCCAATTATTGTTCTCCTCCACATAGTCTTGCCAAGCTTTCCTGAGATAGGTACAGAATGCTGCATCAAGTTATTCTCCAGGAGCAAGCAGGAAGTCAGTCCTCACATATGGTTGACGTTGGCACCGATGGAGCCTGCGCGGAGCATTTCCCCAGCTTTCAAAGAAAGCCTTTGAGAATGTTACCACGCATGCGTGGTCTCCTTCCCGCCCAAGGGTGCCATCTTGCTCAGTCTCCTTTTTTCCGCGGAGCCCAATGGACATGGTCCTCTACTGTCCCAGAAAAGCTTTTTAATTCCTTCCTTTTGTCCGGTTTGCGTACCGGTTCCCTTCCAGCCTCAAGGCGGCACCACCAGTGCCAATCTCGGCTCCTCTTTTTCTTGTGGTTCCTTGAGGTTCCAACTTGACCAACCTTCGCACCATTTTTCGCCTGAGGAGTCCTCGACCCCAGCCTAGCATGCTCCCACCGTGATTCCTGGTGGGTTCAAGAAATGCGACTGCTACAGTCAGACTGTCTCAGTCACTGATACACACAACTGCTGCATCTGCTGCCTGGGCACAGACCATGAGAGTTCCTCCTGTGACCGGTGCCAGGCCATGACCCCTAAGACAAATTGGAGGCAGTCTGAGTTGCAGGGGAAGCTATTCCCCAGGTCTGATTCTGCCCTGGCTTCCCCATTGCCAAGCCCAGAAGCCGGCTCTTCGCGAGAGGTCCAGACATCCTCGGAGTCCCACAGTGGCGGCTCCTCTGGTGCGGCCCCGGATCCTCCCAAAAAGAAGATTCCAAAGGAGGTGCCTCTGTTCAAACCTGGCAAGGTCCCTCGATGGGACTCGGGCGATCTGAGCAGCCCTCTCAAAGTCTCGAGACAAGAGTCCTCGACTGATGGAGACCATGCCAGGATCCGTGAACATATAGTCCTCCTCGAGGATCCACTCCTCGGAATGCTGGCTTCGAACCCAAAGGGCTTCGGTGTTCATGCCGAGTGCTGCACATCCATCGGGCCTCGAGTCCCGCATGGTGGCTGTGGAGCAGAGCCTCTCCTCTATCTTGGCCTTGCAACGAGCATTGATGTCGGGCCCCCCTCCGGCATCTTCAGCCCCAACACTGGGCTTCCTGGCCTCCGGGGAGCCTCCAGGCATCGAACTTGGCACTGAGCGCCACCAGCCTCGGGTAAGTCCTCAGCGTCAATCAATGTCTCGATCACGCTCCTCTGGGTTCCGGTCCCCTTTAGCGAGTTTCCAGGAGTCCAATCCCAGGTCCTTCGGGGCGGGGCCTGGTTCCTTGGAGCTGCCCGTGGGGCTGACTCCTTGACGCCCTCGGGCTCCTACTGGAAGACCGAGGATGAGGCCTCCACTGAAACCTCTCGACACCGGGGTGTCCCTTCCGAGCCGTCTCCCCCGGAGCCACTCTGCGCCTGAGGATGTGGTCTTTCATGACTTTGTTCGTGACATGGCCCAGGATCTCTCAAGCCAGACTGAATCAGAGGAGGATCCGTGTACCGAGGTCCTACAATACGAGTCCCTTCCAAGGAGACTGTCACGGTGCCAGTTCCATCCATCCGTGAGAGATTGCTCCTCTGGATGTGGGAATCCCCGGCCTTGGTGCCGGTGGTCAGTCAGTGCCTGGATGCCATCTATCGCTTCTGGAAGGGCTCTGGATTCCATAAGCCACAACTCCCCCACAACTAGATGGTGGTTGAGTCCTCCATGCAAAAACTGAAGAGTCAAACAACCTATTCTTTGGTTCCCCAGGGCACCATGCTCAGATGCCAAATACAGGCATACGAATTGTACATTGGAATGAACCTTAAGTGCCCGATACAGAAACTCTTGGAGTTCTCGTCAGGCCTCGCCAGGGAACCTCAGCAAAGATTCCAGTCCCTAGCAGCAGGCATCCGGGACTGTTCCAAATTTCCCTCCTGAACCACCTATGACGGGTTCGAGTCTGTGGCCAAAGTTGCAGCTGCGGGCATTGGTGCTTGGCACCAGGCATGGCTATAGACCTCAGACCTGGAGCAGTGGATACAGGAGAAGCTCCTGAATGTCCCCTGCAATGGTGAGAACCTATTTGGGAAACCGATGTCTGATAAGGCTGCGGAGATTGAGGCCAAGGTAGTGAACCGGCAAAGGCTGTCCAAAAAGACCTCGGCTCTCCCATGGAAAAAAATCCTCTGGGAAAAAGCCCCTTTTCCGAGGAAAAAGGGGTATTCCCAGGCTGACCACTACCAGCCTTACTCGGGGCAGCCTCACCAGGCCTCCCAGCCAAAAGGCCAATGACACGGGCCTAGGAAGCCCAAGGCTCCCAAGCCCCAGACACCAGCTCCCACCCAACTGGGGGGGAAGCTTTTGACTCCCTGGGCTGGGCCTCCCCTCATTGGGGAGTCCCATCTCAGCCCACAGGGGGGTTGACCAGCCTCTTTTGCCCACAGATGGGCCAGCATTACCAAAGACCAGTGGGTTCTGCAGGTGGTGCAGAAGGAACATTTCCTCCATCTGAACCAGAACCCTCCATACTTCTTCCTAGGAGAAGCCACCACAGCCTCTCCTCCACCAGGCCTCGCTCGACACAGAACTCGCAGGCTTGCTCAGGGACAGGATGATAGAACCCATACCCCATCACCTCTGGGGAAAGGGGTTCTACTCAAGGTATTTCCTTGTCCCCAAAAGAACAGGGGGCCTAAGGCCCATCCTAGTCCTGAACAACTTGAACAAGTTCCTGGTGAGGGAGAGGTTCAAGATGCTCTTCCTTGGGACACTGCTGCCCTACCTGCGCCAGGGAGACTGGCTCTGCTCCTTGGATCTTAAGGATACTTACACTCACATCCTAATCTACCCCTCCCACAGACATTACCTGAGATTCGTGAAGGGGAGGCAGCACTACCAGTACAGGATGCTGCCATTCGGCCTTGTCTACTCTCCAAGGGTCTTTACAAAATGCCTGGTGGTTGTAGCCACCCATGTGCACCTCCAAGGGGCCCACTTCTTTCCTTGCCTGGATGACTGGCTCATCAGAGCCAGCAAACCTCTCGAGGCCAGGCGGGCCACAAGGCTCACTATCCACATTCTACAGCATTTCAACTACCCCAAGTCCAGCCTCTCCCCAGCCTAAGACCTGGAATTCATAGGGGCCCAGCTGGACACTCTGTGGGTCAGGGCCTTTCTCCCTGTGAAGAGAGCCCACCGTCTGCAGCTGGCAAGGGACGTGCAAGGCTCCAGCTCGGTGCCAGCTTGCCTACTCCTCTGCCTGTTAGACCACATGGCCTCGACAGTTCACGTTACGCCTCTGGCCCGCCTGCATACGCGGGCAGCCTAGTGGTGCCTCCGTTCCCAGTGTACGCAGGCAACGGGCAGACTGAGGAACAGAGTAGAGTGAAGGTCACCCACCAGCCTGGCAGCTTCTCTCACCTGGTTGCAGTCCCTGCATCACCTCAGGGCAGGGATGCCCTTCCAGGCACGGACTCCTCAGAGGGTCCTGACGACAGATGCCTCCCTTGTGGCTGGGTTGCACATTTCAAGGGCCATTGCACCCAGGGCACCTATTCCCCAGAGTAGTCCTGCAAATCAATCTCCTCGAGCTCAAGACCATCTTCCTGGCCCTTCAGGCCTTCCGCCACCTCCTGAGTGACCTTCTGGTCCTCATACAGACGATCAGGTTGCCATTTTCTATGTGAACAAGCAAGGAGGTAAGAGCTCATACTCTGTCAGGAGGCAGTGGCCCTCTACACCTTTTCAGTGCGCAGCCATATCCTTCTGAGTGTGGTGTACTTGCCAGGCCAGGACAACTGCCTGGCAGACAACCTTAGCAGGGTCCTTCGGCCTCACAAGTGGCATCTGGACCCAAAAGTGACACGGAGGCTTTTCTGCCTCTGGAGAAGACCCTGGCTGGAACCTTTTGCCTCCCCAGACAGTGGGCGCGCACATTTTGAAAACAGCTTGATACAGAGCCTCTCTTGGCTCGAAACATGCATGTTGCTGCTTGGATTTTTTGCTGCCCTCTTGTCATATTATCAGATAAGTGATTTGCACTACTTATATTAAGGTTTTTGAAATTATAAATAAAAGGCCTCTGCCGACACCGAGTGGGGAGTTTTTTCTCCTCTCCATCTCTTGTCGGTGGATCCTGACAATAAAACATGTTTGTTATCATTACACTTTTGTTTTTTTTAAATATTTTTGTGGTTTGGATTGCTGATTCCCAGGCTCTTCATATGTTTTGACTTTTTGATATTGATATTGCTTTGTGTCATCACATTTTTGAAGGTTTTGGCTTTGTTACAAGGCATTGATCAGAAGCATTCTCGGTGTATAGGCAGCTCCTTCCCTCCAACCCTTCAGTGTTCAGACTACCGGAGTTATGGTGATGCTGGATGCTAGGGTCTGCAGGGTCTCTTGGTAGGGACTCACCTTCTGCAACTCATGACACCCCTTGGGTCACTGCCGCTGCTGCTGTCGTGGTTCAGGCCCTGGCAGCCTGGAGCTAGGAAGTCCCATATGTGAGGACTGACTTCCTGCTTGTTCCTGGAGAAAGCGTAGTTAGTCATCTGTAACAGGTGGTCTCCAGGAACAAGCAGGAATGTAGTCTTCACATATGGGTACCGTTGACACCGACGGAGCCTGCGTGGGAACGCTCCCCAGCATCCAAAAGGAAGTGGAGGAGTGGCCTAGTGGTTGGGGCAAGGTACTTCAGGCCGGAAGGTCAGAGGTTCAAATCCCACTAGAGGACAGAAACCTTGGGCCGGAAGGACTGGGGTTTCTAGTCCCACAGGTGCTCCTTGTGGTCTTGGGCAAGCCACTTAACCCTCCATAGCCCATGTTCCCTGTAAAATAGTTCTCTAAGTTATAATGCCCTGTTCAATGTAATTTCAGTTTGTTCAATGTAAACCGCACTGATGCAGAATAGCGCGGTATATAAGAGAATGTAAATAAAATAAATAAATAAAGCTTTTGGGAGCATCCCACCATGCATGCATGCGTGCTGCCTTCCCGCCCAACTACCTCTCTCACTTCAGTTCTTCGTTTTCCACGGAGCCAACAGGACGTGTCCCCCGTCACCGCAGAAAATCTCTTATTTTTATATTTTTTGTGGTCGCGTCTGCCTTCCGTCGACGCCTACCACCGGTGCTTTTCTTTCTTTTCTTCTAAAAATAACTCAGGTTTAGTGCTTTTTCTCAGGGGTTTCTTCCCTGCTCTGGTGCTTGGCGCCATTTTGGGCATTAGGCCCTCTTTTCCCTTACCATGGAAAAACCAGCCACTGGTTTTAAAAAATGTTCTAAATGTGGCGGTACAATTTCTATTACCGACACCCATGACCGGTGTCTTAAATGTTTAGGTCCTGACCATTGCCCTACAGAGTGTCTCTCCTGCAGGAAGTTGACTAAAAGAAGTCCTCAGAATCGAGCAAATCAACTCGGTGCCCTATTTGCTTCAGACACGATGTCTGTAGCATCAATGTCTTCCAGGGCTTCTACTTCTTCCCAGGGATCTCAGGTAACTATTTATTTATTTATTTAGACAGTTTTGTATACCGCCTTATCCTTCAATCAAAGCGGTCACAACACAATTGGGGGGTACATTTAACACGCAGGGATATGAGACACATACACTGATAATTACAGGGAACATGGGCAATGGAGTGTTAAGTGACTTGTCCAAGACCACAAGGAGCATCTGTGGGACTAGAAACCCCAGTCCTTCCGGTCCAAGGTTGCTGTCCTCTAGTGGGATTTGAACCCCCGACCTTCCGGCCTGAAGTACCTTGCCCCAACCACTAGGCTACTCCTCCCTCAACTAAACACAAGTCTTCTAAGACTAGCCGGTCCTCGAAGGGTAGATCTCCCTCTAAACATTGAGATGCCACTGGCTTTGCCCTCGAGGACATTTCACCGGCAAAACAGCCCCAGCGGGAGTCTTTGGGCTCCAAAGCCTTATCGGGGCTCCAGGATGTTCCTGAGGCCTTGACCTCGATGGAACTACTGGTGCCATGCTCGGGGGTTGTGGCTGCTTCCACTGGTACCGACACCCCGGCATCGGCAGTAGCGATGGACAAAAGACTCCTCGCTATCGAACGCAGTCTAGCAACTCTTTTAGCTACTTTGGTACCGCTAAAGTCGCTGCAGACATTTCCGCAGGTACCGGTACCGATACTGGTGCCAGTGCCCTTGGTACCTGTTTCAACAGGCATGCTTCCCCCGATGCCGAGCTTGGAATCTCTCTCTAGCATGGGGGATCAGGTACCGACTTGTTTCGGTACCAACATCGAGCGGTACCGACGCCATCTGCTTCGGGAGAACCCGGTGCTTCCTCCTTTTGAGTCTTCCGATTCCAATGACTCGGATGATTCCACCGGTACCAGAGCTGAACTTTTACAAGATTCAACTCCTTCTCCTCAACGCAGAATGTCCCCTTCTGAGGATATGTCTTTTCATGATTTTGTACGTGATATGGCAAAGGGTCTTGCCGTTACAGTAGTACCAGAAAAGGAGCCTAGGGCAGAAGAATTGAGAATTCTTCAATATCCTTTGGCTCCAAAGGAGGCAGCTATGCTTCCTATACACCAGATCTTACATGATCTAATGTTAAGAATGTGGGAAGCTCCTTTAACAGTATCTACCACAAGATCCGCTCACTTAGGCATCTACGTTCCATCCTCGAACCAACTGATTTTCGGACGATTTTCCAGGCATTGGTCATACCTCATTTTGACTATGCCAATGCAATATTACAAGGTCTGCCCCAATCTACGTTAAACCCGCTGCAGCTAGCCATGAATGCGGCAGCAAGAGTCCTCCACGGAGCCTCCAGGAGCGACCACGTGACACCTCTGCTGATACAGCTACATTGGCTACCAATTCGTGCAAGAACTGTCTTCAAGACCTTGATAATCACTTTTAAAGCTGTTCACAATCTCTCACCTGCATCCGTAACTGCCCTCATCCATTCCACATCCCCAAATAGAATAAGAAGAGCCACGGCTATAAACTCCCTAAAAGTCCCAAAGGCACTTACTGCCTGCACCAAATCAACAGCCAACAGGGCCTTCAGTCTCAGTGCACCAAGATTCTGGAATGCATTACCCCATGACATCCGGGCTATTAAGAACCTACCACAGTTTAGGAAAGCCCTCAAAACCCACCTCTTCAACAAGTACCTGATAGACCCTGACTGCACCCCCTAGAACCTCAGGACACCACCGATACCATTCTCAGTCAAATTTACAGTACCACAAGCAACTCACCATGTGGATACTCAAACCTATAAAGTGAACTGTGTTTTCTATGCAACTGCTTTGATTATGACTCCATGAAATAAGTCTGTAAATAGTTTATCCCTGTTAGCCAAGTTTCTGTCCCCTGTTATATGTAAACTCATACATGTTAACTGTAATGAGCATTTGTTCCATGTAAACCGCGCTGATGCTGAATAGTGCGGTATATAAGAGACTGTAAATAAATAAATCTCCACATTCTAGACGTCTTGACACTATGTATCGAGTACCACCTTGTCCAGGGTTTCAGAAGACTCAGTTACCACATCATTCTATGGTGGTAGAGTCCACTGTGAGATGGATTAAGAGTGCTAAAAGACACTCTTCCAATCCACCAGGTCGTGAGTCTAGAACACTGGATTCTTTCAGTCGTCAATGCTTTCAGTCCTCCATGCTATCAGCAAGAATCAGTTCCTATATATTATATATGGGAATGTTTCTTGAAGAGGTTACAAAAGACTTGGAACTTTTGAACACTTTTCTTCAAGAGGATAAATGGACAGATCATTTGACTTTGGTCTAACATGTTCAAAATGTGTCTAAGTTTATGAATCGTGCTACCTTTGACTGTTTTGAATGCTTTGACCCGGTGAAAAGCGGGATATAAATACAGTTAAATAAATAAATAAATAAAAATAAATTAGCAGAACATCTGCTATATCCATAGGAGCACGTCGTATTGCCTGGCTCCAAGCTTCAGACTTGGAGGAATGAGTGCAAGATAAGCTGGGAAATATTCCTTGCACAGGAGAAAATCTCTTTGGCAAGGATTGGCAACTCAAAGCTAATGAAATTGACACTGATAATACAGCTTTAGACAGGATTGTCAAAATCTACCGCTAACCCAGCCAAGAAAAAGTTTTTCAAAAAACCTTTTTTCTCTAAAAAGAAAAAATTCTATCCATCTTCCACCCAGCAAACACATGTTCCCCAGAAGGGGCAGCAACAAACTAGACAAAGAAAGAGACAAGCTCAGAAGGCTCAGCAGACCCAGCCTCCTCAGGGTCTTTGACTGTTGTCTAGAGAACTTAGCCATTCTTCCTGTTCTAAGCCCAGAACCTTTAAATATTCCAGGCCGTATCTGCCATTTTGCCAAAAGATGGCAACAAATCACTTCAGAAAATTGGACTCTATCGTGAGTCTGGGATACAAGCTTCATTTCCTCAGTTTGCCCCCATCCATGGTAATAAAACAGTTCAAATCTCAACCACCGGACCTGTTGTGGCAAGAGGTCACCACTCTTCTGGCTCAAGGGGCTATAGAAGAGGTTCCAATGTCCCAGCAGGGCACAGGATTCTATTCCCCCTATTTTCTCATTCCAAAGAAGTCGGGGGGACTAAGACCAATCCTGGACCTCAGAGAACTGAACAAATATTTAGTCCGAGAAAGGTGCAAGATGATCTCCCTTGGCACACTTCTTCCATACCTTCACTAGCAAGATTGGCTATGTTCTCTAGATTTAAGGGATGCTTACATGCATATCCTTATTCATGCAGATCACAGAAAATTCCTTTGATTCCTAGTCAAGGGAAGACATTTTCAGTACAGGGTCCTTCCTTTCGGACTGGCCTCTGCTCCAAGGGTCTTCACAAAATGCATGGCAGTAATAGCAGCATTTATGAGGACTCTAGGAATTTTTGTCTTCCCTTACTTAGACAATTGGCTCATTCGAGCACCGTCAGCTCTAGAGGCAAGTCGTGCTCGTTCCCGAGCAATGCAAATACTGCAGTACTTGGGATGGATCATAAACCTTCCAAAGTCCCAGCTCACCCCATCTCAGTCCTTCGAGTTTATAGGGGCTCACTTGGACACACAGCAGTCAAAGGCATTCCTGCCTCAGCCTCGCTGTCTGCGCATCATCGAACTAGCATCTCAAGCAGTGCTATGAACCTTCCTCACTGCCCGACAGATGCTTCGACTTCTAGGACACATGGCATCTACAGTCCATGTGATTCCTTATGCACGCCTTCACATGCGAGCGGCCCAGTGGACCTTAGCTTCCCAATGGTCCCAGGCCTCAGGATGCCTGTCAGACAAGATCAGAGTTACCACACACTTGATTGTGTCCTCTGCATTGGTGGCAATCTCTGGAAAACCTTACAGTAGGCTCTCCTTTTCAGCAACCCCTACCTCAGGCTGTCCTGATGACAGATGCATCCAAGTTGGGTTGGGGAGCCCTCTTGGGCGATCTGTCTACCCAGGGTCTCTGGACCCCACAGGAGGCTTCTCTTCAAATAAACCTCCTAGAACTAAGGGCCATTTCCAATGCTATTCAAGTCTTTTGCTTCCATCTCATAAACAAAACAGTTCTGGTGCAAACCGACAATCAAGTGGCCATGTTTTACCTAAAAAAACAAGGCGGAACAGGCTCTCTGCAATTATGCAACAAAGCTTTGCAACTGTGGGCCTTTGCCAGAGAGCATCACATTCATTTGTTGGCAGTATTACCTTCCAGGCATTCAAAACGTTTGGGCGGACAGGCTCAGCCGAGTCCTGTTGCCACATGAGTGGTCTCTCCACTCATATCAACTTGCTCGAGTATTTCAAGTCTGGGGAAGACCAGACATAGACCTCTTTGCAAGTCTACAGAATGCCAAACTTCCCCGGTACTATTCCAGACTTCCAGCTCAAAATTGTCAGGCGAGGGATGCATTCCTGCTCCATTGGGGCCAGGATTTTCTCTATGCCTTCCCACCAGTTCCCCTAATTCCCAAAACCTTATTCAAACTCCAGAGAGACAGGGGTTGCATGATACTCATAGCTCCCTGTTGGCCAAGGCAAACATGGTATCCTCTTCTCTTAGGTCTCTCTCAAGCCACTCCTTTGGAGTTGGGGAGTGCTCCGGATCTTCTGTCCCAGAACAACGGATCCCTACTGCACCCCAACCCCCAATCCCTTCATCTCAAGGCCTGGCTACTCAAGGCATAGAATTTCAAGATCTAGACCTTTCACAACAAGTGAAGGATATTCTTCTAGCTTCCAGAAAACCTTCACAAGGCGTTCTTACGCTTTCAGGTGGAAGAGGTTCTCAGTCTGGTGTTCCCAGAGGGGACTTAATCCCCTCTTGGTACCAGTAGAGTCCCTTCTGGACTATCTCCGTCACTTATCAGCTTCTAGTCTCAAGACCAATTCTGTTAGAGTCCATCTTAGTGCTATTGCTGCATCTCATAAACCCTTTGATGGACAACCAATTTCCTCTCATCCTCTTGTTTCAAGATTTATGAGGGGTCTCCTTTTAACAAAACCTCCCATCGAACCACCTCCGGTGGCATGGGTTCTTAATCTTGTTCTGGGTCAACTCATGAAGCTACCCTTTGAACCTTTAGCTTCTTTGGAGCTAAAGTTTCTTTCATGGAAAGTCATTTTCCTAATTGCTATCACTTCTGCAAGACGCATTAGTGAACTGCAGGCTTTAGTGGCTGGCTCGCCTTATACGAGGTTTCATCATGACAAAGTAGTCTTGAGGAATCATCCTAATTTTATGCCAAAGGTGGTATCACCTTTTCATTTAAACCAATCGGTTTATCTCCCATTCTTCTTTCCTAGGCCTCATGCCTCCAGCGCGGAAAGAAATCTTCATACCTTAGATTGTAAACGGGCTCTGGCTTTTTATCTTCACAGAACTCAGCCATTTAGAAAGTCTTCTCAGCTTTTTCTGACTTTTGACTCTAGTCATTTAGGACTTCCAGTCACTAAGAGAACTCTCTCTAAGTGGATTGTAGACTGTATTTCCTTTACCTATCAGAGTAAAGGAATCCCTCTTGAAGGCCATGTCACGGCTCATAATGTTAGAGCCATGGCAGCCTCAACAGCTAATCTTCGTTCAGTTGCTATTGATGAGATCTGCAAAGCAGCAACTTGGGCTTCTGTACATACTTTCACTGCCCACTATTGTTTAGACAAGGACTCCCGCCAGGATGCCTTGTTCGGTCAGGCTGTTCTACAGCATCTCTTCCATTTCTAGATCAACTCCTTCCCACCATCCACTCTTGGATGCCTGAGGTCCCTGGGAGGAAGCATGGCCCATCTTACATAGATCCGCAACATGCTGGGGTCATCCCTAGGCATTTTTAGTTGGGGAGTCCCCCATATGTGAAGACTACATTCCTGCTTGTTCCTGGAGATAGCGTAGTTACTCACCTGTAACAGGTGATCTCCAGGAACAGCAGGAATAAGTCTTCACAACCCACCCACCTCCCCTAGGAGTTGTCTTTCTCTCTCTTTCTATTGTTCTTCTACTTCTCTCCTTTGGTCTCAGCTTTCAACTCAACTGAAGTGAGAGAGGTAGTTGGGCGTGAAGGCAGCACGCATGCATGGTGGGATGCTCCCAAAAGCTTTCCTTTTGGACGCTGGGGAGCGTTCCCGCGCAGGCTCCATCGGTGTCGACGGTACCCATATGTGAAGACTTATTCCTACTGTTCCCGGAGATCACCTGTTACAGGTGAGTAACTACGCTTTCTCCAGGAACAGCAGGAAACAGTCCTCAGAAACTTCCCTCCTCCTTTTGGAGTTGCCTCCTTTACCTTTTTGTCTTTGCCTAAGCTATGTCATCTGACTGAGCAAGATGGCACCCTTGGGCGGGAAGGGGACCATGCATGCGTGTTAGTATTCTTGGGGCCAGTCGCCAGTTGAGGTCTCCATCGCCATTTTGTTCTCGGCACCCTGGCTCTTCTCTCTTTACACATGTGGAGTTTTCCTTGCCGTCAGCCGCTCTCCATTGACTTCCACCGCCCCATAAACTGCTCCTCAGTTTCTGTACTCTCTACACTCATGAGTTATATCTTTTCTGAATGGCAAGGTGAGGGTTTTCAGACTAATATATATTTGAGAACTGAGCACTCGGGTGCCTGCTCAGTGTCCCTTCATCACATGACCTCCTACCACTGTTACATCTGGCTTAAAATGTTAGCCCCGCCGAAGTCACTACTATGTAAAAGGCACTTGATGACCCATGTAAAATGAGTTGTGACCTCAGTCCATTCCTTGGTAGACAGATATCCTTATCACTAGTTAAACCACCAACATAATGTGGTATTAAGTGTCAGAATTGTTTCCAGTTTCAGCAGTGAAGTAAAAAAATTGCAGAGGCATAGAGACTGTTTTGCCCTCTCATCCTTAGAGGTAGTCTGTCCCGAACAAATCAGGATATGGAAACTTGTCCTGCTGCTGTCCAGATTATATCAATTTGGTAGATAAATTGAGGACTTTGTTTTCCACTGCCAGTCTGGCACCATTCAAAAACATTAAATTCATTAGAAAAAGGAAGATGGCACAAGACCTTCTTGTAAACTATATAACATAATTGAGATTTTTGTAATATTACTTTTAAACAAGACTCTGGATCCTTAACTAGTCTAATTAGAAACACACAACTACTGACATGTATTTTAAAAAGAGTATCCATGTTTAAGTTATGTTTAAAATAAGAAATTTATAACATGGAAATTATAAGATGTAGTATGTTCAACTTTTTCAAAGTTTTACGTTTAGACAAATTCCCTATTTCAACCCATTGGCTCCCCTTTCTAAACTTTAATTGGTATTTTCTGGAAAATGACATTTAGCTATCTTTTGGCTCTAAAATTCTGAAACGCCATTATTTGTTTTCCCTAGTGCAATACATGTAAGGGTAAAATTTTAGAACTGTTCCTGATTGCAAGTTAGAGGCCTCATTTTAAGCATGCATGAAACAACTTGCATAAATTGAGTAAGCATATCAGGATTTTAAAATGTGGATAAAAATGCATGTGCAACTTAACTTTATGCCCGATTTTGCAATGAGTAATGTGTTATCAGCATGCCAACTCTGCACAAAATGTTTAGAAATTTTATTTGTGCATGTAAAACATCCTTGAAATGTCACTTTATTCCCCAACCCCACCCTGTAACACCTCTTTTTTTATGTGAGCAAATTTATGCACATTAGGACATGTTTACTAAAGTGTGCCATTAGTTACTGTGGCCCTTAGCATGCAGTAAATGATTAACACAGGACCGTGGTAACTGTTACCGCATACTAAAAATGCCTGCCTGATACAAATCCAGCGATAACCACATAGCATGCAATGGGGTGAGGTAAGGGTGCAGAGTGGGTGTTGCCTGCACATTGTAGTTAGCGTGGGCCTCATTAGAGTCTGCAAGTCATCAATATTGCAGTTAGTGAGGGTGGGTGGTGCTAAGTGCATCCGTGTTAATTGTAGCTACAGGTAAAGTATGGTGATTTGCTTCCCTCCATGCTCACTGCATGGGGACTTAACAGGAATGCCCAAAACAGTTAGGACAGGTCGGCCACACCTGCCTTGCTAATTTTCGGCACTTAGGAGCACTTAACGGTTAGTGTGGGGTTTACCATGCACTAACTCCACCCAGGTAACTGGTACTGCGTGCTAAAAATGCAGAAGCTTTAAAAGTCCCTTGCTGACTGCTTAGTGTGGCTTGGGGCATAGACTAGGTGGGTTAGGGGTGGAGTGTGGGTATTGGCTGCACATTACAGTGAACATGGGTATCTTTAGTGCATGCTCAACGTCAATCTTGCAGTTATCATGGGTGCACTTATTGCCACCTCAATGGATGGCAGTAACTGCACCTGCAGTAATCATGGCAAATGACATAGTGCAGAAGTGGTACTGCACCCTTGGTAAGGGCATGGCAACATGCTGTGCATACCCCTATTCATTAGCCCATTTCTCAGGGACCAAGTAGGAAGTCGTCTTTTGTCTGCGGGGCCCTTCAGACGTCCATCTGAATCCCGGCGATAAGTTCATTTTTTTTACTGTTGGTTTTCACCATTTGGTACTGTTCTATCTGGATTCATGCTGCTTTCCCATCTTTGTCGATCCTGGGAACTGATGGTGCCTCAGCACTGCGTTTTTCTTCGGGTCTCTTTTCTTTTTCATATGCAGGTTTTTTTCTCACGCCCCCCTCGTTGGTGAGGACATTGGAGTTTTTTGACTTGATGGGAGCCATCTTTCCAACCATGTCAAACCCAACCAGTGGCTTTAAAAGGTGCACTCAGTGTGGTCGGACCATCTCAATCACTGTCCGCCACAGTTCATGCCTTCAATGTCTCAGGACCAACCATGAGCCTTCTACTTGCCCTCTCTGCTTGCAGATGATGCGCAAGGAGCTCAAGAACCGTGAAAAAGCAGTGGGAATCATTCAGTTCCAAGGCCTCTACGCCATTCCTGGCATTGACCTCTGCTTAGATGCCTTCGAAGGCCCTGTCTGAGGCATCAGCACCGAAAGGGCACTGGGCGACCTTCAAGCCCAGAGGTCGTGGAGCATTGGACCGGCAGCTTTCATTTGACAAGGAGCGCCCCCGGAAGGAACAGACTCCATCTGAGTCAGTGTCGAAGGGCGATGCTGATACCAGAGAGACAGCCCCAGTCTTCAGCGTCAGAGCCCTTGATGCGACCCCAAGGGTGAAGGCCAGGAGTGGCCTTCCAAGCTGCCCCAGTGGAAGGAGTTGCCTCCTGAGACCTTGGAGGTTCGGCATAGGGCTCCTGAGACTATAATCCTCGTGGAGTCCCCGCCGAATGAGTCGACATCGGCTTCATCGGTGCCGGTGTTGATGCAGACATTGGCAGCTGCAGAACCCACCCTCCTGGTAGAGAGAATGCTAACTCTCGAGTGCAACCTGGCTGGTTTCATAGTGCAGCACTACCCCCCCCCCCCCCCCCGAGGACCGGGTAACTCCTATTCCTCAGCACTGGTGATGGACTTGTTCATGGCAGAGGCCTCGCCGGCTGAGGTGCAGCTAACCCTTGAAACCTTTGAGGTTTGCTCAGGATCCCAAGACTGCTCCTAGTCCCGGTCAGTGCAGCCCATCTCCTCCGGTATCTCCAGTTCTGAACATCAAGGACCGAGGACTCCATCCCATCTAAGACGGAGCCCTCGATCCCGTGAATACTTAGAGTTTCTCAGTGACTTGGACTCCGACTGCAAGATTGAGGATGAGTCTCCAGAGACATGAGGCACCGGGTTGTGCCCTCTGATACCTCCCCTTGTCCGGAGCATTGAAGATTCCCTTCCAAGGACCTTTGCATCCTGGAGCTTGTGAAGGACACGAGAAAGGCTTTGCCTTTCACCCTGGTGGTAGAGGAGGAGCCTCAAGCAGAGGAGCTTGAGATCCTCCAGTATCCAACCCTGCCAAAGGAGGCCATCATGGTCCCTGTCCACCCCATTCTGAAATGGCTCCTTCTGAGGATATGGGAGACACCGTTTAAGGTGCTTATGGTGAGCAAGTGGCTTGATTCCATGTATTGAGTCCGCAAAAGCTCAGGCTTTGAGAAAACACAGCTGCCTCGCAACTCCATGGTGGTGGAGTCAGCCACGTGCTCCATCAAGAGCACTAAGATGCATTCTTCAGTGCCCCCAGGTCAGGAGGCCTGCACCATGGATGGCTTTGGCAGGAAGTATTACCAGGTCTCTATGCTCATAGCCTGTATACAAGCATACCAGCAGTACATGGCCATGTACTTGAGAGACCTGGCAGGGGGGCTTGCCGGGTTCTCGACTGGGCTTTCTGGTGACCATCTCAAGCATGTCTGGAGCCT
Source organism: Ichthyophis bannanicus (assembly GCA_033557465.1). Classification (NCBI taxonomy): domain Eukaryota; kingdom Metazoa; phylum Chordata; class Amphibia; order Gymnophiona; family Ichthyophiidae; genus Ichthyophis; species Ichthyophis bannanicus. The sequence goes on along the minus strand of CM066038.1, from coordinate 112,732,844 downwards.
GGTCAGTAAAACCAAGGAGTGCTCCAAATTTGTGACTCGGGCAGCCTATGACTGCTTTGAATCCATGGCCGCCTCCGCCTGGCTTGACTACAGTCCTTGGACCTGGAGTAATGAGTTCAGGACAAATTGGCTGCTGTTCCATGCCAGGGAGAGAACCTCTTTGGCAAACCCATGACGAACAACTCACCATGACCAGGCTTTCCAGGAAGACTGCTGACCCTTCCCGATGGAAGGCTTCGGGGGAAAAAGTCCTTCTTCCTGAAGAAGAAGGCAGCTTATCATGCCTCTCTCCCATATCATTCCTACCAGGTGTCCCCACAGGGGCAGCAGGCGAAGGGTCAAAGCCAAAGACGGCAGCATAGGCCTAAGACCCCAAAATTTCAATCAGCTCCTCAGCCACAGGCTGAGGGGAATTTTGACTCCCAGACTACGGCCTTTCCTCTTTTCCTTTCAGGCCCAGTTCTGCAGTATATTAGGGGGTTTCTCCAGTTCTTTGCTCATCTCTTGGCTCAGCATCACCGCCAACACCTGGACATTGCAGATAGTAAAGCAGGGTTACCTCCTACACTTCGAGCAGATCTCCCTCCATTCTTTCTATACAAGGAAGGAAATAAAACTGTATTTCAAAACAACTTTTAAAAAATATCGATTTACAATCACTAAATTTTCACCAAACAGAGAAAAAAAAATCCTTGGCATGCCTGTTTCAAAGGAAAATATAATTCAATGATGGAAAATGAAACAGGCTATTTTTCTTTTATCTGTGCTTTTCTGTTATTTGTCCCAGAGACTTCCATTGTCAAATCATACAAACAATTTAAAAAATAAAAAAATACTTAGAAAAACCTTTTAAAACTATATAACAGAATACATGGCTAAGGGGTATGTTTAGTAAAGTGAGCTGAGGGTTTCCACTTAACGCAGCTAAACGTGCTGGAACAAAAACTAAACGCAGTTTTAGTTTTTGTTCCAGCATGTTCCCAGCAGTTACTCCACTGAACAGCTCTGAAGTGCGGCAACCACATTTGCAGTTAATGAAGGTGCACTTAATACCATCCATTGAGGTGGCATTAGGTTTACCTGCGTAACTGCAGCATTGACAGCATGCGTTTATAACCCCAGTGCTAACTACAATGTGCAGTGAACCACTCTCTGCCCCAACCTACCCATTTCCTGCTCCGTCACATGCTAAGCAGTTAGTGTGGGATTTTAATGTGCTGATTGTTTTACACTGCAAAATAGCAGTTACCATGGTCCTGCACTAAAGCAACTGTTAGCTCACTTTAATAAAGACTGTGGTCTTTCCACAACTTATAGACAAAATGATCTGTGTTTCTTTGATAACCAGTTTGGCATATTTTAAAATCTGTTTATAACAAAGCAGTAAAGTCTTACTGTGAGGAGTTGGCTGACCAGCTCACTGCAGAATGTAAATGTGAAATTGACCTGGAGTTTCTGCCCCCCACAGATTTAGAGCACAATTTACTTTGACTTTCCTGCTGTTCCATGTATTTGGGGAAAATTAGTAATTCAGATGCTTAGATAATTATTTCTTCATTCAGCTTTTCATATTGGCCCCTATTTTTGGTCTTTAGTATTATAAGACTGACTACTTAATTTTCTCGGATGTCCATTTGATTGATAAACAGTGTGAGATTAGACAACCTGTGACATCCTTCTTATAGAAGATGTATTTTCCTTACAGCATGAAGAGGCTGCACCTCTGAAAATACTTCGCATAGGAAACGTGAACACTCCAGTAGTGTGCCTTTGTAAATCCATATACCTCTCAGAGAAATATGCATTCTGGGGAGGCTGTGGGACGAAGATTGTATCATTTTCCAGTAATTTTTCTTTGCAAAAGGTTCTTGATACAAAGACCAGCCAACTGTGAGTTGTCATAAAGAATATTATATGCGATAACTAAATTTTCAGCACCATTTTGCATAGGGGTTGGACTCAGGAAATGGGATGCCCAAGTTGGAACGTTCATGGTATTCCGGATATTTCACAAAAGGCTTGTGTAGCATGTAGCTTTTTGTAAAATATGTATAAATAAATGTGGGAGTGCATGTGTAACCCCACCGTGTCAAGTGGAAAAAGCCATTTTAATTAAAAACATGTTTAAAAAATAAAAGTGGCATCACTTGGGGATCTACATATGTAAGTACAATTGGTTCCTTAATAAATTGTGTAAACCCCAAGTTCAAACAAGCACTAACTGTACAATTACCTCTGCCACAGAGCAGGTATAAATGCTGATGTCTAGCTTTTAAAAAAAAATGTTTGTATTCCCGTTGTTAAATCAGGAATACACATATAATTTACGCTTCTGCCCAAACCATGTGTACTCAAAATATCTTAAGAAAAATTAAACCTATGGCCAAAACCAGCAAATAGTGCTAAACTTCAAACTATTTTGGTCTGACATTATTTTAGCAAACCATGAGTACGGCATGTCCATAATCTGTGCCCTTCCAAAATGTGCAACCCATGACTTTTATGTGTGTAAATAATGGTTTATATGTTTTGGCCATTTACACACATTTTACCTGTGTAAAAGTTGCACAAGTCTTCTAAAATGCCCCTTTTATGTAATCTAGTATTACAATTAGGATAATTAAATGTTTAATCGGAAAAGCAACCTGTAAGGAAAAATGTTTCTATAGTTTAGACTGTTCCTATGTGTCATGTTTGGCCAAGATGGTTTTCAAACACTTGTCTGCATGAGTATGTAAATATATATCAGTATTCAAGTGGCTACATGGATAGTGGCTCTGTATTCAGATTCATGCACAATTCATGTGGCGTTCATATGTAGATTTGTATTTATTCATGGGAAATGGCTGTCATTCCATTTAGATAATGTAGCCTACTTTTCTCCGTGGACAACTAGGAATGAGCCCTCACATATAGGTGACATCCTCAATGGAAACTCATAAAGGAATGCTCCCCAGCTTCTATTGGAAGGCTACACCGGTTCTGCGTGCCTCCTTCCCGCCTGCCACTGCAACGCCAACTTGAATCAGTCTTTGTTTCCTCCGGAGCCCCATGGACACGTTCCAGTTATCCTCCACTTGGTAAACTTTTCTTTCTCCCCCTGCAGAGTTTTTTTGCACGTTGGGTTTTTCACCTAGTTGCCTGCTATCACGGTTCTCTATCCCTTTGAGTTTTTCTCCCTCGATCGCTAGTTTTATTCTTTGCTGCGGTACCTCTACTTGGCCGGCACCAGTGCTCCTGTTGGGCTTTACTGTTCCAATATCGAGCCATTTGACTTCACCACGGTTATTTTCTTGGACAAGATGTCCCGGAAACCTGCCAGTGGGTTCAAAAAATGTTCCCAGTATGCTGAGACCATATCTGCCATGAATACGTACAGTTGCCTTGAAGGACTAGAAAAAGGGACTGCTACTTCTGGAGAGAGATCTACAATTGTGAGTATATACTGTTGGGAATTTTCTGAAAGGACTTCTTTGTATTAAAGCTAATTAATCTGCGAACCCAGTGTTTTTTGTTAAATCAGCCAGGGCCTAGTAGCAGCAGTTTAAGGTTAAATTTAAAACGCAGAAGAGAACTTTCTGGCTACATTTCATACCCAGCAGAGACCTTGTAGTTTAAATTTAATAGTCACTCAGGGCCTAGTATCAGATCTAAACACAAACTTAAAACTAAGATGCAGACAGCAGTCCAGCAGCAAGATGGGGGCTTATCAGTCTTTTGCATTGAGTGTCACATGTATAATTTTCTCCCAGTTGGTGAGAGGTCTTACGTGTGCACTAGGTGCAAGGAGTTCTTTGCTCTCAGGGAACGAGTCCTTTCTCTAGAGGCTAGAGTAGCAGACTTGGAGGACATAAGAAAGACAGAGAGGTACATAGACGAGACCTACAGGGATATAGTCCAGAAGTCCCATCTCCAGTCTGGCAGCATCTCTGTTGACATGGAGGAGAGAGGTCATGTGACAGGAGAGCATCACCCTGGTGTGGCAGGAAGTGATCCTGTAACTAGGACCTGTCCTCCAGGTGATGTAAAACCCTCTCGCACCGAGGAAGTTTCTCCAGGGCCAAGTGCTCATGAGGGAAAGGTTAGGGCAGCCGTTATAGTTGGGGATTCGATCATTAGGCATAGGTAGATAGCTGGGTAGCTGGTGGACGTGAGGATCGCCTGGTAACATGCCTGCCTGGTGCGAAGGTAGCGGACCTCACGCGCCACCTAGATAAGGTCTTAGATAGTGCTGGGGAGGAGTTTGCTGTCTTGGTACATTTCGGTACCAATGACATAGGAAAATGTGGTAGGGAGGTTCTGGAGGCTAAATTTAGGCTTTTAGGTAGGAAGTTGAAATCCAGAACTTCCAGGGTAACATTCTCCGAAATGCTTCCCGTTCCATGCGCAGGACACAAAAGGCAGGCAGAGCTTCGGAGTCTCAATGCATGGATGAGACAATGGTGCAGAGATGAGGGTTTTGAATTTGTTAGGAACTGGGGAACATTCTTGGGAAAGGAGGGACTCTTCCGAAGGGGTGGGCTTCACCTTAACCGGGATGGAACCAGACTGCTGGCATTAACCTTTAAAAAGGAGATAGAGCAGCTTTTAAACTAGATAATAGGGGAAAGCCAACAGTTGCCCAAGAGCACATGGTTCGGAAGAATGTATCCTTGAAGGATACTACCAAAAGCAGAGAGGTTCCAAAAAAGAGTAAAGTAGCCCAAATGCCCTCGAGTATGGAGCAGACAGAGCTTAAAGATCCCAAATTACCCATGCCTACCAATAGCCAGATTAATATGAATAAAATACAGTCTCTAAAATGCTTGTATGCAAATGCTAGAAGTCTAAAAAATAAGATGGGAGAGTTAGAATATATAGCACTAAATGAGAGGTTAGATATGATTGGAATATCAGAGACATGGTGGAAGGAGGACAACCAGTGGGGACACTGATACCTGGGTACAAACTATATCGTAATGATAGAACTGATAAAATTGGTGGAGGGGTTGTGCTCTGTTAGAGAGGGCATTGAGTCAGAAAGGATTAAAGTTTTGCAGGAAACAAAATTTGCTGTAGAATCTCTATGGATTGTAAACAGGGGAAGGTGATGACAGTGGGGGTGTACTATCGACCGCCTGGCCAGAATGAACAAATGGATGATGAAATGCTCAAAGAAATCAAGGAAGCTAACAAAAGTTACAACACCGTAATAATAATTTGTGATTTCAATTACCCCAGTATCAACTGGGTCAGTGTCACAGCAGGACATGCTAGAGAGATAAAGTTCCTAGATGAAATAAATGACTGTTTCTTGGAGCAGCTGGTTCATGAACCGACCAGAGGGGAAGCCATATTAGACCTTGTAGTGGAACACCAGATCTGGTGCAAGAGATAAGGGAGTTGGGGCCACTTGACAATAGTGATCATAGCATGATCGCATTTGATTTAATTAATGGAGGAGGGATAGTAAGGAAATCCACAGTACTATCTTTTAACCTTCGAAAGGGAGACTATGATAAAATAAGAACATAAGAACATAAGATATGCCATACTGGGTCAGACCAAGGTCCATCAAGCCCCGTATTCTGTTTCCAACAGTGGCCAATCTAGGTCATACGTACCTAGCAGTTTCCCCAAGGGACACAGGTTCCACAATGCTTGTATTGGTTCAAGCATTGATATCCTGGGTCCCTTCTTAATAATGGTTTATGGACCTTTCCTCCAGGAACTTGTCCAAACCTTTTTTAAACCCAGCTACACTAACAGCCTTTACTACATCCTCCGGTAACAAATTCCAGAGTTTGATTACACGTTGAGTGAAAAAATATTTTCTTTTATTAGTCTTAAATAGTTTACCCTGTAGCTTCATTGCATGTCCCCTAGTCTTTCTATATTCTGATAAGGTAAACAATCGATCTACGTTTACCCGTTCCACTCCGTTCATTAATTTATAGACTTCTATCATATCTCCCCTCAGCCATCTCTTTTCCAGGTTAAAGAGCCCCAACCTTTTTAGCCTTTCTTCATAGGAGTAGCCTTCCATCCCCTTTACCATTTTGGTGGCTCTTCTCTGAACCTTTTCTAAAATTGCTATATCCTTTTTAAGATACGGCGACCAGAATTGCACACAATATTCAAGGTGCGGTCTCACCATGGAACGATATAGAGGCATTATAATATCTTTTGTTTTATTTTCCATTCCTTTCCTTATCATACCTAGCATTCTATTTGCTCTCTTGGCCGCCGCTGCACACTGGGCCGAGGGTTTTAACATGGTATCCACAAGGACGCCTAAATCTTTTTCCTGGGTGGTGGTTCCTAATGTGGAACCTTGCATCGTGTAACCATAGTTTGGGTTGTTCTTCCCTAGGTGCATAACCTTGCACTTCTCCACATTAAATTTCATCTGCCATTTTGATGCCCAGTCTTCCAATTTATCAAGATCCTCTTGCAATTTTCCACAATCCTCCTGGGTTTTAACAACTTTAAATAGTTTTGTGTCATCAGCAAATTTGATAACCTCACTCGTTATTCCACTTTCCAGGTCATTTATGAATATGTCAAAAAGCAGCGGACCCAGCACAGATCCCTGGGGTACACCACTATTCACCTTTCTCCATTGGGAAAATTGGCCATTTAGCCCTACCCTCTGCTTTCTATCTTTTAACCAGTTCCTGATCCACAATAGTACACTGCCTCCTATCCCATGACTCTTTAGTTTTGCCAAAAGTCTCTCATGAGGGACCTTGTCAAAGGCTTTCTGAAAGTCCAGATACACAATATCAACCGACTCACCTTTGTCCACCTGTTTATTCACTCCTTCAAAAAAACATAACAGATTAGTAAGACAAGATCTTCCTTGTCTAAAGCCATGTTGGCTGTCTCCCATTAGGTCATGACTATCTACATGCTGAGTAATTTTATTCTTTATAATGGTTTCTACCATTTTTCCCGGTACTGATGTCAGGCTCACCGGTCTGTAGTTTCCCGGATCACCCCTCGAACCCTTTTTAAAAATTGGTGTTACATTGGCGATCCTCCAATCTTCAGGTATTAGAGATGATTTTAATGATAGTTCACAGATTACTGATAGCAGGTCTGCAATCTCAAATTTCAGTTCTTTCAACACCCTTGGATGTATACCATCCGGCCCAGGTGATTTGCTACTCTTCAGTTTATCTAATAGTTGTAAGACATCTTCCCGATGTATCGATATTTCCTTCAATTCTTCCACACCTTTAAATACCACTTCAGTCGTGGGTAACATCCCTACATCTTCCTCAGTAAAGACCGAAGCAAAGAATTCATTCAGTCTCTCCGCTATCGCCTTGTCGCCTCTTAGTGCTCCTTTAACCCCTTTATCATCTAATGGACCAACTGACTCTCTCACGGGTTTTTTGCTACGAATGTACTTGAAAAGGTCTTTATTTCGCGTTTTTACTTCCGCAGCAAGCTTCTTCTCAAATTCTCTCTTTGCCTGCCTTATCAATGCCTTGCATTTGACTTGCCAGTGCTTGTGCTGTTTCCAGGTTTCATCATTTGGCTTTTTTTCCATTTCTTGAAAGATGATTTTTTGGCAACAACAGCCTCTCTGACCTCACCTTTAAACCATGCTGGCAGTTTTTTGGACTTCCTTCCACTTTTCTTAAAGCGTGGAATACAGCTGGTCTGGGCTTCCAAGATAGTATTTTTCAACAACACCCAAGCTTGATGTACGTTTTTAACCTTTGCAACTGCTCCTTTTAGTTTTTTCTTAACTGTTTTCCTCATTTTATCATAGTCTCCCTTTCGAAAGTTAAAGGGGGGTAGTACTGTGGATTTCCTTACTATCCCTCCTCCACTAATTAAATCAAAGGCGATCATGCTATGATCACTATTGCCAAGTGGCCCCAACACCCTTATCTCTTGCACTACATCTGGTGTTCCACTAAGGACTAGGTCTAATATTGCTTCCCCTCTGGTCGGTTCATGAACCAGCTGCTCCAAGAAGCAGTCATTTATTTCATCTAGGAACTTTATCTCCCTAGCATGTCCTGTTGTGACACTGACCCAGTCGATGCCGGGGTAATTGAAATCACCCATTATTATTACTGCACTGTAACTTTTGCTAGCTTCCTTGATTTCTTTGAGCATTTCATCATCCATTTCTTCATTCTCGCCAGGAAAATAGTTAAGAAAAAACTAAAAGAAGCAGTTGCAAAGATTAAAGACTTACATCAAACTTGGGTATTGTTGAAAAATACTATCTTGGAAGCCAGACCAGCTATATTCCACGCTTTAAGAAAAGTGGAAGGAAGTACTAAAAACTGCCCGCATGGTTTAAAGGTGAGGTCAGAGAGGCTGTTGTTGCCAAAAAAGCATCTTTCAGGAAATGGAAAAAAGAGCCCAACGACGAAACCTGGAAACAGCACAAGCACTGGCAAGTCAAATGCAAGGCATTGATAAGGCAGGCAAAGAGAGAATTTGAGAAGAAGCTTGCTGTGGAAGCAAAAACGCGAAATAAAGACTTTTTCAAGTACATTCATAGCAAAAAACCTGTGAGAGAGTCAGTTGGTCCATTAGATGATAGAAGGGTTAAAGGGGCACTAAGAGGCGACAAGGCGATAGTGGAGAAACTGAATGAATTCTTTGCTTCGGTCTTTACTGAGGAAGATGTAGGGATATTACCCATGACTGAAGTGGTATTTAAAGGTGCGGAAGAATTGAAGGAAATATCGATACATCGGGAAGATGTATTACAACTATTTGATAAACTGAAGAGTAGCAAATCACCTGGGCCGGATGGTATACATCCAAGGGTGTTGAAAGAACTGAAATATGAGATTGCAGACCTGCTATTAGTAATCTGTGAACTTTCATTAAACTCATCTGTAATACCTGAAGATTGGAAGATTGCCAATGTAACGCCAATTTTTAAAAAGGGTTCCAGGGGTGATCCGGGAAACTACGGACCGGTGAGCCTGACGTCAGTACCTGGAAAAATGATAGAAACCATCATAAAGAACAAAATTACTCAGCATATAGATAGTCATGGCCTAATGGGAGACAGCCAACATGGCTTTAGACAAGGAAGATCTTGTCTTACTAATTTGTTATGTTTTTTTGAAGGTGTGAATGAACAGGTGGACAAAGGTGAGTCGGTTGATATAGTGTTTCTGGACTTTCAGAAAGCCTTTGACAAGGTCCCTCATCAGAGACTTTTGGCAAAACTAAAGAGTCATGGGATAGGAGGCAGTGTACTATTGTGGATCAGGAACTGGTTAAAAGATAGAAAGCAGAGGGTAGGGCTAAATGGCCAATTTTCCCAATGGAGAAAGGTGAATAGTGGTGTACCCCAGGGATCTGTGCTGGGCCCACTGCTTTTTGACATATTCAAAAATGACCTGAAAAAGGGAATAACTAGTGAGGTTATCAAATTTGCAGATGAGACAAAACTATTTAAAGTTGTTAAAACCCATGAGGATTGTGGAAAATTGCAAGAGGATCTTGATAAATTGGAAGGATGGGCATCAAAATGGCAGATGAAATTTAATGTGGACAAGTGCAAAGTTATGCACCTAGGGAAGAACAACCCAAACTATGGTTACACAATGCAAGGTTCCACATTAGGAACCACTACCCTGGAAAAAGATTTAGGCGTCATTGTGGAAAACATGTTAAAACCCTCGGCTCAGTGTGCAGCGGCAGCCAAGAGAGCAAATAGAATGCTAGGTATCATAAGGAAAGGAATGGAAAATAAAATAAAAGATATTATAATGCCTCTATATCGTTCCATGGTGAGACCACACCTTGAATATTGTGTGCAATTCTGGTCGCCGTATCTTAAAAAGGATATAGCGTTATTAGAAAAGGTTCAGAGAAGAGCCACCATAATGGTAAAGGGGATGGAAGGATACTCCTATGAAGAAAGGCTAAAAAGGTTAGGGCTCTTTAACCTGGAAACTCTCACTTGGTTTGCAGCTTGTCGTGCTGTGAGGGCTTGCGTGCATCAGTGATGCTGAGAGCTAAACTATCGGTAGTTTAACTACTGGCAGGGTCTCCCAAGATGGACAGGTCTCAGCTGAGGTGCCAGACGAAGATAAACCACCCATCTGGGCAGCAGCAGAATGGGATAGTGTTGACGGCGGAGGATCACATTTCTGTGACAACGGCAACAACACCAAACTTAAACTGCGCGGAAGGAAGGCCCGGCAATCTACTTCTGTATCTTGCCATGAAAACCCAATGGATAGTTACAACAAAACAAATTGTGCTATGGTGCTGGAAGATGAGACTCCCAGGTCAGAAGGCACTCAACTAGCTACTGGGGAAGAGCTGAAGACTTTTCAGAGTAAAGCCAGCATTTATGATGTGGTTGGATCAAAGCCCTCGGGAAGTCTGACTGCTGATGTAGCTGCGCATGAAATGAGAGTCAGAAGCTGTAAAGATGTCTTACACATTGGAACATGGAACGTACGAAGCATGAACCAAGGGAAGTTGGAGGTGGTCAAGAATGAAATGGAACGTGTACAACTTGATCTGTTGGGTGTCAGCGAACTGAAATGGACTGGCATCGGGCACTTTGCATCAGATGATCACATCGTCTACTATGCTGGAAATGAAAGACAAAGAAGAAATGGTGTTGCATTTATAATAAAGAAGAAACTTGCAAGAACTGTAATGAAATACAATGCAGTCAGCGAACGCTTAATCTCTATTCGTCTACGAGGATTGCCTATCAACACAACTATAATTCAAGTATATGCCCCAACAACAGCTGCAGAAGAGAATGAAATTGAAGAGTTCTATGAACAAGTACAAGCTGAAATTGACAGAACATGCAAACAGGATATCCTGATAGTCATGGGTGACTGGAACGCAAAAGTTGGCAACAAAGAAGAAGGCAAAGTAGTTGGAAAATATGGACTTGGCAACAGAAATGAAGCTGGAGAAAGATTGATAGAATTCTGCAAGACCAATGATCTATTCATCTCAAACACCTTCTTCCAGCAACACAAGCGGCGACTGTACACATGGACTTCACCCAATGGATTGTATAAAAATCAAATTGACTACATCTGTGGAAGTCAACGATGGAAAAGCTCTGTAACATCAACAAAGACAAAACCTGGAGCTGACTGTGGTACAGATCATCAACTACTAGTATGCAAACTCAAGCTAAAGTTGAAAAAGAGCAAACCACTCATGAATGCAGCAAAATATGACCTTGAGAATATACCACTGGAATTTAAAGACTGCCTGCAAAATCGATTTGCTGCTTTAGATACAAATGACAGAGCTCCGGAAGAGTTATGGAATGACGTCAAGAAGGTTGTGCTGGAAGAAAGCGAGAAGTCTCTACAAAAGGTGAAAAAGCAAAAACGGCCAAAATGGATGACGGAAGAAAGAAACTCTGAAAATTGCCCAGAAACGCAGAGAAGCTAAAGCCAAAGGAGAAAGAAAGACAATCGCAGAACTCAACAGAGATTTCCAACGTGCAGCAAGACAGGACAAGGAAAAGTACTACAATGACACTTGCAAGGAAATAGAAGCAGAAACTATTAGAGGAAGAACAAGATCGGCTTTCCTAAAGCTGCGAGAGTTAAAGAAAAAGTTCCAGCCTCGAATTGGAATGTTACAAGATGCTCAAGGTTCTATGTTGAATGATGCTGAGAAGATCAAGAAAAGGTGGAAGGAATATACAGAGTTTTTATATGATAAAGATCAAGTGGACCAACAGCCGTTTCAACCTATACCTTATGATCAGGAACCATTGGTGATGAAAGAAGAAGTTGAAGCAGCATTGAAAGCCTTATCAAAGAACAAAGCACCAGGCATTGATAGCATTCCCATAGAAGTATTGCAGCAATCTGATGCAGCTGTTACCGTACTTACAAGGCTCTGCCAAGAAATATGGAAGACAACATCATGGCCAACTGACTGGAAAAGTTCTGTGTTTATACCAATACTAAAGAAAGGTGATCCAACTGACTGTGGAAATTATCGCACAATCGCTCTGATCCCACATGCCAGCAAGATTCTACTGAAGATTATTCAAAAGAGACTACAGCCATACCTAGAACAAGAACTACCTGAAGTGCAAGCAGGGTTCAGGAAAGGACGAGGAACGAGAGACATCATTGCGGATGTGAGATGGATCCTTGAAAAGACTAAAGAATACCAAAAGGATATCTATTTGTGCTTTATCGACTATAGCAAGGCTTTTGACTGTGTAAACCATGAGAAACTCTGGGCCACATTAAGAAGCATGGGTATACCAGAACACCTGATTGTTCTCTTGCGCAATCTGTACATTGATCAAGAAGCAACAGTTCGAACGGAACAAGGAGAAACAGAATGGTTTAAAATAAGCAAAGGTGTAAGACAAGGCTGCATACTTTCCCCCTACCTGTTTAATTTATATGCAGAACAAATCATCAGAGAAGCAGGACTGTATGAAGACAACAGAGGTGTGAAGATTGGTGGAAGACTCATCAACAACCTTCGCTATGCTGATGATACCACATTACTGGCTGAAAGTGAAGATGATCTGAAACATTTGCTTCTCACAATCAAAGAAAATAGTCTCAAAATGGGCCTGCACCTTAATGTAAAGAAGACAAAGATCATGACAACTGGCATAATCAACAGGTTCATCGTTGAAGGAGAAGAAATTGAAATCGTGAACAACTTTAACCTACTTGGATCAACTATCAATAAAGAAGCAACAAGCAGTCAAGAAATCAGATGACACATTGCTCTTGGCAGAATGGCTATGAAAGACCTAGATAAGATTCTCAAGAGCAGAGATGTCTCTCTCCATACAAAGATTCGACTTGTTCAAGCCATGGTATTTTCAATAACATCATATGGATGTGAAAGCTGGACAGTGAAAAAGACAGACAGGAAGAAAATTGATGCCTTTGAATTATGGTGCTGGCGGCGAATACTGTGTATACCATGGACTGCCCGAAGAACAAACCAGTCGGTACTAGAGGAGATCAAACCTAAGCTTTCTTTAGAAGCTCAGATGACAAGACTTCGACTTTCATACTTCGGACATATCATGCGAAGAGAGAGATCATTAGAGAAAGACATCATGCTTGGCAAGATAGAAGGTCAACGCAAAAGAGGAAGGCCAGCAATGAGATGGATTGCTACAATAACAGCAGCTACAGGTACCAGTCTGTCAACAATGAGCCGCCTGACTGAAGACCGAACACAATTTAGGATAGCTATCCAGAGGGTCGCCATGAGTCGACTCCGACTCGACGGCACTTAACAACAACAACAACCTGGAAAAGAGACGGCTGAGGGGAGATATGATAGAAGTCTTTAAATTAATGAACGGAGTGGAACGGGTAAACGTAGATCGATTGTTTACTTTATCAGAATATAGAAAGACTAGGGGACATGCTATGAAACTACAGGGTAAACGATTTAAGACTAATAAAAGAAAATATTTTTTCACTCAATGTGGTAACAAATTCCAGAGTTTGATTACAGAGTAAAGGCTGTTAGTGTCGCTGGGTTTAAAAAAGGTTTGAACAAGTTCTTGGAGGAAAGGTCCATAAACCATTATTGAGAAGGGACCCAGGATATCAATGCTTGACCCAGTACAAGCATTGTGGAACCTGTGTCTTTTTTGGGGAAACTGCTAGGTACGTATGACCTAGATTGGCCACTGTTGGAAACGGGATACTGGGCTTGATGGACCTTGGTCTGACCCAGTATGGCATATCTTATGTTCTTAAGTTGGTGCCTACAGTGCCTGGGACCCAATCTTCAGCTCTCGTCTTGTAATTTAACATACATAAGAACATAAGAAATGCCATACTGGGTCAGACCATGTTCCATCAATCCCAGTATCCTGTTTCCAATAATGGCCAACCCAGGTCACACATCTGTCACATTCCCAAAAAGGTACACAGATTCCACAATGCTTATCCCAGGATAAGCAGTGGATTTCCCTGTTCCTCTTTAATAATATTTATTGACTTTTCCTCCATAACCCAGCTACACTGACAGCTTTTACTACATCCATTGGTAACGAATTCCAGAGTTTGATTACTCGTAGAGTGAAAAAATATTTTTTCTTACTACTCCTAAATGGGCTACATTGTAGCTTCATTGAGTATCCCATAGTCTTTCTACTTTTTTGAAGGAGTAAACAGCCAATCTACTTTTACCTGTTCCATTCCATTCATTAATTTTTAGACCTCAATCATATGTCACCACAGCTGTCTCTTTTCCAAGTTGAAGAGCCCTAACCTTTTAAACCTCTTCTCATAGGGATATCCTTTCATCCCCTTTACCATTTTAGTGGCTCATCTCTGTACCTTTTCTAATTATGCTATATCCTTTTTAAGATACAGCAACTAGAATTGCACACACTATTCAAATTGTAATTGCACCATGGTATGATACAGAGGCATTATAATATCCTTGGTTTTCTTCTCCATTCTTTTCCTTACGATTGCTAGCATTCTATTTGCTTTCTTGGCTGCCTCTGCACACTGTGCAGAGGGTTTCAACGTATTATCCACAATGGTGGCATTATCGGGGTTCCAGGATGTTCTCGAGGCCTCGACCTCGGCAGAACTACTGGGGCCATGTTCTGGGGTACCGGCGGTCTCCGCCGGTACCGACATCCAGGCATTGGCGGTGTCGATAGACCAGAGATTTCTGGCTATGGAGCGCAGTCTGGCGGCTTTCCTTGCGGCATCGACGCCCTCGGAACCGCGACAGACAATTCCACCGGTACCGGCCTCGGTATCGGTACCGGTACTGATAGCATTGACATTGGCATTGGCATCGGTGTCTGCTTTGCCAGTACCCAGTCATCCGATGACCACCGGTACCGATACCCCGGTACCGATACCCCGGTACCAGTTACTCCCGGTACCGACTTTGGTCGGTATGGGTATCGGGCTCTTCAAGTGCATCCGGACAGACGGTACTTCGAGTCCTCAGAAGAATCTGAGGATTCTGATAGTTCTTTCGATGCACTGATGCTTCTACCAGAGGAGCCCTCCTCCCCTAAACGCAGGATGTCTCCTCCAGAGGATATTTCCTTCCAGGATTTTATCAGGGAGGTGGCCCGGGGCCTGTCCATTACTGTGGCCCCTGAAACAGAGCCAAGGGCCAAGGAGTGGGAAATTTTACAATATCCCAAAACTCCTAAGAAGGCAGCTACCTTGTCCATTCATATGATCTCATGTTAAAAATGTGGGAGACACCTCTTACCACTTCTCCTCATTCTCACAGACTCGATACTATGTATTGAGTCCCTCCTTGTCCTGGTTTTCATAAAACTCAGCTTCCTCACCACTCTATTGTAGTGGAATCAGCTATGAGAAGGATCAAGAGTGCAAAGAGGCATGCCTTTAATCCTCCAGGACATGAGTGCAGAACCCTGGATGCTTTTGGATGTTGGATCTTCCAAGCTTCCATGCTTTCTGCCAGGATCAGTTCCTGTAGTCTCTACATGGGAATGTTCCTGAAGGAGGTCACAGATGATTTAGAGGCTTTATGTCATTTTCTTTCTGAGGATAAAAGGCAAGACTTTCTCACTTTGGTCAAACATGCCCAAGATGTTTCTAAATTTTCCAACCGTGCAGCCTTTGACTGCTTTGAGTGCATAAGCAGAACCTCGGCTATTGCCATAGGTGCACGTAGAATTGCTTGGCTCCAGGCATCTGATCTAGAGCTCTGGGTACAAGACAGATTGGGAAATATCCCTTGTACTGGGAAGAACCTGTTTGGTAAAGATTGGCAGGAAAGGCCAATGTAATAGATGCTTAAAATTCCACCTTGGATAGATTATCCAAGTCCACTTCTGATCCTGCTAGAAGGAAATTGTCCAAGAAACCATTCTTTTCTAAAAAGAAAAGATTTTATTCTGCTTATGCTCAGCAGGGACGTTCTGCAGGTCAGCTTGCCAAGAAAGCGCAGCAACCACCCAAACAGAAGAAAGCAAAGACTGCTAGGTCTCAGCAGGTTCAGCCTCCACAGGGCCTTTGACTCTCAACTAGAGAACTTAGCCTTCCTGGCTCTCGAGGGACCAAAGCCTTCCACCATTCCAGGAAGGTTATGTCATTTTGCCCCCAGATGGGGGCAAATAACAGCAGAGTATTGGACACTCTCCATCATAAAGGAGGGGTACAATCTTCATTTTTCAAGCATGCCCCCTCACACAATAGTAAAGCAGTTCAATTCTCCGACCTCTCTCATCAACCTGTTAGGTCAGGAGGTCGCTATCCTTCTTGCCCAAGGGGCAATAGAAGAAGTACCCATTCATCGGCAGGGTACAGGGTTCTATTCCCCTTACTTTCTTATCCCAAAGAAAACGGGGTTACAGGCCTATCCTCGACCTCAGAGAATTGAACAAATTCCTTGTCAAGGAGAAATTCAAAATGATTTCTCTCGGATCTCTGCTGCCATACCTTCAGAGTCAGGATTGGCTTTGTTCTCTAGATCTCAAGGATGCGTACACCCATGTCCTCATCCATCCAACCCACAGAAGGTTCCTTCGGTTCCTTTTTCAACAAAAGCACTACAAATACAATACACTACCTTTTGGCCTGCCCTCAGCACCAAGGGTGTTCACGAAATGCATGGCTGTAGTAGCAGCATTTCACTGCACTCTAGGAATATTCGTCTACCCTTACTTAGACGAATGGCTCATTCGAGCACCAACAGAGTCAGAGGCCAGGACTTCTCTATCCTGCACGATGCGTATCCTTCAGTATTTAGGGCTGGTAATAAACATCCCAAAATCCAGTCTAACTCCTACTCAGTCTCTGGAGTTCATAGGAACATTGCTGGATTCCACAAGGACAAGGGCCTATCTCCCCCAGGCTCGTTGCCTTCGCATGGTGCAGTTAGCTTCTCAAGCAGTGCTAAAGTCTCATCTAACTGCTCGAGAAATGTTGCACCGTAGATGCCATGTGGCCTAGTAGTTGTATGTGGTTCCCTATGCTCGCCTCCATATGAGGGCTGCTCAGTGGACTTTATCCACCCAATGAACCCAAGCATCCGGATGCCTGTCAGACAAAATAGCAAACACAAGTTGCCTTATTTTGTCCCTCCAGTGGTGTAAGTCCACTCAAACCTGTTGCTGGGGTCCCCTTTTCAACAACCTCTACCCCAAGCAACTCTCACAACAGATGCTTCTCCAATGGGTTGGGGAGCTCATCTGCAAGACCTCTCCACCCAAGGCACCTGGTCTCCACAGGAGACTCATCTACATATCAATCTTCTGGAACTCAGAGCAATCTTCCTTGCTCTTTGGGTGTTCCATACCCTGCTCAGCTACAAGACAGTCCTCATCCATACGGACAATCAAGTAGCCATGTTCTATGTGAACAAGCAGGGGGGAACAGGCTCTCTGTCGCTTTGCAACGAAGCTTTGCGACTATGGGCCCTCGCCAGAGAGCATCAGATTCATCTCCTAGCAGTGTATCTTCCAGGCATACAAAACTCTTGGGCAGACAGACTCAGTCGAGTTCTGCTTCCACATGAGTGGTCTCTGCATGCAGACCAGGTGGCCAAGATTTTTCAAATTTGGGGAACCCCGGACATAGACCTCTTTGCAAGTCCGTGGAATGCCAAACTTCCCCGGTTCTGTTCCAAAATTCCGGGCTCAGGGGGCTCAGGCCAGGGATGCTTTCCTCCTTTATTGGGGTCAAGACTTCCTTTATGCCTTTCCACCCATTCCCCTAATTCCCAAAACCTTGTTCAAGCTTCAGAGAGACAGAGGCCATATGGTCCTCATAGCTCCACATTGGCCACGGCAAGTGTGGTACCCTCTGCTTCTACATCTCTCTCAAGCTCCCAGGGTCTGCTCCAGATCTCCTATCTCAGGACGACGGAATGTTATGGCATCCCAATCCCCAGTCTCTGCATCTCAGGGGTTGGTTGCTGAAGGCCTAGATCTCCATGATCTCAATCTCCCTCAGCAAGTAAAAGATATTCTTTTTGCTTCCAGGAAACCTTCCACGAGACGCTCTTATGCTTTCAAGTGGAAAATATTTACCATATGGTGTTCGCAAAAGGGTCTTAACCCCCTTGCGATACCTCTGGAATCCTTGCTGGAATATCTCCTTCATCTATCCAATGCAGGACTTAAGACTAACTCAGTAAGGGTCCATTTGAGTGCTATTACAGCTTCCTTTAAGCCTCTAAATGGACAACCTATTTCCTCTCATCCTCTTATAGCAAGATTTATGAGAGGCCTTCTTCTAACTAAGCCCCCCATTAGGCCACCACCGGTGGCATGGGACTTAAACCTGGTTCTTGGGCAGCTCATGAAACCACCCTTCGAAACTTTAGCTACCACCTCCTTAAAATTCCTTTCTTGGAAGGTTATCTTTCTTATTGCAATCACATCAGCACGTCGCATTAGTGAATTGCAATCGCTAGTAGCTAATCCACCTTATACAAGGTTCCATCATGACAAGGTAGTCCTTAGGACTCATCCACATTTTATGCCTAAGGTGGTCTCGCCTTTTCATCTGAACCAAGCGGTCTACCTACCTGTTTTTTTTTCCAAGGCCTCATGCATCAAATGCAGAGAGGAATCTTCATACCTTGGATTGTAAAAGAGCTTTAGCCTTTTACTTACAAAGAACACAGCAACATAGAAAGTCCTCTCAACTCTTTGTTGCTTTTGATCCTTCTCATTTGGGACTTCCAGTCTCCAAGAGAACTCTATCTAACTGGATTTCTCAGTGTATTTCCTTCGCCTATCAACGTAAGAACCTTTCTCTGGAAAGCCATGTCACTGCTCACAATGTGAGAGCCATGGCAGCCTCAATGGCTCATCTGCACTCTGTGTCCATCGACGTCATCTGTCGAGCAGCCACTTGGGCCTCGGTTCATACCTTCACAGCCCATTACTGCTTGGACAGGGACTCCCGCCGGGATGCCTTGTTTGGTCAGGCTGTTCTTCAAAACCTGTTCCATACCTAATCAACTCCTACCCACCATCCCTGGTAGGATGCCAGAGATCCATGGGGGGAAGTGGAGCCCTTCTCAGGGACACACAACTTCTGGGGTCTCTCACTGGCACCTAAAGCTAGGGAGTCCCCATATGTGATGACTACATTCCTGGTTGTTCCTGGAGATAGCATAGCTACTCACCTGTAACAGGTGATCTCCGGGAACAGCAGGAATTTAGTCTTCACAACCCACCCACCTCCCCTGGGAGTTGTATCTCTCTATTTATCTCTCTCTCTTTCTCTCTCTCTCTCTCTCTTTCTCTCTGTTTGTCTCAGCTTTAAAACTCAACTGGAGAGAGGCAGTTGGGGAAGGCAGCATGCAGGCGCTGTGGGATGCTCCCAAAAGCTTTCTAATTGGACGCTGGGGAGCGTTCCCGTGCAGGCTCCGTCGGTACCAACGATACCCATATGGGAGGACTAAATTCCTGCTGTTCCCGGAGATCACCTGTTACAGGTGAGTAACTATGCTGTACTGTGAATTTCCTTGCTGTCATCCTTACATTTAATAAATCAAATGCGTTCATGCTATGATCACTAATGCCAAGTGGCCTGAACACCCTTATTTCTTGCACCAGATATTGTGTTCCACAGGACAGATGACAGAAAGTAGATTCTGAGGTTGGGAGAAGAAGTGCAAATCACTTTTTAGTGCTTAGAAGTCTTCAGCATCAATGGCACCAGTCCTTATGGCTTCCAAGGCTCTTGGGCTCATTCAGAGCCAAGCACCCATAGTGCCCCATAGCATTGGACATCGATTGATCTCCATCCGAAGATGAGGAAGGATTCTACCTCATCATCTTTGATGTCAAGGAGTGAAAGCAACCGAGCACCAAATGAAAGCTATGGTGGATCGGCATCAGAACCCATTGTGGCATGACATCAGGAGTGATGGGGGTCCACGTGAGCATCCCTCTATGGTGCCCCGAAGAAAGGAGAGCTCATCCTTCAGCACATCAGAGGAGTACCAACAGGCTACTGACAGCCGAGACCCAGCCACCAATACCCCTGTTCAGAAACCGGGTACATCGGTCAAAGTTGCTCAAGTCCTGCAGCCTTCGTATTATTTATTTATTCTATTTTATTTTATTTAACATTTCTTATATACCGCCTTTCATGATATCAAGGCGGTTTACATTGAACAAACTGAAATTACATTGAACAGGGCATTATAACTTGGAGATGACTATTTTACAGGGAACATTGGCAGCCATAGAGAAACGCCTTATGCAAACACTCGAGGAACACATCATGGTGCTGTTGGCGGTGCAGCATACTGGGTCCTTTGTACAGCCGATCCTTGAGAAGGATGTCCTGCCTGCAGCAGATGCATCAACATTACAGAGAGAGGATGACAGGCATCTGTATTTGGAAAAACTTAGAGAAGCTAGCAAAGTAGTCAAGAAGGCAAAGATTCAAAAGGAGGAGGAAATAGCCAATGCAATAAAATGGGGGGGGGGGGGGGATAAGACATTTTTCAGATATATTAGTGAGAAGAGGAAGGGCAAAAGTGGTATTGTCAGACTCAAGGGTGCAGGGGGGGAATATATAGAAGCTGATAAGGATAAAGCGGAATTGCTTAACAAATATTTTTGTTCTGTGTTCACAGATGAAGAACCAGGAGCAGGACCTCAGAAAACACCCACAAATAAGAACAGAAGCGAGGGACATCTTGAACTATTTTCAGAAGACTGTGTTCGTGAGAAACTAGCTCAGCTTAAAGTAGACAAAGCGATGGGACCGGATGGGATACACCCTAGAATACTGAGGGAACTTGGGGACGTTCTAGCAACTCCACTGACTAACCTTTTCAATGCCTTATTGGAGTCGGGAGTGGTGCCAAAGGACTGGAGAGAGGCTCATGTGGTGCCTTTACACAAAAGCGGAAGTAAGGATGTGGTTGAAAACTACAGGCCAGTTAGTTTAACTTCGGTGATGAGTAAATTATTGGAAACGCTGCTGAAAGAGAAAATAGTGAGGTTTCTGGAGTCCAGCGGATTACAGGATCCAAGGCAGCATGGATTCACCAGAGGCAGGTCTTGTCAGACAAATCTGATTGATTTCTTTGACTGGGTGACCAGGGAGTTGGACCGAGGGAGAGCTCTAGATGTGGTGTATTTAGATTTCCGTAAAGCCTTTGACACTGTTCCTCACAGGCGACTTATAAACAAACTGAGCACCCTAGGGATGGACCCTAAAGTTACTGCTTGGGTTAGAAATTGGTTGGGTGGGAGGCGACAAAGAGTACAAGTAAATGGAGCTCACTCTGAGGAGAAGGATGTTACTAGTGGTGTGCCCCAGGGATCTGTCCTTGGTCCGATTCTTTTTAACATCTTTGTTAGTGATATAGCGGAAGGGCTGTCGGGTAAGGTTTGCCTCTTTGCGGATTATACCAAAATCTGCAATAGAGTAGACACCCAGGAAGGGGTAGATAACATGAGGAGGGATCTAGCTAAGCTTGAAGAATGGTCTAGAATTTGGCAGCTGGGATTTAATGTTAAAAAATGTAAGGTCATGCATTTGGGCTGCAGCAATCCAAGGGAGCAATACAGTATAGGAGGTGAAGTACTTTTGTCCACTAAAGAAGAGCGGGACCTAGGCGTGGTTGTGTCTGATGATCTTAAAGTAGCTAAACAGGTAGAAAAGGCGACAGCAAAAGCTAGAAGGATGCTTGGGTGCATACGGAGAGGAATGGCTAGCAGAAAAAAGGAGGTGATAATGCCTCTGTATAAGTCTTTGGTGCGACCTCATTTGGAGTATGGTGTGCAATTCTGGAGACCGCACCTTCAAAAGGATGTGAACAGGATGGAGTCGGTGCAGAGGGTTGCTACTAAAATGATTAATGGGCTTCATTATAAAGCATATGAGGACAGACTTAAGGATCTTAATATGTACACCTTAGAGGAAAGGCGGGATAGAGGTGATATGATTGAGATGTTTAAATACCTCCGTGGCATAAATGTTCAGGGAGAGAGCCTCTTTCAATTGAAAGCAAGTTCTGCTACGAGGGGACATGGGATGAGGGTGAAGGGAGATAGATTCAGGAGTGATATGCGGAAATATTTCTTTACGGAAAGAGTAGTGGATCCATGGAATAATCTCCCAGTGGAGGTGGTAGAGATGAGGACAGTAACTGAATTCAAAAAAGCATGGGACCAACACAGAGGATCTCTAAAGGTAAAAAGTGGACTGTTGTAGTTGTTATGGAAGGACAGACTAGATAGGCCATGTGGTCTTTTTCTGTCATCATGTTTCTATTACGGCATCGAAGGTCCCTGACACTGGTCCTTGCCAAGTCGATATCCTTCTCCAGCGTTTTGGCATCCGATGTACTCTCAAACTTTAGACCGGTATCGCTGCATCATCATTCCCAACAGAGCTCCCAGTCCATGTGAGATAGGAGAGAGATCTAGGCAGAGACTCAGAAGTACTTTGATTTCCTCTCTGAATCTGGCTTAGAAGGCTGGATCATTGATATGGAATCAGACAACTTGTCTGAGAGCAGTTCTCCTGAGCTCCCATCAAACCCTTTTCCACCTCATGAGCGGCGTAAGTCCCCTTCCTGAGGACATGACCTTCCAGTAGTTTGTACGAGATATGGTCAAGGCCATACTATTTTCTTTGGAAACTGAGGATGAGCCCAGGGCAGAAGAGTTGGAAATCCTGCGGTACTCCTGAGCCCCTAAGGAGGCTGTGACATCATGCACTGCATCCTGCAGAGAGGACAGATGAGAATGTGGGAGAATCCCCCCCCCACACACACACATACACACTGTACCTCCGGTTAGTAGAAAGGTTGACTCCATGTGTAGATTCAGAAGGCTTCCAGATTTGAGAAGCCCCAGCTTCTGCACCATTTCTTGGTAGTCAAATCTGCCCTAGAGAGAATCAAGAGTGCCAAGACTCATTCCTTGGTGCCCCAGGGAGGGAGGCTTTGATATTGGACTCTTTAGGGAGAAGATTTTTTCAGAGTTCCATGCCTATAGCCCGCATGGCCTCTTACCAGCTCAGTAGTAGTAGTAATAGTAGTACATAGGCATTTTCTTGAAGAACATCGTGTGTGACCTGGCTATCCTGGCCCAGTTTCTTCCTCCAGAGAAGCTGGATCCATATCATTTTCTAGTGGCCTACGGTAAGGATTGCTCGAAGTTCATGGTCTGGGCATCTATGACATCTTTGAAACGGCTTCCAGAAATGCTGTCATAGATATTGGCACCTAGCTCCAGTCATCAGACCTGGAACAATCAGTGCTGATGTCCCATGCCGTGGAGAGAATCTGTTCGGTGAAAAGGTCAAAGAGAAGGCTATCTATATTGAGAAGCATCATGTCGCTCTCTGTAAACTCTAAAGATGCACATCTGAACCAGCCGCCTACCGTAGGAGGTACCATGGTGGAAGCCAGAGAAAGAACTACAACGCTCATAGGCATAAGTATTTCCCTGGGCCCCAGATCTCCCAGCCCAAACAGGTTCCTTGCTAACAGCAGCATTGTGAGAAGCCTCAAAACACAGCTGACTGCTAAGCCAAAACCTGGGGCGGCATTTTGACTGACTCCTTCAGAGCATAGCCACTCTTCCAATGACCACAGTAGGAAACACTCGGGGGAAGGCTCACTTTTTTTGCACAAAGGTGGCACCTCAAAATATATCTATTCCAATAAGCATTCAACCTCCCTTCTGATACCACATAGAATATAAGGATTTTGGATATTAGTGCACACCCAGTTGCATACCTGGAACTCTTGGAACCTCTGCTTCCTCCTTCCTCCCATTTCCCTCTCCTTAATGTTCCTGACTTTCTATACTACTTGTTTTAATTGGTGTTCTTTTCCTATTTTCTATTTTTTTAATTTTAAACCACTTTGATACAATGTTGAAGGGTGGTATAATCAGGTCTTGTAATAAAGCATAAAACTTGGACTAATGGGTCTTACAGATCATCCAAAATGGTTCCAAACTTCATTTATTAGAAGTGCCACCAAATTGTCCTCAGAGGATGCATCATCTCGACCCTCTGGATCAAGAAATGCTTCAGACTGAAATCACCATCCTCTTGTCAAATCTTGCTATCAAGCTCATGCCACCAGAGCCAAGAGGTCGGGGGCTTTATTCCAGATTATCACTGTCCCTGTTTAATGTACATTACTAAGTTTAAGTTACAATGTAAACTGCTTTGACTGAAATAATAGTGGTATAAAAACCCCGTTAAATAGATAAATAAATTAATAATCCTCAAGAAACTAGGGGGGATATTGCCCCATTCTAGACTTAAGAGACCTAAATACATGTACATGGTAAGAGAAAAGTTCAGAATAATTTCTCTTGGCACCCTACTTCCTTGCCTTCAAAAAGGGGATTGGCTGTGCTCCCTGAATTTGAAGGATACATATACCAACATACTTCCTGTGAGCGGATGTATCTGTATTTCAGATTTGTCCTGGGGGAACAACACTTTCAATATTGGCTGATCAAGAATACCACTCCAGAAGGGATCAAGAATCAACGTGCTTCATCATTCGTGTGTTGGAACTACTAGGGTTCATCATAAATTACCCAAAGTCCCACCTTTAATCCATCCAGCAGTTGGAATTCACAACTCAGGCAAGAGCTTGACCCAACTCAGGCAAGAGCACTGTGCGGCAGATTTAACTGAATCAGCAGGTGACAACTCACAAAATGTTAACAGTACTAGGCCACGTGTCCTTTACAGTACATATCACACCCTTGGTACGTCTTCAGAAGAGGCAGGCTTAATGGTATCTGAGGTCTTGGTGGTTCCAGGCCACGGATTGACTCAGAAATTGTCTGTATGTCACCTCCCCCTTGTTCATTTATTGCATGGTGGACAGTCTGCCACAATTTGCTCAAATATCTCCCTTTCCAAATTGCCCCAACCTAAAAGAGTTTTGATGACATCCAAGCTGGGGAGGGGAGCTCATCTCGATGGATTGCACACCCAAGGCAGTTGGTCCATCTAAGAAAACCTTCATCAGATCAACTTATTGGAACTAAGAGCAGCAGCAAACACTCTAAAAGCTTTCCGAGATCAACTGACCAACCAAATTGTTCTGATCCAAACCGACAGTCAGGTCGCCAGATTGTGGAAGTTCACCATCGTGCACTGGATGGACTTGAGAGCCATGTACCTGCCAGGCGAGGAAAACACACAGGCAGACAGACTGAGTCAAGTCCCCCAGCCACACAAGTAGATGTTGGACAAGGAAGTTGCATCTCGAATCTTTCAAAAGTGGGGCACCCCTTCGATAGATCTGTTCACGACCCTACAGAAATCCCAAGTGGATCAGTTCTGCTCCAAAGTAAGCTCACACAGCAGAATAGCAATGGATGCTTTCCTCCTGCATTGCAAGGAAGGTCTTCTTTACGCATATCCTCCAATACCTCTCATTGCAAAGACCTTCCTGAAGGTCAAAACACATGGTGGTACAATGATTCTCATCACTCCCTACTAGCCCAGCCAGCCTTGGTTTCGCCTCCTTCTGCAGCTCTCCAGTCAAAAGCCGCTCTTGCTAGGTCATACACCAGATCTGATGTTGCACCTCAACATCTGGTTCTTGGCCCGCACGGGGGGGGGGAGGCAGGCAGGCAGGCAGGCAATTTCTCCAAATCGATGAGTTTTTTGTGCAGACTGTGACAGTCATGAACCTCACTTCTTCGCCAGGATATGTGGAGTATGATCTTAGTCTCTCAAATTGACTTGTATTGTCCCAAAGAGAGCCTTCTTCTGGAGTGCGTAAGATCTTACGTGTATGGGTAATTTATCAAGGTGTGCTTAGACATTCCTCTGAATTAGACCTGTGGCACACAACATGATGGGAAATAACTCTGTCTTTCTGCCACATTTTCTTGGTCTCTGACTGCATATCTGGTACTTAAAGATTTTCTCCCTCTCAACGCGATTCACAGAGTAGTTGCTTGGATCTGACACCTCTATAATTAATGCTGTTCTGGTGTTTTTCTCCTTTACCACTATATCTGGCATTGAGTGGCTAATGTCTGAGCTCACTGGCCAGATGGTATAACCAAAGTCCTTTTGGCCTCCAGGAGGGTCTCTACGAGACAGTCCTATTTCTGCAAATGGAAGAAGTTGCTGTCTTGTATGAGGCCAGGTCCTAGATCCTTTCGTCTCTTGTACACAAAAATGATTGAATATCTTCTACACCTCTCCAAGTCTGGACTTAAGTTCAACTCCTTCAGAGTCCACCTCAGTGGAATTGGAGCTTCAGACTCTAGTAGTTTATCTGCCTTACAGTAGATTCCATCATAATAGAGTGGCCCTCCATATTCATCCTAAATTCCTTCCGAAAGTAGTATCGGATTTCCACCTTAGTCAGTCAGTTGTTCCTCCAACATTTTTCCTGAGACCTCATGCCCACAAAATAGAAGCTGCAAATGAGCCTTAGTTTTCTATTTGGAGCAGACAAAAGCCCATAGAAAGTCCATCCAGCTTTTTGTTTCTTTTGACTCCAATAAGCTAGGGGCTTTCATTTCCAAATGCTCTTTAATTTGGCTAGCAGACTGCATCTCTTTAGTTTATGCCCTGCTGGCCTGAGCCTTGATGGATATGTCATGGCTCACAGTGTCAGAGCTATGGCTGCATTGGTGGCCAACTTACACTTGATCTCCATGGAAGAGATCCTGCAGGGCTGTAATGTGGGCTACAGTCCACACATTCACGTCTCACTACTATCTGTACGGGGATTTCCGATACGACAGCAACTTTAGCCAATCTGTACGTCAGAATTTGTTTGGGGATTAGAATTCAACTCCATTCCCCCTAGGCCCATTTTATTTTCTGCAGGCTACCAAAAAAAAGGAAAAGAATTACTGCTATTGTACTTGCAGAGTCATGCATTTGGGCTGCAGAAATCCAAGGGAGCAGTACAGTGTAGGAGAAGTACTTCTGTCCACGAAAGAAGAGCAGGACCTGGGCGTGATTGTTTCTGATGATCTTAAAGTAGCTAAACAGGTAGAAAAGGTGACTGTGAAAGCCGGAAGAATGCTTAGATGCACAGGGAGAGGAATGGCCAGCAGAAAAAAGGAAGTGATAGTACCTCTGTATAAGTCTCTGGAGCGACCTCATTTGGAGTATTATGTGCAGTTCTGCAGGTCACACCTTCAAAAGGATATAAACAGGATGGAGTCAGCACAGAGGGTAACTATTAAAGTGGTTAGTGGTCTTCATTATAAAGCATATGAGGATAGACTTAAAGATCTTAATATGTATACGTTAGAGGAAAAGCAGAATAGAGAAGATACCTCCATTGCATAAATGCACAAGAGGAGAGCCTCTTTCAATTGAAAGCAAGCTCTGCTACAAGGGGACATGATGAGGGTGAAAAGGGATAGACTCAGGAGTAATATGCAGAAATATTTATGGAAAGAGTGGTAGATGCGTGAAATAGTCTCGCAGTGGAAGGAGTAGAGACAAGGAAAGTATCTGAATTCCAGAAAGCATAGGACAAACACAGAAGATCTCTAAAGGAAAAAAGGGGACTATTGCAGTCAATATGAAAGGGCAGACTAGAAAAGGCCATGTGGTCTTTTTCTGCCTTCATGTTTCTCTGTTTCTGTTGTGGCTGCTTGCCATGCCATAGTTGTCTTTTGCCCCTGTTGGGCTTCTCAGTGGCCTCCTCTGTTTTCAGTAGCCTGAAGCTTGGGAGTCCCATATGTGAGGACTCATTCCTGCTTGTCCATGGAGAAAAGGTAAGAACATAAGAAATGCCATACTGGGTCAGACCAAGGTCCATCAAGTCCAGTATCCTTTTTCAAACAGTGGCCAATACAGTTCACAAGTACCTGGCAGGTTCCCAAAGAGGCACACAGGTTCCACAGTTCTCGTCCCGGGGCAAGCAGTAGATTTCCCGGGTTCTCATTAATAATGGTTTATGGTCCTTTCCTCCAAGAACTTGTCCAAATCTTTTTTAAACCCAGCTACACTAACAGCTTTTACTAATCCTCCAGTAACGAATTCCAGAGTTTGATTATGAATCGAGTAAAAAAGTGTTTTCTCTTATTAGTCTTAAATGGATTGTATTGTAGCTTTGTTACATGTCCTCTAGTCTTTCTACTTTTTGAAGAGCTCCAACCCTTTAAGCCTCTCCTCATAGGGATATTCTTCCATTCCCTTTACCATTTTTGTCGCTGTTCTTTGTAAGTTTTCTAATTCAGCTATATCCTTTTTAAGATATAGCGACCAGAATTATGTACAATATTCAAGGTGTGATCACACCATGGAAAGATACAGAGGCATTTTAATATCCTTTGTTTTATTCTCTTTTCCTTTCCTTATGATTCCTAGCATTCTATTTGCTTTCTTGACTGCTGCTGCACACTGGGCGGAGGGTTTCAATGTATTATCCATGATGACGCCTAAATCTTTTTTCTGGGTGGTGGTTTCTAAGGTTCTTTGCATCATGTAACGATAGTTTGGGTTGTTCTTTCCTAGGTGTATAACTTTGCCATTTGGATGTCCACTCTTACAATTTTTCAAGGTCCTCTTGCAATTTTATATAATCCTCCTACATTTTAACAACTTTGAATAATTTTGTGTCATCTACAAATTTGATCACTTCACTTGCTATTCCTATTTCCAGGTTATTTATGAATATGTTAAAAAAGCAGTGGACACAGCACAGATTCCTGGGGTACTCGACTATTCACCTTTCTCCCTTGAGAAAATTGGCCATCTAGCCTACACTCTGTTTTCTATCTTTTAACCAGTTCCTGATCCACAATAGTACACTTCCTTCAATCCCATGACTTTTTAATTTTGCCAAGAATCTCTCATGAGACACCTTGTCAAAGGCTTTCGGAAAATCCAGATACACATGACTATATCAACTGTCTCACCTTTGTCTACCTGTTTATTCACATCTTAAAAAATATATAACAGATTAGTAAAACAAGACTTTCCTTGGCTAAATCCATGTTGACTTTCTCCCATTAAACCATAGTTATCTACATGATCAGTTGTTACTCGTATGTAGCAGGTGTTCTTCAGGAACAAGCAGGAAGTTAGTCTTCACATATGGGTGACATCGGTGCTGATGGAGCCCCTAGGGAAACATCTCCCTAGCTTTCAAAGAAAGCCTTTGGGAGATGCCACCACACATGCGTGGTCCCCTTCCCGCCCAAGAGTGCCTTCTTACTCAGTTTCCCTTTTTCCGCAGAGCTCAACAGATGTCCGTCTCCATTCTCCAGAAAAAAGTTGATAATTTTGTGCATAAACCTTTCATGCGGTCTCCGGTTAGCACTTGTCCCTTTCCCGCCTCTGAGCCCCGTTGCCCCGGCATTGAGTCTTGGAATCGTTTTTCATTTTTCTTTCAGCATGGTTTCATGCCTTTTTCTAAGCGCTGACAGTGTCGTGGGTCTTTGACCTTGCAGAGGTCCTTTTTGCCCCAATGGTCAGTGGGTTCAATAAGTGTGATCGGTGTGCAAAGAACTTGTCTTTAACTGTTACACATGACTGCTGCCTCCAGTGTCTAGGGGCCGACCATGACCTGGAGGTTTGCGCCCTGTGCAAAAAGATGTCCGTGAAGGCCATCCAAAATCATCGGTAGAAGCAAGATGACATTTTCCACAGGTCAGATTCTGCCCCTGTATCCCCAGTAGCCTCACGCTCTAAGGCCCCGCATGGATCCTCTGAGTCACGTAAAGCCCCTGTGGCGCCCGATCTGGTCGACGGACACTCCGACAAGGGTTCCCTGGAGTGTGAGTGCAAGAAGAAGAAGAAATCTTCGAGGACCTCATCCTGGGAATTGGACATACATGTTAAATGCTGGGTCTGGTCCCACAGTCCCTGGAGGGTATCAAAGGAGTTGGAGCAGGTGCGGCTGGCAATGTTGCCCAGAATAGACGCCAAGGTTTCCGGTGATGGGTCGCAGACCTCCAAAGCCTGTCCCATTGAAGACTCCTTCTCCTCACCAATGCCGGACCCAGTTATTCAGTTGAAGGCTGCAGCTCCTGAGTGGGAAGCCAGGATGATGGCAATGGAAAGCAGTATCACTGCCTTCCTTGCCTTGCAGCAGGCATTGATGCCTGCCCTCGCCGGTACTCACGCCAAGACCGCAGCGACCTTGATATAGAGGACTCCCTGAGCCACTGATGCGATCTTCAAAAGCCCTGAGCCTTAAGCCGATCCTCAACGAGGGTCTTGATCCCGCTCCCATTCCTCGGGAGTGAGATCCTCCCTGGCAAATGCTTGTGGCTCTGGCCAAGCAGCAGCTGTGGTTCACCGAGGACATGACCCAAGCCTGACGCCTCAGATGCCATCTATCCTCGAATCCTCGACCGACTGCTCCGACTGGAAGTCCGAGAACAAGGCTTCCCTAGAGACACATAAACACTGTGATCTTCCCTCGGACCTGTCTACCCTGGTGTCGAAGCGCTGGTCCCCAGCTGAGGACACATTGTTCCTCAGGTTTGTCCAGGACATGGCAAAAGCCTTGTCTCTTACCATGGAGTCGGAGGAGGGCCCTTGCACAGAGGAGCTTGAAATTTTCCAATATGAAGCTCCACCTAAGGAGGCCTTGATGGTCCCTGTCCCCACCATTCTCTGGTGACTCCTCCTTCGGATGTGGGAGACACTGGCATTGGTGCCGATAGTTAACCGACACCTTGACACCATGTACCGGATCCAGCGGACCCCTGGTTTTCAGAAAGCACAACTCCCTCACACCTTTATGGTGGTAGAGTCGCCATGCACTGTCCTTTAAAGCCCGAAGACTCATTCCTCGGTGCCTCCGGGCAGGGAGTCCCGTGCCCTTGGACGCAAATGCTATCAGGGTTCAATGCTGGCGTGCCGAATTCAAGCCTACCAGCTGTATATCTGCATGTATCTTTGAGACCTAGCAGATTTCTTGGCGGGTCTCAGTGGAGATCACTTCCAGCAATTCCATACCCTCACAAAGGGCATTGGGGAATGCTCGAAGTACATGCCTCGAGCCGCCTATGATTACTTCGAATCCAACATGAGGGTGGCCACTGCAGGCATCTGTGCCCGACGGACCTCGAGCACTGGGTCCAGGAGAAACTTCTTGATGTCCCTGTCTTGGTGAAAACCTCTTTGGCATACCAATGGAGGACAAGGCGGCAGAGATCAAGGCCAAGTTCATCACGAGGAAGACTCCACCCTTCCCAAGGAAAAAACACCGGGGAAGAGGGCCCCCTTTCACAGAAAAGGACAGCGTTACGAGGATATCCCCAATACCAGGCCCCCTAGACCCCTCAGCAGGGTCACCAGGGCAAAGGAGCGGGCCAAGACCAACACAAGCCTAAGGGCTCTAAGCCCCAAATACCAGCCCAGGCCAGGTTGGGGTTTTGACTCAATGAGCATAGCCTCTCCTCCCAGGGGGGGAGCAGCTGCCAACAGGGAGAGCATCTGATCCACTTTGCTTACCCGTGGCCGGTCATAACCACCAACATCTGGGTCCTCCAAGTGGTCAGAGAAGGCTACCTCCTTTGCTTGGCTCGGACGCTGCCTCCTTTCTTTCCAGGAGAGCCCCCTTGAACTTCCCTGCACCAGGCCCTGCTACTGTAGGAACTTGCAGGCCTCATCAGGGATGGAGCCATGGAACCAGGACCCTTCCACCTCAGGGGCAAGGGGTTCCATTCCCGTTACCTTCTGGTCCCAAAAAGAACAGGGGGCCTAAGGCCCATTCTGGACTTGCGAAACCTGAACAAGTTCCTGGTGCGGGAGAAGTTCAAGATCCTGTCCCTTGGAACATTGCTGCCCTACCTCAAGCAGGGAGCTTGGCTATGCTCCTTGGATGTAAAGGATGCTTACACCTACATCCTCGTTCATCCCAGCCACAGGCAGTACTTAAGGTTCATGGTCGGGGGGCGACCACTACCAGTACATGGTACTACCCTTCGGCCTAGCCTTTACACTGAGAGTCCTCACCAAATGCCTGGCAGTGGTGGCTGCCTACCTCCAAGGGGCCTTTGTCTTCACATACTTGGACGACTGGCTCGTAAAGGGGGACATGGCCACCGAGGTGCAACAGGCCACTGCCCGCACCATCAAGGTCCTGCAGCACTTGGAGTTTGTGATAAACCACCCCAAGTCTCACCTCACTCCAGTGCTCATCTGGACACTCTCCAGGCCAGGGCAGATTGCCTCAGGGCCCTGACCACCAAAGTGCAATGCCATCACGCAGTGTTGGCATGGTCCATGCACTGCCTACTGAGCCACATGGTATCCACAGTCCATGTGGTTCTCAACGCCCGCCTCCACATGCGGGCGGCTCAGTGGTGTCTTTGCTCACAGTAGTCACAAGCCACAGGGAGGCTCCGGGACAGGGTCTTAGTGTCCTGTCAGCTAGTGGAGTCGCTCGATTGGTGGCAGGACACACAGCATCTCTAGGAGGGCATGCCCTTCCAGTCGCCAAATCCCCAGAAGGTGCTCACTATGGACGCCTCCCTACTGGGCTGGGATGCACATTGTGAGGAACTCCGCATGCAGGGCGACTGGTCCCTGGCAGAGAACCAGCAGCAGATCATACTGCTGGAGCTCAGGACCATCTTTCTGGCGATCAAGGCCTTCTACCACCACCTGTGGAACCAGTTGGTGCTAGTCCAAACAGACAACTAGGTTGCGATATTCTATCTGAACAAGCAGGGGTGCACAGGTTCTCAGCTGCTCTGCCAGGAGGCAGTAGCCTTCTGCTCGTACGGGATCAGTCAGGGAATGCTCCTCAGGGCGGTATACCTTCTGGGCCAAGACAATGCCTTAGCAAATAGGCTGAGCAGGGTCCTCCAGCCACACAAATGGCGACTAGACCCCACGATGGCACAGAGGCTCTTTCGACTCTGGAGCACCCCAAGTCTGGACCTCTTCACCAGCCCGACCAGTGCTCAGCTGTCCCACTTCTGCTGTCCTCAATCACATACATCCTGGGTTGTGGCGGACTCCTTCCTCATTTCATGTTCAGATGGCCTGCTGTATGCCTTCCCTCCCACACCACCCGAATACTCTTCAAGGTCCAGTGGGACAAGGCCTCCATGATCCTGGTTGGCCCCACAGTGGCCCTGGCAGCCTTGGTTTCCCCTGTTGCTCTATCTCTCAGTGGTACTCCCGGTCCCTCTGGGGAATGCCCCAGGGCTACTGAAATAGGAGGAGGGCTCCCTTCTTCACCCCAACCTGGGATTCCTGTCGTTAGCAGTATGGCTGCTGAACGGGTAGCCTTAGCACCCTACATCCTCCCAAGGGAGGTGGAGGAAGTCCTCCTGGCCTC
Source organism: Ichthyophis bannanicus (assembly GCA_033557465.1). Taxonomy (NCBI): domain Eukaryota; kingdom Metazoa; phylum Chordata; class Amphibia; order Gymnophiona; family Ichthyophiidae; genus Ichthyophis; species Ichthyophis bannanicus. The sequence continues at coordinate 112,699,631 of CM066038.1, read as the reverse complement.
TCGTAAGAACTCCATGAGATGTACTTATGCCTTCAAGTGGCTCAGATTCTCAGTATGGTGTATAGAGCAATGGGTTGACCCGTTTTCTTACCAGGTGCACATTGTGCTACAGTATTTGCTTCACCTTTCGCAAACCGGACTCCAGTCTAACTCCGTCAGTGCACCCGAGCATGCTCTCAGCACACCATCATTCCATAGAGGGCAAACCTTTTTCTGTACAGCCCCTCATTACTCAATTTATGTAGGGGCCTTCTGCTCTCTAAGCCCCCCCATCTGCTTGCCCCCTGCAGAATGGGACCTCAACGTGGTTCTGACACAGCTCACCAAACTACCTGTTGAACCTCTGGCTACCTGCCTTTTGCGTGCTTTCTCCTAGAAGGTTGTCTTTCTGGTGGCGCTCACCTCTGCCCAGAGTCAGCGAGCTTCAGGCCTTGGTGGCCGAGCCATCCTACATCAGGTTCATCAAGAACAGGGTCATGCTTCGCATCCACCCCAAATTCCTTCCAAAGATGGTATCCGCGTTCCACCTCAACAAAAACATGGTACTCCCCACCTTCCTTGGTGTGTTTACAACTCGCACTGATAAACTGTCGTTCTGTCCGCTCTAAATCTCTTTTAATTCATGATCTAATCATATTACACAAATTGGATATCTTGTTTTTAACCGAAACCTGGTTGAAGGAAGGGGATGAGCCCTTCCTGAACCGTTGTCTCCCCCCAGGTTATTCCTTTTTGTCTGTGTCCCGCCGGGGTAGGTCCGGTGGAGGAGTGGCCACCCTCTATCGCTCCTCCCTCTGTCTATCCGAACTTGCCTCTTCTCCTTCGTTGCACTATCCTGAGTCCCTGCTTATAAAACTAAATTCCCCCACTATCTCTTATCACTTTCTCCTTACTTACGCACCTCCCTCCCTTTCCCCTGCCTCTTGGGACTCCCTATTGGCTACTATAGCCGAGGCCACTCTGCTCTATCCTCATCTCCTTATCCTGGGAGATTTTAACGTGCACGCTGACTCTCCTTCTTCAGCTAGGGATTCCTCTTTCCTCACCTTTCTCTCTGACCTTTCTCTCTGTCAATCTGTCTCTTTCCCTACTCACGCTGCTGGACATTCCCTTGATCTTCTTATCACCTCAGCTTCCTTTCCCCTCCTTTCTTCATCATTATCCTCTTTTCCCCTCCCTTGGTCAGACCACCACTGTTTATTGTTCTCCGCCTCTGTTTCATCTCCAACCTCCTCTACTTCTCTGGACCCTCACTCTCTTCAATTTCCCACCCGGAAAATCACAGCAGACACTCTTGCGCACTTCCCATCCTCTGCAGTTCTATTCCCATCTGATTTTGACTCCCTCTCTGTGGACGACCAGGCTCGGTGCTGGGATTCTACCCTTCAGTCCGCTCTGGACCTGGTCGCCCCAGTCCGCCCCTGCTCCCGCTCTTCACATCACCCTCAACACCCCTGGTTTCACCCCGGTCTCTTCTTACATCGTCGATATCTCCGCCGGGCCGAAAGGCTCTGGCGAAAGCGTCCTTCCCCCACCACGTTGTCGGAATTCCGTCTCTGTCACCAGCACTACCGGTCTCTCCTTCACACTGCTAAACGTGACTATTACTCCAACCTCGTCTCCTCCTCTTCCAACTCCTCTCGTCGTCTATATTCTATATTACACACCCTCACCACCTCTCACTCCTCCTCTTCTTCTCTCTCCTTCCGTCTCTTCCCCTCCTGATCCTTCTTCCCTCACTTCTTTCTTCGCTAACAAGGTCAATTCCCTTCGTCAGTCTTTTCTGTTATGTCCTCCACCCCTTTCCCCTCTTGCCTTACCTTCCTCCCCACCTCCCTCTCCCTCTTCCCAATCTGTCCCTGCACTATCTCATCTCTGGTCCTCCTTTACCCTGATCACTTCCTCTGTTCTTCAGGATACTTTTCTTTCTCTCCGTAAGACTACCTGCTCTACTGATCCTATCCCATCTTCTTGGCTTCTTGAACCTTCACTAGCTCTTTCTCCCTATATTCTTTCTTTGTTTAACTCTAGCTTATCTTCTGGCGTCTTTCCTAGTAACTGGAAACATGCTACCGTCCGTCCTATCTTGAAATCCCACTCCTCTGACCCCTCTGTGCTTGCTAATTGGCGACCTGTCTCTAATCTTTCTTTTCTTTCTAAATTTCTCGAGAAACTGGTCTTCACACAACTTTCTTCCCATCTTGAAGTTTCCCTCACTCTTCACCCCCGCCAATCCGGTTTTCGCCCTGCCCACAGCACGGAAACGGTTCTTCTTTCTCTTCTTAATGAACTTCACACTGCTCACGATCGGGGTCTTTATACACTGGCTGTCTCTCTTGATCTCTCTGCTGCTTTCGATCTAGTGGATCACCGCACTCTCCTCACTCGTCTGCAGGAAGCGGGGCTTTCTGGGACAGTCTTGCAATGGTTTCACTCTTTTCTCTCCGGCCGTTCCTTTTCTGTAGTCTCTGGGTCCTCCTCTTCTATTTCTACCCCCCTCATCTGTGGGGTTCCTCAGGGGTCTGTTCTTGCACCGCTACTTTTTAATATCTTCTTAGCACCCCTCACCCTTCTTGTTCAACAATTCGGTATCTCCGCATACTACTATGCGGATGATATCTTCCTCTTACACCGCACTTCCCCCACTTCTCCAGATATCACTCCTCTCAATCTCTGTCTTGCTGCTATTGCCACTTGGTTTTCCTCTAATTTTCTGCAGGTGAACCCCTCTAAGTCCCATGCTATCTGGTTCACATTTGGGGGTCCCTCTCCCTCTTGTGCCCCCTCTTTCCCTTCACAATCCATTTCTCTTGTCTCTTCACTACGTTACTTAGGTGTCATACTTGATTCTTCACTTTCCTTTAAGGACCATATCTCTTCCATTATCCAACGCTCTTTCTTTTCACTTAGACAACTCCGTTCTATCCGCCCTTTTTTGTCCCCTTCTGCCCTAGCCACTCTCCTCCTTTCCCTTGTGATGTCCCGTCTCGATTATTGTAATGTCGTCCTTGTCGGTCTACCCCAATCCCAATTGTCTCGTCTTCAACGTATCCAAAACTCAGCTGTTCGTCTTCTTGCCCATGCCTCTCGTTTTGACCATGTTACCCCGCTTCTTCTTCGCTATCACTGGCTGCCTGTCTCTTTTCGTGCTCAATATAAAATTCTTATTCTCACGCATAGGGCTGTTCACACTGGCACTCCCCTCTATCTTGCCGATCAGATACACTTTCGTCTTCCCCCCGCCTACTCCGGGCAATACACTCTAATCGACTTGCCCTTCCCTCACCTACCCAGGCTCATCTTGTTTCCACCCGTACTTCTGCCTTCTACTTTCTAGCCCCCAGCCTCTGGAACTCACTCCCCCCTTCACTCCGTGCAGAGGAGTCCTATCCAAAATTCAAATCACAACTCAAAACCTACCTTTTCAGCCTAGCCTTTGACCTGCCACTCCCAACATCCTCCCCTCCCTCTGTTACTCCCTCCCTCTTGTCTGCTTGATGTCTTAATTGCTTGTTGTAAATTACTACGTTGTGGTCTGTTCTTTTCTTGCCTCTCCTTCCTCCTCTTTCCTATTTGTTTTATTGGCGTTCCTTTTCTTTTTCTCAGCCATTTTAAACGGTTTTAGAATACTGTTTTTAAGTTTGTTTTTAAACTTGTATTGTAAACCGCCCAGGTACTACTAAGTGTTGGGCGGTATATAAAGCCTGAATAAACGTAAACATAAACGTAAACGTTCTTCCTACGGCTCCATGTCAACAAGGCAGCGGCCATTCTCCATACTCTGGATTGCAAGAGGGTCCTGTCCTTCTGCCTGCAACATACCTAGGGCCACTGCAAAACCTTGCAGCTTTTCATTTCCTATGACCCCAGTTGACTGGGGGAGGCTTTTACCAAGCGGACTCTGTCCACCTGGGTGACAGACTGCATCGCCTTCGCCCATGATCAGGCTGTGTTCTCATTGGAGCGTCGTGTCACTGCACACAACATCAGGGCCATGGCGACCTCAGTTGCAAGCCTACGCTCTGTCCCTATTCAGACATCTGCCAGGCTGCCACCTGGTTCTCAGTTCACACTTTTGCAGCTCACTACTGCCTGGAGAGGGAGTTCCGACGGAACAGCGCCTTCGGCCGGGCTGTACTCCGTAATCTCTTCGGGGTTTAGGCAACTCTTACCCGCCAACCCTTCTTGTTCAGGCTACCAGAGCGATGGTTCTCCCTGGACACTGGGGTCCTTAAAGTCTTTCCTCAGATTCGCTTGCAGCTGCTCACAGTTGGGCCGTGTTTTTCTACAGATTCTTGGTAGCCTGTATCTAGGGAGTCCCATATGTGAGGACTGACTTCCTGCTTGTTCCCGGAAAAAGTGTAGTTGCTCACCTGTAACTGGTGTTCTCCAGGGACAGCAGGGATCAGTCCTCACAACCCTCCCTCCTTCCCTGGAGTTGCTGTTCATTTTTGGCCATCTTCTTGGTTGGGCTCTAGCTATGGCACCTCACTGAGCAAGATGGCACCCTTGAGCAGGAAGGGGACCACGCATGCGTGGTGGCATCTCCCAAAGGCTTTCTTTGAAAGCTGGGGAGATGCTTCTGCGGGGGGCTCCGTTGGTGTCGGCGTCACCCATATGTGAGGATTGATTCCTGCTGTCCCTGGAGAACACCTTTTACAGGTGAGTAACTATGCTTTCTCCGTGGACAGCAGGAATTAGTCTTCAGAACCCTCCCATCTTCCCCAGGAGTTGTCTTCTACTATCGCTATGTTATCAGACTGATTCAAGACGGCGCCATGGCAGCAGGTGGGAAGGAGGTGCACAGGCACAGTGGAGCCTTCCAAAAGCTTCCAATAGAAGCTAGGGAGCATTTCTGCGCAGGGCTTCATTGGGGACGAATTCATGTTGTCCACAGAGAGCACTTGCATGGCTGTTATATTTTAAAATAGATATTTCTTACAGTGGCAGTAGTTTGTAAAAATCTTCACATCCTTGTAGATTTTTCAAATCCTACTTTCTAAAAAATACAGTTAAAATATAGTAAGTAGGAGTTTGTTTCACTGATCTACATAAGTGATACACTTTTAACATGAAAGAACAATTCTAGAAATATTCAAAATGTAATTAAGGATTCAAAACCAAAAAGTCTTGATTGTATTCAGGGCCACACCTTGCTACTCTGTATCTGATGGGCTGCAGAACCTTGCACTCACGGGTGTTGGAAGACCTTGGAGTCGTGCCCTCTGTGACACACATTTCCTGCTGTTGTGGTGGCAAGACCAAAGGAGACTTCCAGCACCCTTGACCAAAAGGTTTGCAGTTCATTTTCTGTGCTGACATGCGCATATAAAAGGAAAAAAAGAGCTACAGCTAGAAGGTTTGAGGGGACACTTGTTTTGCAGTGTCTGTGGTTGAGGTGCAGCCTGGCTGGAAAGTTTGAAAGGGCAAAGTTGGGGGGGGGCCACTCATTCTTAAGCAATTTTGGTGGTGATAGTGTAACCACGACTAGATTGGATGCCTTCTACTGCCACTCTTGCTTCAGTGCTGTGTTGTACCTGCTGCCCCTAAACTCATGTCACCCCAGGCGATTGCCTAGTTCACCTAGTGGAAAGACTGGCTTTGATTGCATATATCTTCATGCCCTTTGTCACTGCAAAATCATATTAGCTGAGTTTCCAAAAATTGCCTTAACATAGTAACATAATAGTAACATAGTATATGACGGCAGATAAAAAACAGTATGGTCCATCTAGTCTGCCCAACAAAGCGGCAAGAGTAGGTGCACTTGCCGCTCCGTGCAGGTCACCCCTCCACATGCCTTTGTTTAGGGGTGTACCCACCGTTCCGTGTAGGTCACCCCTATTTGTTCAGATATAAGAGATAGTTGTGCTTATTTTGCTATCCTGTTTCTATAAAGTGATTTAACAAAATCAACAAAAATTATTAAAGACCACCTGTCTCATTACTTACTGAATATTCCTGAATGAAAGGAATTTGCAGTAGGAGTCTAAAAATGCCAGAATGAAGCTGCTGTATTTAAAGGTCTGTATCATATCTTCTCTGTCCCTCCTCTCCTCTAGGGTATACATTTTTAGGTCTTCAAGTCTCTTCTCATGTGTCTTCTGGTGCAGGCTCCAAATCATATTGGTCGCCTTCAACTGAACTGTTTCAAGTCCTTTTTATATCCTTTGTGAGATGTGGAGCTCTATTCCGGTAGGGGCACATCCGGGCTGTCCGGACAGCCCCAAGCAAGACGGGCCTGTTTGGACCCGATTCTGGATCGCAGGACCAAAATATTCCTGTGGTAGCGAGAATTGGGCCCGAGGACGGCCCAGCGTGCCCCTGCCACTTGCGGGGATGTCCTCCCCACAGGTGCCCCCGACTCCAGTGTTCCTGGTCTCTCTTTTCCCTGCAGCCCAACTCAAGGCTGGCCTGTTGTGGCCTGGATCAGACGGCAGGGACTCTCCCCCCCCCCCCCCCCCTGCACCCAGCCCGGCCCCGAGGGGTTCCCCGCCCCAATTGTGGCAAAAGTGTTGCTTATTCTACCTTTTAGGTGGAATAAGCAACGTGTCCCCACGGGCCCGGCAGCACATACAGGTCCTTGGCCTGAATTGGCCCTGTACATGTTGCTGGGCTGGCCCGCCCCACTCCGCCCATGTCCCATCCCCTCCCACCCCCTGCCGGCTCTCCCCATTCTGATTCACAGGGTGTACAGAGAGAGTTGGTGGGAGAATCGTGCCCCGACGGCTTGCAGGGCTGCATGTCCTGCCGGGACATGTAGTCCCGCAACCCACGTTTCAGAATGGGGCCTATGGTCTCCAAAACTGAACACAATCAAATGAGGCCTCACCAATGACAGGAGCATTGAGACTTCATCCTTTCTGTTGGTTATTCCTCTCTGTATGCAACCCAGATCCTTCTGGCTTTGGCCTTTGGAATAAAAGCAGGAGAGGGGAGATATAGATATTTACAGTAAATTCTTTCAAGGTACAAAAACACAGGAAGGCGGGCTTCTTTCAACTGAAAGGAAGCTGTTGAATGGGGTGTCATAGCATAAAGGTGAAAGGGATTAGACTTGGGAGTAATCTAAGGACATTTTTATTTATGGAAAGAGTGGTAGATGCTTGAAACAGCCTCTCAGCGGATGTGGTGGAGACTATATCGGAATTCAAGAAGGTATGGGACAAGCACAGAGGATCTCAGAGAGAGGAAGGGATTGTAGAACTTAATAGTTGGTATGGATGGCAGACTAGATAGGTTGCATGATCTTTATCTGCTGTCATTTTCTGTTTCTATGTTTAAGACTTTTTGGTTTCCTTTTGTTAATTTGTGAATATTTCTATTATTATTCTTTCATTTTAAAAGTGTAAAGTATGTTGTTGTAGATCAGTGCATCAAATTCATACTTTAATGAATTTGATGCACTGATCTACACATCGAGGGAGGAGTGGCCTAGTGGTTGAGGCAAGTTACCTCAGGCCAGAAGGTCAGGGGTTCAAATCCCACTAGAGTATAGCAACCTTGGGCCTTAAGGATTGGGGTTTCTAGTCCCACAGGTGCTCCTTGTGGTCTTGGGCAAGCCACTTAACCCTCCATTGCCCATGTTTCCTGTAAAATAGTTATCTCCAAGTTATAATGCCCTGTTCAATGTAATTTCAGTTTGTTCAATGTAAACCGTTTTGATATCATGAAAGGCGGTATATAAGAAATGTTAAATACAATTCAAAATGCATTTATTTATTTATTTTATTTTGTAGACAGCAGAATGAGAAAAATGTACAAGGATGTGAAGCCTTTTGCAAGGCACTGTCTACATACTGAAAATAGATTTGCTATAGATTTTCTTTTAGGGCTGTGGTTGACTGAATGCTGTCATAATTTATTAATGTATCTTTAATGTGGTCATTTTTATTCACAGGCTGCCTCAGAAATTGTTCAGTGATGCAAACATCATTTCCATGGCTGTAGATAACTATATCTATGTGGCAAAGAAAAATAGCCATTTTGTGGAAGTTTGGGATAAGAAGACGGATAAACGCTGTGAACTCATAGATTGTGCTCACTTTCTTAAGTATGTTTGTTGTGTTAGATTTCAACTGTAATAGGCTTTATAATTTTGAAACAGTCAGGTAGATCAGGGCTTGACCAATCTTGGGCGCCAGATTGCTTTGGCAACCATAAATTGCACCTGAGTGCCTGGAATTTCACTCCCTCTTTTCCAATCATCATCCAGTATTGTTTTACCATTCTGCCACATTGTTCCCTGATCCACTGCGATTGGCTCTGCATGTAGCTTTATTCTTTTTTCTTAATTGGGCTTGATATACCGTACCTTCACATAAGCAGCAGTACGGTTTATAAATTTAAGATCAAATAGTAAGACGGAAATAGAGAAGGTCACCATAATCTGATAGGAAAGGTGAGTGACACAATCATACAAAGGTGTAGAGAAGAGGGTAAAGGCAATGGAAAACAGTAGGGCTATATGTGCGGTGGTGGGAGGTCAAAGGCTATTTGAAACTGAAGAGCAAGGAGACCAGAAGAACCCAAAGTATCTTGTATATCAATGATACCAACCAGGCTTTAGTAAAAGGACTCTTTGAATGTGCACTCAGGAAGCATGCAAAGGAGCACGCCTGCCACCATTTGGACCTTTTTTTAAACACAGTGATTTACTGACATGTCCTCCTAGGGGTGGAGTCAGGGCGGAGCTTCCAGTCGCTATGGACAACAGCCTTAGCAAGACAGAGACAATGCCAGATTCTGAAAGGAAAGCAGAAAAGCACTGATAGGGTTAACGGGTACAAATTCAGGAATACAGTAGAATGCATGTTCCACAATAGGGCCTTTCTGTTAAATGCTGTATTTTACCATTGTGTACTTCTGAGGGCGGAGTTGAGGCAGAACTTCCAGCTGCAATGGACAGTGGCCTTAGAGAGACAGAGACAACACAAGATATGGTGTATACTTCCTGGGGTGGATCGGGGCAGAGATGGAGGTCTATAGACAATATCTTTGTGTATGCCAATGACATTTTTTTTCCAAGAGAGTACTTCATTCCCCACACACCCTACATTTCAGTTGCTTTAATATTATTATTTACATAAAGAGCTATTTCCCCCCCCCCCCCCCCCCCCATTTCTGACATTTCTGTCCCTCCTGTTATGGCCGTATCCTATTTATGGGACTCATTCAACCTTGTCTATGTACTAGCAAAAATATTTGTCTGCCTCCACCATTAGGGCTTGTATATCTAAAACTCTGTTGCTTAGACTGAAAACATTTGTGGTGATTGTTTTATAGCTATTTTTTGTTGGGTCGCTTAATTCTGTATAGCCTCATGCCTGGCCTTTGTCTCTACTTTGTTGCTGATGAGTAAAGTACTAGGATGGTCTCTTTTATTTTTTCCCACTACCATTGTGCTTTTTGCTGTGTTTGATGTCCCACACACATTGTCTTCTGGGTAGTACCACTGTCCTCTAAGCATCTGGAAGCAAAACCGCCTTGATTCAAGGAAAAGGCGGTATAGAAATCCTTTTAAATAAATAAATAAATAAAATAAATTGTCTGAATTTCTCACTTACGGTGTATTTTCCAGCCACAGAAAGATAGAATATTATCACAGTATAGTTTTCTTTTTTTTCTATCTATTGCCCCATGTATCTAAAGCCTTGTGCAGACAAGGTTTTGAGCCACATTTTGAAGTTGTCTGTACAACATAGCTTTTCTCTCCCTTTTGATGGACATGTAATAGGGACATGTGTTTGTTAGTGTGCATTCAGTTTGTTTGGGCACCTGAAAAAAAGTATGCACAAAAATCTATGACTGACACTATGTGCATATGGTCGATTTGTGCACATAAAAAAGTTAATTAAAAAAATCCTTACTGTTTCTAGAGATGAACTTGTGAAACACAAAAAGCAGCCAATGTATGAAGATGCATATGGTGGAAGAGTAAAGACTATCCTGTTACAGAAAAACACAGCCCTGTGGATTGGGACTGGAGGAGGACACGTCTTGTTGATTGATCTCTCAACGCGCCATCCCATACGAATCATTTCTACTTTTGGTGATTCAATTAGAAGCATGATGTCTACTCAGCTAGGCAAGTTGCAGTATTTTAAATAATGATCTATTTTTAGTGCAAGAAATGTGCTGGCTTTTTCTAAAACAGTTCTTAAAGCCATTTACTCAGCCATTTACTCAGGAAAATAGCTATTTAGAGTCTTATTTTATAACAGGATGCTTATGAGAAGTCCTGTTTTATAAAGTCAATATAGGTGCCAATGTGCCTTTATTAAATAGGCATCCAGGACCAGCCCATGGAGCATGCAAATGTCAACACATGCATTTCAACTTGCTCCAGAGTTGATGTAAATGTACTCTATGAGAGTAATTTTATATTGAGCCATTAAAGCTACATGCCATCAATGTGTATTAGTCATCCATTTTCAACGACTTATGCACATAGTATAGGCAGGCGTAATTCTATAAGTATGCATGTATCAGGGTGATGGCATATACGTTCAGAATGGACGAACACAGTGGAGTGAGTGAGTAGCTAGGCAGAGCCTGAATTTACACTTGTAAGTTATAAAATATTATAACTTAAGCACATTTTCTATGAATCTAGGCATGGGCATTTACACCAAGTCTAGGGTCAGTGTAAGTGGTCGTCTAGATTTTGCATGCGTTTCTTATCACTTCTGTCCCTATTTTATAAAACTAAATTATGCATGTAGTTTACTTTATGAAATAGATGTAAAATGCATGCATGACGACATCCATTAAACTAAACGATCCTTATAAAATTACCTTGGGGCAATTTCTCCAAATAGGTTAGTTTTGTACATAACATGACAATCATGAACCTCATTTCTAAGCCAGGGTATTTGAAGTATGATCTCAGTCTCTCAAATTTAGTGCTAATGCTCGGCGTAGTACTTGCATCATGCCAAAGAGAACTTCCTTCGAGTTCATAAGATGTAACATGTAGAGATACAGTAGTTTGTCAAGATGCGCTTGGAAATTCTTCTTTAGCAAGCCTGTGGCTCCCAATATGATGGGAAATATTCTGTATCTTTCTGTGACATTTTATTGGTCTCTGACTGCATTTCTTGGTACTTAAGGATCCTCTCCACGCAATTCACAGAATAATCACTTGGAACCGACATTTCTATTATCACCATTCTGGTATTTTTCTCCTTTATCACTATGTCGGGTTTCTTCATGCAGTTTCTTATCCGTTGGAATGGGAATGTCCCAGGTGATCAGAATCTCTTCATTATTTGTAATTCTCCTAGGGTCATGATCCCTGTGCTTTTCAGGCACAGTGATGTTATAGTGTTTACAGAGTTTCTGGTGTATGAGGCATGTTACTTTGTTGTTCCTTTCTGTATAGAAATTTTTCACATGAGAAATTCAGTCAGCAGTGGGGTGAGCCACTGTTTCCAGGTCTTTTTTACAGAATTAACATGTGTCTGTTTTGCCATTTGTTTTCAGAGCTGGCTGTAAACCATTTTGTCCGTAATCCACTGTCCTGGGCTGCAACTATCAATCTCTCATCCTGTGGTTTCAGTTCACATCTCTTTAACTATTTATGTGTCTGTTCTTGATCGACAAAGGGTTCCTGGAGTAACACATTGTATTTACCACTGTATTTGTGCATTTGCCACTTGTTTTCACCTGTTTGCTGATTAAATTCTTTGAAGAGTTTTTTTCTTGTTTTGAAAATTCTGTTGCTTCCTTCCCTGTATGTGCCCATGGATAAGAACATAAGATATGCCATACTGGGTCAGACCAAGGTCCATCAAGCCCAGTATCCTGTTTCCAACAGTGGCCAATCTAGGTCATACGTACCTAGCAGCTTCCCCAAAAGACACAGGTTCCTCAGTACTTGTATTGGGTCAAGCAGTGATATCCTGGGTCCCTTTTAATAATGATTTATGGACCTTTCTTCCAGGAACTTATCCAAACCTTTTTTAAACCCAGCTACACTAACAGCCTTTACTACATCCTCCGGTAACAAATTCCAGAGTTTGATTACATGTTGAGTGAAAAAAATATTTTCTCTTATTAGTCTTAAATAGTTTACCCTGTAGCTTCATTGCATGTCCCCTAGTCTTTCTATATTCTGATGACGTAAACAATCGATCAACGTTTACCCATTCTACTCCATTTATTAATTTATAGACCTCTATCATATCTCCCCTCAGCAGTCTCTTTTCCAGGTTGAAGAGCCCTAACCTTTTTAGCCTCTCTTCATAGGAGTAGCCTTCCATCCCCTTTACCATTTTGGTGTCTCTTCTCTGAACCTTTTCTAATAATGCTATATCCTTTTTAAGATACGGCAAGCAGAACTGCACACAGTATTAAAGTGCGGTCACACCATAGAACGATACAGAGGCATTATAATATCCTTTGCTTTATTTTCCATTCCTTTCCTTATGATACCTAGCATTCTATTTGTTTTCTTGGCTGCTGCTGCACACTGGGCGGAGGGTTTTAACATGTTACCCACCATGGCGCCTAATTCTTTTTCCTGGGTTGTGGTTCCTAATGTGAACCTTGCATCGTGTAACCCTAGTTCCTGAGCGGTCCTCCAGTTTAGTCCTCCACATCCGGGTAGTGCACCTCCTCCTGCAGCCTGGAGACTGGACCAATCAAAATCTTCCTCTGGTTGTAGGTATTCTGTCGGAGCTCCCATCAGCCCCCAGTGTGTCCAGTCTCCTTGCAGCTGGAGGACGTGTGTGCCTGGTGTGGCGCACTTAGGGACGCTTGGAAGCAACACTAGAGAGCTTTTTTGTTAGGTTTTTCTTTTCCCCCTATCTCCTTTAATTATTTTTTAGGTAGCTGTCTCTTTAATTCCTTTCTGCACAGCCAAAGAGCAGGGCAGAGAGGACCCGGGCTTTACTGACCTTCTTCCTCTCAGGCAGGAGTTGGTTGCAGTCAGGGGGCTTTGATCTCTCCTCCTGGACTGTACGGAGGGGAGATCTGCCTTTAGCCAGCACTCTGTTCCTCCCGGGCAGTCTACATTCTTTCTGCTGCCTCTCTCCTTCCGATCCGACGCTTTGGCTGGTGATTGACAGCCCAGCTCGGCAGCGTGCTCCCGCTCTAGATTCGGGCGGCGGGCTGTCTGCCGGCGATCTGAGGACACTGTGGTGAGTGTTTCCTTCGGGGGACTTTTCTATTTCCTTCAGGAGCTTTGCCTTCTTTCTTTATTATTTTCCTCGGGCTCTTTTCGCGCCGTTTTTCTCCCCGACGAAAATGTGCCGGCGGCCATTTTCTGATTCAGTTTTCTTTTCCCGCGCGATTTAAACAGCACGGCACGGGTTTCCCTTGAGTTTTGCCACGTTTTTGGCATAGCGTTTTTGTTTGGGAGCCTCCCCCCTTCCCTCCTGTTTCATTAAAAAAAAAAAAAAAAAAACAACCCATTATTTATTTGTTTGTTTATTTGCTTCAGTTCTCATCCTCAAGTGTGTCTGCTCCCTGGGGTACCTCTTTTCACTGTATGGCTTCGCGACCGCAGTGTGTGATCTGTGGCTCGCGTAGAGGAGCTGTGGCAGAGTCTGGCATTTGTAGGGGCTGCGCTTCAGTGTCCTCGGATTTAGAGCTTCAAATGGAACATAAGGAGCTCTCTGACTCGGACAGTCCGCATGTCCCTGCGGACCGCGCTCCTTCTCCGGGATCTCTTCCCTCTCTTTCTGCGGTCCCTCCTAAGGGGCAAGTCGATCCACTCCCGCTTGAAGCTGCCGAATCTACATTCACGGATTTTTCTCCGGATTTTGTGCTCCTTATGCACCAAGCTTTTCGCTTGGGTCGCTCAGGCAAGTTGCCTGAGGCCTGGCCGTCGCCCCTTCCCTCTTTTAAAGGTAAGGAGCCCCGGCAACCACTTCAGCCCTACGCCAAGCGGTTGCGGTCTTTGGATCTCGACCACGATGATTTGAGTTGGCAGGATCAGGATACTGAGATGGATCAGGAGGCGGGAGGGGAAGACCTAGACGACGGTGAAATCCCTGAGCGGGAGGATCAAGCCCGCATAGTTCGGGTGTTTCATAAGGAAGAGTTAGTGCCCTTAATTACGGAATCTCTTCATACTCTTAATCTGTCGGCCCCTCGTCCGGTGGACGAGGACGGCTTGGAGGATCCTCTCATTCAGGCGGTGCGTGACTCTCAGGTGGTGTTTCCGCTTCACCGAGTGGTGGAACAAATGATTCAGTCCGAATGGGATCAACCTGAATCCGGGTTGAAGGGTATTCGGACTATGAACCGTCTGTATCCCCTGGCGGACAAGGACAAGGAGAAATTTCGATCTCCACGGGTTGATGCCGCTGTTTTGGCGGTAACCAAGAAAACCACTATTCCTGTCGAGGGCAGTGCTGCTCTGAAGGATGCGCAGGACAAGAAAGTGGATGGCTTGTTGAAGCAGGCGTTCGAGACCAATGCCTTATCCTTACAGGCCTCTATTTGTGGTGCTTGGGTGGCTAGGGCTTGCCTGCGTTGGGCGCTGCGCTTGCAGCAGCTGGCTGGCTTGGATCAGCAGGGCTTGCTGGAGGTTACTCGCTTGGAGTCAGGTTCGGCGTATTTGGTGGATGTGCATTATGATCTCATCCGAACTCTAGCGAATAGTATGGCTTCCTTGGTGGCGGCGCGTAGATCTATTTGGCTGCGGAATTGGGCGGCCGATGGATCTTCTAAATCTCGTCTCAGTAAACTCCCCTTTAAGGGTAAACTCTTATTCGGGGACGATTTGGATAAGTTGGTTAAAGATCTCGGCGAGTCTAAGGGTGGTAGGCTGCCGGAGGATCGGCCTAAGGTGTCTAAAGGTTTACCGGCCGTGCGCAATCAATTTCGGGACTTTCGGAGGTTTCGTTCTTCCCATCTGTGGGGTTCCCAACGAGGTCGAGTTGGCTCCCGTTCCCAAGGTTTTAGAGGTTTTCGGGGGGCAGGACGTGGATTTTCGGCAGCGTCCTCCTCCTCCTCCTCCTCTTTTACTCGAAAGCAGCAATGAAGTGAGGCGGGCTCCGGAGGGAAGCCTAGTCATCGGGGGTCGTCTCCGCGATTTTCTTCCTTCCTGGGCCCAAATAACCTCAGATCAGTGGGTGCTCGAAATCATCCGCGACGGTTATGCTCTGGAGTTTGCTTCTCCGATTCCAGATTCCTTTGTCCTTTCTCCCAGCAAAGGCGAGCAGAAAGCGCGCGCCCTTCGGTGGACGCTGCACCGTCTCTTGGCGCTGGGAGCGGTGGTCCCCGTACCTCCTTCGGAGCACGGCGTCGGTCGCTACTCCATTTATTTTGTGGTCCCCAAAAAGGACGGCTCTCTCCGTCCGATTCTGGATCTCAAGGGCGTCAATCGTTTTCTGCGGGTTCCGCACTTCCGGATGGAAACCTTACGCTCCGTCATAGTGGCGGTGCGTCGCGGGGAGTTTCTCACATCTCTCGATCTCTCCGAGGCCTATTTGCACATTCCCATCCGGGAAGCTCATCAAAAATTCTTGCGTTTCGCCTTCCCTTGGGGTCACTTCCAGTTTCGGGCCCTGCCCTTTGGTCTGGCTACCGCTCCTCGCACCTTCACGAAAGTCATGGTGGTGGTCGCAGCGGCCTTGCGACGGGAAGGGATCCTCGTCCACCCTTATCTCGACGACTGGTTGATTCGGGCGAAATCTCTCGAAGAGAGTGTGAGAGTTACGGACAAGGTGGTAGCCTTGCTACGGACCCTCGGCTGGGTGGTCAACGAGAAGAAGAGTCGTCTCGTGCCCACTCAGACCCTCGAATACCTCGGTGTTCTTTTCTGCACGGTAAAAGGTGTCGCCTGCTTACCGGAACGCCGTGTTCAAGCCTTGCGCTGCCTTGTGCGCTCCTTCCTAAAGATCCCGTCGCCGTCCGCCTGGTGGTATCTCCGACTGTTAGGCACTATGGTGGCGACGCTGGAGGTGGTTCCTTGGGCGCGTTTTCACATGCGCCCGCTTCAGAGCGCCCTGTTACGTCGTTGGTCAAATCAGTTACACTCGTTGAACAAGCGGTTACCTTGCCCGTTGTCCGTGCGACGGTCCCTTCGGTGGTGGCTGTGCTCGAAGAACCTGCGATTGGGGATGCCGTTGGAACAACCTCCTTGGGTTCCGCTCTTGACGGACGCCAGCCTGTTGGGCTGGGGGGCACATTGCGAGGGCCGCTTTGCGCAAGGGACGTGGTCTCTCCTCGAAGCGTCATGGTCGATCAACCGCTTAGAGCTGCGTGCGGTGCGGCTGGCGCTGTTAGCCTTCGAAACGCTGCTACGGGGGCGTGCAGTGCAAGTTCTGTCGGACAACTCGGCGACAGTAGCCTACATCAACCGCCAGGGCGGCACCGGCAGTGTGGCAATGGAGACAGAGGCAGCGGCTCTGTTCGCTTGGGTTCAAACTCGGCTGCCGGCGCTGTCGGCGGCGCATATCGCAGGAAAGGACAATGTCATGGCGGATTATCTCAGCAGAGTGCGGGTGGATCCCGGGGAGTGGGAACTGCACCCGCAGATATATGCGCAAATAGTACGCAGATGGGGTCCTCCGGTCATGGATCTCTTGGCGACTTTTCAAACGGCCAAGACAGCTCGTTTTTACAGCCGGCGGAGGGAGCGCATGTCCGAAGGCATCGACGCGCTCATTCTGCCGTGGCCGGAGTGTCAACTTCTTTATGTCTTTCCCCCGTGGGCGTTGATCGGTCGTGTCGTTCAGCGCATCGAGGCGCACCGAGGGCGCGTTCTGCTAGTGGCTCCAGATTGGCCCAGGAGGCCGTGGTATGCGGATCTGGTGAGATTACACGACGGGCTCCCTTGGCAGTTGCCACCGTTACCGGATCTGCTGATTCAGGGACCCCTTCGAATGCCTCAGGTGGATCGATTCTCGCTTACGGTTTGGCCATTGAAAGGGCTCGGCTGAGTAAGAAGGGTTACTCCGCATCGGTTGTTGCCACTCTCCTTCGGGCGTGGAAGTCCTCCTCCTCGCTCGCGTATGTCCGGGTGTGGAGAATTTTTGAGGACTGGTGCTCCAGGCGTGGCGTGCGCGCTGCAACCACTTCGGTACCGGTAATTCTCAGCTTTCTGCAGGACGGTTTTGACAAAGGTTTGGCGGCCAGCTCTTTGAAGGTTCAGTTAGCGGCGCTGGCTTGCTACAGGGGTAAGGTTTTGGGACTTTCCCTGGGGTCCCATCCCGACGTGCGCCGTTTTCTTCAGGCGGTTTTCAGATTGCGGCCTTCGCGCAGAGTTTCCATGCCGTCGTGGGACTTGAACCTGGTGTTACAGGCCTTAGTGCGCGAACCTTTCGAGCCTCTTCGGCAGGCGTCTCTTAAGGATTTGACCTTGAAGACGGTTTTTCTGGTGGCCATCTGTTCGGCGAGGCGCATTTCGGAGTTGCAGGCGCTTTCGTGTAGAGAACCGTTCTTGTCTATTTCTCGGGATCGAGTGGTTCTTCGGCCGGTTCCCTCCTTTTTGCCTAAGGTGGTTTCGCCCTTTCACCTGAATCAGGCCGTTTTTTTTCCGGTCCTTTCTTCGGGATCGGCAGGTACCTCTGGCGCTGACCTACATTTCCTGGATGTCCGGCGAGTCCTTCGTCGCTACCTCAAGGTGTCGGAATCGTTTCACAAGACCGACCGGTTGTTCGTGCTTTTTGGTGGAGCTCGGCGGGGTGAGGCGGCAGCGAAGACCTCCATCGCTCGCTGGATTAAGGAAGCGATTGCTTCAGCTTATATTCTCCAGGGTCGACCGGTACCGGTGGGTCTCCGGGCGCACTCTACAAGGGCTCAGGCAACCTCTTGGGCGGAGCATAGCCTTGTTCCGCCCGTCGAGATTTGTAGGGCGGCTACCTGGTCGTCTCTGCATACTTTCAGTAAGCATTATCGGTTGGATGTGCTGGCCGCTCAGGATTCTTGCTTTGGTTCGGCAGTGCTGCGCGCCGGTTCGAAGGTGCCCGCCCGGTGTTGACTGCACTGTTACATCCCGGATGTGGAGGACTAAACTGGAGGACCGCTCAGGAAATAGAAATTACACTTACCTGGTAATTGTAGTTCCTGGAGGGTCCAGTTTAGTCCTCCTTCCCGCCCAGGTGTCAGGATTGTTTGTTGTTTGATACGGCGCGCGATCTCCGAACGGTACGGAACTGCATCAGTGACATTTTTATTCGCGTTCCGTCTTTCGAAGCCGTCTTCTACATTCTACATTCTTTCTTTTTTCCAGCTCTTGAATTCATATATTTTTCAGGATCGGATTCGGACAGTTTTTGCTTCGCCTTTTGGGCGGGGCGTGGGCAGAGTTCTGGCTTCCTCGTTTGGGGAGGGGGTCGCTTCTTTCAAAAGGGGGTACTTTCTTTTTCTCTTATGTGTTTATGATAACCTCATGTGTTGCTTCTCTGAGTCTGCTTTGTTACTAGTTCACTGGGGGCTGATGGGAGCTCCGACAGAATACCTACAACCAGAGGAAGATTTTGATTGGTCCAGTCTCCAGGCTGCAGGAGGAGGTGCACTACCCGGATGTGGAGGACTAAACTGGACCCTCCAGGAACTACAATTACCAGGTAAGTGTAATTTCTATTTTGGGTTGTTCTTTCCTAGGTGCATAACTTTGCACGTGTTCACATTAAATTTAATCTGCCATTTGGATGCCCAGTTTTCCAATTTATCAAGATCCTCTTGCAATTGTCCATCACCTTCCCTTTTTTACATGGTATTTCAATTCATAGAGATTCTACAACAAATTGTGTTTCCTGCAAAACTTTAATCCTTTATTACTCAATGCCCTCTCTAACATAGAGTGCAACCCCTCCACCAATTTGATCAGCTCTATCATTGTGATGTAGTTTGTACCCATGTATCACAGTGTCCCACTGGTTGTCCTCCTTCCACCATGTCTGAGATACCAATCATATCTAACCTCTCATTTAGTGCTATACAGTATATTCTAACTCTCCCATCTTATTTTTTAGACTTCTAGCATTTGCATACAAGCATTTTAGAGACTGTATTTTATTCATATTAATCTGTCTATCGGTAGGCAGTGATAATTTCAATTTTTTAAGCTCTTTCTGCTCCATACTCAAAGGCATTTGGGCTACTTTTGTCTTTATTGAAACCTCTCCTTCCAGTCATTGGAACGCTTGTTGAAGATTGACGATGGAGGAAGCTGATGGACGTTTATTTTCCTATTTCTACACTTATTGCGTATTTGGCTCCAATGATGCTGTTAGGTAGGCCTAGAGGCCTATGTTAGTAGATCTATATGTGTAATCAATCTCTGAGGCCTAGTCCTCCTTCAGCTCAAGGAATGTACAATCTTAGCATACACTGATTCTTGTAAATGGCCTCATGGACATGGAGTTTTCTTGTTTGCACATCTAGTTTTTCAGGATCTTTAAGAGGCCAGTCTACAATTCCAAAGCTGTATGAGAATACAGGAATTGCCAGCTATTTGATGGCTTGTATCTTATTCTGTGATTTTAAGGCACTTTTCAATAATGATTATAATCTTCTATAGTTTTCTTTACTGATCTTTTCTCTCATGAATTTCTGTTTGAGTGTTGTTCCTTCCTCTACTCCAAGATATTTATATACACCTTCCTGTCTAAGTTCCTTGATATCACAGTCCTCAGCCAGGTTGATGTTTTCCATTTTGCTCAATTTTCAGTTACCTTAGCATATTTGTCTAGGCCAAAAGTCATCCTGATGCCATCAGAAACGTTTTTCACTATACGGAGTTGCTCTGCTGATTGTGGGTCACTGGAATTGTAGAGCTTCAGTTTGTTTACAAATAGTAAATGGGATGTTACCTCTGGGTTGTTACTTTCTTTAGGATTCCGGCTAAATCTGTATCCTATAGAGCTGATGAGAGTACTCATCGGATTAAGTGCCATACAAAACAGAAGTGGTGATAGGGAATCTCCCATAAATATTCCTTGCTGAATTTTGATGTTAGAAATGAACAACTGACCATCTTTATACTTCAAAAATAGGGTGGTTTGCCACATTGTCATGGTGAACTTAATGTACTCTATCAAACCAGGATTTATCTTATACAACTCAAGGCAATTTATTATCCAAGAGTGTGGGATGCCATCAAAAGTTTTCTTATAATCAATCCATGTTATACTGAGATTTCTGCTTTTCTTAGCACTGGCCGTGATGGCTTCATTAATATTAATTGGTCTTTGGTTCCATATTCTTCCATATTCTTCCCTCTTATTGCCCCTTTGCTGTGTTGCCTTGATATTATTGGATTCGATATGATCATATATCCTGTCTGCATGTATTTCTGTGAACATCTTATAGATTGTAGGTAAACAAGTTATTGGTCTATAATTTTTGGGAATGTTACTTGGATCCCCTTTGGCATGAGACATGTTCTTCCTATTATAAGCCATTGAGGTGTTAAATTTGGCTGCTTGATCATTTGTGTTTTGTAGTTTCCAGTTTGGGGCTTATCTTAACCTGGTTTTCAGCCCTTTTGTTGTTATTACAGGCCTTTCTATAGGTTTGAGTTTTGATTTTTCTTAATTTTACTGTATGCAGGGTAACCATTCTGCTTCTTGATTGTGCTCTATAGAGGTCCTCGTATAGACTTTTCCAGAAGGTTTTTGTTTCAGCTAAGGTTGGTGATGTTTATCTCCAGGAACAAGCAGGAATGAGTCTTCACATATGGGTACGTCGGTACCGACGGAGTCTGCGCGGGAACGCTTCCCAGCGTCCAATCAAGAGCTTTTGGAAGCATCCCAGCACGCCTGCGTGCTGCCTTCCCGCCTTTCCCAACTACCTCTCCTCAGTTTTCGTTTTTCCGCGGAGCCGGCAGGATGTCCTCCTGTCACCGCAGAAAATTCTTGTTTTTATTTTTCTTGTGGTCGCGGCTGTCTTCCCAACGCCACCGGTACCGCCGGTGTTTTCTTTTCTTTAAAAAGTTTTCCTTTTCCACGGGATATTTTTTCTTCATAGTGTCCCACGGTCTCTTAGGCCTTTTAGGCCTCTTCTTTTTCCTTAATGGAACCGCCAGGCACTTTCTCCAAGAAATGTTCACACTGTGGCGGTCCAACTTTATTTTTAGACCCTCAAAATCGGTGTCTAACCTGCTTGGGTCCTGACTACAGTTTGGTGAGAAGAGGTTTTCAACTTCGAGGTTCCCTCGATACAAGGTTACCCTCCAACTTCGGGGCACCGTCCCCTTCTTCTTCCACACAGGATCAGGTAACCCACAAACAGTCTGTTAAGACTAGCTAGTCCTCGAGTGGTAGGTCTCATGCACAGCATGTAGACGGCTCCGGCCTTGCCCTCGAGAGTCCACTGGTTTCAAAACCCCAGCGTGAATCTTCGGTCTCCAAAGCATATAAGGGGTTTCAGGTTGTTCCTGGGGTTCACCCCTCACAGAACATACCTCAGCCGTGTCCGGTGGTGGCATCCGCTTCGAGCGGTACCGATACCCCGGTACCGGCACTGGTGTTGGATGAAACACTCCTCACCAGGGATCGTCATCTGGCGTCCTCGGTACCTTCGGGACCGATGGATACATTCCAGGCTGACTTTCCATTCTCGGTACCAGCACCGATACTACCACCGACGTCAGTACCCTCCAGACATGCATTGATAGCCTCGCTTCCTTCGATGCCGAGTCTGGAATCGATCTCCAGTCTGAAGGACTGGGTAACGACTCGCCTTGGTACCGGCTCTCAGCGGTACCGAAGGCTCTGTTCCGATGATTCGGATCCACAACTCTCGGTTCCTTTGAGGCCGATTGAGTTGCCACTGGTTGACCTTCCTTCACCAGTGTCAGACACGGTACCGACATCGGTACTGACGACCTCATTACCTTTGCGGTCGGTGCCTTCCATGCTTCGCTTATCAGGCTCTCTGCCCTCGATGCCGAGTTTGGAATCGATCTCTAGTCTAGAAGACTCGGTACCACTAGTTTTTGGTACCAACATCGATTGATACCGGTGTTTCGGTACCGAGGATTGTAGCCGGATGGGTTTGGTCACCTCGGTACCGATTGAACTGTCACCGATGACTACTCCGATGTCTTTGTCGGGCTCGACTCTGACATCGGTACCGGTATTGACATCGGTACCGGTATCCATAGTAGCATCGAGGCAAACTCCTACCATGCTTTTTTCAACAGGATCGCTCCATTCTATACCAACCTTGGAGTCGATACCTGGCATGGACAATGTGGTAAGGACGATTGCTGCTCATGATACCCAGTACCAGCAACCATCCCTCAAACATTCTACACTGCACTGTACAGGATCTTCTATTCCTATATATTTGGGTACCTCTGGGGATGTTCAGGCTAGTTTTTTAAATCTAACCTGTCCAAGAGAGATTCCTGTTAGGGATCCCTCTTTTCAGAGTTTCCTCCTGGATATAGCAAGCTCTCTTGCCATTCCTATCCCAGGACATGATCCTACACAAGGCTCTCTTTCTACCAATGCAAAGGGGAACATAATGCTTCCTTTGCATCATTCCTTGCAGGATCTCCTTCTAGGAATGTGGGAAACACCTTTCAGAGTACCCCCACCTCCCAGAGCAACTGATCTGTTATATCAGGTGCCCCCCTCTCCAGGGTTTCAAAAGACTCAACTTCCTCATCATTCCATAGTAGTGGAATCAGCAATGAGGCAGGTAAAGAGTAAGAAAAGGCACTCTTCCTATCCGCCAGGTCGTGAGTCTAAAACACTAGATGACTTTGGACGTCAAACCTTCCAGACATCTATGCTTTCTGCAAGAATTCTCTCATATATTTTTTATATGAGTCTTTCTCTTGAGGAGGTCACAAAGCAGTTACATCTTTTGTCTCCTTTCCTTTTAAATTCCAGGAGTACAGACTATTCCTTGCTGATTAAGCATATCCAGAATATCTCTTGGTTTCTTTCTCGTGCTTCCCTAGACTCTTTTGAGTCTGTTAGCAGGACTTCTGCTATAGCTATAGGGGCACAACATAGAGCCTGGCTCCAAGCTTCAGACTTGGACAAAGGGGCACAACATAGGCTGGGACATACTCCTTGCACTGGAGAAAATCTTTTCAACAAGGAGTCTTTACGTCAGGTTACTCAATTATCCACTGATTTACCTGTTCCTAAGGGTTGTTCTACCCCTTCCTCTGTCCCAGTACGTAGGACATGTCCTACTAAACTTTCTTTCCACAGGAGAAGAAGGTTTTATTCATCTCTTGGCCATCATACAGATGTTCCCCAACAGGGACAGCATCTTCCTGGTCTAAATAATTCAACCTCTCACCAGGCTCAGCAAACCCAGCATTTGCAGGGTTTCTGATCATTCATCATCAGATGCTTGTGACTCTTGGGGTTAGAATCTACATTTGCTTCTTCTCAATAGAGGCAATCTACCACTTTATTCTAACCTCTACACAGGGATCTCTTTCCAAAAGATATCCATTTTTTCTATATTTCTATGAGCTGTCAGGATGTTCATGCCTATAAGTCACAGGTTCTCCTCTTTTCCTGCTAGGGAAAGAGGTCTAACCACTATCAAATGATAGTTCCTGTGCCAGCATGTATTTTTCCTTTCTATAGACTTACTACTTGGTAAGTCTTCTTCAGCTCCATTCTCTTCACCCTCTTACCAGGCTTTTTCCTCTGTAAGAGCGGAATCACTTCACTGGGAGGCTTTTTCTTCAGCCTCTCTAGTTTTATCACTTTACAATGCGGAGTTTTCCTCTCTGAGTTACCTCCTCTGTTTCAATCTTACTTTGGGGCAGTTTATCAGACATGTCCAGCGTTTTCCACTCCTGTTCTGTCTGCTCTTTCTGTTTTTGCACAGTAAGATTCTTTCTGCTGTCTTGCTAGCAGCTGCCTATGCAGGAGCCTTTATGTTTGGACCACTGGTTCTTGTCCACAAGCAACCAGATTGTCCTCCACTAACATTCTGTCTAGTCTTAGTAGTGTCTCCGAGACAGTGCTTTCATCTATCTTGGAGATTATCTCACTACAAGCTTTCTGCATTGTCTTCTATTTCTGCCATCTCCATTCTCCTGGGTTTGGCAGCATAGTTGGCAGAGATACTGGCTCTCTAGCAGCCAGTTCTATCTCCTCCTTCTCCTGCATCATGTTCTCTGCAATTCTACAGAGAAGCTTTCCACTATGGGCCCTTGCTAGAGAGCATGGGTTTTTTTTTCTCCTACAGCTATCCTAGATGGTTGGAAAAGGCTTTTCAGTCATGTCTCCCATGACTAGAAGGTTCTTCCTTCTTTTACTATCTCCTTTTTTGATATAAAGGACATAGGCCTTCTCTTACGTAAAAGCTTCAGGAGTTGCCAATTCCCTGCTTTGGTTCATAGTATTCCCATTCGGGGATATGCTCTTTCTTGCAGCTCATCCTCATGGTAGGAGCGCATGATACTTTTTGCCCTTAAGCAGGTCAACATGGTATCTCATCTCTATGCGTCTTCTGTCTACTTACAATGCTAGAGTCCTAGAAGTCTCGCGACTTGCTGGCTGCAGATTGATATTATCCTCTCTTTTTCACGTAACCGTCCTGGTTATTTCCACTAGCTAGCATCCTTGCAGATCATAACCAGGAGGAATAGATTCTCTATATATCTTCTCAAGTAGGTTCCACCTCCTTGTTGTTAGATGAATCTTTCCTCTCCACATATCCTATGTGAATGCCCTACTATAGGCATATCTCTGTCTGTTTAATTACAGACACCCATAAGACAAAGACAAATACAAGACCACATCGACACCGCCTTCCCTCTGGACCAATGCCAACATGGCTTCAGAGAGTTCCACGGTGTCGAAACCCTCCTTACCACTCTCTGTAACAATATCATCACAGGCATTGACAACATCCGCCAAGGCTTTGCTCTTATCTTCTTAGACATTGCTGCGGCTTTTGACTCTGTACATCATGATCTTTTAATAGGGCGACTAAAAGAAAAGGGCATCAACAACACTGCTCTGGATTGGTGCAGGTCATACCTTGATCAGAGATGGCAGTATGTATCCTCAGGAACCGCAACATCCACACCTTACCATCAAAAGCAGGGCGTACCACAAGGGTCATCCCTATCACTCTTATTCAATATATACATACAGCCCGTCTGCAATATCATCAGGTCCTTCAAGTTCGAATGCTTGATATACGCGGACGACATCCTTCTCTACATGCCTTTCTCTACAGTCCATATGGACCTTTCCCTGCTAGCCAAATGTTTTGATGCAGTGTCGGAATGGCTTCAATCCCAGAACCTCCGAATTCAACACAAGAAGACTGAGGTTCTCTTCATCACTAAGGACCCACTTTTCACCCCCCCCCCCCCACTCCAGATAAAGGTGAAAGAAGCCGAGCTCCAAACAAAACCTTCCATTCGATACCTTGGGGTCACTTTGGACCAGCGCATGGATATGAAACTACATATAACCAACGTAGTCAGAGCAATCTACCTCAAGATCCGGACACTCCGCCATCTTCGCTCCCTGCTTGATCCTGATGACTTCCGGACTATATTTCAAGCTTTAACCTTACCGCACCTCGACTATGCTAATGCCATTCTTCAAGGCCTCCCACACTCCACCTTAAACCCTTTACAACTTGCCATGAACACCGCGGCTAGAGTCCTCTACGGAGCATCAAGAAGGGACCATGTAACACCCATCCTAAAGCAACTTCACTGGCTCCCCATACATGGCAGACTATTGTTCAAGACATTATTACTCACCTTCAAGGCCACTAAAAGCATCACTTCCTCCTCTCTAATAGACCTCATTCAGGCCATTCCACCCAACAGATCTAGGAGAACGATATCGTCTAATGTGCTAGTAATCCCTAAAGCAGCGACAAAATGCTTATTAGCGACATCTAACAGGGCCTTTAGCTTCTATGCCCCTAAGTGCTGGAACACCTTACCTCCAGAGATTCGGGCTATCAGCGATCTATCTCTTTTCAGAAAGGCACTCAAATCTCACCTTTTCCCCCAATATTACTAAACCATCCAGCCTTTTTGAACACTACCCAAACTAAGAATAAATCCTGTTGTGTATATACATGTAAATACTCATGTAAATAGTTTCAGTTAATGACTTCCCCTATGTTTTATCCAAGTTCTCTGACCTGTTCTCTGTAAAACCAAACAGTTTGTTGTTCTGGTCTGTTATATTGTGAACCGTGCTGATGCTAAATAGAGCGGTATATAAGAGCCTGTAATAAATAAATAAATAATAAATATTTAGATCTACATATTCATGTTAATCTTTTGTGTGTATTTTATGCCCTTCCATATCTCACTATAGATATATTCTTATATGTCTAACTATATGTGTATATATATATATATATATATATATATATATATATATATATGTATCTGTCGAGTTCTCCAGGACCAAGCAGGAAGTCAGTCCTCACTTATGGGTGACGTCGGCGCCGACGGAGCCCTCGCGGAGCAATTTTCCCCAGCTTTCAAAGAAAGCCTTTGGGAATTGCAGCGCGCATGCGCGGTCGTCTTCCCGCCCGAGGGTGCCATCTTAGCCAGTCTTCTTTTTTCCGCGGAGCCCTACAGACGTCCCCGTCTTGTCCCCGCGAAAAAGTTGATTTTCTTCTTTATTTTATCCTTTTTTCTTTCGGTTCGACGCCGATCGTTTTCCCGCCCGGACTCGCGACGCCGGTCTCGAGTCCTCTTACTTTTTTCGGTTTTTCTGACTTAGTCAGCTTTCGTTTTCGGTTTCCCTGGCAGCCCGGTCCTTTGACCTCGCAGGGGCCCTTTTTCCCCCGATGGCTGCCAGTGGGTTTAAGCGGTGTGGTCGGTGTGACCGAAATATGTCACTAACCGACACACACGACTTTTGCCTCCGCTGCCTGGGCCCGGATCATGAGGAACTGATCTGTGGGCCCTGCAGCAAACTGTCCTCAAAGGCGTTGAGAAGTCGGCGGCATCAGCGTGAGAGAATCTTCGCTGACCCCAGCCGTACCCGGACCTCGTCGGAGGCCTCCGTGTCGAAAGGCTCCAGCTCGGACCGTCGCCGGAGCTCCTCCGACCGGGGTTCTCCCTCCGGGGACCATCGTCGGAAGGAAAAACCCGCGAGGGCGGCGTCGGTGGACGCTCCTGGTTCCGCGAGGGCCAGGTCGCATAGCCCCGACAGCCGCCCCGGGTCCTTGGAGAAGGAACACATCCCGAAGCGACCTCGCCTGGAGTCGGAGATGCCTGCCCGGGTAAGTCCTGTGGTCCTTCTGGACTCGCCTCCGCGACAGCCGACGTCGGGCCCGACGCCGTCGGGGCCCGAGTCGGGGGCTGCTGGGTCACCTGAGCTCGGACTCAGGTTGACGGCCTTGGAGAGCAGACTGTCTGCCTTCATGGACCAGCAGAGGGCACTGCTCGCTGGCTTCGCTGGCGCCGCTGCCCCGACCGCCGGGACGTCGACGTCCAAGTCGACCCCGGAGACCGAGCCGATCCTCGAGTCGATGAGAACTCGAGTCGATCCTCGGTCGAGGTCACCCTCGGCCTCCCGTTCGGGACCGAGGTCGCCGACGCCGACTCCCTCGGCGTCGGGGCGGCTGGCGCCGCACCCTGCCCGGGCCAACCCCACCGAGTCCTCGTCGGAGTCGGTCTGGGAGTCTGAGGAGGAAGAGTCACCTGATTCTTTCCGGACTCGGTGTGTCCCATCGGACTCACCGGAGTCCGAGCCTCGGAAGCAGTCCCCCCCGGAGGATGCCCGGTTCTCGGACTTCGTTAGGGATATGGCCAAGGCTTTGGCCTTCCCTGCGGATCCCGAGGAGGAGCCTCGAGCCGAAGAGCTCGACGCCCTCCAGTATGACTCTCCCGCGAGGGAACACTTTACTGTGCCGGTTCCTCCTATGCTGGAACGACTACTCTTCCGCATGTGGGAGAGTCCGGCCTCCTCGCCGGTCCTGAGCAAGCGGGTCGATTCTATCTATCGGGTCTGCAAGAGCCCTGGCTTTCAAAAGGCACAGCTGCCACACCATTCCATGGTAGTGGAATCGGCCATGCATCGTCTTAAGAGCCAGAAGATGCACTCCTCGGTGCCTCCTGGAAGGGAGGCCCGTAACCTGGATGGCCTTGGCAAGAAGTGCTTCCAGGGCTCTATGCTCGCATGTCGTGTCCAGACTTACCAGCTATACATGGGCATGTATCTCCGGGATCTGGCTAAAGAGCTAGCCGGATTCTCCGCTGGTCTCTCCGAGGAGCCCTTGCGGAGGTTCCTAGCCTTGTCCACGGGCATTCGGGAATGCTCAAAGTTCATGTCCCGAGCAGCCTATGATGGCTTTGAAGCCTCGGCTCGAGTGGCCGCAGCCGGCATCGGTGCCCGCCGACAGGCTTGGCTTCAGTCGTCAGACCTTGAGCCCTGGGTACAGGACAAGTTGGTCGATGTCCCCTGCCGAGGCGAAAACCTCTTTGGCAAGCCCATGGCGGAAAAGGCTGCACAAATTGAGACTGAGACTCTCACCAGGACCAGGCTTTCTAGGAAGACCTCCGCCCCTTCCCAGAAAAAGAAGGGCTCGGGGAAAAAGTCCTTTTACCCGAGGAAGGCGGCTGCCTACAAACAATACCCCCATTATCAGGCCCCTGCAGCTCCCCAACAGGGCCAGCAGGCCAAGGGACGGGGTAACGGGTCCCGTAGGCAGCAAGCCCCCAAGCCTGCACCACCAGCCCCTGCTCAGCAGGGTGGGGGTTTTTGACTCGCTCAGCATAGCCTCTCCCCCCCCCGCTGGTTCCTCCCAGCACCGGAGGCCGGCTGGTTCACTTCGCCCACAGGTGGTCCAGCATCACCGCAGATGCCTGGGTGCTTCAGGTCGTGCGAGAAGGCTACCTTCTCCACTTCCATCAGGTCCCTCCCTCCTATTTTCCGGGAGAGCCTCCGCGCCCCCCTCTGCACAGGGAGTTGCTCCTTCAGGAGTTAGCAGGTCTTCTGCAGGAACAGGCGGTGGAACCGGTGCCACACCACCTGAGAGGTCAAGGCTTTTATTCAAGGTATTTTCTGATACCAAAGAGAACAGGGGGCCTCAGACCCATCCTGGACTTGCGCAACCTCAACAAGTTCCTTGTGCGGGAGAAGTTCAAAATGCTTACCCTTGGAATCCTTCTGCCCTACCTCCAGCAGGGAGATTGGCTATGCTCCTTGGATCTAAAGGATGCCTACACGCACATCCTCATCCACCCAAGCCACCGCCAATACCTAAGGTTTGTGGTGGCAGGAAATCATTACCAGTACAGAGTACTGCCCTTTGGCCTGTCCTCCGCACCGCGAGTCTTCACAAAATGTCTCGCGGTCGTGGCGGCCCATCTCCGGCTTCACGGCCTCTATGTCTTTCCGTACCTCGACGACTGGCTCATCAGAGCAGCGTCCGCTCAGGAGGTCACCAACGCCACGTGCCGCACGGTGACTCTGCTGCAGCACTTGGGCTTTGTTATAAACTTCGCAAAGTCCACTTTGCTCCCCTCACAGGATCTCGAGTTCATCGGCGCAAGGCTGCACACTCCTCAGGCGCGAGCGTACCTACCGCTCGACAGGGCTCAACGGCTCATGGACCTAGCCGACCGCTTTCGCAGCCAGCCCCTGGTCTCCGCCAGGCGCTTCCTGAGACTGCTCGGCCATATGGCTTCCACCGTCCATGTGACCCCCAATGCCCGCCTGAATATGCGGTCTGCTCAATGGTGTCTCCGCCAGCAGTGGCGACAAGCCACGGGCGGCCTAGCAGACCTAGTGCGCGTTTCCGAGCCGCTGGTCTCGTCTCTCCGGTGGTGGCTCCGGCAGCCGAACCTGATATTCGGAATGCCTTTCCAGTCACCTCAGCCGACCCGGGTGCTGACCACCCATGCATCCCTCCTGGGCTGGGGAGCACATTGCCAAGGGGCACGTACTCAGGGCCTCTGGACCACGTGGGAGTCGGCTCAGCAGATCAACTTCCTGGAGCTCAGGGCGATCCGCCTAGCTCTCAAGGCCTTCTCCCACCTGACTTCCCAACAGTCCGTCCTTGTCCAGACGGACAATCAAGTTGCCATGTTCTACGTGAACAAGCAGGGGGGCACGGGCTCCTTCCTCCTCTGCCGGGAGGCACAGAAGCTCTGCTCTTGGGCCGTCAGTCACGGCATTCTCCTCAAGGCAGTTTATCTCCCGGGCCAAGAAAATTGCCTTGCAGACAAACTCAGCAGGGTCCTCCGGCCGCACGAGTGGCGTCTGGATCCCTTGGTAGTTCAGAAGCTCTTCCTCAAGTGGGGTCTCCCCACGGTGGATCTCTTTGCCAGTCCTCACAACCGGCAGCTTCCTCGCTTCTGCTCTCGTCTGCCACACCCCCTTCGGGTTGCGGCGGACGCCTTTCTGATCTCGTGGTCGGGGAGCCTTCTGTACGCTTTCCCTCCCATCCCGCTAGTCTCTCGGACTCTTTTCAAGGTTCTCCGAGACAAAGCCTTCATGATCCTGGTGGCCCCTCGCTGGCCCAGGCAGCCGTGGTTTCCGCTCCTGCTGCAACTGTCGGTGGAGGATCCAATCCCTCTGGGGGTACAACCGGATCTTCTCACTCAGGATCAGGGGTCCCTCCTGCACCCCAACCTCAGGTCTCTCAACCTCATGGCCTGGCTGCTGAGAGGGTAGTCCTTGCTCCCCTTCTCCTGCCGGCGGAGGTGGAGGAGGTCGTCTTGGCTTCGCGACGGCCTTCTACCCGCAAATGCTACGCCCTTAAATGGCGTCGCTTTGCAGTCTGGTGTACCCAACAGTCTCAGGATCCCTTCTCCTGCCCGGTGTCGGTGATCTTGCAGTACTTGCTGCACCTCTCTAATCTGGGACTTAAGTCCAACTCCGTCAAAGTTCACCTCAGTGCTCTTTCAGCACATCATGTGCCGGTGGACGTCAGACCTCTCTCCAATGACCCTCTCGTAGCGAGGTTTCTCCGAGGTCTCCTTCTACTTAAACCACCTCTGCGCCCGCCAGCGCCTGACTGGGACCTGAATGTGGTTTTGCAGCGGATCACCTATCCGCCTTTTGAACCTATGGCTACCTGTTCTCTCCGTTTTCTGTCTTGGAAAACACTGTTCTTGATAGCCCTCACTTCCGCTAGACGCGTAAGTGAATTGCAGGCCCTCGTGTCTGATCCCCCTTACACTAGGTTCTACAAGAATAGGGTGGTCCTACGGACTCATCCGAAATTTCTGCCTAAAGTGGTCTCCCCTTTTCACATCAATCAGGAGGTGGTACTTCCAACCTTCTTTCCCAGACCACACTCCAGCCGAGCTGAGACGGTCCTCCATACCCTGGACTGTAGAAGGGCTCTGAACTTCTACCTTGACCGTACGCGGGAGCACCGTAAGGCTGCTCAGCTTTTTGTGTCTTTTGACCCCAATAGATTGGGGCTCCCGGTCTCCAAGCGTACTCTGTCCATCTGGGTTGCGGACTGTATCTCTTGGGCTTATGGGGCGGCCGGACTCTCCTTGGAAAGTAGAGTCACAGCTCATTGCGTTCGGGCAAAGGCCACGTCAGTGGCTTACCTCCGCTCTGTTCCGCTGGCAGACATCTGCCGGGCCGCTACTTGGTCTTCGAGCCAGACTTTTGCGGTCCATTACTGTCTCGAGAGGGAGTCCCGTAGGGACAGTGCTTTCGGACAGGCAGTCCTCCGTAATCTCTTTGAGGTCTGAGCAACTCCTACCCTCCATCCCGGATGTGGGCTACCGGTGGGTGATAATTCAGCGAAGATTCTTTCCTTCTGTGCTGCTGAGCTAGAGGGAGCTCATTTTTGTGCTTAGGGTCTCCGGTAGCCTTGAGCTTGGGAGTCCCATAAGTGAGGACTGACTTCCTGCTTGGTCCTGGAGAAAGCGTAGTTACTCACCTGTAACAGGTGTTCTCCAGGAGCAGCAGGAATCAGTCCTCACTACCCTCCCTCCTCCCCTTGGAGTTGCAATCGTCTGCTTATGTTCTTTTGCAAATTTTTATGCTGTCTTTTTTAGCTATGTCATCTGACTGGCTAAGATGGCACCCTCGGGCGGGAAGACGACCGCGCATGCGCGCTGCAATTCCCAAAGGCTTTCTTTGAAAGCTGGGGAAAATTGCTCCGCGAGGGCTCCGTCGGCGCCGACGTCACCCATAAGTGAGGACTGATTCCTGCTGCTCCTGGAGAACACCTGTTACAGGTGAGTAACTACGCTATATTTTATTATAGATGGATCTGTATTTCATACTTATCCATCTGACTGTCTATGCTCATATAGCTATATGATTCTGACAGAGGGGTTTTACCCAGACCTATGCTATCCAACAGGTTTGGGGTTCTACACACACAACCACTCCTGTGGTAGTCAACAATTTTTATACCATAACCTAAGGTTTTAGGTACCTCTGAAGCTCTCCATGCTCCAATATCTCTCCTAGCTTACCCCAATTAGGAGAGACATTGTGGATCTTCACTTAATCACTGGCTTTAACGCCTCAGGTATTTGTCCTCTCTTTTTGGGATACAAGGGGTTCCCATACCCTTTCTCCCCACAAGGACTGTGCCTATTTGTCCACATCGGTTAGCCTTTCTCCTTTGCTCCTCAGAGTGAGCCACTCTGCCGCCAAAAGAGTTGAGTTTTTGTCATAAAGCCTTCCGCTGAAGGCCCACCGTTTTTGTACTACCCCAGTTTTTCCTACTGGGGTTACCTGTTACATTTTTAGGCTTCTGACCTCCACTCTGTTTCCTACAGGTTTACTGCCTCCACTTTACAGTGAGGTCCTCTTCAAGGTTCCTCTACTGGGTTCCCAGTAGATCCCATGAACCTCCATACTTCTGTGAAAACCTGTCAGGGGAGGTCCATATTGCAATATTCTTTGCAATATCATTGATGACAATTATCATCCACACATGGACTTCTTCTCTGCAGTCCTATGCTAGGTTAGCTGTTCCACAGCATCTTTCTTGCTTCAACTCCTACCCTCCATCCTCAGGATGCCTGGTGTTCTGGGAGATAGCATGTTCCAACCTTTGACATGCTGGGACTCCAGGCATCTCAGCTTGGGAGTCCCCATATGTGAAGACTCATTCCTGTTTGTTCTTGGAGATAGCACAGTTACTTACCTGTAACAGGTGATCTCTGGGAACAGCAGGAATAAGTCTTCACAACCCACTCACCCCCCCAGGAGTTGTATCTCTGTCTATCTTTCCTTTCCTTTCTCTCTCTCTTTGTCTCAGCTTTAAAACTTAACTGAGGAGAGGCAGTTGGGAAAGGCGGGAAGGCAGCACGCAGGCGTGCTGGGATGCTTCCAAAAGCTCTTGATTGGACGTTCCCGCGCAGACTCCGTCGGTACCGACGTACCCATATGTGAAGACTTATTCCTGCTGTTCCCAGAGATCACCTGTTACAGGTAAGTAACTGTGCTTTACTGTATTAACACTCTTTCCCTGTAGAACTATTTTGAGTTCTCTCTAAATAGTTTATTTTGATATCTTTCTTTTCTTTTTTCTTCATATCTTCATAGTTTTTGCGCTTCTACTGCTACTTTCAATTTATTGTTTGAACATATAAATTTCAGACCTTCTATTAATGCAGCAGGCTTCAGCTTGATGTCTTAGATCTTCCTCAGTATCTTTGATGATCTTAATCCTTTAGATACCCGTCTATCAGAGATTACCTCCACAGGCAATAATTGTATTTTTCCTTTGATGCGCTTTTTCCAGGGAGGAATTGTTAACTGTTTTCTTTTTCTTCTGACCCTTCATTTTAGTTGGTAGTATTCTTGCAGTAATAATTATAACTGCACGATATTGCACAATATTCAACTGCACAATATTTTCCTATTTCAGCACTATTTGCACTGATTTATGTCAGTGATGTCAATAAATGATCCCTTTGTACAGGATATGGCCTTAATTGTTATACTTTTAAACTTAGGTGTTAAATTTAACTTGGGTAATCTTTCTCTTGCCTGAAACTTGCCATGGAGTGGAGGAGTGGCCTAGTGGTTGGGGCAAGGTACTTCAGGCCGGAAGGTCGGGGGTTAAAATCCCACTAGAGGACAGCAACCTTGGGCTGGAAGGACTGAGGTTTCTAGTCCCACAGGTGCTCCTTTTGATCTTGGGCAAGCCACTTAACCCTCCATAGCCCATGTTCCCTGTAAAATAGTTATCTCCAAGTTACAATGCCCTGTTCAATGTAATTTCAGTTTGTTCAATGTAAACCGCACTGATGCAGAATAGCGCGGTATATAAGAGAATGTAAATAAATAAACCCAGCATATTCATCTTTTTCTATGTGGACTAGCAGTTTGATCTTTAATTCCTCCACCTCTGAGTTTTTCTCCCTTTCTTCCTCCTCTTCAGTGGATTTGTTGACCTGTCCTTTATTTGTCTCACTCTCCTGCAGTTCCAGATCTCTGAGCTCCATCTCCCCCTCAACTGCGCTTTCTTTTTCTGTGTATTCCTTTCATCTGGTACTGTCACCTAGGTCTCCTCCTCCTCCTCCCTGAATTTCTTTTTCCGCAGAAGCCCTTATTTATCTTTATCTTTTTTATCTTTCACATACTGCTTTACTTTGATCTTTGAAATTAAAGATCTTTAATTTGCATCCGTTGCTTTTTGCAGTTTTTCTTGTGGCAATTTTCCTCTTTCTTCCAGTTTTTGGTCGATTCCCTTTGTATATTCTACTGATTTAAATATAGAGTGTGTAGCATAAAAATAGCAGTACATTATCTCCTCTTTATCTGCAGAAGTCCTCTTAACCATAGCTAAACCACAGAAATTAATGAAATAAATTAAGAGAATTATCTCCTGCCAAAATATATCCAGAAACACAGTCACCGTGGCAAGAATCTGTCGCTGTGCATATTTATATGCTGTATAGCACTGTGCAGTTTTACTAAAGGCTTTTCCTGCATGTAGAAGAGGCTTTACTTGCAGAAAAACCTTTATAACATTACCCCCTTATTGGATAAATTGCCCTGTCTGGAAACTGTCCTAAGCTCAGCATGCGTGCTTTTAACTAGATTGCAAAGGAGACATTTTGGAGGAAATGTTTGAAGCCAGAGAAGGAAAACAGCATGCATGCTTGACATTTTTCAAAGTGTGTACGTGGAAATGCTAATCTAAGTGGCAGAAATCATGCCTTAAGTTATGCCTGTCCTAGAGCTGGTTTAAATGCCTGCGCATAGATGTGTGCAAGAATAAGCATAAATTATAACATTTTCTCCAGGAACAAGCAGGAAGTCAGTTCTCACATGGGTGACGTCTGTGCCGATGGAGTCCACGCGGAAGCATCTCCCCAGCTTTCAAAGAAAGGCTTTTGGGAGATGCACCATGCATGCGTGATCCCCTTCCTGCCCAAGGGTGCCATCTTGCCTCAGTCTCCTTTCTTCTGCTGAGCCCTCTGGATGTTTGTCCAGTTTCCACCAGAAAAAGTATGATTATTTTTATACTGTTTTATCTGGTCTGCACACAGTCTTTCCCGCCCCTGAGCCAGCTTGCCTCGGTGTCATTCCTCAGGTTTGTTCCCTTGTGTTTGTTTTTTTCTTTGAGGTATCCCTAAACCGACTTTTGCATCCTTTTTCGGCCTCGGACCCCTGTTGGGCAGCAGGGCCCCCCTTTTGTCTGATGGCGTCCAGTGGCTTCAAGAAGTGCGATTGGTGCAGTAAGATGATGTCCCTCACCAATCGACATGACTGCTGCCTCTGGTTCCTTGGCCTGGAACACGATGACTCGGACTGCGAGCTTTGCAGGACCATGACCCCAAAGGCCCTTAAAAGCTGTCAGCTACAACAGTAAATTTTTTTTCACAAGTCAGACTCCATGCCTGAGTCTCTGGCAAAACCCTGCTCCACTGTCCCCTCCAGTACCTCGGTGCCCTGTGAAGCCCAGGCTGCCTTGGAGTCCCATGGCTGCATTTCCTCTGAGAAGAAATCCCTAGAGGTGGAAAGCAAGAAGTCGAAGACCACTTCGGAGTGCAGGTCCAGGAAGATCGGAAAATCCCACTCTAGGCCCCACAGTCCCTGGTGTGAGTCGGAAGGATCGAATCACAAAGCAGCCTCACAAGCTACCCTGGAAGGAAGAGTTGTCACCCACCAATGGCCTTGGACACCCGAGGCCATCCTCATTGAGGTCTCCCCCCTTGACGAAACCGATGCCAGACCCAAAACCTTTGGTGTCCGCATTGAAGGCTGCGGAGCCAAATGGCATGGAGACCAGGATGGCAGCCCTACAGTGCAGTATCTCTGCCCTCATAGCT
The DNA here is from genome assembly GCA_033557465.1 of Ichthyophis bannanicus. NCBI lineage: Eukaryota > Metazoa > Chordata > Amphibia > Gymnophiona > Ichthyophiidae > Ichthyophis > Ichthyophis bannanicus. Next base: position 112,663,486 of record CM066038.1, on the reverse strand, counting down.
CAGCAGAGGGCATTCATGTCCGGTTCATCCGGTTCATCTGCCCCAACAACAGGACCTGTGACATCGAGGGCCTCCCTGGATGTCGAGCTGATCTTCGAGCGCCACTGGCCTCGAGAGAGCCATCAGTATCTGATGAGATCCTGGTCCTGTTCCTCGGGTCACCAGTCCTCTCCAGCAAGTGTACGTATCTTGAACCATAGGTCCTCCAGAGGTCCTGGGCTTTTGGGCCCAGACCTCGACCGCGGTGACCGTGAAGCTTCAAAGTCAATCTCGGTCTTCCAGTCCAACTGGGAGACCGAGGATGAGGAGTCCCCAGATGCCCAGCAACACAGAGATGTGCCCTTGGTCCTATCTCCCTCAGCGTCCCAGTGCCGTTCCTTGCCTGAGGATGTCGCCTTCTTCGACTTTGTGTGGGACATGGCTAAGGCATTCACCATCGAGACGAAGGTGAAGAATGACCCTCGCACGGAAGAACTGGAGATCCTCCAGTTTGAGGCGCCTCTGAAGGGAGGCCCTCATGGTGCCCGTTCCTCCAATCCTCGAGAACCTCCTTCTCCGTATGTGGGAGACACCGATGTCAGTGTCCATTGTAAGCAGGTGACTTGACTCCTTGTACCAAGTCTGCCGAGGCCCCGGGTTCCAGAAGATCCAACTTCCCCACAATTCGATGGTAGTTGAGTCTGCCATGCGCATGCTCAAGAGCCAAAAGACCTATTCCTCAGTGCCCCCCCCGGTAGGGAGGACCAGACCCTCGACGCCCTTGGCCAGAAGGCCTTCCAGGGCTTGATGCTCGTGTGCCAAATTCAGTCCTATCAACTGTACATCGGCATATACCTCAAAGAGCTAGCGAGGGAGCTCTCTGGGTTCTCGGCAGGCCTCGACGGGGAACCCCTCCAGAAGTTCTCAAGGTTCTGGCCTCTGCAGTGAAGGAGTGCTCAAAGTTTTTATAATGAGCAGCCTATGGCGGCTTCAAGTTCTCATCCACAGTGGCCACTGCGAGTATCAGGCTCAATGCCAGGCATGGCTGCAGTCATCTGATCTCGACCAGGGGTTCAGGATAAGCTTATTGATGTCCCCTGTATCGGAGAGAATCTCTTCTGGAAACCTTTGGTAGACAAAGTTTCAGAGATAGAGACTAAGTTCCTGATGAGAACCAGCCTCTCTAAACAGACGTCGGTTCAGCCCCAAAAGAAGGCACCGGGGAATGAGAAAAAAGGGAGGCTTTGGTAATGCTTCACAGTTCCAAGCCTTCTTGGCCCCTCACCAAGACCAACAGCACAAGGGGTAGGGGCACAGCCCCCATAAACAGAAGGCCATCAAGTCCCAGGCATCAGCCCTGGATCAGTCTCTAGGGAGCTTTTGACTCCCTGGGCGCAACCTCTCCTCCAGGAGGTCCTCAACAGCCCACAAGGGGGCATCTGGCCCTGTTTGCCCACAGGTGGTCCACCGTCACCACCAATTCCTGGGTATTGCAAGTGGTCCAAGAGGGCTACCTCCTCAACCTGCAAAGAATACCACCCTCATACTTTATAGGAGAGCCAGTAAGACCTCTCCTTCACCAGACTGCTACTCACCGGACAAGTCGGTAGAGCCAGTCCCTAAACATCTATGGGGCAAGGGCTTCTACTCCAAGTAACATAGTAAATGACGGCAGATAAAGACCAGCGTGGTCCATCTAGTCTGCCCAGCAATATGGCAGGAGTAGGTGCAACCCTACCCATGTCTTTGCTTAGTGGTGTACCCACCAGGAGCAGGTGCATCCTCCCCCATATCTTTGTTTCTTTTCCCAAGTGAACAGGGGGCCTCAGGGCCATTCTGGTCCTGTGGGACCTGAACAGATTCCTGGTGAGGGAGAAGTTCAAGATGCTGTCCCTTGGTACATTGCTGCTCTACCTCCAGCAGGGAGACTGGCTATGCTCCATAGACCTGAAGGATGCTTATATGCACATCCTGATCCATCTCAGTCATCAAAAGTACCTTCGCTTCTTGGTGGGAAGAGGCCACTACCGATACAAGGTGCTACCCTTTGGACTGGGTCCATCACCAAGGGTCTTCACCAAGTGCCTATCAGTGGTAGTGGTCCACCTTCGTCTCCAAAGGGCCTTCATCTTTCCCTGCCTGGATAACTGGCCCATAAGGGGGACATGGCTACAGAGGTACACCAGGCGCACCATCCACACCCTGCAGCATCTGGGGTTTGTCATCAATTACCACGTCACACCTTGCCCCAACTCTGCGCCTAGCATTTATAGGAGCTCAACTAGACACCCTCCAAGCAAAGGCCTTCCTCTCTCAGGAGAGGGCAAAATGTCTCAGGAGGCTAGCCACAAAGGTACAGCACCATCGGATGTTACCCTCCCGCCTTCTCCTCTGCTTGCTGGGCCACATGGCCTCCATGGTCCACATGACCCCCATACGGCCCTCTTACATCTGAGAGTGGCCCATTGTTGCCACACAAGCCACAGGCAGGCTTTGGGACAGGGTGGGAGTGACCCACCAGCTGGTGGACTCCCTTGGCTAGTGGCAGACTCCCTGTCACTTCCAGGCCGAGATGCCCTTCGACACCACAGAGGGTCCTCACTATGGATGCTTCCCTGATGGGTTAGGGAGCTCACAGCAGGGACTTCCTCACACAAGGCTGCTGGTCCCAGATGGAATGCCAGTGCAGATCAACCTTCGGGAGCTCCGAGTGATATTTCTGGCTCTACAAGCCTTCCACCACCAGCTGCAACACTAGTCAGTGCTGTTCAGACTGACAACCAAGTCGCAATGTTCTGTGTCAACAAGCAAGGGGACACGGGGTCATACTCCTTCTGCCCTCGTCTCATATGCAGTGCGCAATGAGATGCTCCTGAGGGTGGTCTACTTCTCGGGCAAGGAAAATGCTCTGGCGGACAACCTAAGCAGAATCCTTCAGCCGCACGAGTGGTGCCTGGTTCCCAGAGTGGTCTCACGGCTGATTCGACTCTGGGGTGTCCCCCTAGTGAACTTGATCACCAGCCTGGACAACATGCAGTTGCCCCGATTTTGCTCCCGTCAGCTGCACCTGTCCCGGGTGGCAGTGGACGCGTTCCTTATGTAGTGGATGGAAGGCCTCCTCTATGCCTTCCCACTGACATCACTGGTCATCAAGACCCTCTTCAAGGCCCAGCTCGACAGGGCATTGCTGATACTGATAGCCTCCCGTTGCCCCAGGCAATCTTGGTTCCTTTCTTCTGACCCTGGTGGCAGAGTCGCAGATTCCCCTGTATGCTCTCTCACCTCTTTTGCACAGCTTTTGACATTCCTCCTCCTCCTTCTCCTCCTGCCAGCAACTGATTGTTTCCCTTCCCTCTGTTTTGCATTTCTTGTTTTCCTCTGTTCTTTTTCTTTTTTGCTGTCCCTTTTTGTAAACGATTGGCGTTCCTTTCTGTTTCCTTCAGTAGTCTCCTTTGTTTTTACTGTAAACCGCTGCATGCCTCTTGGTTTAGGCGGTATAATAAGTTTTAAATAAAGATAAAGATAAAGGAGGAGAGCTCTCTCCTGCACCCCAACTTGGGGTCTTTGTTACTCACTGCTTGACTGCTGACAGGATATGGAAGAGGTCCTTCTGGCGGCCTCCACGAGGAGGGCTGATGCCTTCAAGTGATGCCGAGAGGCAGGCGAATCTATTCTCCTGCTCGGTACAGACGGTGCTCCAGTACCTACTCCATCTGTCACAGGTGGAACTGAAGTCCAACTCAGTCAGGGTGCACATGAGCACTTTCGCAGCGCACCACCATTCTATTGAGAGAAAACCCCTCTCCGCTCAGCCCTTGGTATCTCAGTTCCTGCAGGGCCTTATGCTATCCAAATCCCCCATCTGCCCACCAAAGGCAAAGGGAGATCTCAACATGGTATTCTCACAACTCACTAAGCCACTGTTTGAGCCTCTGGCTACCTGCCACTTGCGGACCTCTCCTGGAAAGTCATCTTTCTTGTGACACTCGCATCAGCTTGTAGGGTTCGCAAGCTCCAAGCTCTGATGGTAGAGCCTCCTTACACAATGTTCTACAAGAACAGGATTGTGCTCCTCACACACCCTACGTTTCTGCCGAAGGTGGTGTCCCCCTTCCACCTCAGTCAGGAGGTGGTACTCCCCACCTTCTTCCCGAGGCCTCACGCCAGTAAGGCAGACTGTCCTTCATGCTTTGGATTGTAAAAGAGCCCTGTCCTTCCATCTGCAATGGACTCAGGGCTACTGCAAAGCACCTCAGATTTTCGTATCCTATGACCCGAGTCGACTGGAATTCCCAGTGACTAATCAAACTCTGTCCATTTGGGTAGTGAACTGCATTGCCCTCACCTATGAGCAGGCTGGGATCCCACTAGCTCAGCGGGTCATAGCATACCATGTCAGGGCCACAGCTACTTCCATGGCAAATCTGCATTCCGTCCCATGATGGAAATCTGCCAGGCTACAACATGGTCTTTGGTACATACCTTCGCAGCTCACTACTGCTTGGAGAGGGAATCCCAACTTCAGCCAGGCTGTACTGCATAATCTCTTTGGGGTGTAGGCAACTCCTGCTTTCGACCCTTCTGTGTTCAGGCTGCCAGAGTGCGGGTGGCCTGCCAGACACTTAGATCTTGCGAGAGACTCTCACTTGAGACTCAACTGCTGCAGCTTACAGCTCACCCTTTGCATGTCACCATGGCGTTTTGCAGGTTCTCGGTAGCCTATAATTGGGGAGTCCCATATGTGAGGACTGACTTCCTGCTTATTCCCGGAGAAAGCGTAGATACTCACTTGTAACAGTTGTTCTCTGAGTACATCAGGAATTAGTCCTCACAACCCTCTCTCCTCCCCTTGGAGTTCCTTCTTTACCATATTTTAATTTTTGCCATCTTAGCTATGTCATTAGACTGAGGCAAGATGGCATCCTTGTAAGGGGACCATGCACATGTGGTGCATCTCCCAAAGGTTTTCTTTGAAAGCTGGGGAGAAGCTTCCGCATGGGTTCCGTCTGCATCAATGTCACCCATAAGTGAGAACTGATTGCTGCTGTCCCCAGAGAACACCTGTTACTGGTGAGTAACTACGCTTTATCAACTGTGCTGATACTTTTACACTGTGCTCAAAGTCTACCCATGGATAACTCCCACCGGCAAATGCGCACCATCAAGTATCATGTATACTCCCATCATTGGTTTATATTTTGTAAGATGTCATTAATGTGCTTATATGGTTCCTAAAAATACACGGCACCTTAAAAAATTCTCCTCTATAGAGATAATGTTATAAAGTCATTTTCACATGGATGTGTTCGCATACTCACGTCAAGGGCCTCCTATAAGAAACAGTATGGGTATTGGCATGAGCATGCATCATTTTGCCAATAGGCATAGCCAGGAGTGCAGTATGGGCAGAGTGTGGGTGGACTTCACAAATACATGCATAGATTATGAAATACCTTCATTTACACTCGTACTTTCATACTTACTATGCATTCATTTACACCTGCTAGAAATAAGTTGTAAAGGTCCACATCTGCTTTTTCTCCAGGAACAAGCAGGAAGTCGGTCCTCACATATGGGTGACGGCACCAGTGGAGCCCACGCAGAAGCATCTCCCCAGCTTTCAAAGAAAGCCTTTGGGAGATGCACCATGCATGCGTGGTCCCCTTCCCGCCCAAGGGTGCCATCTTGCCTCAAGTCTCATTTTTTATGCAGAGCCTAATTGACGTTGTCCAGTTTTCCCTGGGAAAAAGTCTGATTTTTGTTCCTAAGTTTTGTCTGGTTTGCATACCAATTCCTTCCCACTCCCCACCCCCAAGCCAGCTTGCCTCGGCACTGCTCCTTGGGTTCATACATTTGTTTTTCTCCCTTTTCATCGAAGTGTCTCTCAACTGGTGTTCGTGCCTTTTTTCAGCCGAAGGCCTTGGACCCCTGCCATGAGGTGAGGACCCCCTTTTTCTGATGGCCTCCAGTGGCTTCAAAAGGTGTGACTGGTATGGCAAAATGATGTTACCCAGCAACCCACACAACTGCTGTCTCTGTTGCCTTGGCCGGAGCACGACGACTCTGACTGATCTCCGCAGAACCATGACCTCAAAGACCTTAAAGAGCCAGTGTCAGCAGCAGGAAGTTTTTTCAGAGGTCCGACTCCGCGCCAGGGTCTCTGATACCACATTCCAGGACCCCCTCTGATACCTCGGTACCCCGTGAAGCCAGAGCCTCTTCGGAGTCCCACGGCCATGGTTCCTCCAAGTGCAAATCCCCTGAGGTGGAGCACAAGAAAAAGAAACCCTTGAAGACTGCCTTGGAGGACGGATCTGGGAAGAAAGGGAAATCCCAATCCAGGACCTGCAGTCCCAGGCACGAGTCCAAGTAGTTGGGGCAGAAGCTGCTTTCCAAGCTGCCCTGCGAGGAGTTGTCAACACCCACTGACCAGATTCAGACCTCCGAGGCCAGCCTTATTGAGGACTCCCCCTTGAGAGTTCCAACGCTAGGCCTGAAGTCCTCTGTGCCTGCATCAAAAGCCACGGAGTCAACTGGTATAGAAACCAGAATGGCCGCCCTAGAGAGTAGTATATCTGTGCTAGTGGCCATGCAGCAGCCATTCATTTCCATGTATACTCCCATCATGTATACTCCCTGGACAACTCGTCCGATTCATCTGCCCCGATGATGGGACCCTCGAAATTAAGGGCTTCCTTGGACGTCTAGCTGGTCCTCGAGCACCACTTGCACCGAACGAGGTTGCGATCCCATTCCTCGGGACACCAGTCCTCCCCAGCGAGTGCCCGCAGCTTGGACCACAGATCCTTTAGAGGTTATGACCTGCCTGGAGCGACCCTCGACCAAAGGTGATCATGCAGCCTCAGATTCGTACTCGGTCTTCGAGTCCAAATGGGAGACCGAAGACAAAGAGTCCCTGGACATGAGGTGATGTTCCCCACTCGAGGACGTTGCTTTCCTTGATTTTGTGTGAGACATGGCCAAGGCTGTCACTATTGAGACCGAGGCTGAGGAGGACCCTCACAGTGAGAAATTGGAGATACTTCTATTTATTTATTTATTTAGCTGTATTTATATCCCGCTTTTCACCGGTTCAAAGCAGTCAATTGGGAGATACATTTAACATGAGGGGATATGACACACATACGCTAATACAGGGAACATGGGCATTGGAGGGTTAAGTGGCTTGCCCAAGACCACAAGGAGTGCCTATAGGACTAGAAATCCCAGTCCCTCCGGCCTGAGATTGCTGTCCCCAGATGGGACTTGAACCTCCGGCCTGAAGTACCTTGTCCTAACCACTAGGCCACTCCTCCCCTTCTATACGAGGCACCCCTGAAGGAAACCCTTACGTCTCAGTGCCCCCAATCCTCGACTATCTCCTCTGAATGTGGGAATCACTGGCATCATTACCAGTCATGAGCAGGTGCTTCAGCACCATGTATCGGGTACACCGAAGCCCTTGGTTTCAAAAGACCCAGCTTCCCCACAACTCCATGGTCATGGAGTCAACCATGCACTGGCTTAAGCCAAAAACCTCATTCCTCGGTCCCGCCCAGCAGGAATGCCTGAACCCTCTGCGCTCCCAGCTGCAGGGCCTTTCAGGACTCAGTGCCAACATGTCGGATCCAGTCCTACCAGCTCTACATCGGCATGTACCTGAAGGAATTGTCGAAAGAGCTTGGTTAATTCTCTGAGGTCCTCGATGGGGAATCCCTAAAGAGGTTTAAGAACCTGATCTCTGCGGTAAGAGTGCTCGAAGTTTTTGTCCCGAGCAGCCTTCGATGGCTTAGAGTCATTGGCCAGGGTGGCCGCCACAGGCATCGGGGCATGACGCCAAGCATGGTTGCAGTCGTCCAACCTGGAACAGTAGATGCAGGTCAAATTGAGTAATAACCTATTAGGGAAGCCCATGGTTGATAAGGCAGCAGAAATAGAGACCGAGTTTATGACGAGGACCAGGCTTTCAAAGAATAGCTCAGTGAAGCCCTAGAAGAAAGCCCCGGAGAAAAAGCCCTTCTTCCAGAGGAAGAAAGGGGCTTTAGTCGTATACCGCACTTCCAGGCCTTCCCGGCCCCTCAGCAGGGCCAGCAACAAAAAGGCTAGAGACATGGGCTCAGATAACAGAAGACCCCAAAGTCCCAGGCCCCTGTACCTGATGCGCACAGGAGGGTGCCTAGCCCTGTTTGCCCACAGGTGGACAGCCATTACCACCGACACCTGGGTGCTCAAGTGGCCAGGGAGGGCTACCTCCTCCATCTACAGCAGATGCCACCTCCTCCATCCACAGCAGATGCCACCCTTGTACTTCTCGGAAGAGCCCACCAGGCCTCTCCTTCACCAGACCCTGCTCCTCACCAAACTAGCAGACTTAATCCAGGACAAGGCAGTGGAGCCAGTCCCAAAACATCTCTGGGGCACAGGCTTCTACTCTAGGTTTTTCCTCATCCCCAAGAGGGCAGGGGGCCTCAGGTCCATTCTAGACCTGCGAGAGCTCAACAGGTTTCTGGTCAGGAAGAACTTCAAGATGCTATCCCTTGGGACATTTCTGCCATTCCTCCAGCAGTGAGATTGACTATGCTCCTTAGACCTAAAGGATGCCTACACACACATCCTGATTCATCCCAGCCACAGAAAGTACCTTCGCTTTGTGATGGGGGGACCACACTATCAATTCAGAGTGCTGCCCTTCGGTCTGCTGTAGTCACCAAGAGTCTTCACAAAGTGCTTTGCAGTGGTCGCAGCACACCTCTGGATTGAAGAAGCCTTTATCTTCCCTTATCTGGATGACTGGCACATAAGAGGAGCTACAGCTACAGAGTCTGTGTGCCACTGGGCACACCATAAATGCCCTGCAGCACTTGGGGTTCATAATAAACTACCCCGAGTCACACCTCACCTCACCCCGGCCCAGCGCCTAGAGTTCATAGGGGCGCAACTAGATACCCTCCAGGTAAAAGCCTTCCTCCCTTTGGAAAGGCCAGAACACCTCAGGGAGTTAGCCACAGAAGTGCACCGATGCTGGATGCTACCTGCCCGGCTCCTACTCTGCCTGTTGGGACACATGGCCTCCACGGTCCACGTGACCCCATATGCCCACCTGCACATGAGGGCAGCCCAGTGGTGCCTCCTCTGTGGACACAATCCACATGCAGGTTCAAGGACAAAGTGAGAGTGACCTGCCAGCTGGTGGACTCCCTCAGATGATGGCAGAGTCCATGTCACCTCCAGACCAGGAATGCCCTTCCAGGCACCCACCCCCAAGAGGGTCCTCACCACAGATGCCTCTCTACTGGGCTGGGGAGCGCACTGTGAGGGTCTCCAGATGCAGGGCTGTTGTTCCTAGGAGGAATCCGGGTTGCAAATCAACCTGTTAAAGCTCCAGGCGATATTCCTTGTTCTTTGAGCTTTCCGCCACCAGTTGCAGCACCACCCAGTGCTGATCCAGACTGACAACCAGGTCGCAATGTTCTACATGAACAAACAAGGGGGCACAGGGTCATACCTCCTCTGCCAGGAGGCAGTAGCCCTCTGTGCCTATGCTGCGCACAGGGAGATGCTCCTGAGGGCAGTCTATCTCCCGGGCCAGGACAATCCCCTGGCGGACAAATTGAGCAGAGTCCTCCAGCTGCACAAGTGGTGCCTGGATTCAGCAGTACCCTCTCAGTTGTTTCATCTCTGGCACATCTCCTCCATGGACCTCTTTGCCAGCCCGGACAACACGCAGTTGCCCTGATTTTGCTCCCGCCAGCCTCACTCTTCTCTGGTGGCAGCAGATGTGTTCCTCATGCCATGGATGGAAGGCCTCTTGTATGCCTTTCCACCAACACCACTGGTTGCCAAGACCCTATTCAAGGTCCAGCGCAAAAGAGCATCACTAATGCTGATAGCTCTTCGGTGGCCGAGGCAGCCCTGGTGCCCATTGCTCCTCTCCCTATTGGTGGCATCGCTGATTCCTCTGGGCCAAGCCCCAGGGCTACTCTCACAGGAGCAGGGCTCTCTCCTACACCCCAACATGGAGTCCCTATCACTCACAGCTTGGCTGCTGAAAGGATAGCGTTAGCTCCCTTCAATCTCCCACGGAACATGGGGAGGTTCTTCTGGTGTCGTATAAGCCTCCACAGGAAGGGCATAGGCCTTTAAGTGGTGCTTTTTCTTGGCGTGGTGTTCAGAGAGACAGGCAGATCTGTTCTACTGCTCGATGCAAATGGTACTCCAGTATCTGCTCCACCTGTCGCAGGAGAGACTAAAATCCAATTCGGTCAGAGTACACATGAGCGCCATCGTAGCGCATCACCATCCCGTTGAGGGAAAGTCCCTTGTGTTCCGATTCCGGTGGGTCCTCATGCTGTCCAAATCCCCTGTCCACTCTCAAGTGGTGGAGTGGGGTGTCTTCCATCTGAGCCTGGAGCTCGCTGACTCTGTGAGCTGATGTGAGCGCCACAAGGAATACGACCTTCCAGGAGAGGTACCGCAGGTGGCAGGTAGCCAAGGGCTGCGGTACCTCTCCTGGAAGGTTGTATTCCTTGTGGCGCTCACATCAGCTCACAGAGTCAGCGAGCTCCAGGCTCTGATGGCAGACACCACCCCCCCCCCCGTACACAAGGTTCTACAAGAACAGGGTGTTGCTCTTGCACACACCTCAAGTTTCTGCCAAAAGTGGTGTGCCCGTTCCATCTTAAGTGGTGCTACCCGCCTTCCCGAGGCAAGGTGGAAACTGTTCTCCATATTCTGTATTGTAAAAGGTCCCTGTCCTATCTGCATCCGAGACGGGGCCACCGCAAAGCACCTCAGCTTTTCGTATCCTTTGACCCCAGCCGTCTGGGTCTTCCAGTAACTAAGCAAACTTTATCCGCTTAAGTGGCAGACTGCATTACCCTTGCCTACGAGCAGGCAGGGATTCCACCGGACCAGAAGGTCATGGCACACCGTGTCAGGGCCATGGTTACTTCCATGGCAAATCTGCATTCCGTTCCCGTGATGGAAATCTGCTGGGCCGCCACCTGGTCTTCGGTCCATACTTTCCCAGCTCACTGCTGCCTGGAGAGGGAGTTCCGATGGGACTCCGTACTCCGTAATCTCTTCGGGACATAGGCAACTCTTGCCCTCCAACCCTTTTGTGTTCAGGCTTCCAGAGTGCTGGTCCTCTGCTGTACACTGAGTTTTGCGAGAGCCTCTCAGGAGGGACTCAACTGCTGCTGATCACGGCTCACCCTTTGAAGGTCACCATGGCATTTTTGTTTTACAGGTTCTCGGTAACCTGTAGCTGTGGCGTCCCATATGTGAGGACTGACTTTCTGCTTGTTTCCAGAAAAAGCATAGTTAGTCACCTGTAACAGGGGTTCTTCGGGGGCAGCAGGAATCGGTCCTCACAACCCTCCCTTCTCCCCTTGGATTTGCTTCTTTACCATATTTTATTTTTTGCCGTCTTAGCCATGTCATTAGACTGAGGCAAGATGGCACCCTTGGGCGGGAAGTGGACCACACATGCATGGTGCATCTCCCAAAGGCTTTCTTTGAAAGCTGGGGAGATGCTTCCACACGAGCTTCGTCGTCACCGACGTCACCCATATGTGAGAACTGATTCTTGCTGTCCCCGGAGAACACCTGTTACAGGTGAGTAACTATGCTTAAGGTGCAATCTCTGCCTCTTAGCCTAGTATTTTATAAAGACAAATAGATGTCTATGTGTCTGTAAAATTAAAATAGGTGCTGCTTGCTTGCCCTCTTAAATTAGCTATCCCTTTATAAAATTAATCTCCTAATGTAGCTATGGATTTTGCACTCACCCACATAGTTTTGGAAATGGCCCTACAATTTCATTTTAATTTGAGTTGTGGTGATTGATACTATTTTATGTTTTAACTTCAGATAAAGGAAGCAGCAAGAACACTGTGCTGATTCTGGGATGCTGCAACAAACCAAGTGGTAAGGATACTAAATATCAGAGCAGCGTTTGGTTGCATGCAATGTAGGCTAGCATCTGGACAAAATTGCCATATTAAAGTAGAATTTAAATATAGATTTGGCATGCAGAGTTCTTGGTACAAATGTCCTCAGTAGGCAAAAATACCCCTGGGTAGCTATATATATATATATATAATATATACCACACATGAACTTCTGTAGATGTCTTCTCTGTTAGTTGGCACATATGGAGGTTAACTTTGTAACAGAGTGTGTTTGTGAAAAGTCTAAAACAGCACCAATTTTATGCCCAATTTATAATGGCAACATTTTATAAAGGCAACATTGGTACCTATGTGCCTTTATAAAAAAAAGGTTCATACAGTGGCGCCTATTAGCATGCAGGTGCTCTCACACACGCTTATACCTGCTGTAAATAAGGTATAAATGTACACACATGGGGCCATTTTAATAAAGTACTCTATAGTTTTGCACCTAACACATGAATAGTGTGAAAATTGATGTTCATTAGGTACAAAGCCTCCACGTTAACTGTTGGGGGCATGGACAGCATGTTCCCAGCAGTTAATTTGCAGTGCTGTACCCTAACATGGAGTGCTAATACCATGAGTGCACTTAACTCCTATGAAGTGGAGGTAATTGTATCACACTATTTGTAATATTGACAGGTAGTGTGCCCGCCACTACTTGCAATGTGCTCACCATGTCCCCTAACCCACCTAGTCACCATCCTGATGCACAAATCAGCAAGCAGTAACTGTACTGCCTATGCACTAACAGTTGCTGTGGGACCGAGTGTACTGTTACCATGTTCCGAAATCCACACTGACTGCTTAGCTTACTTTAGTAAAAGACCCCCTATGTGTATACTTGTGTATCTTATAAAATACCCATATACATTGCAAATCTGCCCCAGCTCCACCCAAACTATTCCTCTGGAAACATCTACACATTGAAGAGGTAAGCTACATCTTTTGTTGCACACACTTCTTACATGTGCAATTTTATGAGTCACTAATTTTTCAGAATTGTGTGCGGTACAGCGTCTTCCTCTCATGTCCAGGAAAATCAGTGCCTTGGCACCGTGTTTTTCTCGGGTTTTTTACTTTTTTCCTTTTTGGGGCACAGGATGTTGTTCTCGGCCCCCTCCCCCTCCCTGGTTGGTGAGGATGTTGGACTCCTTAGACTTGGCAGAAGCCGTCATCCCTACCATGTCGAAACTGGCCAGTGATTTCAAGAAGTGCACCCAGTGTGGCTGGACCATTTCCATCACAGACTGCCAGAGCTGGTGCCTTCAATGCTTTGGGCCCAACCGCGAGCCCTTGACTGTGCTGTCTGCTTACAGATGATGTGCAAAGGGCTTAAGAACCGGGATCGACAGCAGGAATTGTTGTTCGGTTCTGAGGCATCCACATCGTCCCTGGCATCGACCTCTGTATCGACACCCTCGAAGGCTCCCATCGAGGATTCAGCTTTGAGTGGAGGCCGGGCCCATTTGGAGCCCAGAGATCATGGGGCACCAGAACAGCAGCTCTCTTTTGATAAGGAGTGCCCCCGGAAGGACCGGACTTCGACCTCATCGGTGTTGAAGGATGATGCTGAGCCTGGGACGAAGGTCAATGAGCATCTGAGCCCTTGGTATGACTCTAAAGGTGAGAACCAGGAGTGGCTCTCCAAACTGCTCTGGCCAGAGGAGTTGCCTCCTGAGGCCCCAGAAGGCTGGTGTGGGACTCTCAAGACTGTGACCATCGAAGAGTCGTCGCTGAAGGAGCTGGCATGGGCATCGAAGGCTGCAGCACCGACTTCGGCAGCAACGGAGACCTCTATCCTCCCAGAGAGGATGCAGACTTTGAAGCATAGCCTCACTGCATTCATGGCCCTGCAAGCTGCCAGGGACCCAGTAACCCTCGGATTCCTCGGAACTGATGGTGGCCCCGTCCATTGCGGGTACCTCACCTGCGGAGGTGCAGCCCATCCTAGAGGTCCATGCTTTCTCAGGCAGCTTCTGCGAGCACTCGAGGTCCCTCTCTGTGCAGCAGGTGTCCCCCCTGAGTGCATTGGGTTTGGACAGATGGGATTTTTGATTCTGCCCGAGCGTCACCAGCGTGATTACTATTCGCGGCAGTACTTCGAGTTCAACTTGGACTCTGATTGGGAGACCAAAGAGGAATCTTCAGAGACCGCATGTCACTGCAGTGTCCCCTTTGATCCCTTGCCCCCATATGAGTGGAGGAGCTCCCCCCCCCAGAAGATCTCTGCTCCCTCGAGTTTGTGTGGGACATGGTGAAGGCTTTGCCCTTCACTATTGAAGTGAAGGAGGAGCTTCTGGCGGAAGAGTTGGAAATCCTCCAGTACCCGACCCCCCCCTAAAGAGCCCCTTACGATTCCGATCCACCCGATATTGGAACGGCTTCTCTTTAGGATATGGGAAACACCGCTCATGGTGCCAACAGTCAGCCGACGCCTTGATTCCATGTTTCAAGTGCGGAAGAGCCCTGGATTTGAAAAAGCACAATTCCCTCACAACTCTATGGTGGTAGAATCGGCCATACACCGGATTAAAAGTTCCAAGGTGCACTCCTCAGTGCCCCCCGGGTAGGAAAGCACGCACTATTGACTGCTTTGGTAGGAAGTGCTACTTGGGATCTTGCCAGGTTCTTGGCTGGTCTGTCAGGAGAGCACCTTGAGTGCTTCTGGAGCCTGTTGAGAAAAACGAAAGAGTGCTCCAAGTACATCACTCGGGCTGCCTACGATGGGTTCCAGTCCGTGGCTGTGGTGGGCATCTGTGCCTGCCACTGGCATGGCTACAGTTCTTGGACTTAGAACAGTGAGTTCAGTACAAGTTGTCCAATGTCCCATGCTGTGGCGAGAACCTCTTTGTCAATCCCATGGCAGAGAAGGCCGCAGAGTTGGAAATGGAGCAACTCACCATGAACAGGCTTATGAACTGCTGACCCTTCCAAGATAAAGACTTCAGGGAAGAAGTCCTTTTACCCAAAAAAGAAAAAGGCCTTGGTACTTATACCCCGTATTATTCATACCGGCTGCCCCAACAGGGTCAAAACTAGAGGCAGCAGTGCAAGCCGAAAGCCCCAAAGCCTCAACCAACACTGAAGCCCTAGCCAGGTGGGGGTTTTTGATTCCTGGCTTCGGACCATGATCCATCTTCCCCTCCCAGCCTCTGTTCTGCCACAGATGGGGGGGGGGCAGCTGATACATTTTGCCCGCAGGTGGCCCGCCATAACAGTGAACACATGAGCACTGTAGGTGGTCCGCGAGGGCTACCTCCTGCGCTTCAATCAGATTCTCCCCACCTTCTTTCCAGGGGAGTGCCCTCTTGAGCATCACCATCGCAAACTACTCCAACTGGAGGTCCAAGTCCTCCTGGCAGAACGGGCAGTTGAACTCGTTCCACCATCCCAAACAAGACAGAGTTTCTACTCCCGCTACTTCCTGGTTCCCAAGAAAACAGGCTGGTTCTGACCCATCCTGGATCTCCGCAATCTCAATCACTTCCTAGTGAAGGAGAAGTTGAAGATGATATCCCTTGGAATGTTGCCGCCCAGTGGGAAGATTGACTATGCTCCTTGGATCTCAAAGACACCTACACGCATATTCTCATCCATCCCCTGCACCATCAGTACCTCTGCTTTATGCTCAGCAGACAGCACTATCAGTACAGGGTTCTGCCCTTTGGCTTTGCCTCTGCATCAAGGGTCTACACCAAATGTCTGACGGTCGTTGCCACCTTCCTCTGGATCCTGGAAATCTTTGTCTTCCCCTACCTGGATGATTGGTTGGTCAGGGGCAGGATGCCAGATGAGATCCAGCAGTCCATACAGCACACCATTCAGGTACTGGAACAACCAAGCTTTGTCATCAACTACTCAAAGTCCCACCCGCAACCCTCTCGATGTCTCAAGTTCATTGGGGCTGTCCTTGACACCATACTGACTTGAGCTTTCCTTCCAGCAGACAGGGCCCAATGCCTAGTCACCTTGGCGAGGGACATCCAGCATTGCCCGGTTGTCACGGCTCAGCAGCTCCTGCCTCTTCTGGGCCACATGGCCTCTACAGTCCATGTTACCCCCTCAGCCCAACTTCAGATGCATCAGACACAGTGGATTCTCTGCACACGGTGGTATCAAGCAGCGGGTTGTCTTTCGGATAGGGTTGCAGTGACGTCACACCTCCAGGAGTCCCTGTACTGGTGGCAGCACCCTGTTCACCTACTTGCGGGGCTTCCCTTCCAGGCCCCGCTGCACCAGTAAGTCCTAAGGACCGATATCTTGAAATTCAGCTGGGAAGGCACATCTAAATGGTCTGTCCATACAGGGCCTCTAGACTGTGGGGGAAGCCACCATCAGATCAACTTCCTGGAGCTTTGGGCCATTGCCAATACCCTCCGAATGTTTCAGCAATCGCTCTCCAACCATGTTGTCCTTGTACAGACAACCAGGTGACCATGTTCTACCTCAACAAGTAGGATGGCACGGGTTCATACCTCCTCTTCTGGGAGGCAGTCCA
Organism: Ichthyophis bannanicus; assembly: GCA_033557465.1. Taxonomy (NCBI): domain Eukaryota; kingdom Metazoa; phylum Chordata; class Amphibia; order Gymnophiona; family Ichthyophiidae; genus Ichthyophis; species Ichthyophis bannanicus. The sequence goes on along the minus strand of CM066038.1, from coordinate 112,647,052 downwards.
CCTCTAGAGGTTTGCACTCTTCCATGGTATGTTTCTCAGAGTAATATATCTGCGAAGGGAGCTCAGCGTCCTTGCAGATTGCCTCAGCACTGCTATAATGATACTGCCCACCGTTCCCCATCATTCTGGCTTTTTCTTTTTCCACATTTTTCTTTAGAAGATACGTTTTTTCATCACTCTTTCTGCAGCTTTTTTCTTTTGTTGTTAATTAGAATTTAGAGTGTTTATACATTCAGAATAAACCTTAGGAAAATTCAACAAAAAGAGCAGAAATGCGTTAGAAGAAACCCCAAAAGTTTCAAGCAAATTTTCCTTAATGTTGAAAAAGTCTACTTAATGGAACAGATATTAGCAGAGTCCCACCCCCTCAATAACATCTCATTAATGCAGACTTAAGAACTACCACTACTAATCATTTGTATACCACTACAAGACATACACAGTGTTATACAGAGACATGTGAGAGACAGTCCCAACTCATAACAGCTTACAGTCTAGTCAAGATAGACAACACAACAAGTGGGGAGTAGAATATATCTAGGGGAATGGTAAGGAAACACATAGGAGGTGAACAGGAGACTAGAGGGCTCAGGATCCAAAAGCAGTCTCAAAGAAGTGAGGTTTTAGCCTGGATTTGAACCAGGCCACAGATGGAGGCTGACGTACTGACTCTCATAGTTTGTCCCAGCATAAGGAGCAGCAAGATAGAAAGATTGAAGTCTGGAGTTGGCAGTGGACAAGAAGGGCACAGATAGAAGGGTGGGGTTCCCGAGGAGAGGTGTAGGGAGAGATAGCTGCTCCTCACTGCTTTTCCTCTCCTGAGTGAAGGCATTTATTATAGTTCAGTACTAGAAGTTTGACTGGATGCGGAAACAGACAAGCAGCCAATGAAATGACTTGAGAAAAGGAGTGATACGAGCATAGTGACACTGGCAGAAGATTAGCCGTGCAGGTGACAACCACACCTAGAAAAGCAGCAGCAATTTAAATTTTAAGAAAAAAAGAAAAATGCTATTTGCCGCCTTCTAAAATGAAAACTTTCCAGAAAAACATAATTGTTCCCTTTATTTATTTTTATTTAACAGGTTTTATATACCGCTTGATCATTTCAATCAAAGTGGTTTACATTGAAACTTAAACTTGGTAATGTACATTAAACAGGGGCATTGCTAACTTGGATTTTTCTGGGGCAATGGAGGGTTAAGTGACTTGCCCAAGGCCATAAGGCGTGCTAGTGGGAATCGAACCCTGGTCTCTGGGTTCCCAAGCCAGTGCTCTTAAGCATTAGGCTGCTCCTCCACTCCACTATCACTGCCCTTGATAATTGATCGGGCATTTGCATGGGAACTTTAAAAAGAAAGTAGCTCCCAATGCAGGAACCCAGCTTTTTTAATTGTAGAAATGCCTTATGCTGCATTTGAGTTACCCCTAGCAACATCAGGGAACATCTGTACTCTTTGACCAAAAAAAGGTAATGTTTATCCTTAAAGTATAAGTGGAGCAATGTTGTCTTATCACATTCAGAGGTTAAAGAGACTAACAGGATTTTAGTAGTAATTCATCCCTGAGTGGTCTCCAAAAAATCAGTTAAATCAATATGTTCTGCAGAAGTATTGATATCCATCCCACCTTCTTGTTCATCTGGATCCACACTGTCTTGAGAAATATAATAAAATTTGGAGACAGAAAACTTTGCCCAATTAGAACATTTCAAAACATCCCTAAGGTACATCTTAAACAATCCAAAAGCAAATAAATGGTGCTTAAGGAAATTAAGAAACTTCAGATTGCAAGACCTAACAAAATTATCCATATTTTCCAACATCTTATGAATATGCAAAAAAATGTTTAGTATTTGAATGACAAGGGCTTATATAATATTAAGTCGAGACTTCACAATCTCTCGTATAATAAGCCAAATTTTCTTCATCTTCCATTATTGAACTTGACCTTTCCCTTTGTGAAACATTTTTTGAATGATGATGGGGGATCATGCTGATGTGGTCAGATAATTTCAGTGATCTGATCCATTTGTAGATCAAAAATATTTGAATGCCCTTACATCAAAAGCATTTAGATTTTTCTAGTAATTGTGTCCATCGCTAATAACTTGTATCTCACTTCTATATATTTCCATCTAGTGAGAGAAATATTTTACTTTTCAGTACAGTGCTTGTCTGCTGTTTATTTACAATTTAAAGGAAACCTGAACATGAATGAAAGCATCAAACACTGCTGTTTCGAAGGACTGTATCTGGTATATGTAACCAGTAGTATCACCATGCAGCAGCTCCATAGTCGGGTAGACTGGATAATAAAACCTAATACAAGTTAGGGTGTGAAAAATAATAGTAACTTGATTGCACATTTATGTTCATATGTGATGGGAAATATGAGATTGTTCTCAGTCATTGTTCTGAAATATATTTTCATATTGATGGATTATAGTATCTCTTGTTTTCTTCTCATTTTCATTTTAATATTACAGGGGTACAGTCATTTCTGTCTGTCTGGGATGCAAATCTTCCTCATGACGTGCAAAACTTGAAAAAACATATTGAAATGAGAAAGGAGCTGACGGACAAACTGAGAAGTCGTTCTATGGAATGATGCAGCGCCAGTAAGAAGCGTGGATGCTGTCGTGATTTGTACAGCTGCTCCCCATTCTGCACGTAAAGCCTATCTCTGTAATTTACAGGAAGACTTTTCTGATGGGAGGCTACCTTCCACGTCAGAATTACATTATGTGGTTTGTAAAGGAAGAAGACTTTTTTTGAGTGAAGGTGTACGAATGTCCTTACATCTCTGAAGACTTTGATGTGACTGTGAGTTATGGCGGTACTTGTAAACTGCCCACATTGGGGGAACGTAGGCATGTATTTTTCATGGCATAGACTTTACAGGATTCAAAACAAAGTATCTGATAACCTTTTATTTTGAAAATTATCCCAAGAGAATTACCCACACACATTTACATCTACTAATTTATGCAAATATATTTTTCTGATTAAAAATATGCATGCACTTTTGAAATTCAAATGTATATATGTAGTTTCAAGCTCCTACCAAATCCCGTCCACAAAAACATCTCTCCCTGCAGTGGGTAAAAGTATGCATGAAATAGCATGAATTCTCTTATATTTTCCCATTCAGCAAATGATTCCTAGAGGTACATCTTTGGGTCCAGTCACTTTTGAGTGCTCAGCTCATCCTATGGATCCAAAAGTGACTGGATCAGAAACTGTTTGAGTGGAGAGCGACAGAGTATTGGTAAATGGTGTTCTTTCCAAAGAAAGAGACATTACCAGTGGTGTGTCACAAGAATCGGTCTTGGTTCAGTTCTTTTCAATAATTTTGTAAGTGGCTTTGTGGGAGGCTGTGTTGGGAAAGGTTTGTCTTTTTGTGGATGATTCAAAAATCTGTATTAGAGTAGATATCCTGGAAGGTATGGAAAACATGAAGAGGGATCTAGCAAAACTTGAAGAATAGTCTAGAGTGTGCCAGCTAAAATTTAATACTAAAATACTCAGTTGTGCATTTGTACTGTAAAAACCCAAGGGATCAGTACAGTAGAGGAGGGTTAGTTCCTCTGTGCAGAAAAGAAGAGTAGGATCTGGAGGTGATATTATCTGATGATTTTAAAGTAGCCAGACAGGTTGATTAGGCGATAGCAGTAGCCATAAAGATGCTTGGATGCATAGGGAAAGGAATGGCCATCAAGGAAAAGAGTTGATAGTACCTCTTTATAAGTCTCTGGTGAGACCTCATTTGAAGTATTGTGTGCAATTCTGGAGACTGCATCTTCGGAAAGGTTTAAGACAGGCGGCATTTCTGCAGAGAATGGCAACTAAAATGGTCAGTGGTCTTTATCATAAATCATATGGGGATATATTTAAATATGTATACCCTGGAGGAGAGGCGGGAAAAGGGAGATATGATAGACATTTAAGTATCTCCAAAATATAAATACATGGGTACCAAGCCTCTTTCAGTGGAAAGGGGGAGTTACAGGATGAAGGAGAAAAAGTAAACTTGGGAGTAATCAAAGGAAGTATTCCCTCAGAGCTTTTTCTCCAAATGGGTTAATTTTGTGAATCTAAATAAACCCTTAGTAAACCATATTACCCACCAGTTTTACTCAAAAGAGTTTTTTAATGATCTCTACAATTCAAAGCAAACTATATAAGGCGTTAAAGACCTCAGAATGGCTTCGCCCCTACATGTGTAGAAATCAATCACCATAGGGTTAAAGCAGACACTTGCATCACAGGTCATTAGCCTTCTTTTTTACCCAATTTCTTTTACAAGATTCTCACATCAATTAATTAAATTACATCCAAAAAAGTACTTTTAAGGATTCTTACGATATGTAAAACTACAATTACACAAAAACAATTACATAGCGTCTGCACTTCCACATGAGCCTGGAAGACCGGGACCACCAATACGATATCCTAAAAAAGAATTAAAGAACTTCATAAATTAGAATCCTCCATACATCCATTACAGAATTAGTGATCACTTATCTGCAAGGTCTCCGAGCTCCAGCGCATGTCAATGCCCAAACGGAACAGCTACTACACCACCACATCAAAAAGATAATCTTTGTGGTAATAAGTTATTCACACCTCACACCTCAACAAAAGCTGCTGTTTCACCTTAAGCAGGCTTCTTCAGGAGTTCTTATAACATCTTTATCAACCACATTAAAGAATCCAGATATATAAAATATCCGCAAAACACTTTAAATCTCAGGCAAAAAGCCTCTCAATACCATCTTTTCCTTAGCGTCCGAAGTCAGCTGCTTTTCAAAAAGTAATCCATCAATGAAAACACTCATCAAAACTGACATAACACTTTAAACACTCCACCTACAATGAAAGATCTCCGAAGAATATATAAAAAGACTGGAACTCCACAAGCACCCAGCAGAACATCATAAAAACAACATCCATTCAATTTTATCATTCTACCCCAAGGGGTCTAACGTATGTAGTTCATAAAATAGATCCATTTCTGTTCTTTTTGTAATAAATATATGTCCTCTATCACCTCTCCGTATATTCAGAGGGACATACTCCAATACCGTACATCGAAGTTCCTCAAAAATATGATTATAAGACACACAGTGTTGAACCATTGGTGTTTCCAACTGTGCTTTATTAATGCTGTATTTATGCTCTGCCAACTGTGTTCGCAAAGGGCGGGTAGTTTTGCCGATATACATTTTAGGGCAAGGACACCATAAAGAATATACCACGAAAGAAGTATTGCAAGTTGTATCGCATGTAAGCTGATAACTTTTATGTCCATAATCTGTGCATATCTTATCCTCCATAATATTACAATATGAGCAATAACCACATTTCTTATGTCCGTATACAGCAGCAAAACTCTTCTGTCTAGGAACTGCCGGGCAAAGTTGATCTCTTAAATTCATACCTCTACTGTACGCCATACACACAGAGGTACCTAGAAGCTTTGGATGAGTCAAAAGAAGATTCCATCTCTTTTTGATTGAAGCAGCCAACCTATTAGAAAGGCTGTAATATGGCAATACACAAGTAATTAACGATCCAGTAGACACTATACCAGAATCCGGATCTAAGGATTTCGGCATGAGCAAACACTCTCAATGGTTATATTTTGCTTGTTTATAAGCTTTCTTTAATACCGAATCTGGATATCCTTGTTTTTGAAATTTAAGAATCCTATCTCGCTTGTGTCTCAAAATCACAAATAGAAGAACATATAGAACAACGGAGCAGTTGCAAATATGGTAAACTGCATTTCAGGTGATCCGGATGAAAACTAGAAAAATGTAAAAGGGTATTCCTATCTGTAGGTTTAGTGTAGATCTTAGTAGAAAAACCTTTCGTATGCTTAGTAACTTAGACATCTAAAAAATGTAATGACGAATTTTGTGGATCCATCTCAAATTTGATGATGTTATTGCAGCTATTAAGATAGTTTAAAAAACTCATTCAAGAGATCCCATGACCTACTCCATAGTATGAAAATGTCATCGATGTATCGATACCACCGTAAGATATGAGTAGCATAAGATGAAGAATATACCCACTGGGTTTCAAAGAAATGCATATATAGATTTGCTAAAGACGGTGCAAAAGTTGCTCCCATCGCAGTGCCTGAAATTTGTTGAAAATAGTTTTTCTTCGATGCCAATTCTGCTAAAGTCAGCAAAAAAGCTGTTTGCACTTTATGAGGACTAGGTCTAGCAGCCCATACCGCCGATAACACTTGCAAAGCATCATCTTGGGGGATAGAAGTGTATAAAGCCAAAACATCTAATGATACCATCCATGTAATCTGCTCAGTAGTGCCATAATCTTCCAATATCTTCAAAAAATGTGTAGTATCCCTAATATATGAAGGGATCAGAGGAATTTCTTCTTTCAAATGCCTATCTAAATATATGCCTACCCGTTCCAGTAGAGAGTCATTGCTAGACAAAATTGGGCGCCTTGGTGGATTCTTTAAACTTTTATGTACTTTTGGTAAGATATAAAAAGCTGGAATTTTAGGATGTGGTGGGTTCAAGAAAATCTTTTCTTTCTCAGTCAGATATCCACACTGCATATTTTTTGCAATTCTTCAGTAGGATCGTCTTGTAGACATAAATAATGATTAACATTATTCAATTGTCTAAAAACCTCGGTATCATAATCAACCATATTCAATACTACCACTGCTCCTCCTTTATCAGCTCGCTTAATGGTAGTATTATCCATTTTAGAAAGATCTTGCAAAGCTTGAAATTCAGTAGTTGATAAATTTTTTGGAAAATTGTTATATCTTGATTCCATCTTAACTAAATCTGATAATATTAGATGTTTAAATGTATAAACAATAGGATTTAAAGGACCTGGAGGGGTCCAGTTTGATTTCAAACTTACTAAAGACGGATCCAATGTTGGTCTATCACAAAAAAAATATTTACGTTGAATAGAACGTAGCAATCGTTCAATCGCCACTCTACTCTGAAAACCATCATAATAAGGTCCATGAATAAAAGATAGACCTCTCGCTAACACATCATTCTTCGCTGAAGATAATTCCACATCAGAGAGTTTAATGACTGTATCCGTTACTGAAAACTGACCATTTCTTTCTTTCATCGCGAGTGTGTCGGTGGTCCGGAAAAATTTTCATGTGTCTCTGATTGATTAACTGAATAATTGGAAAATTTATGTAATTGTTTTTGTGTAATTGTAGTTTTGCATATCGTTAGAATCCTTAAAAGTACTTTTTAGGATGTAATTTAATTAATTGATGTGAGAATCTTGTAAAATAAATTGGGTAAAAAAGAAGGCTAATGACCTGTGATGTAAGTGTCTGCTTTAACCCTATGGTGATTGATTTCGTTACATGTAGGGGCGAGGCCATCCTGAGGTCTTTAATGCCTTATATAGTTTGTATTGAATTGTAGAGATCATTAAAAAAAAACTCTTTTGAGTAAAACTGCTGGGTAATATGGTTTACTAAGGGTTTCTTTATTTAGATTTAGTCTACCCTTAGGCAGTTGTTCTTTATTATTAATTTTGCAAATACCATGACAGTCGTGAACCTCACTTCTAAATCAGGGTATGTGGAATATTATCTCAGTCTCTCAAATTTACTGCTAATGCTCGGCGTAATACTTGCACTATGCCAGAGAGAGCTTCCTTCTGGAGTTCCTAAGATGTAACAGGTATGAGTAGTTTGTCAAGATGTGCTTGGAAATTCTTCTTTATCAAGCCTGTCGCTCCCTGTACAATTTGAAAGATTTCTATATCTTTCTGACACATTTGTTTTCATCTCTGACTGCATTTCTCGGTACTTCAGGATCTTCTGTATCTCCACACGATTCACAGAATAATCACTCTGTACCTACACTTCTATTATCAATGCCATTCTGTTATTCTTCTCCTTTACCACTATGTCAGGTTTCCCAGCATCTAGTTTCGTATCTGTCGGACTGGGAATGTCCCAGGTGATCATAACCTCTTCATTCTCTGTTATTCTCTTAGGGTCATGATCTCAGCGCTTTTCAGGGACAGTGATGTTATAGTGTTTACAGAATTTCCAGTGGAGGAGGCATGCTACTTTATTGTGAGTTTCAGTATAGAAATTTCCTCCATCAGAACTTTACAGCCTGCTATAAGGTGAGTCACTGTTTCCAGCTCTTTCTTACAATTTGCAGATTTACTGGTGCTCCTTATTTGGCAGCTTGTTCCCTAAAAACAGGGGACAAGCTGTCTCCTCCTCCAAACTGACTACCTGCTCCTCTGATCCCATTCCCACCCTTTTACTAAGGTCTATCTCTTCTGCCTTCAACCCTTCATCTATCATATCCTTAAACTATTGCTTTCTACAGCAATTATTCCTGTGGCCTTCAAACATGCTGTGGTTACACCTCTCCTTAAAAATCCTTCACTAGATCCTACCTGTCCTTCCAGTTATTGGCCTCTCTCTCGCTCTTCCCCTTTGCGTCAAAACTACTTGAATGAGCAGTTCACCACCGCTATCTTGACTTTTTCTTCTCAAGCCCTTCTGGATCCATTGTAATCTGGCTTTTGTTCTCTACATTCCACAGAAATGGCTCTTGCCAAAGTCTCTAGTGACTTGTTTCTCACCATAATCAAAGGTCTCTACTCGATTTTCATCCTTGGCCTTTCTGTTGCCTTTGATGTTGTTGATCACCACCTTCTCCTCGATGCTCTGCCCTCACTTGGGTTTAGGGGCTCTCTTCTGTCTTGGTTTTCTTCTTATCTTTCCCATTGCACTTTTAGTGTATGTTATGGTGGATCCTCCTCTACTGCCATCCCACTTTCAGTTGGTGTACCTCAGGGCTCTGCCTTGGCACCTCTTCTTTTCTCTCTACACGCAGTCCTTGGTGCACTTATTTCCTCCCATGGTTTTTATTACCATCTTTATGCTGATGACTCTGATCTACCTATCTCCAGGAACAAGCAAGAATGTAGTCTTCACATATGGGTATCGTCGGTACCAAAGGAGCCTGCACGGGAACGCTCCCCAGCATCCAATAGGAAAGGTTTTGGGAGCATCCCACAGTGCCTTCGTGCTGCCTTCCTGCCTTTCCAACTCTCCCTCCTCAGTTCTTCGTTTTCCGCGGAGCCGACAGGATGCATACCCTGTCACCGCAGAAAATTTCTTCTTCTTCTTTTTGTTTTTTGTGGTCACGTCTGCCTTCATTCAACGCCTACCGGTACCACCGGTTCTAGTTTCTTCTTTTTCAAAATAAAACAAAACTAGCTTTCTAAAAGATTTTTCTTTCAGGGGCCTTTCCCCTCTCAGTGCTAGGCGCCATTTTGGGCACCAGGCCCACGTTTCTTCAAACATGGAGAAACCAGCTACTGGTTTCAAGAAATGTTCCAAGTGTGGCGGTACCATATCCATCACCGACACCCATGACTGGTGTCTCAAGTGTTTAGGTCCTGACCATTGTCCATTGGAGTGTCTCTCCTGCAGAAAGATGACTAAGAGGGGCCTGCAGAATAGAGCTGCAAAACCTGGTACCCTTTTTGCCGCAGATACGATGTCAGTTGCATCGACGTCTTCCAGGGCTTCATCTTCCTCCCATGGATCTCAAGTAACTAAACCTAAGTCTTCTAATACTGGCCGGTCCTCAAAAGGTAGATCTCCTTCCAGGTATCGAGATGCCACTGGCGTTGCCCTTGAGGAAAGTTCACCGGCAAAACAGCCCCAGCGGGAGGCCTCGGTCTCCAAAGCATAAACGGGGCTCCAGAATGTTTCAGAGGCTTCCACCTCGGCAGAACTACTGGTGCCATGTTCTGGGGTCGTACGCGCTTCCACCGGTACCGACACCCAGGCATCAGCAGGAGCAATGGATCAGAAATTACTCACTATCGAACGCAGTCTAGCGGCCCTCTTAGCAGCTTCGGTACCGCTAAGACCGCTACAGACGATTCCATAGGTATCGATACAGACATCGGCACCGGTACCAAGCATACCTGCCTCGGCCGGTATGTTCCCCCCCATGCCGAGCCTTGAGTATCTCAGGTATCGAAGGGCCGGTACCGAGACACCCCCAACACCGACTTCGAGCGGTACCAGTACCGTGCGTTGCAGGAACACCCGGCGCAGAGATACTTCGAATCCTCCGATTCCATTGACTCTGACTCTGCTGGTACCAGAGCAATCCTGCCGGAGGATCCATCTCCTTCTCCTCAACGCAGAATGTCTCCTCCAGAAGACATGTCCTTCCAGGATTTCATACGTGATTTAGCTCGAGGTCTTTCAATCACGGTGACTCCAGAGAAGGAACCCAGAGCAGTAGAATTAGAAATTCTTCAATACCCTACGACTCATAAGGAGGCAGCTACCCTTCTCATTCACAGAATCTTGCATGATCTTATGCTAAAAATGTGGGAAGCTCCTTTAACGGTGTCTCCACACTCTCGACGACTCAATACCATGTACCGAGTTCCAAGCTGTCCTGGTTTTCAAAAGACTCAGTTACCACACCATTCAATGGTAGTGGAATCGGCGATGCGTAGGATTAAGAGTGCTAAAACACATTCTTCCAATCCTCCAGGCCGTGAATTGAGGACACTCGATGCCTTTGGGTGTCGATGCTTCTGGCTCCTACATTCTCTATATAGGAATGTTCCTCAAGGAGGTTGAAAGAGACTTGGAGCTCATGAGCCCTCTTCTCCCTGAGGAAAAAAGGGGGGAATTCCTTACTCTGGTCAAACATGCCCAGAATGTGTCTAAGTTCATGAACTGTGCAACCTTTGATTGCTTTGAATGCATTAGCAGAACCTCTACTATTTCCATTGGTGCACGTCGTATTGCCTGGCTTCAGGCATCAGACTTAGAGCAATGGGTGCAAGATAAACTGGGAAACATTCTTTGCACGGGAGAAAATCTCTTTGGCAAGGATTGGCAAGACAAGGTCAATCGGATTGAATCTGAAAATACTACCTTGAACAGACCATCAAAGTCTACAGCCAACCCAACAAAGAAAAAGTCAGTCAAGAAACCCTTTTTCAACAAGAAAAAGAGATTTTACCCATCTTACACCCATCGGGGCCACTGTCCAGGTCATGCTCCCCAAAAAGGGCAGCAACAAACCAGACAGCAGAGGAAGTCACAAGTTCTAAGAGCTCAACCGGCTCAGTAGACTCGGCCCCCTCAGGGGCTTTGACTCCTTCCTAGAGAACTTGGTCATTCTGCCCCTGAAAGGTCCAGAACCCCTTACCATCCCGGGCAGGTTATGCCATTTTGCCAGAAGATGGCAACAAATAACATCAGAAAACTGGACTCTGTCCATTGTACTAGAGGGGCACAGACTTCACTTTCACAGTATGCCCCCTCCTACAATCATAAGACAGTTCAATTCTCAGGTCCCTGCCACCGATCTCTTGTGTCAGGAGGTCGCATCACTTCTTGCTCAGGGAGCAATAGAAGAGATACCCATATCCCAACAGGGTACGGGGTTCTACTCTCCCTATCTTCTCATCCCAAAGAAAACAGGGGGACACAGGCCTGTACTGGACCTCAGAGAATTAAACAGGTATCTGTTCCGAGAAAAATTGAAGATGATCTCCCTCGGAACACTCCTGCCATACCTTCAGAGTCAGGACTGGCTATGTTCTCTAGATCTAAAGGATGCATATACGCATATACTCATCCATGCAGATCACAGGAAATTCCTTCGATTCCTTTTCCAGGGAAGACACTTCCAATACAGAGTTCTTCCCTTCGGTCTGGCTTCTGCTCCAAGAGTCTTCACAAAATGCATGGCAGTAGTAGCAGCATTCCTGAGAACTCTAGGAATATTTGTCTTCCCCTACTTAGACTGGCTCATCTGAGCATTAACAGCTCCAGAAGCCAGCTTCGCTCTTTCTCGCACTATGCAAATCCTTCGGTACTTGGGACTGGTTATAAACCTCCCAAAATCTCATCTCACCCCTTCTTAATCTCTAGAATTCATAGGGGCTCGTCTAGTCAAGGGCTTTCCTGCCACAGCCACGTTGTCTTCGTATAGTACAGCTAGCCTCCCAAGCAGCTATGAAAGCTTTCCTAACTGCTCGGGAGATGCTTCAGCTTCTGGGGCATATGGCATCCACTGTCCATGTGGTTCCCTATGCTCGCCTTCATATGCGAGCAGCCCAGTGGACCCTATCCTCTAAGTGGACACAGGCCTCGGGTCGGCTAATGGACAAAATCAGAAACTCCACATGTCTCATTTTGTCCCTGCAATGGTGGCAATCACTGAAAAACCTTCTCGTAGGCTCTCCTTTCCAGCAGCCTCTATTCCAGGCCACCCTAACAACGGATGTGTCCAAGTTGGGTTGGGGGGCTCACTTGCACGATCTCTCAACTCAGGGTCTCTGGACCCCACAGGAGGCTTGTCTTCATATAAACCTCCTAGAACTCAGAGCCATTTTCCATGCTATTCAAGAATTTCAGGCCCATCTCAGCTACAAGACAGTTCTGGTCCAGACTGACAATCAAGTAGCTATGTTCTATGTGAACAAGCAGGGTGGAACAGGCTCTCTGTCATTATGCAACGAAGCTTTGTGACTGTGGGCCCTCGCCATAGAGCTTCAAATCCACCTTCTAGTGGTATATCTTCTGGGCATTCGAAATCTTTGGGCAGACTAACTCAGTCAAATACTGCTGCCACACGAGTAGTCTCTTCAGTCAGATCAGCTTGCTCGAGTGTTTTGAATCTGGGGAACACCAGATATAGACCTCTTTGCAAGTCCTCAGAATGCCAAACTTCCCCGATTCTGTTCCAGAATTCCGGCTCAAAACTGTCAGGCAAGGGATGCTTTCCTCCTCCACTGGAATTAGGACTTCCTCTATGTCTTCCCACCCATTCCCCTCATTCCCAAAACTTTGTTCAAGTTTCAGAGAGAGAGAGAGGTCATATGATACTCATAGCTCCACGTTGGCCACGACAACCGTGGTACCCTCTGCTTCTGTGTCTCTCTCAAGCCACACCTATGGAGTTGGGATATGCTCCAGATCTTCTTTCCCAAGAGAACGGGACTCTATTGCACCCAAATCCCCAGCGCCTGCACTTCAGGGCCTGGTTACTGAAAGCCTAGGATTCCAGGATATCAACCTTTCTCAACAGGTAAAGGATATCCTTTTGGCTTCCACAAGGCGATTCTACGCTTTTAAGTGGAAGAGGTTCTCTATATGGTGTTCTCAAAGGGGACTTAACCCCCTTTCGGTGCCTGTGGAATCGCTACTGGAGTATCTCCTCCATTTATCAAATTCTGGTCTTAAAACCAATTCAGTAATGGTCCATCTTAGTGCCATTGCAGCTTCTCGCAAACCTCTGGATGGGACAACCTATTTCCTCTCATCCACTCGTAGCAAGATTTATGAGGGGTCTACTCTTAACAAAACCTCCCATTAAGCCACCGCCGGTGGCATGGGATCTGAATCTTGTTCTCAGGCAGCTCATGAAACCTCCCTTCGAACCTTTAGCCACTACAGCTCTAAAGTTTTTCGCGGAAGGTCATCTTCCTAGTTGTCCTCACTTCTGCAAGACACATCAGTGAGCTACAGGCCTTAGTGGCAGATCCTCCTTATACAAGATTTCACCATGATAAAGTAGTTCTTAGGACTCATCCTCACTTTATGCCAAAGGTGGTTTCGCCTTTTCATTTGAACCAAGCGGTTTACCTTCCTGTATTCTTCCCTAGGCCTCATGCCTCCAATGCAGAAAGGAACCTTCATACTTTAGATTGTAAAAGAGCCTTGGCTTTTTACCTTCAAAGAACTAAGCAACATAGGAAATCTTCTCAGCTTTTTGTTGCTTTTGATTCTAGTCATTTGGGACTTCCAGTTTCCAAAAGAACTCTCTCTAGGTAGATTGCAGATTGCATATCCTTTGCATATGAGAGTAACAGACTTTCTCTTGAAGGCCATGTCACAGCTCAGAATGTGAGAGCAATGGCAGCCTCTATGGCTAACCTTCGTTCTGTGTCCATTGATGTCATCTGTAGAGCGGCCACTTGGGCTTCGGTACACACCTTTACAGCCCACTATTGATTAGACAAGGACTCCCGTCGGGATGCCTCGTTTGGCCAGCATCTCCAGCATCTCTTTCAGACTTAGTACAACTCCTACCCGCCATCCCGGGTTTCGATGCCAGAGATCCATGGAAGGAAGCATGACCCATCTGACCCTGTATTCCCAGCTTGCTGGGGTCATCCCCCTGGCATCTCTCAGCTGGGGAGTCCCCCATATGTGAAGACTACATTCTTGCTTGTTCCTGGAGATAGCGTAGTTACTCACCTATAACAGGTGATCTCCGGGAACAGCAGGAATGAAGTCTTCACAACCCACCCACCTCCCCTGGGAATTGTCTCTATCTATCTCTTTTTCTACTTCTCTCCGTTTGTCTCAGCTATAAACTCAACTGAGGATGGAGAGTTGGGAAGGCAGCATGCAGGCGCTGTGGAATGCTCCCAAAAGCTTTCCTATTGGACGCTAGGGAGCGTTCCCTCGCAGGCTCCGTCAGTACCAACAATACCCATGTGTGAAGACTTAATTCCTGCTGTTCCTGGAGATCACCTGTTACAGGTGAGTAACTATGCTTTCTGTGCCTGAAATCTCTCCAGGAATCTAGGCCCAGATCTCTGCCTGCTTATCCGACATTGCTGCCTGGATGTCTCACCGCCATCTGAAACTGAACATGGACAACACTGAACTCTTTATCTTTCCCCCTAAACCCACCTCCCCCCTGCCTCGCTTCTCTATTTCTCTGGATAACACTACATTCCTCCCTGTTTCCGCACCTAGCAATCTTGGGGTCATCTTTGACTCTACTCCCACTTTCTCTGCACACATCCAACAGATAGCTAAGACCTGCTGCTTCTTTCTCTATAACACTGGCAGAATTCATCCCTTCCTTTCTACACACATTACTAAGACTATGTTCCACTCACTAGTCACCTCCCATCTTCACTATTGTAACCTGCTTGTCACTGGTCTCCCTCTGAATCATCTTTTTCCCCTTCAATCTATTCAAAACTCAGCTGCACAGCTTATTTTCCGCCAGTATCGCTATACTTATGTAGCCCCCTCTTCTCAAGTCACTTCACTAGCTCCCTATCCATTTCTGTATCCGGTTCAAATTTCTCCTACTTTCCTACAAGTACATTCATTCTCACTACCCTTCCTCTCTTGTCTCACTCTACCCTCCTCCTCGGGAACTCTGCTCCTCTGGCAGATCCCTTTTATCTGTACTCTTCTCTGCTACTGCCAATTCCAGATTTTGCTCATTCTACCTTGCTGCTCCATATGCCTGGAACAAATTACCTGAGTTGATGTGTCGGGGTCCTTCTCTGGCCCTATTCAAGTCCATGTTGAAGACCCACCTCTTTGAGGCTGCTTTTGGATCCTGATGCTCCTCGTTCTCTTGTCCGCTACTTATGTGTATCTTGCCATACTCTAGTCCCCAGTTTTGTGATGTTTTTTCATCTTGTTTAGATTGTAAGCTGTGATGAACAGGGACTGTGTCTTACATCTGTATGTACAGTGCTGCTTACACCTTGTAGCACTGTACAAATGATTAGTAGTAATAGTAGTAGCAGTAGCAAGACTACCTTTAATGGGGGCCAAAAGTGCCTTTTTGAACCCAGGTACCAATGGGGTACGAGTGTCTAATGATTGCTTCTGCCTCCCATACATGTATATTTTCATTGTAAGATGGGGAATATATGTGTAGATTTCTGGCCCACCCAAGCCATACCCCCTTGAAATCTCCAAGTGGTGGTGATCTTCAGGTGTAAATAGCACATTTCTGATATCGCCATTTTCACATGTATGTTATCTACATTTATATATGCCACTATTTATACTTGGAGATGCTTCTAAATAAACCCCTTAGGAGAATGTTTCTTAAAGGGCGCTCAGCCTTTGCAGCTGACACCAGGCGTTAGTGCAAATAATGCCACATTAGCTGCAAAAGTCGCATGTTATCTGTTGGGAGTGTGCACTGCATTTCCCCAGCAGATGACACAGCGAAAATGCTAAGATCGCGGTGCGGCAGCATTGCAGATGTTGCTAAAGTCAGCCATTGAAGTGATGTTTATTGCACTCACGATGTCCACAGTGTGCTGCTTATACTCACGGTAACTACTCGTGGCAGGCACACCCACACTCTGCCCACAAGCACAGCTAATGCATTATATTCAGATAGCGCAGGGAATCTTCAACACTATCTGCATTATGCCCATGTTAGTTGTTACTACGGTGCTTTTTTCCCGCATTATCGGTGTGTTAACAGCTACCACACTTTATTAAACATGCCCTTTAGTGTGGATTTTTGTGCTGACACAAATCATTTAGCTATCAATGCTTTATTTTCGTCACTAGTGCCAGCACCATTGAAAATGTAGCTACTTTCTTTGTGGGCATTTTTTTCCTAAAATATGTGTTGTGCCTTCCTGCACCAAAAGCCACTTTGGAGCTTAAGAGGCCTATTCCAAACTGGCCGTCCAGCCCCTGAACGGTCGATCAGAATTGGGGCGTACAGAGGTAGACAGTGCCTGTGGGATCAGAATCTGGTCTACAGCCTGGATGTGCAAGCCGGTTCCCGGTTCTGATCGGCCACACACAGAGTCCACATATCTGGCAAACTTAGCCAGGCTCCTGAAGAGCTGCAGTGCCATGGCGCCCCATCACCATGGCACCGTGGCTCCATTCAGGAGCCGTGATCCCCAGCCAACCGCATCACTGCCCTTTCCCCGCAGCCCGAACCCCCCCCCCCCCCAATCTGGCCTCCCATGGCCAGTGTGGCGTTACGGGGATCCCCTTGCAACCCCTCACCTTCCATCTCTGCCTGGCACCGCGGTCCCCCAAAGTCCAGGGGGACGTATTGCACCTCCAAGGTGGAATAAGTCCTCTTTCTGTGACTGACCCCGGACATACAGGGCCAACCTCAAAATCGGCCCTGTATGTCCGGGGTCGCTCTCCACCACTGTTCCCTCTAAGCTGTGCGTGTGTGCGCGCGCACACACCTCGCCAAGCGAGCGCACATACTTTACAACAGAGCGCACAAAAATTACAGTTCTGATTCTGATAGAAAACAACACAGACATCTTAAACTTTAAAAGTTGTTGTGTATTTATGGTTTTCACAAGTTCTACAATATTTTCTAGTGCAATCAATGTGGTGTACATACTGTATTCTGACGTGCAGTCAAATTTTAAAGTATATAAGTCCGAGTGTCATTATGTGGTGCACAAAAATTTAACCTTCCTTCAAAAGCTGCACAGCTGATATTTTATGTACACACAGCCTACAGAAAATTAGAGGGAACATTGCTCTCCACCCTCCTTCGCTCCATCTTGGTCCCGCCCCCTCCCTCCCATGTACAAATCACCTGTTCTTATGGGGATCTCTGTCCTGGTAGGCTGCCCAGCCGTTTAGCGGGTCGGATGCCCAGATCGGACATCCAAACCCGCTAAACGGAGTTCAGAATAACCCCCTAAGTGTCTGGTTAAACAATAATAAGGTGTGTTCCTCTTTGCTCTCAATAGAAAGGTTTCTGTAATATATGGGGTTTGGACTGGGAAGTCACTGTCCCAGTAAGAGATTCAATTTCAAATGGAAGTGCTCAAAAGTCTTCTGAGACCAGCATTCCAAAGCTTGCTCCAAAGAGAGAAGCGCATTAGCCAAGTTTCCACTGTGATGGAATGAGAAAACCAATAGCAGGAGTAAGTTCATCTTTGCAGTAAACCTGAGTGAGGGGGGATAATACAGTTGATGGAATATTCCTCAATTATAGGTCAGATTCACTGAGGGGTTTTTTTCTCATTGATCCAGACTGGAAGAAAAGCCTCAGGGAGTTAGGTTCTGTATTTTGTTTTCTGTCCTCAGTTGCTGCAGATTACCCTTTTAAAACTGATAACTTCTGCGTATGTTTTTGGCTTAGATATAACCAATAACTTACATGTGAATCTAATATGGGAAAATAAAATCTGATTTCTAGCAATTGGAGTGGAGTAGCTGCCTAATGGTTACAGCACTGGCTTGGGAAGCAACAGACCAGAGTTTGATTCCTACTAGCACTCCTTGTGGCCTTGGGCAAGTCACATAATATATATAGTAACATAGTATATGGTGGCAGATAAAGACCAGTATGGTTCATCTAGTCTGCCCAGCAAGGTGGCAAGAGTAGGTGCACCTGCCACTCCGTGCAGGTCACCCCTCCCCATGCCTTTGTTTAGGGGTGTAGCCACCACTCTGTATAGGTCACCCCTATTTGTTGAGATATAAGAGATGGTTATGTTTTTTTTTATTTTATCCTGTTGCTATAAAGGGACCGACTGTGTCTGTCCCATGCCATTTTGAATTCTGTCACTGTTTGCCCCCACCACTTCCATCGAGAGGGCAGTCCAAGCATCCACCCCCTCAGTGAAAAAGTATTTCCTGCCATTGCCTTTCAGTTTACCCCCTTGCAGCTTCATGTTATGCCCTCTAGTTTTATAGCTTCCCCGTCTTTGGAAGTGGTTTGTTTATTCGTTCATTAATACTCTAAGTATTTAAAGGTCTGAATCATATCTCCCCTATCCCTCCTCTCCTCCAGAGTGTACATATTTAGGTCTTCAAGTCTCTTCTCCTGACACAGGCTCCAAATCAATTTTATTCTTTGTGAGATATGGTCCCCAAAACTGAGCACAATATTTCAAGTGAGGCCTCACCAGCGACTTGTGCAGTGGCATTAGTACCTCCCTGTTTTTGCTGGTAATTCCTCTTTGTATGCAACCCAGCATCCTTCTGGCTTTTGCCACCGCCTTGTCACACTGTGTCGCCACCTTGAGATCCTCAAACAATCACTCCGAGGTCCTTCTCCTGGTCTGTGCACACCAACCTCTCGCCCCCTATCGCGTACAATTCCTTTGGATTTCTGCTTCCCAAGTGCATGACACTGCACTTCTTCACATTAAATCTTATCTGCCATGCATTAGACCATTCTTCCAGCTTTTGTAGATCTTTCAATTGTCCACTTCCTCAGGGGAGTCAAATCTGTTGCAAATTTTCATGTCATCTGCAAAAAGACAGACTTTTCCATTCAGTCCTTCAGCAATATCACTCACAAATACATTGAACAGTACTGGTCCCTCCATTGCCTCAGAAAAATCCAAGTTACAAATATCCCTGTTTAATTTACATTGCCAAGTTTAAGTTATAATGACTGAAATGATAAAGCAGTATAAAAAAATAGCCTATTAAATAAATAAATAAATTTCTGAAGGACTACCGCCTTATCTGCTAAAAGCATAGGCATGACTATTTAGCATTGCACTAATATGATGAATAATCCCATCACCCCTTGTACCCATCCCTAAATTGTAGACTCCTAAGGGGAGAGATATCCCTGTAATCAGCCATTATGGCCTGTAGTAATCCTTTAGCACTCCATAGACTGATTTGATATCTGTTAAGGAGCCATTTTCAAACGGCTTGCCATGGGGCAAGGACCACAAGCACTTCTTTCCTCACAGGCTTTGCAGCAGTTTTCAAAGAGAAAGTATGCGGGTACTTTGTTTTGAAATTTGCCATGCATATAAATTATACAATGTCACTTGCACCTGACTTTTCTGTGGATAGACTTGCTTTAAAAATATGCACAAAAATATGAAGCTGCCTTGTATATATGTACTTTTCCTCCTTCTCTAAACATGCTTCTGGGAACACTTCTCATCAATGCAGCTAAAAGAACACCCTACTCTTAGATGCATTGAAGAAGGTCAGCTTTCAGATAGCTAGTAAACGTGGTAATAAATGAATAATACATGATTTATCTGATGATCTTAAGGTTGCTAAAAAGATATTCATCACCAAACAATACCCCCCCAAAAATTTTTTTATAATAAAGATAATTTTTTTGTCGGATATCACCGCAGCAGAGCAGAGAAGGGAAACCAATGCTCCCAAGCGGTTCAATCCATTTTATTAACCAAGAAGATATGTCAAATTATTATAAAAGACTTAGCTCAGTCCAATGAAATTCTTTTGGCGGACTTTTGGCGGTTGGTGAAAGTGCAGACTGAAGAGCACTTGATACAGAGAACAATTTCCCGAAACGTGCACGTCGTGCAGGACTTCAAGGAATTTTATGCAGGGATTTCAAAGAATTTCATTGGACTGAGCTAAGTCTTTTATAATAATTTGACATATCTTCTTGGTTAATAAAATGGATTGAACCGCTTGGGAGCATTGGTTTCCCTTCTCTGCTTTGCTGCGGTGATATCCGACAAAAAAATTATCTTTATTATAAAAAATTTTTTGGGGGGGTATTGTTTAGTGATTCTTTAGTTTGGATTTGTGTTTGTATCACTGAAGAGTGGATTTTGTTTGATTAAAAAGATATTCATGACTATAGCTATGAAAGTCGCTTAAATGTTCCTTAGGATGGATTGTCATGTATGGAAAGCATTACCTTGGATTGCAAAAATATATCTTATCTTTGTAATGAAAAAAAAATAAACATATTTTTATAATTTTTTAAAGATGGGTACCTGAGCATTATTTCAATGTCTTAATGAAACCATCTGAAAGATATTTATGAATGTAGAACA
Organism: Ichthyophis bannanicus; assembly: GCA_033557465.1. NCBI lineage: Eukaryota > Metazoa > Chordata > Amphibia > Gymnophiona > Ichthyophiidae > Ichthyophis > Ichthyophis bannanicus. Next base: position 112,626,452 of record CM066038.1, on the reverse strand, counting down.
TTTGAAATATTCTTTTTATAAATATTTTATTATGAGGCAGCATTTGCAGCTCCTCTTGGCGTTGTTTTGCATACTGGTGAAAACTGATGTCAGTGCTTGTGTACCAGGGTTCCAGAAAAAGCTCTGATGCATGGCCCCTGACCGATGACTGGGGCATACATGGACTAAAGCCAGTTGGGAGGGGATATAAATATGGGAAAAACTGCTGTTAGTTACAAATAAAGGCTCACAATGTCATGTCTAGCCCTGCTTGAAACTGACCTGGAAACTCAAAGCAGCAAGAGGAAACTGCTAGGTGCTAAAGAAAAAGAATCTTATATTTACGAAACTGTGAAAGTTATCCTGCTTCGCGCTAATACATAAGAGATAACTCAAACCTACTAAGCAGACATAGATGCATGAGGAAGGACCAGGAGGTTCATGGTTCGGAACACGTACGTTTTTTTGAATGAATTACACATTTGGAATGATTGGAGAGGAGTATCTAAGTGGATTTTGAAGGATTCCGAGCACTGGGAACGGTCTCTGATCTACCACATACCAAGATTTTTGAGAACACCATGGTACTCTGTCTCTTATGGTGGTGCAACAGAAGACACCGACTTGGTTGGAGATGATATGGAGGCGTTTTAACTGATGACCCAGGACTTTGAGTTAAGTTACTCTTTCCCCACTCATATATCATTCATGAACATGGTGATTGTAATATACTGAGGATTATTTTGTAATTCTGCCTTAGTAGTATATATATAAAAAAAGGGTGAACATGCTCTTTTATTAAAAGAGAAAAAAGGAGGGTTTGCTACGAGAGAGGGAAGGTTCCCTACTCACGGCAAACGATCCGACAAAAAAAGGTTACGTTGAAAATCGTAGGGCTGTTTAGTAGGTTTGAGTTATCTCTTATTTATGTATTATAAAGAAAAAGAATCAGCACAGAAGCTGAGAAAATAAATTCCCATCGCATGACTTCCTTTTTGTTTATGTATTTCTTATCATCTTATGGCTAGAACCAATAGGAATCTGAATTGTTGGCTTGTATATCAGTTTGAATTATTCTTGGTCAGATGCAAAATTCATTTGCTGATATGCTAGAGATGGATGGCATCAAATAAAGGTGTGATTGACCTTGTCTAGACTATGATAAGACCAGTTCATGAACTGAATGATACAGCCTTACTTGTTGAATGAATCTTAATCTGTGTATAGACGTCTGTAGTGCAGAATCATGTAGTTCTTTCGATCCTTTTGAAATTTTGGTGGGGCAGCTCTTCTCTTTATGCCAACAAAATAATTATCTTAAAGTATTAAATCAGACTAAGGCAAGGATCGGCCCTGGATCTCCTTCTCTTCATATAAATACTGGATAGACTCACAAAGCTTACCCAGAAGGAGTCCCTTGCTGCATGTTAATTGCTGAAAATATTCTGCTGGAAGTAGAGAAACGTCTGGAGAATAATTTGAAACGTCTCATCTAGACATTTCAAATTATTCCTATATTAAGCAGCACTATACATATAGTTAGTGCTGCTGAATATATTAATTGTACATATAAGTATACATATGTTTATATAAAGAATATCTGGATAGTGGGGCCTGTACGTATAACTTATACATTTGGCTTGGACAGCCCCAGTTATATCTAGTTTTGGCATGTCCAAATTAAATGTTTAAGCTGTACATATAGGGGCCAAATATTAGCTCCTATACATGTGAAGTGGCATTTTAATAAGGGCACCTAAGTGCAATATGGGATTTCCAAGGCAGAATGTACAGAAAATTTGAGGGATGTCTATTTCAGCCTGATTATAAAAAAAAAAAATAGAGGATCTTGAAATGGACGCCTGTACCAGCGTCCACATAAGTGTCCCTGCTGCAAAATCTTGGGGTGGGAATGTCTATCAGATGCAACTTTGCATATGGGGATGTCCATTGACATTTTATTTATTTATTTATTACAATTTTTTATATACCGCACTATTCGGCATCAGCGCGGTTTACAGATAACACAAAAGACCAGAACGACAGGTTGTTTGGTGTTACATATAACAGGAGAATCAACTTGGAAAAAAACATGGGGGAACTATTTTATATAGAATATAAAATCTGATAACTAGATAACATGATCAAACGTGATCGAACTATTTACATAGAATAGATACATTAGCATGGATGCTAGGAATTTGGTGGAATTAATATGTTGCACTTCATAAAGGGTAGTATTTGATAAATAAGTTAAATTTAAGGGCCTTTCTGAATTGGGCTAGGTCGGTTATGGCATGGATTTCAGGCGGTAGTGAGTTCCAGCATTTTGGGGCGCAATGCATGAAAGCTCTGTTCGCTGTTGAGTGACTACATGTTGTTATGGCCTTTGGTGTTATTAGGGAGTTTAAGGCTACCTGTCTTCTAGATCTGTTTGGTGGTACAGTTTGGATGAGCTCAGTAAGTGAGTTGGATGATACACCCTTGATGGCCTTATATGTGAGTATCAAGGTCTTGAACATAAGCCTGCCATGAATAGGGAGCCAATGGAGCTGCTTGAGGATAGGTGTAATGTGTTCACTCTTGGACGCTCCTTGTAGGACCCTTGCAGCAGTATTCATGGCAAGCTGCAATGAACTCAAGGTGGATTGTGGGAGTCCTTGCAGAATAGCATTGGCGAAGTCGAAATGTGGTAAGATTAGTGCTTGGTAGATGGTTCTGAAGTCCTCTGGATCTAGTAAGGGACGTAGGTGCCTGAGTGTGCGTATCTTGAAGTACACAGCTTTTACAATATTGTTTGTGTGATTTCATATCTAGACGGTGGTCCAGAGTGACTCCGAGGTATCTTATTGTTTCTTTAGTGTATAGATTAGCTCCCTTAACACTTATATGTGATGGTGGTACGAAGTTGGAGTTTCTTGTGATAAAGAGAACCTCAGTTTTCTTGTGCTGAATGCGGAGGTTCTGTGACAGAAGCCATTCTGAGACTGCGTCAAAGCAGTTTATTATGGGCTTAAGTCCATTTGTATTGTGGAAAATGGCATGTAAAGTAGAATATCATCTGCATATATCATACATTTCACATTGAATGATCTGATGATATTGCAGATAGGCTGCATATATATGTTAAACATGAGAGATGAAAGAGAGGACCCTTGCGGAACGCCTTGTTTTTGATGGAAGAGTTTTGATTCTCCTGTTGCAGATTTTACGTATTGCATTCTAGTGTCCAGGTAAGATTTACACCATTCAAGTGCAGAGTTGCAGATGCCTTTTTCTTTGAGTCGTCCAAGCATGACAAAATGAAAACACGTACTGTCATTCCCTATCAATGTTCATTGTCAACATATAAAATATAGGGTATATAAGTGTGTATCTCCTTCGTTACACATGCCGGATGTTTGGCTGGTAAAATTAGCACTTTTCTGATGCTTATTTGTACCTGGAGCAGATATAAACCATTGCCACTGCTAGGGGGCATACTGGCTGTTTCTGAAATTGAGCTAGGATGTCTGTTCTTGAGCACCCCAGACACACCTCCACCACACCCCCTTCACTGTTTGGAGATCTTTGTACTAGTGACATCTCTGAAGGCGACTTCTGAAATGCCTCCTGAGATCTGTGTTTTGGATGTCTATATGCCCGTTCGCAGACATCAAAGCACAAATAGCTCCTTTAAAATAACCCCCATAATTTTTGGTCCCACACCAAAATGCCTCAATCCTACCCTCTCCTCTCTACATATAATGTTATACAGTTGTGGTCAACATTATTGGCACCCTTGCATTTTAGGTATATTGTGTACAATATCTTGAGAAATAATTGGAAATATTCCAACTGTATGTCACCAAAATATTTTAATAGTATGTTCAAAGGTATGCAACAAAAAAAAAGATATCTCTGCAACTTAGACAAAGTAATTTCTGAGAAAAAACAATTCTCCAGGAACAAACAGGAAGTCAGTCCTTACATATGGGTGACTTTGGTGCCGACGGAGCCCTCGTGTGGAGCAAATCCCCAGCTTTCAGAGAGAGAGAGCCTTTGGGAGTTGTCATCACGCATGCGCAGTCCCCTTCCCGCCCAAGGGTCTCATCTTGCTCATTCTCCTTTTTTCCGCAGAGCCCTTTGGATGTAGTCCGTGTGTCCCTGAGAAAAAAGTCGTTTTGTTTGGTTTTTCCTCAACTGGTTTACACCGGTACCTCTTCCCGCCTTCAGCTCGGTACGCCTGTATTGAGTCCGTCTCTGTTTTTCGGTTTTTGTCCTTCGTGACTGGCGTTCATGCCTTTTTTTTCTTTTTCACTGGCAGCCCGAGTCTTTGACCTTGCAGGGGCCCTTTTTCCCCCGATGGCTACCAGCGGGTTCAAAAAATGCGATTGGTGTGTGAAATTAATGTCTCTCACCAATACGCATGACTGCTGTCTCCAGTTCCTCGGGCCTGACCATGACCCGTCGGTCTGTAGCCCGAGTAGAAAGATGTCCTTGAAGGCCCTGAAGAGCCGTCAGCAGCAGCATGATAGGATTTTTTCTGTATCCGCGCCTCCGAGAGCTAAGACCTCGTCCAAGGCCTCCACATCTCGGGGGAGCTCGCCGATCCCGAGCAGCATTGAGGTTCCTTGGAGAGGGGGTCTCCCTCGAGGGGAGCACAAGAGGAAGAAGAAATCCTTGAGGGCGGCTTCTCTGGATGACTCCAAGCGACCAGGCTCATCCCGAGGCTGATCGCGGAGCCCCGAGCGCCAGCTGGGATCTTTGGAGACGGAGTGCCCCTCGAAGATGCCTCATCGAGAACCGGATTAGCCGAGGCAAGTACCAACTGTCCTCATCGAGGACTCCCCACTGGGGGAACCAGCGTCTGGCACGACTGTGTCGGGATCCGAGCGAGGGGCTGCCGGAGTCTTCTGGAACCGAGTCCAGAATGGTGGCCTTGGAGCGCACTTTCACTGCCTTCATGGAGCAGCAGCGGGCGCTGATAGCCGGCCTGTCTGGTTCCTCTGCCCCGACCACCGGGCCCTCGACGTCGAAGTCGACCCCGGAGGCCAAGCCGATCCTCGAAGCCCTTCGGGCTCGAGTCGCTCCTCGGCTGAGGTCTCTCTCGACCTCCCGTTCGGGACCGAGGTCATTGCCGCTGAGCCTGCCAGTGTTGGGTCAGTCGGTGCCGTAGCCCTTGATGCCTGAGGGAGTCCTCAGATTCCTCCTCGGAGGCAACGGTATCTGCGTGGGAAACCGAGGATGATGAGTTCCTGGATACCCGTCGGCACAGGGATGTACCATCTGATTCCCCGGTATCCCGAGCCTTGGAGAATGTCCCCACTGATGGACATAATGCTCTTGGACTTCATGCGGGATATGTCCAAGGCATTGGTGTTCCCCACTGAGTACGAGGAGGATCCTTGAGTCGATGAGCTCAAGATCTTCCAGTATGAGGGTCCCCCTCGGGAAGCCCTTACTGTACCCGTGCCTCCGATCCTGGAACGACTGATGCTCTGCATGTGGGAGACATCGGTGTCAGTGCTGGTGGTCACCAAGCGGCTCGACTCGATGCATGAAGTTCGCCGGAGCCCTGGGTTTCAGAAGTTGCAGCTGCCGCACAACTCCATGGTTGTGGAGTTGGCTATGCACCGGCTGAAGAGCCAGAAGAAGCACTCCTCTGTGCCTCCCGGCAGGAAGGTCCGTAATTTGGATGCCCTCGGCAAAAAGTGCTTCCAGGGTTCAATGCTGACTTGTCAGATCCAGGCCTACCAGCTGTACATAGGTATGTACCTGAGGGACCTGGCGAAGGAAATCCCCGGGGTTCTCAGCTGGTCTCTCCGAGGAACACTTGCAGCGCTTCAGGGTCTTGTCCAAAGCCATCCGTGAGTGCTTGAAGTTGGCTATGCTCCTTAGACCTAAGGATGCCTACACACACATCCTGATCCATCTCAGGCACAGAAAATACCTCTGGTTCATGGTGGGAGTAGAACACTACTAATACAGCGTGCTGCCCTTCAAGCTGGCCTCATCGCCAAAGGTCTTCGCCAAGTGCCTTATGGTAGTCGCAACCCACCTGTGTCTCCAAGGGGCCTTCAACTTTCCCTACCTGGACGACTGGCTCATAAGGGCACACCATCAACACCCTGCAGCATCTGGGGTTCATCATCAACTACCTCAAGTCCCACCTCTCTCCAGCTCAACACCTGGAGTTTATAGGGGTTCAGCTAGACACCCTCCAGGCCAAGGCCTTCCTTCCTCAGAAGAGATAAGATTACCTTAGTGGCTAGCTACAGAGGTACAGCATTGCCGTTCGCTATCTGCCTGGCTGCTTCTCTGCCTGCTGGGCTACATGACCTCCATGGTTCATGTGACCCAATACACTCAACTGCACATGAGAGCAGCCTAGTGGTGCCTCCACTCTCAGAGAACACAAGCCACAGGCAGGGTCCAGGACAGAGTGAAAGTGACCTGCCAGCTGGTGGACTCCCTCGGATGGTGACAGATTCCTCATCACCTTCAGGCCGGGATGCCCTGCCAAGCTCCCACCCCCCAGATGGTCCTCACCATAGATGCCTCCTTACTGGTTTGGAGAGCACATTGTGAGAACTTCCAGACACAAGACAGCTGGTCCCAGATGGAATCTTAGATGCAAATAAAACTGCTGGAGCTCCGGGCAATATTTCTGGCTCTCCGAGCCTTCTGTCACTGGCTGCAGCACCAGTCGGTGTTGGTCCAGTCTGACAACAAAGTCACAATGTTCTACATGAACAAACAAGGGAGCACAGGGCCGTACTCCCTCTGCCAGGAGGCAGTAGCCCTCTGCTCCTATGCGACATTCAGTAGGATGCCCCTAAGAGGGTTCTACCTCCCAGGCCAAAACAATGCCCTGGCGGACAAGCCGAGCAAAGTCCTCCAGCCACACAAGCTGTGCTTCATAGCTCACTACTGTCTGGAGAGGGAGTCCTGATGGAACAGTGCCTTCGGCCAGGCCGTAGGTCCAGGGGGCCTGTGAAGCAGGCTGGTGCCCCTTTCTCATAAGCCTCTGCCTGTTCACCGAGGACATGCTGGCCAGATCCCCATGGGTTTTGGGACTTTTGTTGTTACCAACCTGGAAAACCTTTCTTCCCCTCTGCTTCCAGGCTTCGGGCTCATTCTCGGTCCTTTTGGGGAGTGCATGGGCCAAGGGACTCTGTCCCCTCCAGAGGAGGATCCATCTAGGGTGCATAGTGAAGATTTGGGGGCCCATTCTCTGGTACCTCCAGTTGGAGACAAGCTTTGCCTTTTCTTTCAGGAATGGGCCTCGGTTACCAAGGATCGCTGGGTGCTATGTCCTGGAATGCAAAGAGCCACTTCCCAATGCCTTCACAATCTCTCCTGGTAGGTCTGCGATCAAAAGTGCTGCTGTACGGGACCACCTTTGACAAGTTGCTGCACCTAAAGGAGGTAGTGTCTGTCCCACCAGGTGAGCAGGGCACAAGGACAGATATACCATCTATTTTGTGGTGCCCAAAAAAAAATGTTCCTTCTGGCCCATTCAGGACCTCAAGGGGGTCAACAAGCACTTGCGTGTTCTGCACCTCCAGATGGAAATCTTGCAGTCTGTAATTCAAGCAGTACACCGAGGGGTGTTCTTTGTGTCTCTGGATCTGGCCAAGGCATAGTTTCATATTCCAATCCAGGCAGATCAGCAAAAGTATTTGCTTATCGCTGTGCATGGCTCTCACTCTCAATTTGCCTCCCCCCACCTTTCGGGCCAACCACCACCCCAAGGACGTTCTCCAAGGTCATGGTGGTGGCGGCTGTGGCACTGTGGCTCCAAGGGATCTGTGTTCATCCATATTTGGACAACAGGCTCATCTGGGCCCGTTCCCTTTCAGAAGTGCTTTGGGTGCCATCTTGAGAGTGTCCTTTTTGGAGAGCCTCAGTTGGGTGATTGATTGGGGAAAGAGCCAGCGGTTGCCTTCCCAGTCCTTGGAGTTTCTGGAAGCACATTTTGACACTCGAGTGAGCAGAGTTTTCCTGCCAGAGGAGAAAGTCAACAGACTGTTGGATTGCCTGGTGCTATTTTGTGTGCAGCAGGCTCCCAGGGTCTGGGATTATCTTCATGGCAGCGACCATAGAGATGGTGCCGTGGGCACGTGCTCATATGCGACCACTCCAGCGGTCCTTGCTGGCTCAGTGGTTCCCGAGTTCTCAAGAGTTTGAGTGAATGCTCCTACTTCTGTTAATGGTGAAGTCCAGCCTGTGGTAGTGACAGCAACCCTGCCATCTGAGGAAGGGCGTGCTGCTGGACAATTTCTCCCAGATCTCCTGATGACAGATGCCAGTCTGTCAGGCTGGGGAGCCCATTGCCAAGACTGTATGGCCCAGGGCCATTGGAACTGCAGGGAAGCAGTGTGGTTCATCAACTGCCTCAAGATGAGGGCCATCAGGTTGGCTCTTCTGCATTTACGCCCCCTGGTCAAGGGCCAGGCGTTAGAGTTTTTCAGACAACGCCACAGCGGTGGTTTATGTCAATTAGGAAGGCGGATCGAGGAGTGCCGGGGTAGCTCTGAGATGGTTGTCCTGTTTGCCTGGGTGGAGGAGAATCTCAGCCTTGTCGGTTCAGCACATTGCCAGGGTGGACAGTGCGGGAGTGGACTTTCTCAGCCGGCACTCTCTGGATCCCGGAAAAGTGGGAGATGTGCCAGGAGGCATTTCAGTTGATTCTGTGCCTCTGGAGTCACCCTGAAATGGATCTGATGTTGAACTGCTCCAATGTCAAAGTTTGCAGCTTCTTCTGTTGGGGTCCAAGTGTGTTAACACACTGACCCAGCCTTGGCCAAGTCAGCAAATGCTGTACATGTTTCCATGGCTTCTGGTGGGGCATGTGATTTGGCATATAGAAGACCATCTGGGCAGGATTGTGCTGGTAGCACCAGATTGGTCAAGGGGACGTGGTTCAGAGACCTGATGCGGCTCCTGCAGGCACCTCCTCTTGTTGCCTCCATCTTGGGCCTATTGCAGCAGGGACCGATGATCCTGGAGAACCCAGTTCCCTTCTCACTTACAGCTTGGCTCTTGAAAGGAGAGACGGCTAGCGTATAAGGGTTGTTCTCTGACAGTGGTATCCACTCTATTCAGAGTCTGGAGGAGGTTTACAAAACTAGTATATGTAAGGGTTTGCTGCCTCTTTGAATGATGATGCAACGCTTGGCAGTTGGCTTCTGAAGCGGCCAAGGTGCCATCTCTATTGACTTTTTCTACAGGATGGTCTGGAGAAGGGTCTTTCTCTTAGCTCCCTGAAAGTTCAGGTGGCAGATATAGCCTGTTTCCAAGATCCAGTGGATGGTAAGTCACTAGCCTTTCAACCGGATGTCTCACACATTCTCCAGGGGGTTCGGCGTCTGCGTCCTCCCCTCGGGTCTGTGGTCCCTTCTTGGGATTGGTGTCTGCTCAGGCCCCTGATATCGGTGCCCTTTGAGCCATTGAAGCGCGCTACTTTGAAGGATTTCACGCTCAAGATGATTTTCTTGGTCACAATTTGTTCTACAAAATGGATTTCCGAGCTGCAGGCCGTTTTTCCATTTAGCCTGTGCCTTCCATCTTGCCTAAGGTGATTTCTCCCATTCATGTGAATTAGGTGGTCTGCCTGTCCTCCTCCTCTCAAGAAATGTGTTGGGGGAAGGATAAGGATCTTTGCCTTGTGGACATCTGGAGGGTGCTTCTCCGGTACTTGAAGATTACAAATTCTTTTTGTAAGTCCGACCAACGTTTTGTGCTGTTTGCTGGCTTGCACAAGGGTGATGTGGCGGCTAAGTCAACTTTGGAGTACCGGATTAAGGAGGACATTGCATTGGCGTATCTGTTGCAGGACCAGCCTGTTACAGAGGGTTTATGTGCCCATTCTACCCAAATACAAGCGTTGTCGTGGGCGGAGCGAAGCTTGGTAGACCCTGCCAACATTTGTCGGGCGGCACCACTTTTGTCCAGCATTACCACTTGAATGTCCATGCGCAGGCAGACACGGTCTTTGGCTCAAGGGTTTTGCAAGCTACTGTCTTCTTCCTGCCTAGTGGAGTCATAGCTTTGGTACATCCCACTTGTCTGGACTTATCTAGCAGGATGATATGGAAGGTGACATTTTACTTACCAGATAACATCCTTTCCTTGAGTCCTGCTGGAACGGTCAGGGTCTGCCCCTGAAACTCTATTTGCTCTGTTCTTCTGCTGTGGTACCCTTGGGTCCACTATGATTTTTATACTTGGCTCTGCAGGTTCATCTTCTATTGACAGCCTTAAGAACATAAGATATGCCATACTGGGTCAGACCAAGGTCCATCAAGCCCAGTATCCTGTTTCCAACAGTGGCCAATCTAGGTCATAAGTACCTAGCAATCTCCCCAAAAGACACAGGTTCCTCAGTGCTTGTATTGGGTCAAGCAGTGATATCCTGGGTCCCTATTAATAATGGTTTATGGCCTTTCCTCCAGGAACTTGTCCAAACCTTTTTTAAACCCAGCTACACTAACAGCTTTTACTACATCCTCCAGTAACAAATTCCAGAATTTGATTACACGTTGAGTGAAAAAATATTTTCTCTTATTAGTCTTAAATAGTTTACCCTGTAGCTTCATTGTATGCCCCCTAGTCTTTTTATATTCTGATGATGTAAACAATCGATCTACGTTTACTCGTTCCAGTCCATTCATTAATTTATAGACCTCTATCATATTTCCCCTCAGCCGTCTCTTTTCGAGGTTGAAGAGCCCTAATCTTTTTAGCCTCTCTTCATAGGAGTATCCTTCCATCCCCTTTACCATTTTGGTGGCTCTTCTCTGTACCTTTTCTAATAAAGCTATATCCTTTTTAAGATACGGCGACAAGAATTGCACACAATATTCAAGGTGCGATCGCACCATGGAACGATATAGAGGCATTATAATATCCTTTGTTTTATTTTTCATTCCTTTCCTTATGATACCTAGCATTCTACTTGCTCTCTTGGTCGCCACCGCAAACTGGACGGCGGGTTTTAACATGTTATCCACCATGTGGCATAAATGTTAAGGGAGAGAGCCTCTTTCAATTGAAAGCAAGTTCTGCTACAAGGGGACATGGGATGAGGGTGAAGGGAGATAGATTCAGGAGTGATATGCGGAAATATTTCTTTACAGAAAGAGTAGTGGATCCGTGGAATAGTCTCCCAGTGGAGGTGGTAGAGATGAGGACAGTAACTGAATTCAAAAAAGCATGGGACCAACACAGAGGATCTCTAAAGGTAAAAAGTGGACTGTTGTAGTTGTTGTTATGGAAGGACAGACTAGATAGGCCATGTGGTCTTTTTCTGTCATCATGTTTCATGTTTCTATGATGCCTAAATTTATTTTCTGGGTGGTGGTTCCCAATGTGGAACCTTGCATCGTGTAAACATAGTTTGGGTTGTTCTTTCCTAGGTGCATAACTTTGCACTTGTCCACATTAAATTTTATCTGCCATTCGGATGCCCAGTCTTCCAATTTATCAAGATCCTCTTTCATTTTTCCACAATCCTCTTGGGTTTTAACAACTTTAAATAGTTTTGTCATCTGCAAATTTCATAACCTCACTCGTTATTCCCTTTTCCAGGTCATTTATGAATATGTCAAAAAGCAGCAGACCCAGCACAGATCCCTGGGGTACTCCACTATTCACCTTTTTCCATTGGGAAAATTGGCCATTTAGCCCTACCCTCTGCTTTCTGTCTTTTAACCAGTTCCTGATCCACAATAGTACACTGCCTCCTATCCCATGACTTTTTAGTTTTGCCAAAAGTCTCTGATGAGGGACTTTGTCAAAGGCTTTCTGAAAGTCCAGATACACTGTATCAACCGACTCACCTTTGTCTAGCTGTTTATTCACACCTTCAAGGCCTTCTGTTTATACTTTCCTGTACATAGTTCTCTACTGTTGATTACTTATTGTTGCCCACAATTGAGGTGGTGTGAGGCTTGCCCTATATTTCCAATATGCTTTGGGAGAAATGCTGAAGAGGCCTCCTGTGGCTGAGGCATATAGAAGCATGGGAGTAATGTCATTGAAACCTGGGCTTTTCATTGGTTCTTTGTCTCCATTAATCTGCTGCTAGGGTAACACAACTCACTTGTCTGGATTGGTCTAGCAGGACTCAAGGAAAGGACATTAACTGTTAAGTAAAATGTCACCTTAAACATTGACCCCCAATATATGGAAGGAGGATTGAAGATTATCGAATAAAAAGAATATCTGATGCTAGCTTGGGGTGATGAAGGCACAGAGGTGAAATATATGAAAACTGGAGAGAATAAACTGAACATGGACAAACTGCAAGTACCCCAAAGCAATATTGTAAATACAAATAAATGCCTTAAAAAGAAACTGGGATAAGGAGAGATATTAAGTGGTGATGCCTATAAGAGATCTTGATCTAGATAAAAGAAAAGATGCACAATATGGTATTAGTATGTGGAGCATGTGTGAGAAAGAGTAAGCCATGAATCTGAGAGAGATGGGGATGCTAGGCTGGATGTTTGGAGTCACATGGAGAATAAGATCAGAAAGGAAGACTGAAGATGGTGAAGATTACAGAACAGATGAGGAAAATAAGGTTAATATGCTTTGGGCATGCGGAAAGAAGAGCTTGAAAATTCCAGTAGAAGAAAGGTTTTGGAAATGCAAGGGTTGAAAAGACCCAGAGGAAGAAAGATGATGGTGTGGATACATCCTCTTTATCAGAATATTAAAGCCTGCAGCACAAGCAAAAAATCTGTGCTTGATTAGATAGCATCGTAGAGGATGTCTAAGACCATGGATCCCACAGGAGTGTGAAACACATAGCCAAAGTAGATACTGAACCATGGATTTTTGAGACTGTGCCTCTTCTTCAGATGTGGAGTATTCATACATATGTAATCAGCAGCAGAAGAGAACCATACTGAGACTGGCTTTCTAATTTCATTGTAGTAAGCAAAATACATGGAGAAAAGCAAGTGTAATTAAAATACTTGTAGTGATTTTGAACTCAAAAATCTGAACTATACATCATTGGGAGCTGTTAAAAAGGCATTTAGACTTTTTTAAGGCACATTTTACAAAACATCCAAGTCAGAACATATGGGAAAAAAAAAGCAGGCACATCCAAGTTCAGAAACGATTTCACAAATGTGGACGTGCCCGATACGGATGTCTACAGGGATGTCTATGCAGACATTCCCAAAACAGTATTCCAGAATGGGGATGTGTAATAGTCTAAAGGTTAGAGTAGTGGGCCAAGATCAATGTAGCAAGGCTTCAAATCCTACTACTACTTCTACTGAGCATTTGTATAGCACTACAAGACGTATGCAGCGCTGCACAGACATGTAAGAGACAGTCCCTGTTCATCAGAGCTTACAATCTAGTCAAGACAGACAACACAGAAGGTGGAGACAGGGATAAAACAAGAGGGAAATCCACTGCTGCACCTCCTGATCTTGGGCGTCACTTAACTCTCTGTTTTCTCTACGCTCTCTAGATGTTTTATGGCCAAAATCAGCACTTTCCTGGTGCCTTTCCATGCCTGGAGCAAATCTAAACTTGGATAGGGGTGCATCTATCCCCGACGTTTCTGAAACTGAGCAAGGTAATTTTAAATCCATTGCACCTCTCCAGGCATGCTTCCGCCTGTCCCCCTGCCTTCTTGGACATCCCCACACCAGAGGTGACTTTAAAAGCAAATTGTAAAATGGCTCCAGGGAAGCCTCTGTGATTTGGGCAGCCGCATACACGTTTTCAGATGTCCAAATCACATTTAAGGCTGTCAAAATGACCACTTTTTTGTCCTTATGCCATGTAGCACCTTAGAAAAAATTGTGAATGTCCATTAAAAAAATGAAAACCACTTGTATGTGTGCACATTCAATGTCATTAGAATCCAGTGTAAAATAATAAGTTTGTTTGTGTGTGCCATTTATTGTATTGGCTTATGGGGCTTATGTAATAACATTTATTTAGTTTTTATAACAGGGCGTCTAAGTCAAATTTTCAAAAACTGGCTATTTTATGCCTACTTTATAAAGGCTGTAACCATATACCACTTAGAATTGGTGTTGCTATGTAGAAGATTACCACTACAATTGAATGAACAGAAAGACCTCATTTTTATTTAAAACAGGAGCATCAAACCAGCATACAGCAAACATTCACTAAGTTATCCAGTTTTTTGCACTTATTTTCATCACTTGCCTCTGCAAACTTCTGTCTTTTTATGTTTTTATATTCTTTTCTACTGTGGTCACAGTCCCATTATAACCATGAATGTCTTAACCCAGTGATGCTGCTATTGGCTCCAAATGCTATTTCCCATTCAAACAGCAGGGCTCTTTTTCACTCATTCATAGCTCTCGGTCTTCTGAAATGTGTTCACGACTGGCCTGACATTGATGTTTCAGCAACAGCCTGCTTCCAGGGCGTATGAAAAATAAGTGAAAAAGCTTCTAAGTAAGGCACCCTAAACTATCCCTGTTAGTGCACAAATGCTCTTGTACAAATTTACACCTTCTTAAATGAAGGTGTAAGTACATGCATATTCTTTATATAGTCTCACATATTTTATAAATGCTTGCATCCTTTGCAGCTCTGCTCCATCCAAACTACTTCCCCAGGAATGCCTACATGCAGCACACGTATAAGCACCTGCCCCATCAGCATCATTTTGAAGAGGGACCTCGTGCAATACCTCTGTATAATCTCTGTAATAATTCCCCCTAATGCTCTACACTGCAGTCCCTGTGATTTAGTTCATAATAAGACCTCTGAATCTATTGCATTCCTATCTAGCAGTCTGATCTACTTTATTGAACACTAAGCTCTCCAAACCTAACTCACTGCTGGCCAACACTTCCTGTAAGAAAATATAACAGACCTGTCTGTGTGAACAGGTATACCCTGCACAATTCAAAATATTTTGTGTGGATGAACCTATCTTTACATTGTGTGCAAAATTATGCAGTTACATATACGTGGCGTCCCAGCCAGCCCTGGGGAATTTCCTTTTACAAATGAGGTTGGGGGTCCCTAGGAACCTACAGGCTTTAAAAATGTATCCCTGCAATTTTTTGTTTGTTGATCAACATCAGATTACATGGCTAATTTCACTGGGATTAGACATTTTAACTAAGGGGTTTCTAATATCAGCTAAGGGATTAAGTGTGATAATTTGGTATCAAGCATGGGGCCCTTTTACTAAGGTGTAAATATTTGCATTTATTGTGCGTTTTTAGCAAAAATTAGTATGCGGTAAGAGCAAAGCCCATTCACTGTTATGGGCATGGCTGGCATGTTCCCAGCAGTTACCATACTGAAAAATACCCTAGCCCACGGCAGCAGTATTCACAATTAATATGGGTGCACTTAATGCCACTCACTGAGGTGGCGTTAAGTGCACTCATGTTAATTGCAACATTGTTAGTGTGCAGTATGTACCCCATCCCTAACTCATCCAGTCACCGCCCCATTGTGCAGTGTGCAGTTAATGTGGGGATTAGCCTATGATAACTGGCATGATGATACAGTAACTGCCCTGGCCTACACTAAGAGTTACTGCACACTATCTCCTTCATTAACTGCTTCGTGCACTTCAGTAAAAGGGCCCCATAGTCTTCAATAAACATTTTCCACATCGGAAAGCTGCAGTACATTTTGGAATATTCCACTACAACAGATTTCTATGACTGAAATTTTAGATGCCTTCCATGTTAGAATTTCAGAAACATGGAAAGCGAGGCTTACAAAGTTCTGTCTATACAAGGGTCAGAAGTACCCTATTCCCCATGTGGACAAAAGTGGGAGAAACCTATGAGTGTGTCTGCCCCTTTGTTTGGTTTTAGTCTACCGTGACAGTTTCACTTTCATAAGCACTAATGTTTTATTGAAAATAATCTTTACAGATTCACAGAGGCATGACAAATTTTAAAAAAATGACATGACAAATCAGGAGTGGAGAGGAGGAGCAGCCTCGTTACAGTGCCAGGCTGAGAATAGGGAAGCCCTAGGTAAAACCCTCTAATGCAGGGGCTCTTAACCTTTTTACGACTAGACACTCAATGGATCCCCATACCCCCTTTGCCAGACTGTTGAAAACATAGACATGTATATAGCTAGAAACAGAAAAGTTTAAAGAACATCTTAAGGATTTTATCATATTTATTCAAATCGCAAATACACAACTTAGCTGCAACTAGTGAGATTTTTGCTGCTGTTTTTGTGCAATCAAAACAGGAAATTGAGATACAATTACTGGCAATGTTACTCGCATATCATCTAACATATCATTGATTTCTCCACTTCGATTTTGGGTTTAATAATGCAGAGAACCTGTTTCACAGAGATAAGTAGTTGTGAAGGGAACCAATACATTCATTGTTCTCACCGCCAAGCTAGGCTAAACTGTGATTTGTTAACACCAAATCTGCCATCTCCAGCACACAGGGATTCACTAGGCTTTCTCCAATTGTGTGGGGCTTCTTTTCTCTGGCGATCATGTACGAAACTTCGTAGGTGGCTTCCAGAAGATGTTTCCCAGGAGGAGCAAACCCATATGATGAAAGAGTTCCTTTCTGATCATAACAAATTCTTTTCAACTTGAAAGCATCCGTTGAGGTTCCGACATGATTACTATGCTTGGTTTCAAGATGTTCTCTTAAGCCTGATTGCTTCCTATTTCCATTGCTCATTACCAAATTGCAAATTATTCTTTGGGGGTCTTTCAAAATAGACACTCACTTGTAGCAAAAAGAAAGTTGTGTGTAAGGGTTGGATGGGTTGGAGGCTCTAGAAAACAATCTAACATCGATGCTGCCAACATAACTGGCAACATGGGCAAATGGGAAGACATCCACATTGAGTGATCAGATTGCTGATTGGTTAGCGGCCTCACCGTCTCATTCCGTGTTGATAACTGTTGTAATTAATAATCTAAATTTTAATCTAACAACATCTTTTTTAATTGTTCAGAGATCCAGTCTCATACCCCCATCATTTGATTCCCATAACCCCAAGGGTATGGATACCCCTGGTTAAGAACCCCTGTTCTAATGTTTCATGTGACCTTGGGCAAGCCACTTACCTTACAACGAGAGTTACATTTGCTATCATGTTATCCCACACTAACATCCATTAATAAACATTTTTAGTAACTAGGTTCCATTGCATAAAATGGGAGCCATAGTAAAATAGCATGCGATAATGGCATTAGCTCATGCTAACACAATAGCACACTTTAGTAACTACCTGTTCGATTGTAAACCCTCTCTTGGGGCAGTGAAATATCTACAGTGGCTTTATGCAACTTGCCTTGAGCTACCAACAAGAAGGCATGAGCTCAATCTAAATAATTAAAACAAATTTATAAAGTATTATTGAAATGAATGTTTTTGGATCTCTTTCTAGTACAGGTTGGACTGTGCAGAGGAGGTGTTCCAGGAAGACAGCATAGAAAAGAATGGAAGGGCCTAAACCGTTCTCTCCATAGACACAAGTTGAGAGAAAAGCCTTTAGGGAATCAGGCCTTAAGACACTTAAGATAACTTTAAGCCTCTGTACCAACCTGTACTTCAAAAACTTCTGCATTCCATCTCTGTGTGTACTTAAAGGTATTTAATATGGAGAGCTTCTATATGTTTACAATATAATGACGGTGTCTTACTGGATGAATATCAAATCTAAATGTCTTTCCTGTTGACTTTTGGACTATTTACATTCATTTTAATCATTTATTTTCCAAGGCGTCACCTTTAAATGTCTCAGACATAGAGTGGGCCATTTTTCAACTTGTTTTCATGAGTAAAGCCGTGCTAGACCTGTGGAAATAGACTTTTAAGTTGCTTGCCGTATGCGCAGGTAAAGTTATGTGTTACAGCCTGTATATATGTAACTTTACCTGCAGGTTGAGGAAGTGTTAGGGCAGATGTGGTTAAGAAGAACATAAGATATGCCATACTGGGTCAGACCAAGGTCCATCAAGCCCAGTATTCTGTTTCCAACAGTGGCCAATCTAGGTCATATGTACCTAGCAGTTTCCCCAAGAGACACAAGTTCCACAATGCTTGTACTGGGTCAAGCATTGATATCTTCGGTCACTTCTTAATAATGGTTTATGGACCTTTCCTCCAGGAACTTGTCCAAACCTTTTTTAAACCCAGCTATACTAACAGCCTTTACTACATCCTCCGATAACAAATTCCAGAGTTTGATTGCACGTTGAGTGAAAAAATATTTTCTTTTATTAGTCTTAGTTTACCCTGTAGCTTCATTGCATGTCCCCTAGTCTTTCTATATTCTGATAACGTAAACAATCGATCTACGTTTACCCGTTACACTCCGTTCATTAATTTATAGACTTCTATCATATCTCCCCTCAGCCGTCTCTTTTCCAGGTTAAAGAGCCCTAACCTTTTTAGCCTATCTTCATAGGAGTATCCTTGCATCCCCTTTACCATTTTGGTGGCTCTTCTCTGAACCTTTTCTAAGTACACGCACACTTTGATTTTCTAAACTTTGTGTGTATTTTACCTCATGAAAATTGTGCAGACGAGATAGTTGCAAATGTGTGTGCCTGGTTATCCTGGGATAATTTTCCAAGTGCCCCTGGTCACTCAGAATAAAATGAATTAATGTTTACTTTTGTAACTTTGGTTTAAAGGGCATGAGATATACTAAAGGAGTTAATTCACTAAGATTGCGTGCCAACATTGCTTATACATGTTAATTGTACTGAATTGAATGCAATCTGCAGTAAATTTTATTTTTATTTATTTTATTTATTTACATTCTCTTATATACCACGCTATTCTGCATCAGTGCGGTTTACATTGAACAAACTGAAATTACATTGAACAGGGCATTATAACTTGGAGATAACTATTTTACAGGGAACATGGGCTATGGAGGGTTAAGTGGCTTGCCCAAGACCACAAGGAGCACCTGTGGGACTAGAAACCCCAGTCCTTCCGGCCCAAGGTTGCTGTCCTCTAGTGGGATATGAACCCCCGACCTTCCGGCCTGAAGTACCTTGCCCCAACCACTAGGCCACTCCTCCACTCCAGTAAATAATATACTTAGCAGCATTAGTGAGCTCTTAGTAAATGACCCCCTCAATGAATGAAAGAAGAGCCTGGGAATCTAAAATCTTACAGATCAGTAGCTATGGTATATCCATCTTTTGTCATGTTAGGGCTAATGAGTGGCATGGGAGATACTGCAAGCTTTGCAGTGAAACGTGCTCCACAATATTTTGGACTCCAGCAACTATGTTTTATGGTAAAAGAATTTAACACCTCCCCCCCCCCCCGCCCATTTTGAGGTGGTGGCCAGATAGCCAATTTCTCATAGATTTAACCATTTAGGCAAGTTACAAGAGATCTACTCTGCTAAAAACAAACAGATATCCTGTATGCACTGGAGCCTAAAGTAGCACACTCATACTGATCCAATGGGAGAATTTATCCTTGGTAGTAGAGAAGCAAGGGGAGAGGAGTCAAATATCTGTTCATTCCAGGAAGGTAATGTTTTGGCTTGAAATGTTCTGCAATATATCTGTTTGCTCCAAAGGGCTTGCATTTTAGTCAGTCAAGCATCATGTGAAGTCACTTTTTGTGGTAAACATATGAAGGCTAATTTTATAATAGGATGCCTAGATTTGGAGGCCGAGAAGGCACCTATTGTTAGCCTTTTTTCCTTTAGAGATCTCCTATGTTGGTCCCATGCTTTCTTGAATTCAGATACTGTCATCATCTCTACCTCCTCCACTGGGAGTATTCCACACATTTACCATTCTTTCCATAAAAAATATTTCCGCTTATTACTCTTGAGTCTATCCCCTTTCACCCTCATCCCATGTCCCCTCATACAGAGCTTGCTTTCAATTGAAAGAGGCTCTCCTCCTGTGTATTTATGCCATGGAGGTATTTAAACATCTCTATGATATCTCCTCTATCCTGCCCTTCCTCTAACTTATACATATTAAGATCTTTCAGTCTGTCCCCATATGCTTTATAATGAAGACCACTAACCATTTTAGTAGCCACCTTCTGCACTGACTCCATCCTGTTGATATCCTTTTGAAGTGCGGTCTCCAGAATTACACACAATACTCCAAATGAGGTTGCACCAGAGACTTATACAGAGACACTATCACTCCTTTTTTTCTGCTGGCCATTCCTCTCCCTATGCACCCAAGCATCTTTCTGGCTTTCACCATCGCCTTTTCTACCTGTTTAGCCACTATAAGGTCATCAGAAACAATCACATCCAGGTCCCGCTCTTCTTTCATGGACAGAAGTACTTTGCCCCCTACGTTGTTTATTTTTATATTTTATTTTATAGGCATTTATATACCATCTGGTGCAAGTGCAATCTAGGTGGTGTACATTCAGATACCGTTCCCTTGATTTTTGCAGCATTTTTTAGCATTAAGTCCCAGCTGCCAAATTTGCAACCACTCTTCAAGCTTAGCTAGTACTCTCCTCATGTTATCTACTCCTTCCTGGGTGTCTACTCTATTGCAGATCTTGCTATAATCCACAAAGAGGCAAATCTTACCCGAAAGCCCTTCTGCAATATCACTAGCAAAGATGTTAAAAAGAATTGGACCAAGGACAGATCTCTGCGGAATACCACTGGTAGCCACCTCATCACCTGTACCCTTTGTTGCCTCCCACTCAACCAATTTCTAATACAGTCAGTCATTTTAGGGTCCATCCGTAGGGTGCTCCATTTTTCTATAAATCACCTATGCGGAATGGTGTCAAAAGGCTTTACTAAAATATAAGTACACCACATCTAGGACTCTCCCACGGTCCAGCTCCCTGGTCACCCAGTCAAAGAAATCAATCAAATTTGTTTAACAAGACCTGCCTCTGGTAAACCTATGCTGCCTCGGATCCTATAATCCATTGGATTCTAGAAACCTCATTATTTTCTGTTTTAGCAGCATTTCCAATAATTTACTCACCATGCTTTTGTAAAGGGATCACATGTACCCTTCTCCAGTCCTCTGGGACCACTCCTGACTCTAAAGAAGCATTGAAAAGGTCAGTCAGTGGAGCTGCTAGAATGTCCCCAAGTTCCTTCCATATTCTCAGATGTTTCTCATCCGGTCCCATAGTTTTGTCTACTTTTAGTTTAGCTAGTTCCTTACAAACACAGTCTTCTGAAAGATCCCCATAACTTTTGCTTCTATGTTTGGGTGTTTGTTAAGCACTTCCGCTTTGTCCTCATCAGATTCTACATATTCCTCTCCTTCACCCTTGAGTCTGGCAGTGCCACTTTTGCACTTCCTTCTCTCACTAACATATCTGAAAAATGTCTTATCCCCCCATTTTATGACATTGGCTATTTCTTCTTCTTTTTGAATCATTCCTTTCCTGACTATTCTCCTAGCTTCTCTTTTTCAAATATAGATGCTTATCTTCCTCTCTCTGTGATCTCTTGTATTTCCTGAAGGCCACCCTCTTTTTCTTCACCTTTTCAACTACTTATTTTGAGAACCATAGTGGCCTACCTTTCCTTCTACATTTATTTACCTTTCTAATAAAAAGGTTTGTTACCCTTAAAATATCTCCTTTCAGTTTTGCCTCTTTCTTTTCTACATCTCCCAACTGTTCTCATCCTGCTAATGACTCCTTGAGGCATTGTCCCATCTTGGGAAAGTCAGTTTTCCTAAAGTCTAAGACCCTTGCTTTTGAATAGATTTTATCAGCCCTAGTCCTAATACTGGACCACACCATCTGGTGATCACTGGATGCGAGATGATCTCCCACCATGACATCAGAAACTCTTTCCCCATTGGTAAGCACCAAGTCTAGTATGGTCCCTTCACGTGTGGGTTCTGTTGCCAGTTGCTGGAATAGTTTTCCCTGTAAAGAATCTAGGATCTCCTTACTTCTAGATGACACCACAGCCAGGGATGTGCCAGTCAACATCCGACATATTGAAATCCCCATCGGTAGCACTTCTCCTTTCATGGCAATATTGCATATGTCTTCTATTAAATCTCTGACCACTACTTCTCCCTGTGAGGGAGATCTATATATCATACCAATGCAAATGGATTTCCCTTTTCTCTGGGAACAAGCAGGAAGTGAGTCCTCACATATGGGTGACGTCGGCGCCAACAGAGCCCTCGTGTGGAGCAAAATCCCCAGCTTTCAGAGAAAGCCTTTGGGAGTTGCCATCACGCATGCACAGTCCCCTTCCCGCCCAACTGTGCCAAATTGCTCAGTCTCCTTTTCTCCGCAGAGCCCTTTGGATGTAGTCCTTGTGTCCCCGAAAAAAAGTTGATATTTTTTTTTCTTGTTTTTTCGACCGGTTGACACCGGTACCTCTTCCTGCCTTCGGCTCGGTACGCTGGTATTGATTCCGTCTCTGTTATGGTTTTTGTCCTTCGTGACTGGCATTCGCGCCTTTTTTTCTTTTTCACTGGCAGCCCGGGTCTTCGACCTTGCAGGGGCCCTTTTTCCCTGATGGCTGCCAGCGGGTTTAAGAAATGCGATTGGTGCATGAAACTTATGTCCCTCACTGATACGCACAACTACTGTCTCTGGTGCCTCGGGCCTGACCATGACCCATTGGTCTGTGGCCTGTTTAGGAAAATGTCCTCTAAGGCCCTGAAGAGCTGCCAGCAACAGCATGATAGGAATTTTTCTGAGTCCTTGCCTCTGAGAGCCAGGACCTCATCCGAGGCCTCCATATCTCAGGGGGAGCATTCCAATCCCGAGCAGCATCGAGGTTCCTCGGAAAGGGGGTCTCCCTCGAGGGAGCACAAGAGGAAGAAGGACTCCTCGAAAGCAGCGTCTCTGGATGGCTCTGAGCGACCCGGCTCCTCCAGGGGCCTGTCGCGGAGCCCTGAGTGCCGACTGGGATATTCGGAGAAGGAGTGCCCGGCCACCACATCATACGATTCGAGCTCCAATATTATGCCCACCATTCATCTAAGACAGGGGTGGGCAATTCTGGTCCTGGAGGGCCGCAGACCAGTCAGGTTTTCATGATGTCCCTAATGAATATTCATGGATCTATTTCCATACAATGGAAGGCAGTGGATGCAAATAGATCTTATGAATATTCATTAGGGACATCATGAAAACCTGACTGGTCTGCGGCCCTCCAGGACTGGAATTGCCCACCTCTGATCTAAGAGAACTGAACATCCAACCAGGTGCTTCAAAGCCTTTAACAAAGAACAATTCCTCAAAGACACCTGTCAATCCCTTCCCCAAGACTTCACCAACCTAGATGAAGCTACCAACGCATGGAATAACACAATCCTGGCAGCATCTCAACTCTCACCTCAAAATAGCTCGCACTACAACAAGAACAGACCCAGATTGACACCTTGGTACTCAAACTCCATAAGAGAGTCCAAAAGGAAACTACGACAACTCGAACGCCGCTGGAGATGTAATAAATCAGAAACTACATTGAGACAATATCAGGAGAAGCAAAAGGAATATAATATAATCAACAAACATAAACAAGAATACCATGCAAACCTTGCTCTAAAAGCCTGCAACAAGCCTAAAGAGCTCTTCAACATTGTACGCAACCTTACAAATGACCCAACCACGAAGGATGAAAGCAAGATCCATCCTCAAACCTTTGCTGATTTTCTAATAGCTAAGAATAACCACAATCACAGCACACCACCTACGAGCATCCCTCCTATGGGCACACCAACTACAGATACGAACTGTAATATCACCAAACAATGGAAGAATTTCAGCATTCCAACATCAAAACAAATAACTCAAACCATCACAGCTTTAAACACCACCACTTCTCCATTGGACCCTTGCCTGGTGACGTGGATTAAATCCACTAAAAAAGATCTAAGCACATATATTCAAAAAATAGTAAGCACCTCTCTCAACCAGGGCTACATGCCCAAAGCACTCAAACAATCTACTATACACCCTATTCATAAAACCACATCAACTAGCAACACTGACCCTAACATTGACCCAGCAAACTACTGCCCAATATCAAGCTTTCCATTCCTAGCAAAAAATAATTGAAAAAATCGTACAAAGACAGCTTCAAGATTATACTGATCTACACACCCCACTGGACCCCTCACCAGCATGGATTCCATCCAAACCACGGCGTAGAGACACTTCTCATTCATCTATTTGATAACATTCTAAAAGGAATAGACAAGATAAAGAAAGGCTTCCTACTTTATCGACATATCATCCGCATTCGATACAGTTTCTCATCACATCCTTCTGAAGCGCCTAATGGAAATTGGCCTCCAAGACACCACCATAAAATGGTTTCAATCATACCTTGAAGACAGACAGCAAAAAGTAACATCGGATAACCTCAACTCAGCACCCTTCCACACAACACAAGGAGTTCCTCAAGGCTCCACATTATCTGCACTCCTCTTCAACATATATATCCAACCTATTTGTATAATATTTAATCAATACAAGATTCAATATGCCATATATGCCGACGATATCATGGCATATACTCCAATCCACCAGGATGCCCCTGACTACACAGACATATCAACATGCATTCACGAAATAATGACATGGCTGAATAAGAACAATTTAAAAATCAACAGAAAAAAACTGAAGCAATCATCACAAGGGACTCCACATTCACTCCTCCTACCACCATCAACATTTCAAATACACCAATCACTGTAAAAGAGGAAGTTCGGTATCTTGGAGTGATACTAGACAAACAATTTACTCTTCAGGCACACATTAACAAAACATCCAAAACAGCCTTCTTCAAACTAGCAATGCTCCGAAGACTAAAACCCTCTACTCAGCAAGGAACACTTCCGTACAGTATGCCAGGCAATTATCACACCTGTGCTGGACTATTGTAATCTCCTTTTCCAAGGCTACCCAAACAATCCACCCAACCCCTTCAAATAGTCCAAAACACTGCTGCCCGCATTATTGCTGGCGCTTCACTACAAGACCATATAACTCCCATACTACAAGACCTGCATTGGCTACCAAGCTCCTCACGAGCAAAATATAAATCAGCGCTCACAATCTTCAAGATCAAAAACAACATGTCAGCAGATATACTTCAAGAGCTCATCGGAACCAAAACAAAAAAAACACCGAACAGAAATAGCACTAAAAACACAATACCAACTCCCAGATTATTTACAAATACCAATAAATCCACATCCATGCGAGCTTTCTCACTAGCTGCCCCTGCTATTTGGAATGCACTCCCTGAGAAGCTAAGATCCACAACTGATTTAAAAGACTTCCGCAAGTTACTCAAGACTACTTTATTCATTGAACATTATAACGAAGACCAACAATCACACCAATCTCAGTCTTAATATGGGAAGTTACAAGACTGTCTACGTTTGAAATGCAATGTCACAATTTACAATTGAACACTCCTAGTAAAAGGAGCATGAAGTCACAAGCATGCTTAAACTGTTAACAAATGATGTTAATGTTTACAATTGAAAGTTCTTTGTAGAAGTTATTGTTTAAAATTGATGTCCTTGTATAAGTTATATAATGTTATTGTTTGAAAGACCCCCAATGTATAAGTTAATAAGTTATTGTTTGAAAGACCCCCAATGTACCCTCCTACCCTCCCTGTATATAACCATTTGTACATAGCTCATCCTGTAAACAGCACACCAAGAAATCATCACCTCCACTCTGTGTTAACGCTGCATGCCTACCCCTACTGACACTGATTTTTGATTGTTTGAAGTGTAAACCGCTTTGATTTCAGGACAAAGCGGTATATAAATCCTTATAAATAAATAAATAAATAAAGATGCCTCATCGGGAGATGGATAAGCCGAGGCAAGTACTAACTGTCCTTGTCGAGAACTCCCCTCTGGGGGAACCGGTGTCAGGGCCCAAGCCAGCGGCTGTGGAGCCTTCCAGATGAGTCCAGAATGGTGGCCTTGAAGCGCAGTTTCACTGCCTTCATGGAGCAGCAGCGGGTGCTGATAGCCGGCCTGTCCGGATCCTCTGCCCCGACCACCAGGCCCTCAATATCGAAGTTGACCTCGGAGGCCGAGCCGATCCTCGAATCCTTCGGGCTCAAGTCAATCCTCGGCCAAGGTCTCACTCGGCCTACCGTTCGGGACCGAGGTCGTCGCCGCAGAGCCAGCTGGCATTGGGGCGGTCGGCACCGGGGCCCTCAATGCCTGACAAGCCCCTCGATTCCTTCTCAGAGGCGCCGGCGTGGGAAACCGAAGACGAGGAGTCCTCGGATACCCGCTGGCATAGGGATGTCCCTTCCGATTCCCTGGTATCTGAGCCTCGGAGAATGTCCCCTCCGGAGGAAATGAGGTTCTTTGACTCCGTGCAGGATATGTCCAAGGCTTTGGCGTTCCCCAAGGAGTCCGAGGAGGATCCTCGATCCGACAAGCTCTAGATCCTCCAATATGAGGCCCCCCCTTGGGAGGCCCTTACTGTACCCTTGCCTCCGATCCTGGAATGACTGATGCTCTGCATGTGGGAGACACCAGTGTTGGGGCCAGTGATCAGCAAATGGCTCAACTCGATGTACAAGTCCGCTGGAGCCCTGGGTTTCAAAAGTTACAGCTGCCGCACAACTCCATGGTTGTGGAATCGGTCATGCGCAGGCTGAAGAGCCAGAAGACGCAGTCCTCGGTGTCTCCCAGTAGGGAGGCCCACAACTTGGATGCCCTCGGCAGGAAGTGCTTCCAGGGTTCAATGCTGACTTGTTGGATCCAGGCATACCAGCTGTACATGGGCATGTACCTGAGAGACCTGGCAAAGGAACTCGCCGGGTTTTTGGCTGGTCTGTCCGAGGAACCTTTGCAGTGCTTCTTGGGCCTGTCCAAAGCTGTCCGTGAGTGTTCGAAGTTTATCTCGGGCAGCCTATGACGGGTTCAAGTTGTTGGCCCGGGTAGCTGCAGCTGGTATCGGTGCATGCCGCCAGGCAAGGCTGCAGTCGTTGGACCTCGAACAATGGGTTCAGTACAAGTTGGTCGATATCCCATGCCAAGGGGAGAATCTCTTTGGCAAACCCATGACTGACAAGGCCGCAGAACAGGAGACCGAGAACATGAAGAGGACACGGCTTTTCAAGAAGATCTCTGCCCCTTCTCACAAGAAGGGCTCGGGTAAAAAGCCCTTTTACCCGAGGAAGGGTGCTGCTTATTGAAGCTACCCCCATTTTCAGGCCTCCCCGGCTCCCCAACAGGGACAGCAGGCCAATGGACAGGGGCATGGCCCACGTAAGCAGAAAGACCCCAAACCCCAGGCACCGGCTAAGGTCCAGCCTGGCAGTGTCTTTTGACTCCTACAGCATGGCCCCTCTTCCCACAGGAGACAGGCAGATCACAGGAGGCCGGCTTGCTCTGTATGCCCACAGGTGGACAGCCATTACCACCAATGCCTGGGCTTTGCAGGTAGTCCAGGAGTGCTATTTTCTTCACCTGGCCCAGGTGCCTCCTCATTACTTTCCGGGAGAGCCCTTCAGGTCTCCCCTTCACCGGGACCTTCTTCTGAAGAAATTGGCAGGTCTTCTCGAGGATCAGGCGGTAGAACCGGTGCCCTATCACCTGCAGGGCAGGGGCTTCTTCTCCAGGTACTTTCTGATGCCAAAGAGGACAGGAGGCCTCAGACCCATCCTGGACCTGCGCAACCTCAACAAATTCCTGGTGAGGGAGAAGTTCAAGATGCTTTCCCTTGGAATATTGCTGCCTTATCTCTGCCAGGGGGACTGCCTATGCTCCTTAGACCTAAAGGATACGTATACACACATCCTAATATCCCCCAGCCACAGGCAGTATCTGCGTTTTGTGGTGGGCGGCAATCACTACCAGTACAGGGCACTCCCCTTTGCCTGGTCTCGGCCCCCAGGGTGTTCACAAAGTGCTTGGCAGTGGTTGCCGCCTTTCTCAGGCTCCAAGGGGTCTTTGTCTTCCCCTATCTCAATGACTGGCTCATCAGAAGCACTTCAGCCAGCGAGGTGCATCAGGCCACAACCCGCACCATCCAGGTGCTGCAACACATAGGGTTTATGATCAACTACCCCAAGTCCGGCCTCACTCTGACTCAACAGCTGGAGTTCATTGGGGCCAGAATCGACACCCTTCATGCAAAGGCCTGTCTGCCTGCAAGCAGGCTTCTGGCTTTGGCAGGACAAGTGAGTCGCAGGTTTGCAGTGTCTGCAAGGCACTTCCTGCGCCTCCTCAGCCACATGGCTTCCACAGTCCATGTGACCCCAGATGCCCGCCTCCACATGAATACCGCTCAATGGTGTCTCAGAGACACCACAGGGTGCCTCTGGGACAGGGCGCCTCCGAGACAGGTTCAAAGTGTCCAGGCGTCTGGTATGATCCCTGGCCTGATGGCTCCAACCACAGCACTTGGAGGTGGGAATGCCTTTCCAGGCTCCTCTGCACATGAGGATTCTTACCACAGATGCATCCCTGCTGGGCTGGGGGGCCCATTGCCAGGGTTTCCGTACCCAGGGGGTATGGTCTCCGAACATGAGGACCTATCAAATCTATTTCTTGGAACTCCATGCCATCTGCCTAGCCCTGGAAGTTTTCAGGCAGCTCCTGGCCATCAAACCTGTCTTAGTGCAGACAGCCAGCCAGGTGGTCATGTTCTATGTGAACAAACAGGGTGGTACAGGGTCCCGTCCCCTATGTCAGGAAACCCTGGACCTATGCTCCTTTGCAGCCCGGCATGGCAATCGTCTCCGTGCAGTCTACCTGCTGGGCCAGGACAACTGACTAGCCGACAGGCTCAGCAGGATTCTTCAACCCCATGAATGGCAGCTGGACCGCAGGGTAGCCAATTGGCTCTTCCAGACCTGGGGGAGGCTGGTGATGGACCTGTTTGCAAGTTCGGACAATCACCAGTTGCCCCCTTTCTGCTTCAGCTGATATAAATAAATAAATTGCGTATTCATAGGATTATTCCTCATTCAACTTTTAATGCCCAATTTGTAGTCTCAGATTAACACGGCACTGATTATCATGAAAATCAAGAAGAACCAACATAGAAAGATAAGTTTATGAATACGAATATATATATTTATCTTCAAGAAAACAACATATTTGTAATTAACAAGGAGAAATGGGATTTTGAAAATACTACTTAACAAAGATATATATATATTTTGTCACAAGGGAAGACAAGCATAGAAGGGTTGAATCAGCATCACACAAAAAAAGAAAAAAAGCCCAGTGGTCATTGGTGTTTTCTAGGCACGTTGATTTTCATTGATTTTCATGATTTTCATTGATTTTCATGATAATCAGTGCCGTGTTAATCTGAGACTACAAATTGGGCATTAAAAGTTGAATGAGGAATAATCCTATGAATACCTCACATCTAGCAGCAAGTTAGAGTGGAGCAATTTATTTATTTATATCAGTTTATACAGCTCCGAAAAGACCACATACAATTTTTTGGACCCTTTCTGCTTCAGGCAACCCCACCCGCACAAGGTGGCCGCCAATGCGTTTCTGATATCATGGTCCGAGGATCTTCTGTATGCATTCCCCCCCGATATCTCTGGTGGCCAAGACGCTGTTCAAGATTCTCCAGGACAGAGCCTCGGTCATCATTATCGCCCCATGGTGGCTCAGGCAACCCTGGTTCCCGCTTTTTCTGCAGATAGCGGTGGAGGCTCCCATTCCCTTGGGTCCTCACCACACCTATCTCAGGAGGGGGGCTCTCTTCTGCACCCCAATCTCAACTCCCTCAACTTGATGGTGTGGCTGTTGAAAGGGTAATTCTTGCTCCGCTCCTCCTTCCAAAAAATATTGAAGAGGTCTTGCGGGCCTCGTGGAGACTATCGACTAGACGGACCTATGCCTCAAAGTGGTGCAGGTTTGCGTCATGGTGCAAGGAGCGGGAGGTAGATCCTTTCTCTTGCCCGGTAGGGGTGGTTCTGCAATACCTTCTCCACCTCTCTGATTTGGGCCTCAAGTCCAACTCTGTCAGGGTGCACCTCAGTGCCCTTGCGGCGCACCAATTTTCCGTGGATGAGAAGCCTCTCTCCGCCCACCCCTTGGTCTCTCAGTTTCTGAGAGGCTTACTTACTGAAGTAAGCCTGGTCCGCCCCTCGGCAACCGAATGGGATCTGAATGTGGTGTTAGGGCAACTTACTAAGCTGCCATCTACGCTATCTCTCTTGGAAGGTGGTTTTCCTGGTGGCACTCACATCCGCTTGGCTGGTGAGTGAGCTCCAGGCCCTAGTGTTGGAAAGACCCTACACCAGGTTCTAAAGGAACCGGGTGGTGCTTCGCATGCACCCCAAGTTCCTTCCAAAAGTGGTCTCCTCATTCCACCTCAACCAGGAGGTGGTTCTGCCTATCTTTTTTTCCCAGGCCACATACCAGTCGGGCAGAGTCAGTCCTGCATACCCTGGACTGTAAGAGGGCGTTGGCCTTCTATATCCAGCATACACAACCACATTGGAAGGCTTCTCAGCTTTTCGTATCTTATGACCCCAGTAAGCTGGGGTTAGTGGTATCAAAGCATACACTGTCCACCTGGGTGGCAGACTGCATTGCCTGGGCATTCAAGGCAGCCGAGCTTCCGATGGAGGGTCATGTTACGGCCCATAGGGTCAGGGCCATGGCGGCATCAGTGGCACATTTGCGCTCTGTTCCTTTGGCAGACATCTGGCGGGCCACCACCTGGTCTTCGAGTCAGACTTTCGCAGCCCATTATTGCCTAGATAGGGAGTCCCGACAGGACAGTGCCTTCGGCCAGGTTGTACTCAGTAACCTTTTCGAGGTCTAGGCAACTCCTGCCCTCCAACCCTTCTGTGCTCAGGCTACCGGAGTGCTATTCCTTTAGTTTGGATTTCTATTGTGGCTCTTGTAGAGGGAAACATTTTTAGTTATGGGTTCTCAGTAGCCTATAGTTGGGGAGTCCCATATGTGAGGACTGACTTACTTCTTGTTCCCGGAGAAAGCGTAGTTACTCACCTGTAACAGGTGTTCTCTGGGGACAGCAGGAATCAGTCCTGATGACTCTCCCTCCTCCCCTTGGAGTTGCAGTCCTATTATTATTATATTTTGTTCTTTATGCTGTCTCTTTGGCTATGTCATTTGACTGAGCAAGATGGCACCCGTGGGCGGGAATGGGACTGTGCATGCATGATGGCAACTCCCAAAGGCTTTCTCTGAAAGCTGGGGATTTGCTCCGCACGAAGGCTCTGTCGGCGCCGACGTCACCCATATGTGAGGACTGATTCCTGCTGTCCCTGGAGAAAACCTGTTACATTGAGTAACTACGCTTTCCTCTTTCTAGTTTAACCCACAATGCCTCCTTGCTACCAGCTGGGGGATGTAGAAAAACAGTGGGCAAAACTGAAAGGGGGTATTTTAAAGGCAACCAACCTTTTTGTTAAAATGGTAAATAAAGGCAAAAGGAACAGGAGACCGCTATGGTTTTCGAAGGAAGTAGTTGAAAAAGTGAAGAAAAAGAGGGAGGCCTTCATGAAATACAAGAGATCACAGAGAGAGGAAGACAGGCATCTGTATTTGGAAAAACTTAGAGAAGCTAGCAAAGTAGTCAAGAAGGCAAAGATTCAAAAGGAGGAGGAACTAGCTAATGCAATAAAATGGGGGGGATAAGACATTTTTCAGATATATTAGTGAGAAGAGGAAGGGCAAAAGTGATATTGTCAGACTCAAGGGTGCAGGGTGGGAATATGCACCCTCCAACTCCCTGGTCACCCAGTCAAAGAAATCAATCAGATTTGTCTGACAAGACCTGCCTCTGGTGAATCCATGCTGCCTTGGATCCTGTAATCCGCCGGACTCCAGAAACCTCATTATTTTCTCTTTCAGCAGCGTTTCCAATAATTTACTCACCACCGAAGTTAAACTAACCGGCCTGTAGTTTTCAACCACATCCTTACTTCCGCTTTTGTGTAAAGGCACCACATGAGCCTCTCTCCAGTCCTTTGGCACCACTCCCGACTCCAACGAGGCATTAAAAAGGTCAGTCAGTGGAGTTGCTAGAACGTCCCCAAGTTCCCTCAGTATTCTAGGGTGTATCCCATCCGGTCCCATCGCTTTGTCTACTTTAAGTTGAGCTAGTTTCTCACAAACACAGTCTTCTGAAAATTGTTCAAGATGTCCCTCGCTTCTGTTCTTCTTTGTGGGTGTTTTCTGAGGTCCTGCTCCTGGTTCTTCATCTGTGAACACAGAACAAAAATATTTGTTAAGCAATTCCGCTTTATCCTCATCAGCTTCTGAGGACCAATGACTTGTATTGGAGCCTGGCATGTAAAGGTAGCCAATGCAAATCCTTCATGATGGGCGTTATGTGGTCGGATCTTGACGATCCAGAGAGGACTCTTGCGGCTGCATTCAAAGCTAGGCGGAGCGGGTTTAAGGTCGATTGTGGGAGGCGATGGAGGATGATGTTCGCGAAATCAAAATGTGGAAGGACTAATGCCTGGAAGGTTGTTCGGTAGTCTGTGAAGTCCAGTAGGTGTTGGAGGTGATGTAGAGTTCTGATCTTATGGTATATTGCCTTTGTGTAATTGGAATATGTCAGCTCTGGGAAATGTGCATCATTAACGTCTGCGCTTTGTTTAGTACAAGAGCAAATTAATGTATAGTTTTATTTCTACAGTGTTGTACATTCCAAGTTTGGCTTTTGGGATTCCCAGTTTAATTATTGTCTTCCTGTTTCTAAATTGTGATTCCTTGTTTGGTGATGGTCTATGTTCTGCATGTGTAACTGAGCTGAGGTATTCTGTTTATGTAATTCCTATTTGACATTGCCACTTGTTCTCTTTCCCTAGTAGGTCATGTATTGTTGTTCTCTGAAATGTATTGGTTTAATATTTGCAGCGTTTCCTTTTGATAGTTAGGGTATGGTGCTTTATGAGTCCTGGTAGTGCTGTTAGGATACGGTGGGTTTGCTATGGGTTCTAAATGGGCAGTGTTTGTAGTAGTTCCTAATGTGTCTGGCGGTTGGCACTGGATTATAGTAATGTAGAAGTCTTTTAGTCTTTCTTTATTCATACACTCATTAAGAGGCATGTTTACTAAAAGTTAGTGTATGGTAACATTCTGCAAATATTTATGCAAATGAGGCCCCTTATGCAAATGAGGCCCCGCACCGAGTCTCCGCACATGGCCCCGCACCCCCCTTGGGCCGCCCCTGACTGTATCCTAACCACCAGGCCACTCCTCCCTCATGGTTGTCCGCAAACCATGTCTCCATAACGGCCACTAACTCCAAGTCAGACTCTTCCATTAAAGCCTCAACATCTGGGATATTATTTCTCATGCTACGGGCATTTATACACACTGCTTTCCAGATGTTACCCTTTTTACCAATTTCTACAGAGGCATTTAATGTTTCACTTACCTGAGGGCTTTCAGTTACCTTGGGGGCTTTCTTCACCCATCTCCAACAAATCTAGTTTAAAGCCCTCTTCAGGTTAGCCAGTCTGCAGCAGAAGACACTTCGACCATTTTTAGACAGATGGACGCCATCTCTGCACTGCAGTCCTTGGAAAATCATCCTTTATAAAATAGTAGTACAAATCCTGCAGAAATAATGTCTAGATTATGAGCATTGTCAAGAAAGCATAAATGTTAAGAGTATAAAGAATGTATATACTTCATTAATTATGTGTGTAAAGTGTGACTGCCCAAACTCCTCCCAAGAGCACGGCTGCTCTATAAGTATGTTTCTTGTGGAATTTTTAGCATGACCTAATATTATAAGAGCCTTTTCAGTGCATAAATTAGTGATTTGCACAGAGAAACTATTTATAAAATTACCTCCATGCAGTGCAGTGACCCCCAACTCACCTCCCTACAAGAAGTCCAATTTTCTACCTTTATTGACCTTCCAAATAGTATTTTTGAGCCTGTGTTTCAGAGCAAGCAAAAATACTGGCTACATTATAAACTACAGCAGTGGATTTAACTCATGATTGACCATCTCGGTGAAGCATCAATGAGAAACATACTGGTAGAAGTGAAATAAATCCTAGAACAAACATCAGTGCATCCCAATTCTGCCAGGTAGAATTCACTCCATGAGTGTATTTTGTATAGACAAGGTAGATATGAAACATGCAGTTGCTCAAACGTCAAACCTTAGATACCATTGAAATGTTGCATGGTGTTCAGATATACTTCCTTGTCATCGAGTTGGTTTTGGTTTTTCCAACTCGTTTCAAGAGAAAAAATAGGATATCAGAACTACAAAGCCATGCATACAATACAGCAAAATTAGGACTAGATTAGCTTGCCTTAGGCTGGTTTCATGGAACGTTGTTTAATATGTGGCAGGGTTTAGGATAAAATGAAATGTTTTGCTTACGCTTTGATTTGATGAAACTTTCTAATATGTTCACCATCCCTCAAATTTTCTCTCTCGTTTGTTTTTAAAAGTATTCCTCGCCCCCTTCATATTTACACAAAGACAGTGACCTAAGCTACTTTGCCTTCATTGGATAGTCCAAGGCTGCAAGTCACTGAGACAATCAACTTCTCCTTGGACAAGCAGGATGTGTCGCCACACCTGGTGATGTCATCCGACAGCGCCATGACGGACGTGCTCTCTAGAGCTCAGAGCTTTCTGAGCATGTGCGAGGTGGTCCCACCTCCCCGGCCCGCCCCTAGCCAGGCCAGTCTTTGTTCATCCGCCTTGCCTCAAGATGGATTTCCTTAGCTCTCCAAAAACTTAAACATAATTTCATAGGAAAAAAAAGAGAAGATACAAGAGGAATGCCGGGCTTTAAGAAGTGCCCGCAATGCACCCGCAAGATGAACTCTACAGACACTCACCGGTGCTGCATCCGATGCTTTGGGGAATCCCACAATGTCAAGGACTGTGCCAGTTGCTCCCGGATGTCCCCCAGGGTGAGGACGAACAGGGGACATGCTTTGAAGGACTTCCTAGCCTCTGCACCTGAGCCTGATCCAGCACAAGGAGCCTCCGGTCCAGCAGCAAAAGCCTCCAGACCAGTAAAACAGAGACTGCTTTCCCCTATTCCGGCTGCTTCTCAGGCATAGGATGCGCCCTGCAGGGCCTCCATCCCCGGCCGTTCGGGACAGGGCTCCAGCGCCTCACCGGCTCCTCAGATCTCTGCGGCGACATGGGTGAGTTCCCCTGCTACAGCAGGCATCTCCGGTGTCCCCGGGCCCTCCTCCCCTCCACACGGCTCTCCTGCAAACGGACAAGATGGTGCTGGCATCGTGGATCATCTCCACTCCACCCACTCGCCACTGATTGGCTCTGATCGTCTTGGCTCCGCCCCTGGCTCTGCCCACTCACAGCAGATTGGCTCCTCCAGCCGTGCCGATGCTGAGGCTTCATGTCAGCGTGGGGATTCCCCTCCTCACTCCGGAGCAAGCCACGCCGATGCAGAGGCTTCGTGCTGGCGCGGGGATTCCCCTCCTCACTCCAAGGCAGTGCAGCATGAGTTCCGTACCAAAGGAGATCCCCTTTAGCGCAGACGTGAGAGGCAGCATAGTGACTCCAATGACAGTGCAGCCCGTATCGGCGGCAGCAGGAGTGAGAGGAGGCACAAGAGGAAGCACCACCGAGAGAGGGGCAGCACAGAATGGTGCATTCCCCACCATAAGAGACACCGGGGCAACCACAAATATGCGAGCTCCTCAGACAGTTCTCCCCTCAGAAGCTGCAAGAGATATGACTCCAGACGGCGCTCCTCCCAATCCAGCTCCTCTCCCCCCAGGAGGCACAGAAGACGGCACTCATCGGATGCCGGCACCTCTGCAGTGATCCTCCAGCTCCTAACGCACCTGGTCAACCAGACTGCACAGGATCATGAACTACGGAAGGAGCATGAGCGCTCTCGCTCCAAGGATATAAGACGGTCACCCACAGCATCGTCCAGTCTTCTGCGGCTTAGCCCCCTGCGGTCGCCCCCCAGGACATCTCCCTCACCGGAGCATGTTTTGACTTCCGGGGAGAGCGATGTTGAGGAAGCTGGCCTGGGTTCCTCCATCTCCAAAGGCACTCCAAGCGATCAGCCACCGGCGGACAATCCAGAGGAAATACAACGTCAACTCCCACCCGAGGACCTCACCTACCCCAAGTTCCTAAGGAAGGTGATGACCACGCTAAGCCTAACAACGGAGGATGTATCCACCGAAAAGGAACCAGAGGTCATGAAATACCTTCATGCTCCTAAGCCAGCGCTTGCCCTGCCTCTCCACTGGAAACTACAGGACAACCAGCTAGCACTGTGGCAATCTCCAGCCTCCGGCCACGCCTTCTTCAGGAGACTCGATAACAAGTACCTCCTGGATCTGGCTCCAGGATTGAAGAAAGCTCAACTGCTGCACCAATCCATTGTGGTGTCTTCAGCCCTAAAGAGGGTTAAATCCTTGCGCAACCAGACTAACCACTCACCAGGCCGAGACCCCAAGCTTCTCGACGATATGGGCAGGAAAGTCTACCAAGGAGCAATGCTCAGTGCCAAAGTGGCGGTTCACCAGTTCCAGCACATCCTGTTCCAGGATGCCCTGCTGGCCAATCTCAAGGATCACCTGGCAGCCCTTCCTAAGGACCCCCCCAGTAAGCAGCTACTGCCACGCTACAGGACCTGGCTGAATGCAGCAAACATCTGATGAGCACTGCCTTTGACGCCTTTGACACAGCCATCAGAGAGGACACCCACGACAGGATCGCGGACGCACCCTGCACTGGTGAATCCCTCTTTGGCGATAAGGTCGCGGACACTGTGAACGACCGAAAAGAGCATTGCACCACCCTGCAGACGCTGGCGGCAGACGGACTCTAACGCCATTCCACGTTGCAGAAAGGGAGTAACTACCACAAACCGTAACTACCGCAAACCGTACTACTCCTCCAAGAGATATGGTGCTAACAGAAAATGGCAGGCTCCTAAGTACAAGCAGTCCTACAACCCCTCGTCCTTTCAGAGGCAACAGCCGCGAGAACGCAAACAGAGAAAGCAGAACACACAGCAGTTCGGTAAAAACACGGCCTCCTTCTGACAATCAGACGCAGCCGGCCACATCAACTGTAGGGAGCTGCCTGCCCCTTTTTCTATCTGCCTGGCAGGCGATTACCACAGACAAGTGGGTGATCCAGATCATCAAATCAGGTTACCGCCTGCGCTTCTCCTCCCCACCATGGCAATGCACGCAACCTATCAGCAGGACACCCCTGCACCTAGCAGCAACAATGTCTGATCTCCTACGGCACCTCCTCACCTCCCACGTGATAGAGCAGGTGCCCCCCGACGAGATCAATACTGGCTTCTACTCCCGTTACTTCCTTATTCCCAAGAAGTCCGGTGGACTATGTCCGATCCTGGATCTTCGCAAGCTGAAGAACTTCATCACAAAGGAAAAATTCAGGATGTACTCACTCAACTCCATCCTACCCCTCATCAAAGCAGGGGACTAGATGGCAACTCTGGACCTTCAGGACGCGTACTCCCATATTCCAGTGCACAGAGCACATGAGAAATTCCTGCGCTTCATAGCGCTCTGGCACCACTACCAGTACCGGGTGCTTCCCTTCGGGCTATCCCTGGCACACAGGATCTTCATGAAATGTATAGCTGTGGCCACAGCACACCTCCGCAAACAAGGCATCGCCATTTTTCCCTACCTGGATGACTGGCTCCTCTCTGCTCCCTCAGCCCCCGAACTCCGGACCGCAGTGCGAACGACGACACACCTACTAGCCAGGATGGGGTTCCTCCTCAACAGAGAGAAGTCTCGCCTGGACCCAACCCAGAGCATAGAGTTCATCGGGGCGATCATTGACACCTGTGCCTCGAAAGCCTACCTTCCGAAGCAGCGGATAGTGGCCATCGTATCCCTAGCCAGAAGGATGTCCACGACCAAACGGACCACTGTGCACTGCATCTTGCGTCTCTTGAGTCACATGGCAGAAACAACCTCGGTCCTACCTCTGGCAGGGCTCCACATGTGCCCTCTCCAGTGGCACCTCCAGACGCAATGGAAGCAACTCTCCCAACCATTCATCACCAGCTTCCCATCAACGCGCAGGTCGTGAAAGGTCTCTGCTAGTGGACCGACCCGGACAACCTAGCCAAGGGCAGGGATCTCCATCCGCACAGCCACCAGCTCATCCTCACCAAGGATGCCTCCACCACAGACTGGGGAGCCCACCTGCTGCACCTCAACACTCAGGGAGCCTGGTCCAGGTCAGAACAGTCCCTCCACATCAACCTGCTCGAGGTGGGTGTTTCCACCCTTGCTGGCTATCTCCTTGGGGGTTGCACATGCTGGAGCTGTACTTACACTGTCAGCTAAACCTTGTCCACAGGAAGATGCAATACAGAAACCCCAGAAGGGGCCTGAACCTGTGACCCTCCATACATATACACACCAACTGTGTGTGTTTCATCACAGTGCTGCCTTATGGGAATAAAGCTCCTGTTGTTGACATGCTTCCCTTCAGCTGGCCTTTGGCACATGCTGGAATGTGCATGATGCACACGACCAGGGCAAAGCTTCTTTCTGTCTGCTAAAGGCTGGTGCCACTTCCCATGCCACCACCAACACCCCACCATGCAGACATGCCCATGCATTGTCAGTGGTGGTGGTTGCAGTCCCAGCATGTTAAACATGCGGGTTTGGCGGGTGCCTTGGGCACAAGGGCCGGATGGAGGGGCAGGGGCACACATGGATGACCACACAACCCCCCCACTACCGGCTGCCCATGCAGGGGCCCCATCACCACCTGCCACCGATACATCTCGGAGGGAGGATGGCAGCCACTGCTGTGGTATTTCCCTGGGCATCTGCATTTTACAGCTACCTGGAGGAGGGCTACAGCGTCTGGCACTATCGGCCTCTTCACCCACATCTGGGTTCTGCGGCAGCATGGCGGGGGGGGGGGGGAAGGCAACCTAGATCTCTGCCTGGGGAGCCAGGACCCTTGGACAGCCACATGTGGCACATTGCCTTTCCTCAGCAGTAGCAGGACTATGTGCTGCCACTGTCACTGTGGGATCATGACGAACATCACAGATAGTTCTGCGGATGGCAGAATACCCCTTTGTGGAGAGGCTAAAAAGGTTGGGGCTCATCAACCTGGAGAAGGGACAGCTGAGGGGGGGATATGATAGAGGTCTATAGATTATTGACCGGAATTGAACAGGTAAATGTAGGTCACTTTTTTATGCCATCATACTGTGGAGAGACTAGGAGACCTGCAATGCGGTTACAGTATAACCCATTTGGGTCTTCTAGGTGAACATATTTTTTCAGTCAATAT
Organism: Ichthyophis bannanicus; assembly: GCA_033557465.1. Lineage (NCBI taxonomy): Eukaryota > Metazoa > Chordata > Amphibia > Gymnophiona > Ichthyophiidae > Ichthyophis > Ichthyophis bannanicus. The sequence goes on along the minus strand of CM066038.1, from coordinate 112,587,243 downwards.
GTAATCAAATCCTGCAATCCATTACCAGAGGATGTGGTAAAAGCTGTCAGTGTAGTTGGGTTTATAAAAGTTTGGACTGGCTCCTGGGTAACGGTCCATAAACCATTGCTAAAGAGCTATCCCCATTACAGTTATTGGGGATCCTGTGTGTCATTTGGGGAAACTGCTAGGTACTTGTGACCTAGATTGTACACTGTTGGACACAGAATACTGGGCATGAAGGACCTTGGTCTGACACAGTTTAGCATATTTTGTTGTCCTATGTGCCACTTCTTTATTAGTGCCCTTTCATACTTGGGCACTGTGCTGTTGCTGCTAATGGAGCACTACTATCACTCTCTTGGGCTCCCCGTCTGTGCATCACATTGCAGACATAAAATAGGCGCTCTCTCCTCATAAAACACCCTTTCCTCCAGGTTTTGAATTGCGTTAGGATTCCTGCCATTAAGGTGCTTATATTAAGGGAGCAAGCCTTGTTCCCACCAACTCCCTGCCCATTGACCCCCACTCTCTGCCCCGTGCATGTCTTCTCTCCACCTACAGGTACCATTAGTGCATGCTAACATGGCTGGTAGCATTAGTGCGTGCTAAAGTGGCTAACGGCACACTTGCTCCTTTACTGCCGTTTAGTAAACATACCCCTTAGTCTTAGCCGTAGCAAATCACGGTCATCAAATCCACTCTGAAAAGAGCCAAAAGTTCCAAGTCTCACTCTTCGGCACTCTTGGGAATGGAGGCTAGGACTTTGGATCCTTTTGAAAGGAAATTCTTTCAGAATGCTATGCTACATATTATGTAGCATCCTATCAGCTCTTCATGGGCATAAACTTGCGGAGCATCATGTACTATCTACATGAGTTTGCAGATTTTCTCCTTCTGTAGAAAGGTGTGCAATGCCAATCCCTAGTGACGCAAAGGAAGAAGTGTGGAACATGCATTGTCTGAACAATATATTTTCAATTCGGCAGTGAGAGCCGCCTCCATTAACAATGGTGCCTGGAAACTTTCATGGCTCCAGGTTTCACACTTACAACTCTTGGGTTCTCAAAATAGTCCACTCAGCACTAGGATGTTCTTGTTCAGGAACTCTCCACCCTTCAGGCCACATATATGATTTTGCCCATATCATTATGGCAGAAAGGGCTGGGATTTTACTTGAGGTATTTCCTGGTACCCAGAAAGACAGTGGGATATCATCCCATCTTAGACCTTAGGGATCTTAACAGTTATCTAGTTTACAAAATGTTCAAAATGGTTTCCTATGGCACCCTGCTTCCTTTTCTTCAAAGGAATTGGCTATGTTCTCTGTACTTGAAGAATGCCTACACTCATATACAGGAAATATCTGTGATTTGTCATAGGGAAACACCACTTCCTGTATTGTGTACTGCCTTTCAGCCTTGTGTCCACTCCTCATGTATTCATAAAATGTATTGCAGTAGTCACAGCGTTTTTATGCAGACTAGGCATACATGTGTTTCGCTATTTGGACAATTGGCTGATCATGAACACTACTCAAAAAGAAGTTGAACATCTGTACCTATCACCATTGAGGTGCTGGAACTACTAGGGTTCATCATCAATTACCCCAAGTCAAACTTGAGCCTGTCACACCAATTGAAATTCATTACCTGGAAAGTCTTGTTTTTGGTGATGGTGACTTCAGCATGCAGAGTTAGCAAACTCCAAGTTCTTGTAGTAGATCCACTCTTTACCAAATTTTTAACAATAGGGTAGTGTTGTGTACATATTCTAAATTCCTTGCTAACATGGTGCTGGATGTCCACCTTAATCAGTCTTTCCAACATTTTTCCCAAGACCTCACTCTCACAAAGAGGAAAGCACATTGCACATGTTGGACTGATAGAGAGCCTTGGCCTTCTACTTTGAGCAGACTAAAGCCCACGGAAAGTCCACCAAACATTGTTTCTTTTGACCCCAGTAGGTTGGGGCTTATGGAGATGTCTGAATGGATACAAACTGGAGCAGGTTGAATCTTGCAAAAATGGTGAAATGGAACATATAAAGCATAGATGGATGCGAGTAACATATGTGAATTCAAATTGAATTAAATTGAATTGAATGGAATTGGTAAAAGGATGATACAAATCTAAGAAGAAGAAATGAAAAGGAGAGGACTGTAGAGATGTTCTCCCTGCTACAAAACAGAGAGTTTGTCCTGAAGGGAGGCCAAGTTCACCGGGGTCAATTGTGAGCTTTCTGATCACTGTGTTAAATACCGGCACCAGGGCTTAACACATACATTCAGCACAGCTATCTGTATAAATAACAGTATTAACTGGTGACCATGCTGGCAATATCTGGATAGATTTAGCCGTTTAGCTGTCCAAAATCTATCTGGATGACTTATCTGTTTAGGGAGAAATTTTCTAAGGGAGTCATGAAGAGATCTGTGCCCCCTATGTGTGCAAGTCCATAGTTTCCCAAACTTCCACGTGTGCATGGGTACTTTTGTGCACACTTTGAGTAGATTGGATTCTATAAGTGAATATGGAAGTGCCCTGTGTGCTGACCCTGGGTTAGGGCATGCAGAGGGAGATGCCTCAAGGGATGGCCATATGTTATAGAATATTATGACACAGGGGCATCCTTGCACTGGTCTAGGTTCCATCAGCTATGCCTGCTCTAGCGCAGGTGCCACTGGCTGAAGGCTTCTGCTAAAGGAGTATGTGCTGACTGCTGTTCCTCCCCAAACCTTGCCCCTCACTTTATGGATAAAATGAGGCTGTTCAGTGATCTAAAAAGTCCAGTTTTATCTGGATAATTTAAAAAAATATCTGGATAAGCAAGTTATGTATTTGCCACCCACTGGCGAATGCATAACTTACTTTCAGTATTGGAGCAATTGTATCTAAATTGTTTCAGGCATTTTTTTGCTCATCCAAATTGACTTTGAAAACCTCCAAGGTTGGAGAATTTTTTTTTACCTTACTATGGGAACGTTCAAGGCCTATCTCTCAGGCCCTCTCTGACATGAGCATGAGAAACTGTTAAAGTGAACTCCATATGGATGGGGAAAAGACTTTTTAGCTTTAGTCTCATCTTATCCTCTGGGGTTCCAAGCTTGCATATACGATCTTGTTATCCTAATATGGGCAAATAATTTGAACACAAAAGTTTGACTCTATGTGATTTTGAAATGCATGCGGTATTATATTCCAGTTTTTCATCGTAGCTTGACACATCATAGCTGTACGATTAGATCAGGTAGAATCAGCTTTGGAAAATCTCTAGTCCGTGAGTATGGACCAGATTAAAGAAAAAAGGTTTGAACAGGAAACTGCTCTATTTCCAGAAGCGTGTTCGTAAGAACAATTTGAGATTTCTCAACTTTCCAAAATGTCCCTTAATTGCACCAGTGGACATATTTAGGAAATATCTAAGTGAAGTGTTAAAAAGCTCTGGAGAAGCTTTGCCACCAATTATTTGGGCCCAGTATCTCTCACTCTACTAACCCTGGAGAGTCGTGTATGGGTCCTTGGGTAGCTAATGCAACGGATGTGCAGAACTTGACTGTCTTTCTAGAATCATCTTTGGAGGCTATTACATATAGGTCAGCTTTAGTGACTTGCTTTGCTGTTGAGTCAGACGGGAATGCTGTCTTGAGACTGTTTTTTTGTAACATGTCACCTACTTTTCTTGGCTCAAAAATTTATATATTTCCTGATGTATCTAGGGATATGCAAAAGAGATGCCGAGAATTTTTGGCTCTTAGAAATAAAGCCATAAATCTTGGCATGACTATGAAATTGTTTTTTCCTTGTAAATGTTTGATTGTGTGGGAAGATAAACAGAATGTTTTTTTTTCACCTGATCAATTTCAACAGTTTGTTTCAGCCAGAGAATGAATCCTTTGTTCGGGTTGTGCTCCCAGAAGGGTCCACTAGTTAACTGTCTGAGGATGTTATTCTAGAGTTGCTGACAGATTTGAATTGATTTTCCTGTGTATTTTTGTATTTCTTTTTCTACTTCTTGCCTCGATTGTAGGTTTAATTGTGATCTATTGTATTTTAATTGACAAGGGTATGATTTAATTTCGTTTGCATTTTTTTCTTCTTTATTGACTTTCATTCAATGTTTATTGGATGTAAAATTTTGAAATTGCATAAGTAAAAAAAAAGTTTCATGTTCAAATTAAATTTTTAAGAGATATGACCATACAGAATACATCTGATAAATTAGCACCTATAGTACCTTTTCTGCATGGAAAAAATCTTTGATACTCATCTAAATTCCATGTCTAATTTTGGTTAGGCCTGAAATCATGGCCACATTGGCTGATGGGATTAACTATCGTACTAACTCCCTAAACAAACAAAGCAACTTTATTTTTCAGCGTATTTCTGACCTTTAGCAGAATTTCTTAGAGTCCTAATTAAATTAACAACGCACATGCATTGAAATAAAGACTTTAGGAGTGCTGCCCAATTACCTGCCAGTATTATTTCTTGTATTCCTGTCTCAAACATATAGGGAAAACTCTTCCTAGATCTGCTTTGAGCTCAGTTTCTGGAGTTTAGCTAACTCAGGGGAGAAATATTTGGGCCAGAAGTTTTGCTGAGTTCCCTGTGAGAATTTGGCCAAGCAGGGTCAGGCCTGGCTAGTAGCTGGATGGGAGGCTACTAAGAAGGGCTGCCAATTATCCATAACCAAGCAGTATAAACTTCATACACAGGGAAGTATTTTAGAAGCTCTGTTTGTGAGTTGGATGTCTGAAAAAGGGCGTATAGATGGATAAATCACAGAGACATCCCTGGAGCCATTTGAGAAAGCTGGGTATAAAGACATCCCTGGAGTGAGAATGTTCCGGCAGCATGGAGGCATGGTGGAGATGTGCCCTAGGTGGGTGGAGCAAGGGAGTTGTACCTCGTAGTATGATTGCAGAATGGCACAAGCACATAAGGCCCTGGATGTTGAGGCGTCAATGTATAGACCTGCTCCTGACTAGGAAGAAGATGCAAAAAAGTGCTCGTTTCATAGCTTCAAGGCTTCTAGGGTGAAGAACAAAATGAGCTCACATAGCAGCGATTGATATTTCCTAGATGAAGAAACCTGCATGTAAATATGTACTCCGCCGCTGCATGTCTGGGTATCTGAAATGTCAGGACAGGATGTGCTACTCTCATAACATAAGCATCCATCTCTTCTGCCCTACCCAGGCTAGGGCTTCCCAGTACCCAGTTCTGCAGACATGCACTTCGGGGATGGTCACACTCGTGCATGCACCCGACTTTGCTGTCTGCGTGGGGCCTGTCTCCAGAACTGGTTACTGGGATGTTCATTTTTCGTGGTGGAGACAGAGTGATTTCAGAAGGCAGGGTTGCCATTCCCCCGGTTTTTGGATATTTTTGACATCCCAGATTTTTCCTAGATGTCCCTTCAAAAATGCCACTTACAGTTATTACTCTACTTTTCATTTGTATAGCACTGCAAGGCATACGGAGCGCTGTAGACGTCTACGTGAGAGACCATTCCTTCACGATAGAGCTTACATTCCGTTCAAGACAGATAAACGCAACAAACTGGCAACTAAGGTAAAATGAAAGAAAAATGGTATAACACAAATGGGTGGTAAACAGAAGAATAGGTGGGTCAAGATCCAAAAGCAGCTTTGAAGAGGTGTGTCTTTAGCCTGAATTTGATTAAGAGCAGGGACGAAGCCTGATGTACGGACTCCGGTAGACTATTCCAGGCATATGGTACAGCAAGGAGGAAAAACAAAGTCAGGAGTTGTCACAGTGCCCCCCAACCCCATTAGCAGTTTTTGTATAGGCCTCGTTCGTTCATTTTATTAAACTTTTTACTTGCACCATTTATTTAAGTTACTCTGGAGGAGAGAACACAATACAATAAAATAAAGTAGCTCAAAGGACATTCATAGACACATATGGAGCACAATTCAAATAAAGACTTAGAATAACAATAAAATAACACATAAAGGAGGTGATTTTATAAAGGTTTCTTTGCTCGTAAAGACCATTCTAAAATTACCTCGGGGGTTATGCACATGAAAATATGCGTTATTGCATAAAGGTGCATGCTGTTACATGACCCATGTGTAGTCAGGGTCTGGGGTGAAGTGTGGGTCGAGTCACAAGTTACCCGTGTATTTTATAAACTAGAGAAGTACTTTAGGTGCTGACATTTATGCCTGCTCCGGAGCAGACGTAAATATTCATAGCTTCAATCTGGCTATGATTTCTGCTGGTTTGCATATAGGAGTCTATGGGGCATATCTACTAAAGTACAGTAACGATTAGTGTGTGTTTTAGTGCATGCTAGCTGTTGCTGTAGGCCTGTGATAAACGCTACTTGTGCTAAAATCAGCCAGTGTGGTAAAAATCCTGTACTAACTGATTAGCATGTGACTGGGCAGACACTGGGTGGGGTATGGGCAGATAGTGGATAAGTTAGCCAGGAATGGCGCGGCTGCACTTTACACCATTTCTTTAATGGGGCTGGAGCAGGACCGGTCCCCCGCTGCTCCTGCTCTGGCTATTTGGGGTTCCAAAATGGACATTTTCACCATTAAGCAGCAGTGTTGCAGTACCACCATTAGAGATTGACCCATGGCGGTAGCACCGCAAGACTACCACCAGGAATGAAAGCCACTCTTTTGGAACTTTGAGCAGCCAGGAATGGAGGGGGGCTGCTCCTGTTCTGGACCCACTAGACACCAGGGAATAGCCCAGGTAAGTCCCCAAGAATAGAGAGGGTGGGAGATGGCTGGTGGGGTGGGGGAGCTACTCTCATTAGGCCTGCTCCTTGTGACGAAAAATGCAGTATCGCAGAACCTCTCTCTATCAGCAACTGCTCTACACTCCAGCCCACAAATTGCAAAATCATGTGCAGATAGTTTTCCTTTCCATTTAATAATGGTGAAGCTATGTCTTTATGGTCTTCAAATAATATTTGCTTTCCTAGGTGGAGTGTGAATATTCTGTTCTTGGAAGATTTAATAAACTTTAATTGCTCTTATGAGATTATTGTATTCTCAACTGGCTCAAGTTCAACTTTCCAGTATTATGCTTTTTAATGACTGACGTTAGTTAATTAAGCATCTATCCAGATGGCAGGACTATGTCAAAACTAATATTCTTAAACAAGCGGTGTCTGGTGTGGGGAAATAGGGTAATGGGAACGTGGCGAGGCAGTAGGTGCATCTAAGTTCTCTCCACGCTGCTCCCTTTCAGTGGTGCAGGCCTGTCTCAAAATAAACTTTTTAATGAGCTTTATATGAAAGTTTGCTAGATGTCTGGCCCCCTTTTGGAAAATGTTTCCGAAAGGAGGCTTTTCATATTTTAATATTTATATTTATTAGAATTTTTTTAACATTCTGACAATACAATATCAGAAAAGAAAAACAATATTAAATATATCAAGAAATACCAAACATTACATAATCTTGAATCAAGTACAGCAGCCCACATCACGGGGAGAAAGAAACAAAACGGAAACAAATTTCTCAAGAAAACAAAGTCAGGTACAACAAACAAGAGTCCCTGACTAACATCTTATTCTAACTAGCCTATACGCACCCTCCGAATACAAAACTACTCATCAGGCAAAGAAGAAGAGGAAGAAGAAACCCTCTGTACCTGTTTCTCCTTTTCTAGAAGCCATCTGTCTAAATCAGTAGGAGTAATAAAAATAAATTTATTTTGGTCCAGCGTGATAATACATTTGCAAGGGTAGCGGAGGAAAAAGGTGGACCCAATTGTGATTACCCGAGCTTTATTAGCAAGAAAAGATTTCCTACGAAGTTGCGTTGACCGTGACACATCAGGAAAGATGGAAACCTTCTCACCACAAAACAACAAATCCTTTTTCCGAAAATAAGCCTTAAGGATTAAAATTTTATCTTCCTCAGAGGACAAAGTGATTAACAAGGTGGCCCTTGTGGAGATATTATCCTGAGTGTCCTCTAAAAAAGCAGTTAGGTCAAACGCAACAGGCTCTTCCAAAACAGCTGGGTCATCACTATTGGCACGTAGAACCACCTTAGATGGCAAATAATAACACTTAAACACTAATATAGTATCTGCATTAGGTATTTGCAATATATCCTTCATATATTTTCTAAAAAGAATAGACGGAGAGAGCAAAGAGATGCAGGGAAAATTTAACAACCGCAAATTTTTAGACCTATGCACATTTTCCAAGTTTTCCAATTTTTAAGAAAAAACTAAGCTATCCCTCACACTATCAGACTGCCATGACGAAAATGCTTTAACTTGGTGTCTAGCTGCATATACTTGGAAGACAAGTTCTTTACTTGCAAGTCCACCGATTGGAACTTGCAGTTAACATCTTTTGTGAATTGGCAAAGTAAAGGAATAGTCTCTAATAGGACCCGCTCAGTTCTTTTAACTACATGCCAAATATCCACCAAAGAGATTAAAGCCCCGGAGGGACTTCCAACCGGCATAGCCGGCTCTTTCCAATCAACAGCTTTAGATAATACTCCGATTTTCAAAGGATCCGAGGAAAGAGAAGACACTTCAGAAAGTTCCAAAAAACCCGGAGGTAAAGGTGGCGTACGTTCCACCGAGCTAAGGCTAGCACCTTCAATAGAGGGAACAGAAGAAACAGTACCTGGTTGTGCAGGGGCCGGTGTCGACACCAAATGTCGATCCATGGGGCCCGAAGTTTTCTCCGTGGAAACAATCTTTTTCTTTCGCTTTCCCCCTGGCATAATACACCAACACCACCAGCGCGCTCCAAAGTTGCTCCTAAGGGGCTCGACCTGCCCCTTTCGATACGCCCCTTAGGATACGCCCACTGCAGACGCCGACGGCAGACGCCGAAATAACACGAAACACTTTTATCCAGGGGGGAAAGGGGAGGAGAAAGCCAAGGGGGGCTTTCGGTGACGTCGATGGAGCTTCCCCGAAGAAGCCGGCAAGCTGCACGGACCAGGTGGAATCACCCCCTCCACAGAAGAACAGCAGCGGTAATCTCTCCCGATATCCAGGGGCCACTGGGATTTTTAAATAGGGGCCTTCGGTGACGTCGATGGAGCTGCCCCGAAGAAGCCGGCAAGCTGCACGGACCAGGTGGAATCACCCCCTCCACAGAAGAACAGCAGCGGTAATCTCTCCCGATATCCAGGGGCCGCTGGGATCTTTAAATAGGGGCCTTCGGTGACGTCGATGGAGCTGCCCCGAAGAAGCCGGCAAGCTGCATGGACCAGGTGGAATCACCCCCTCCACAGAAGAACAGCAGCGGTAATCTCTCCCCAGGAGGCTTTTCATATTAAACAGAATGAAAACAATGGCGTTATTTTGGCGCGCACACATAAACAAAGCCCCCTTGGCAAAAATATTTCACATTTACATGGGGCTCCAAGTTTGAATGATACCCCAGTTATCTATAAAGCAGAGGCTCTCTCACTGTACACTTTTGATGTCATTAACTTTTATAGATTAAATGAGTTTAAATGAGCATCCAATATTTTGAAAGAAAAAAAAAAATGACAGCCCAATTTCATTTTTCTGCAGATCATTGAAACTTTATTTGGACCAGTTATAATGTGATATCCATGAGTATTACAATTTTTTCACAAGCATTTTGAAATAATTTATTTGCATTTTATTTATGTCATTAAAAATATTACTGCAGTTTTCCAGTTTGGAAGGCATCAGAATGGCATAAAAAAAGACTCCTTTGCTTTTTCTACTTAAGCTCTGAAAAAGCATGAAAGCAATATTTATAGGCAGCTTTATCTGGCCTGGTGCTAAGGCAGCTTAAAGGCCTCTGGTTCATCATTTCTTCTGCTTTATACAGCCCCATATCATGATTCATTTTGCATTCTATGCCCCTATGTTATCAGAGGCTGGTTTACTGCAGCTCAAAATTGCCCATCACCTTAAATAACTGTTGCTCCTGCTTGCCATGTGGTTTTATGCCTTTACAGTGGCACATACCATGGTGCATCCCTCCTGCGTTAGTGAAAACGGGGTCAGGATGTGCTGAGAAGTTTGGGAATAAGTTTAAAAGGGATTTCTGTTTTATGTACAGAAATAGGCTTTTCAGAACTCTGACTTTCATGCCATATCTTATTAAATCAGTTTTAAAAGAGGCTCAACAAAATGCAGTTTTCCTCCCTAACAAAAGGTCCACAAAGGCTACGTTTATGTGGAAATCCAGCTACGTTTATGTGGCTTGTCCCTGGAAAAAGTTGATTTTTCTGCCTGAGTTTCATACTTGCCTCCAGTACTCTTCCCACCACCCGGCCTCGCTGGGTTCAGGACAAATTGGTTGATGTCCCATGCCAAGGAGAGAACCTCTTTGGCAAGCCCATGACCGACAAGGCTGCCGAGCTGGAGACTGAGTTCATGACGAGGACCAGGCTCTCTAAAAAGACCTCTGCTCCTCCCTGTCTGAAGGGCTTGGGTAAAAAGCCCTTCTACCCAAGGAAAGGGGCTGCTTACAGAAATTATCCATCTTTTCAGGCCTCCCCAGTTGGGTCAGAAGGCCAAGGAACATGGGCATGGCCCTCATAAGCAGAAGGCTCCCAAACCCCAGGCATTGGCCCCAGCCCAGCCAGGGGGGTGTTTTTGGCTCCTTAGGCCTAGCCTCTCCCCCCAAGGAGGTCAGCAGCCCACAGTGTGACATCTGATCCATTATGCCCAAAGGTGGCTAACCATCACCACTGATTCCTGGGCACTTGAAGTGGTCAAAGTGACTGCTTCCTCCATTTGACTCAGAAACTACCTCCTTACTTTCCGGGAGAGCCCCTCAGGTCTCCCCTTCACCAGGACCTTCTACTGAAGGAGCTTGCAGGTCTTCTCGAGTACAAAGCAGTGGAGCCATTACCCCAACATCTCAAGGGCAAGGGGTTCTACTCCAGGTACTTTATCATGCCAAAAAAGACAGTGGCCTCAGGCCCATTCTTGACCTAACCAACATCAATAAGTTTCTGGTGAGGGAGAAGTTCAAGATGCTCTCCCTTGAAAGATTGCTGCCCTACCTCCAGCAGAGAGATTGGCTATGCTCCTTGGATCTGAAGGATGCCTATACGCACATCCTCATTCACCCCAACCACAGGCAGTACCTGCGGTTCATGGTGGGGGGCAGGCACTACCAAACAGGGTGCTGCCTTTCAGTTTGACCTCCGCCCCAAGGGTGTTCACAAAATACCTGGCAGTCGTAGCTGCCTTTCTCCACCTCCATGGGGGGGTCTTCATCTTCCCCTACCTGGACGACTGGCTCATAAAAGGAGGCATGGCCTCAGAGGTGCAGCAAGCAACTGCACGCACCATCCAGGTCCTGCAGCACTTGAGGTTTGTGATCAACTATCCCAAGTCCCATCTCTTCCCGACACAGTGTCTGGAGTTCATAGGGGCAAGACTAGAAACCCTCCAGGCAGGCCTTCCTGCCTGGAGACCGAGTCAACTGTCTCAGGCCCTGGCCCGGGACATACAGCACCACCCCTTGGTGCCCACTCAGCTGCTCCTGTGCCTACTCAGGCACATAGCCTCCATGGTCCACATCACCCCAGATGCTTGACTCCACAGGAGGGCCATACAGTGGTGCCTTAGGGACCAGTGGACACATGCCATGAGGCGCCTTTGGGACAAAGTCTCAGTGACCTGCCAGTTGGCGGACTCCATGACCTGGTGCAGACTCCCCAATACCTCGTGGCAGGGATGGCCTTTCAAGCTTCGAGCCCCTTAAGGGTCCTCACCACGGACACCTCCCTGCTTGGCTGGGGAGTACACTGCAAGGAACTGCGCACCCCAGGGCAACTGTTCACAGGATCTCGTGCCCCCCCTGCTTGTTCACATAGAACATTGCCACCTGGTTGTCCATCTGGTGACGTAGGTGGTGGCAAAAGGCTTGGAGGGCTAAGTATATTGCCCGTATTTCCAGGAGGTTGATCAGCTGGTTGCTCTCAGCTTTTCGTCTCATACAACCCCAGTTGTCTGGGGGAGGTGGTGACCAAACGTACACTGTCTACCTGAGTAGTGGACTGTATCACCCTTGCCTATGAGCAAGCAGGGCTCCTGCTGAAAGGCCGTGTCACGGTGCACCGTGTCAGGGCCATGGCGGCAAACCTGCGCTACATCCCGATGGCTGCCACCTGGTCTTCAGTCCATACCTTCGCCTGGCAAGGGAGTCCTAATGGGACAGTGCCTTTGGCCAGGCTGTGCTCTGTAATCTTTTTGGGGTTTAGGCAACTCCTACCCTCCGACCCTTCTGTGTTCAGGCTACTGGAGTGCTGGTTTCCATCGGACACAGGGATCCTACTGTAGTCTGAAACTACAGACTCAATTGCTGCTGCTCACGACACCTGTTGAAGGAGACAATGTTTTTCACTATGGGCTTTTGGTAGCCTGTAGCTGGGGAGTTCCATATGTGAGGATTGACTTCCTGCTTGTTCCTGGAGAAAAGCGTAGTTACTCACCTGTATCAGATGTTCTCCGGTGACAGCAGGAATCAGTCCTCACAACCCTCCCTCCTCCCCTTGGAGTTGCTTCTTTACCATCTTCTATATTTTGCCGTCTTTTAGCTATGTCATTTGACTGAGCAAGATGGCACCCGCATGTGTGGAAGCATCTCCAAAAGGCTTTCTTTGAAAGCTGGGGGCATGCTTCCGTGAGGGCTTCATTGGTGCCGACGTCACCCATATGTGAGGAATGATTCCTGCTGTCCTCGGAGAACACCGGTTACAGGTGAGTAACTACGCTATCCTTGCGGTATACCCTGATTTAGGCTGAAATGGTTGGATTTAAGGGGTCCAATTTTTACCTGCAGTTGTCTTTTGGAGAGGTATGAAGTAAACCAGTCTAACCTGCTTTTGTGAAGGCCTATGTCACAGAGTCTGGTGAAAAGGATGTGGTGTGAGATGGAGTCAAAGGCGGCACTGATGTTGAGGAATATCATTACAAAGCCTTGATGTGGCTTATCCAGACCCTTAATTAGAGTGTCGAAGAGTGCGGTGAATAAAGTGTCCATGCCATGCTGAGGACGGAAACCATGTTGCTGGGGGTCCACGGGTGCATGTGTGTCGATGTGATCTTGGAGTTGATGTTGCACCACTTTCTCTATAATATTGGCTAGGAAGGGGATGCTTGCTATTTTATTTATTTATTTAGCAGGTTTTTTTATACCGTCTTTCAACAAGTCAAGATGGTTTACAAGAAACTCAGTGCCAGTACCCCCCCCCCCCCTTGACCATAGAGTTGTCTCCCCATGTTGTGCTGTTTGTCTGTTGGTGTCCTGTTTTCTTTTGTTTTTATATTTAGTTTTCTCTATTTTTAATTTTAACTACTTTTGTTATTTGCTTTTATTGCTGTGTGCAGTGCTTTACTTTCCTTTCATTTTATGGCATTCTTTTCTATGATTTGCAGTGTAGACCTTTTATTGTACACCGCTCTATGCTTCGGCAGTAGCGGTTTATCAAATGTTTTAATAAAGATAAAATATAAAGATAAAGATAACAGGAAACACAACAAACAGTGGTGCAGTTACATTGAACATGTTGAACCCATTGTAATAGAAACTGTTAACAAAATTCTCATAAGGTTAATAAACTATGTACAAATTATTGTGAGGTGGTATAAACTGCATATTGCTGGAAGTATGTATTAAGTGCGTGGAGTTGCTGTGCAAGTTATTTGTCTATTGTTGCTGGGCCATAGTGTTCTGTGAATAGGAGGGTTTTCAAGCATTTTCTGAAGTCTTGCAATAGATGAATGTCTCTTATGTTTGGCAGAAGTGAGTTCCATAATGCAGGAGCATATAGCAAAAAGGCCCTGTTATTGGTTTGCTGGCTACATTTTGTTCTTTCTGTTGGTATGCTTAGTGTGTTGGACATGATCTGTCTTGTGGGTCTATCATAGCTCTGGATTGCGATTAAGGCATTAAGATTGAGAGCAGAAGTGTTGTGTATGATTTTGTGTGTGGTGTTAAGGACCTTATATTTGATTCTTTGCTATATATATCCTTGGGGGAGAGAGGTGTGAACGATCTTTTGTATTGCTGAGGAGAATTCAGTTCGGAGTGATTTTATCCAGGAAACGGCATGGGTCCAGTCGTGTGGTGGTGGTATTGATGTCTCTTATAATGTATGGGAGCTCTTGCAGTGATATCAATCTAAAGATCTCCCAGATGTGTACTTGGGTTGGCTTATCCAGTGGTTGTTGTGGGGCTTTGGTGTGAAGTGCTGTAGCAGGGAGTGCCTGCTGAGTAGGTAGCCTGCTATGGACTGCAGATTGAGTTGTGGCTCCGTGCTCATGCGGGATGTTGATGTGGGATCTTTTGTGAGAGGGGAAACAATGGAGAAAAATTATATCTTTATCTAGTGACTTCTCATCTGCCTAGGTAGTAAAATTTCTGATGAATGAGGGCGTAAACCCATGGAAAGTCCTGGAGGGCTAGCACATTGGCTTTTGAGAACTGGAGCATCTCTCTGAGAATCTGGACCTTTTGCAGTTTGCTATACTAAATGAGCATATAAAGGCACATTTTACACACTACGTGGAAATCAGAATTGAGACGTCAAAGTTGGGATGTACCTTATTCCAATGGTATTTTAGAAAAAGCTCTGCTAAATGTGGCGCTGTTCCTAAACTACATAGAAGGAAGAGCAGGGATGTACGGGGATTTATATTCATGTGCAACGGGAGGAACCATTTTACAAATTTGCGCATCGAAAAAATCGATGGAAGTAACCTGGCACTTTGCATGCGTAAGAGCTGGTATTTTACAACTTGCCCATGAGATGTCGACATTCACATGTGCATGAGATCCATGTTTCAACTTAAATGTGTAGATGCAGCTACTTCACTACAGAAAAAGCTATATTTAATTCACCTCAATTTTGAGAGGGAAATAAGCTAGGGAGGACCCCCTTAATCCATCCTGTAAGGGATTGGTTGAAATGCATCCTTCTTTAACACCTACTGTATATGTGCCAAGGGGCAGGTATAAATTCTGACATGGAGAATGTTGGGCTTACATGAACATGGCCTATAGGAAATGGGGAATACACATGTGGATTTTTATCACTCCCAGGTTACACCCCAACACGCCCCCTCATAATTCCCATGCCCTAAGGATATTTTAGTGTAAATTGGACCCTTCCTAAAATGGCTATTTACATGTGGATGCTATTTAACATGTATATACTATACTTGTAAATCATGATTAAGACTTCTAAAATAGCCTTCATAATGAACAGACTAACAAAACCTATTTGCATCTTTGAAAGTTTTAAAATAAACTTGGCAAGACACTACCTTCATTTCTTGCAAGCTGGCAAGTCATTTATTTTATTTATTTATTTAACATTTCTTATATACCACCTTTCATGATATCAAGGTAGTTTACATTGAACAGACTGAAATTACATTGAAGAGGGCATTATAATATAGAGATAACTATTTTACAAGGAACATGGGCAATGTAGGGTTAAGTGGCTTGTCCAAGACCACAAGGAGCACCTGTGGGACTAGAAACCCCAGTCCTTCCGGCCCAAGGTTGCTAGCCTCTAGTGGGATTTGAACCCCCAACCTTCCAGCCTGAGGTAACTTGCCCCATCCACTAGGCCACTCCTCATGCACTTTGTGACAAGATAAAGGCCCTTACAATGACATAATTTCAGAATAACTACTAAAGAATGCCACATGTTTCAGAAGAGAGATCAGATTTAAATTTATGCAACATGTATATATGATGCTCATAAAGCGGGTTTGTCAGATCTATCTTTGTGTGGAAAATGTCATAAAGAACCTGGACCCTTATATTACTAGATTGGCTTTGCCCAGAGAGTTCCACTTTTTAGGAGAATATAGTACATTACATGTGTGTATATATATATATATATATATATATATATATATATATATATATATATATATATACCCAAGTTGACTTCCCCTGTTCTAGTCTAATTTTTTGTTATCTTTAGAAACTGTTTAATGTTCGCTGTTCCTGTTCTCTAATCTTGTTCTATGTAATGAATGTTCTTTGTTCATTGTAAACAGCACTGATTTCTAAATAGTGCGGTATATAAAACCAAATAAATAAATATATACATAGGATTATTGGAATGCCAGGTGCTGTAGATTTACTGTGCAGAAGAAAGGCTGACAATCTACTTCCAGTTCCACCTTACCCACAGAGCCACAGGATTGCCAGGCGTCGTTATCGGTTTAATGGCGCCCATCAAGAACATTGTTACATGTACGCCTTGAATGTCACTGTTATAATTTGACATCGGGACACCATGCAGTTACACAGCCAGCTCAACACTGAGCATGCATTTTTCCTGCTGCCCGACCCTCAGCGGGAGATGCCAGGACCAGGATCGGGAGGAGGGGGGCCTACCTGCCTCTGCACCGTGTGAGAGTGAGGGCTTCCTGGCCCGATCTTTGCCAATCATTGGACTTATTCCACCTTGAGGGTGGAATAGGTCCGATGTCCATCTTTGTGCCACCCGACTACAGTGCCCTGACCGGAATAGGACCTGTACATCCAGGGTCACGGGCTCACCTCTGCTCCGCCTATTCTCCACCCTGTTGCCTTCCCTTCCTGCCCCCGTCTGGAGCTCCCCTCATAAAGGCCCTATATGTGCGGGGAGCTATTGGGCCAGAATAGGCTAACGGTGAATAGTGGGGGTTGTATTTCCAAATCAGACATAATCCCTGCTATTCGCTGTTTGGAATGACCCCCAATGGGGGCAATTTTTTAAGGGGGCACATTCTTTTATATGTCAAGTGTATGCCTAAATGGAAGCTATTTTAGTCATTAATATGTGTATGTGGTCACATATGTGCATTAATGACTTCTCATAAAATATGGACCTGCATAACAGTATGGTTGTTGCTTGATGACACATACTTTGCAGGTGGGTGTGCACATGGGTGGAATTTAGATGGATCATAGACTGAGTGCACAAGTTTGCACATAGATTATAAAATACTATGTGCATTCTTGTTTTTATAAAATAGGTTTAACACAGGTGCTACAACTAGGTGCTCCCATAAAATTACCCTCCACGTGGATAGATAATTTTATTAGATTTTAGTAGACATGAATCAAGGAATTACAATATTTTTGTTTATTTAACAGGCTTTCTATACTGCCTTAGTGCCAAGGCAGTTTACAAGGAACAATTAACAATCTCAGTTGAGAAAAAGTTACATAGAATGTAAGGGAGGTATAACTTGGAGTTAATAGAAACAAGGGTAATTTATTTTAGAAGGGGGGTGATGAACATTTTCTGGAGTGTTATGTGGTTTCATTGGTGCTGTAATATTCAGTGAAGAAATGTGCCTTTAGTAACTTCTTGAGGTCTTAAGTTGTCTGTGCTGATCTTATAGGAGCTAGGAGTGCGTTCCAGATTGAAGGGGTGAAGAGGGTGAAGGCTCTATTGATTATTTGCTGAGTGCATTTTGTCTTGAGTGGAGGGACGACTAAGAGGTATTGTGTGGATGATCTTCTTTATTTTGTTGTTGGAGCTCTTCTGATCAGTGAGTTGAGGGAAGGGGCTGACAAGTTATGTAGGATTTTGTGTGTAGCTGTTACGACCTTGTGCTTTATCCTCTATACCAGTGGTTCTCAACCTTTTTTGTACCGTGACCCTTTTTACCATTGGTCAACTTGTGATGACCACCAATGATAAAATCAAATGCGTCTCTCTTCTTTTACCATTAACGCATTGTCGCTGTAATCATTTGTTGAATTATTAATATATTATAGGCCTTTGCAATATGTTTTTATTTATAAATTTTACTTATTTAAACCACAATAATTAATCACAATAACACGTAACAATATTTGATTTCAAAATTATTATGATTTTGTAGTCAAATCACTAATATGAAATAAAATTATTTTTTCTACCTTTGTTGTCTGACCAATTTATTCTCTGATCATGCTGGTCCCGATCTGAGGCTTCTGCTTTCCTGTCTTCTCTTAGCTCTCTTTCTGTGGTCTATGGTCCATCTGCCATTTCTTATCTCTTATTTCGTTTTCTTCACTTCTTTCCATCAGGCTATTTCCAGTCCCAGTAACCCTTCCCAGTATCAGCCCCTTTCCAGTCTTCACTCCCAGTACCTTCCAATGTCAACTTGACTGCCACTGGTGTCCATTCCCTTCCAGTTCCCCTCCTTCCCCACTGACCAGTCCCTTCTAGTACAAATACCATGGCGGCCCCTCTCAGATCCACTCCCTTCCAGTTCCATTCTCCCATCCCCTCGTATCAGCCCATTTGTAGCCTTAACCCCTAGTTTTCTTCCAGGGCCAGCAGCTCTATCCTCCCCTCCCCACCATCAGCCCATTCCCAGTTGAAGCCCCCCAATCAGCTCACTTCCAGTGCTAGTCCCCCCTCAACCCCATTACCAGTGCTAGCCTCACCTAATCAGCCCAATACCAGTCCTACCCCCCATCAGCTCATTACCAGTCCTAGCCTCCGCTAATCAGTCCATTTCCAGTCATAGCCCCCCCCCCCATCAGCTCATTTCCAATGCTAGCCTCCCATCAGTCCATTACCAGTCCTACCCCACCCCATCAACCCATTACTAGTCCTAGACTCCCCTAATCATCTCATTTCCTGTGCTAGTCCCCCCTCAACCCCATTACCAGTGCTAGGCTCCCCTAATCAGCCTATTACCAGTCCTACCCCCCCCCCAATCAGCCCATTACCAGTCCTAGCCTCCTCTAATCAGCCCATTTCCAGTCCTAACCTCCCCGATCAGTTCATTTTCAATGCTAGCCCCCCATCAGTCCATTACCAGTCCTGCCCCCCCATCATCCCATTACCAGTCCCAACCCCCGCACTTGATCAGTCCATTCCCAGTCCTAGCCTTCCCTAATCAACCCATTACCAGTCCTAGCCCCCCCCCCGATCTGCCCATTACCAGTGCTAGCCCCCCCATCTGTCCATTATAATCCTAACCTGCACTGTCTCTCCCCTCTGTCCAGCATTTATCCCCTGTCTGTCCAATATGTCCCCCTGTCTCTCCCCTTTGTCCATGTCAGCCCCCCTCCCTCCATCCATCCATCCATCCATGTCAGCCCCCCCTCCATGTCAGCCCCCTCCCTCCTCCATGTCAGCCCCCCTCTGTCCATGTCAGCCCCCCTCCCTCCCTCCCTCCCTGTCATTAGGGGAGGTAGCACTGGTAAACAACTTCCTTTGGAGGCGGGACAATGCTGCACGGAGCCCGTTGAGAGATGGGAAGGCTCCGCAACATTTTCACAGGCACAGCAGCGGTTCCCTAAGAGGCAGGGAGCTGTGGCTGCAGAAGATTGGAGGCAGTGAGTTTGCCACTGCTGAGAAGTGGACTTGGCAGCGGCAGCAACTTGTGCGCTTTTTTTATTTATTTTTTTTAACTTGGAGTGAGGCGACCCCCTACTAAATCCTGTGGCGACCCCCATGGGGGTCGCAACCCACAGGTTGAGAACCGCTGCTCTATACTATTGGTAGCCAATGTAAGCTCTTGAGGGTGAGTGTGATATGCTGGCATTTTGACATTCCTGTTAGTATTCCAGCTGCAGTATTTTGGGCTAATTGGAGGGGATAGTGGGTGTGTTTTGGAAGTCCTTGGCATGGGATGTTGCCGTAGTCTAGGTGGGGTGTTATGGTGTTATCATAGATTGTAACCCAGGTCTGTGTATATATGTGTATATATTTATTTATTTATTTGCATTTCTTATATACCGCGCTATTACAATCAGTGCAGTTTACATTTGAACAAAATATACAACAATGTAACATGTTACACTGAGTTTACAATAAACAGGGGATACAAACTTGGATGAACAGGGGAGAAAAACTATGTACAGTGTTATGTAAGTGGAGGTTTAAACATCATATGAAGGGCATGGCTAGGCATTGTAATGAGAAAGACGGATAAGTAACAGGAGGAGTGTCAGGCTAACAAATTTTCTAGTTGGGGTTGTGTTAAGTGTGAGTTTTGGTGAAGATGTGTATTATGTTGGGATTGGCTGGGAGGAATGAGATTGGCATAGTATTTTAGGAACAGATGATGTTTGATAGCCTTTCTGAATGAAATGATATTAGTGATGGAACGAATTTCTGGGGGGATAGAGTTCCATGCTCCTGGTACAAATAGTGAGAAGGCTCTGTTGGATGTTGTCTTTGAACATTTCGTGAGTGTTTTAGGCATTTCTAGTTTGTTCAAACATGATGAGCGTCTGCTTCTGTTGGGTGGCATAGGTTGGATAAGCTTGGTGAGCGGGGTGGGGGACTGATTTTTTGAGGCCTTGAAAGTTAGAATGAGGGCTTTGTATATGATTCTAGCATGTAGAGGCAGCCAGTGTAGGCTCATCAGGACTGGAGTTATGTGGTCCGATCTAGATGTTCCGGTGAATATTCTTGCTGCAGAATTCATGGCTAGCCTAAGCAGGTTCAATGTTGCTTGTGGGAGCCCAAGGAGGATAATGTTGGCAAAGTCAAGGTGGGGGGTTACCAGTGCTTGGAATATGGAGCGGAAATCAGAAGGGTCAAGTAGTGGTCGAAGGTGGCGTACTGACCGTATCTTGTGGTAAATAGATTTAGTGATATTCTTGATATGCGGTGACATGTCCAGCTTTTGATCGAGGATGATGCCCAAGTACTGGATGGTAGGTTTGACTGTGAGGTTGAAGTTGTTGACTCGAAGGGATGGCGGTGGTATGAACTTCTGATTTCGAGTGACAAAAAGGACATCGGTCTTGCTGTGATTAATGCGTAAGTTTTGGGAGAGGAGCCATTCGGAAACTGCATCGAAGCATTTTGTTATTGCTGAGAAATCCGGTTGGTCAAGCTTAAAGGATGAGTACATCAGGATATCGTCTGCATATGCTAAGCACTGAATGTTGAACGAGCGGATCAGGTCGCAGATGGGTTGCATAAATATATTAAACATGAGAGATGAAAGGGACGAACCTTGAGGGACTCCTTGTTTGAGTATGAATGGGTCAGATGTAGTGGATCCTACTCTGACTTGTTGTGGCCTGTCGCTCAAATATGATCTGCACCATGCTAAGGCTAGACCTTGTATACCTTTGTCTCTGAGGCGGAGTAATAGTGTCTCGTGGTTCACAGAATCAAACGCGGCTGCAATATCCATGAAAATAAGGATGAATCCTTGGTGTAGATCATCAATTCCCATGACTAGGTTGTTGAATAAGGTAGTAAGGATGGTTTCTATACCATGTGCTTCTCTGAATCCATGTTGCGAATGGTCCAGTGGTGCTTCAGTGTCGATGTGCTGTTGAATTTGTAGTTGAACTACCTTCTCTATAATTTTTGCCAGCAAAGGGATGCTTGAGATGGGTCTGAATGACTCGACTTTGGATGGGTCGAGTTTGCAGTTTTTTAGCAGTGGGCGGATTGATGTGAATTTCAGGCTTTGTGGGAAGGAACCTGTTGTAAAGGATTGTTTGAGGATCCTGCTTATGGTTGGGCTGAGGGTAGATCGCAATTCTTTGATCCAGCTGGAGGGACAGGGGTCATTAGGTGCTGTACTAAGGTTAATAGAAGAGAAGATTTCTTTGATGTGTTTGGTAGAGACCTCGTGGAATTGTGATAACACAGTTGGTTGCGAGATGATGTCTGCAGGGATGGGGGTGTGGGGGAGGCGTTAATGTTGGTTTGGATGATTTTTGACTGAAGGTAGTTTGAGTAGATTTGTGGATGAGGCATTTGGTCTTGGGGAGGGGTAGAGTCGCCTGTGAGGGTTTTCACAATGGAGAATAGGTCACGGGGCCTGTTCATGGATCTTTTCAAAGTTTCAGAGTGGTGTTGTTTTCTCTTTTCCATTGTCATCTGTCTGTGAGCTTGTAGGTGTGTAGAATATGCGCATAGAGCCTCAGATGTCCATGAGCGGCGCCAATGTCTTTCAAGTTTGCGGAGCTGGATTAGAGACTTTCGTATATCTTGGGAGTACCAAGGTGCATGCTCGCATTTTGATTGTCTCTTGGTGT
The DNA here is from genome assembly GCA_033557465.1 of Ichthyophis bannanicus. Lineage (NCBI taxonomy): Eukaryota > Metazoa > Chordata > Amphibia > Gymnophiona > Ichthyophiidae > Ichthyophis > Ichthyophis bannanicus. Next base: position 112,565,283 of record CM066038.1, on the reverse strand, counting down.
TGGCTGGTAGGTGTGCAGCCTCCTTGAACGCATCGTTCCAGTTCGATACTAGATAGTCTGGGTCTGTAGAGGTATTGGTAAGGAGAGGCAAGATCTTCTCAAGGACTTCATTCTTATCAAAAGGTTGGTAGCGTGCTATCATGTTTCTAAGGGTATGTTGATTATTTTTACAATTGTTGCCGGGGTGGATGTTGGGTATGTCAAAGAGAAGTAGGTTATGATCCGACCAATATATGTGTATATATATATATATATATATATATATATATATATATATATATATATATATATATATATATATATATATATATATATACACAGGGTAGGTGCTGGGTGCAACTTTGCACTTACCATACTTAGTTTTACACAAGTGCAGTAAGTGCCAAACCTCACCACATTTTAATACATAGACCCCTCAGTGGACAACTATATATAGGGGTCTATGTATTAAAATGTGGTGAGGTTTAGCGCTTACTGCACTTGTGTAAAACTTTAAGTACGGTAAGTGCAACGTTGCACCCAGCACCTACCCTGCAGTTACTGCAGAGGACAGACACTTAGGGCTCGATATTCGAAAGGTATTTATATGGTTTACAGCCCAGAAAACCACGTAGATGCCTTAAGTCGGGATATTCAATAGCACGTACACAGTTAGTGCCGTTGAATATCCCCTTCTAACCCTGCTACATGTCCCGATGCTATGCGGTTAACATTGGGGCGTGTTGGGGGCATTCCCCACTATATATAAATATCCAAATGTAGATAGCTCATCCTGTATATATTGCACCCAAATCAATTTTTACCTATCTACACACTCACGAACACTACCTTCAAAGCCACTGCATGCTGACACTCCCGCACTACACTAATTGATTGGTTTGCAGTGAAATCCGCTTTGATTCAAGGATAAAGCGGGATATAAATACTATTAAATAAATAAATGCCGAGGCAGAGACTGCCACTTACCAGGTAGCAGCAAAAATCTCGCTTATCTTTAAGGCACAGGAGCTAAGTGGGCAGAATGCTACTGAGGCTTCCGGCATGTACGGCGATCCCCCGATATTCAATGATGGGGCTGCATATGACCCTGGCACTATATATCTGAGGTTAAGGATTGGCAGGCAGGGCTATGCACCATAGCGGCTCATAGCCTGCCCAAATCAATATTGGGCCCTTACCACACAGGCCCATGGTCTATGCTTCAGCAGATAGTGTGGGGGAACCTGTTTTGCTGGCTGAGCCATTGAACACGGGCCTTGGCATTATCAAAAGAAAAATATATAGTTGGTCACTTTTCTGAGTGAGTACTTCTAGTAACGCAGGTAAAGGTAAATTCACTCAATATTCACCATAAGAAACTCAAAACTTATGCATAGTTATATGCATATTGGGTGAAGTTCCTCTCACTAAGAACATGTTAATTCCGCTTTTGAAGGTCGTTGATGTTAATTAGCACAATGATAGGACTTTATTCTGGTACAGATTAAAGTGCTATTAGTCTGAGACCTTTGAACACATACTAAAGTCTTGATATAACTATGCATAAGTTTTGAGTTTCTTATGGTGAATATTGAGTGAATTTACCTTTACCTGCATTATCAAAAGAAAAGCAGCTGCCATGGTGGCACGTAGCAGGCCTTTGATCCCATTGCCCCTGATTTATTTGCCCCATATCTTATTGCCCTGTGTTTCAATTGCTCTCTCTATCTGATCCACTCCAACATTTCCCCCCCCCCTCCCCATCAGCACACCTACTGGACAGCACCCCTCGCCTAACATCAATACCCCCTTGAATAACACCCCTTAGTCCAGAACCTTACAGTGTAGACCCTCATGGCTCATCTCCCCTATAAACCAGACTCCCCTACAATATCATTCTCCCAAGTACTCCCCACAGCCCATCCCTAACCCTCTCTCCTGACCAAGGCCGTAGCAAGGGGTGTGCAAGCGGTGCAGCCACCCAGGGCACATGTATGAAAAGGGCACTGATGCAATCACTGGGCTTCCAAGAAGCTTGACAAGAGTGAGTTCCTGTGTATGGCTGGATGGATGGGTGAGTGGGGGGGATGGGATGGGGGGGCAGCTGGTTCATAAGTTGTACAGGGTTCATTTCTAGCTTGGTACAATCCTGCTCCTGACCTCCTTGGGACTTACCCAAGGATCTCTCTGGTAGTCTAAGTGGGTTGAGGCAGGAGAGGTTCCCATTCAATCCTGCCCCGGTAGCTACTGGCTTCCAAAATGGCAGTGGTAGCCCCTAGCATTAAGTGCAGCCATGCTATTGGCAGTCATGACAGCTAGTATGTGGTAACACTTTGTGCCCTAGCTGTCACTGGTGGCTACATCTGATCTCCGCCATGAACCTGGCTCGATCCTGTCCTAACCCATGCTAAGCACATAAAAGGTTTATAGTTTATTTAAAATTTGATATACCGCCCTTCAACAATATATCAGTGGTTTACAATAAAAACAGTTCAGAAATAAAAAAGTAACGCCAATTAAAATAAGTGAAAGACAAGCATCAGGTGCAAATAGAGGCGGTATTAGGGAAGGGGGGGGGGCGTTGCAGAGTATCACAGTGTTCCAGGTGTGCAGACTTATGGTGTGTCCAGAATAACTGTAATTTATGTAGCATCTGGGGTTAAATTAAATGCCTGCTGAAAGAGATATGTTTTAAGTGCTGTTTTAAATTTCAGAAAGGAGAGTTCAAGATGTATGGTTGATGGTAAAGAATTCCATAGTGAGGGTCTGAAAAAAGAATAAAGCAGAATTACAAGTGCTGTTGAGATGGGCCCTTTATGGGGATGGCAGGTAGAGACAATTAGCATGTAATGAACGGAGGGAACAGGTGGGTACATAGGGAACAATATGAGAAGAAAGATAAGCGGGATACCAGAGTTGAGAACTTTATGAATAATAGTGAGGAATCTGTAATGCGAACGGTATGGCACAGGAAACTAATTGGATTGAAGATACAGTGGAGTGACATGGTCATATCGAGAAGAATGGTGAAGAAGATGGATAGCAATTTTTTGAACTGATTGTAGCCATTTCAATTGAGATTCAGGTAAACCAGAGTAGATAATGTTATAATAATCCATTTTTGAGATAACTAGTGAAAGTAAAAGGGTAGCAGATAGTAACGGACAGTGTGTATTTGATGAAGGGTAAAGAAACATCAGCAAACGGTTGTACTTATATGAGAATGAAAGAAGAGAGTGCAGTCAAGAGTGACTCCCAAATATTTGAGTGTTTGAGTTATGAGAATAGTAATGCCTGCAAGCCGGGGGGGGGATACGGACGGTGGTGTGAATGAACCTAATAGCCATATGGCTGATGCTTTTACAGGATTGAGTATTAGGTTATTAGATTTCAGCCAGGAGGATAATAGACTGAGACAGGAGTTGACTGGAGAAAGTTCAGGAGCAGTAGGAGGATGGGTGTGGAAGAGCAGCAGGATGTCATCTGCATAAAAATATGCGGATACACCATGCTGCTGAAAAAACACTGCAAGTGGGGCAAGGAAAACAATGAATAGGAGAGGGGCCAGTACAGAGCCCTGTGAACCCCACAGGGAAGAGAGAAGTGAGAGAAGGAGTAAGATTGAAAATGAACGTATGTGTGAAGAGAGAGGAAAGAATAGCACCAATGAAGTAGACTGTAAGCCAGTGGAGGAAAGCTGTGCTAAGAATAAGGAATGATGAACCAAAACAAAAGCACTAGAGAGATCAAGTGATACTGCCAGTGAAATGTTGCCCTTCTCCCAAGACGTTCAAACTTTGTTTAGGAGCGAAAGTAAGATAGTTTCCATTCTATGGCCCGATCTAAGACCTGAGTGGCGTGGTAGAGGAAGTTTGTGTGCTCAAGGTGTTGTAGAAAATCTGCAAAAACAAGTTTCTCGAGACGTATGGATATGAATGGAAGATTAGAGATGGGGCGAAAACTAGCAGGGGTGGTTGGGTCGCGGGAGGGATTTTTCAAGATGGGATGGACAATAGCAGTTCTCCAGAGTAATAGGAAAATGCCTAATGATAGGCTATTATTGAAAAGTGTCAAGATGTATGGAGAAAGTACCAGGGAGGTTTCGGGAATCCATGTAGAGGGAATGGGATCTAAAGCACAAATTGTCCAGGAGGATGAAGAAATAACCTTTTCCAGAGCAGACATACTAATTGAATTAAATTGTGACCAAGTGTGAGGGTAAACAATTTTGAACAAGGCTCAATGGAGGAGGAGTCCTCTGCTATAGATGGAGAAGTCGGAAGACTGATCAGGGGAAGAGACTGGTGAAAGGTGCAAACTCTATCTGAAAAATATTAAGCTAATTGTTTAGCTGAGGGGGCAATTGGCAGTGGGAGACGTGAGGGTGGGTGAAGGAGATGAGTGACTACAGAGTATAGTTGTTTGGGTTTATTATTTGCTTTGGAAATAAGCTGACCCATAGTACTGACTCTGCTGTTGTGATAGCTTGATGATAGTTAGTATGACTATCCTTGAATGCAGCTAGGGTGGTGGGGTGCGGAAACAACACCATAGGTGTTCTGCCCTGCGCAATTGGCAATAGAGAATGTGGAGCCCAAGAATAGTGACGAGTTGAATGAGGGCGAGAAATAGTATACGAGGGAGCCAGGTTGTCAATGACATTTCTAAGGGTCTGGTACCAAGTAGATGCCTGACTCTTTGGCGAGAGAAGATGGAAGTCTGTTGGGAAGATAGCATCTATGGAAGGGAAAGACTGAAGGTCAGATGTAGGGATGTGTTGGGATGTATAATGGGAGATGCAGGGAGGAGCAGGGGCAGCAGAAGATGCTGGGTGCAAGAGATGAAAGAATAAACAATAGTGATCTGTCCAGGGTAGGGCCACTTATACATGTAAATCACTAAAATACCATCATTTACACATGTGTGAACATACATAAATGTAAGTATACTTTATAAATTATAAATTGCCCTCTTTGTATGGGTTTTTACTGCCATGCTGATTTTGGTGCACGGCTGCTGTTAGTGCAGGCCAATGTTAACCGCTAATGTACGGTAAAAACAGCACTAAATATTTAGACCCCTGAATGAGTTCATATTAAATTCCAATGGCATATTGGTTGCTAAGAATGATATAATCGGTGGAATATATGTCTTTTAAAATGAAATAATTCACTAACTAAATTAAGAAATACGGCCTGTATATGAAGTAATAGGAGAGGCATGACCATAGGAGCACCCCAGACAGCCACTGAAGGGAGGCCAAAGAGAAGAGACATCAGAGAAAATGCCTGAGATAAAATAGTCCTGAGATCTGGAGGAGCTGGAGGGAGAATAAAGAAGAGCTGATTATATCTCACCGTATGTTGATGACTTTTCAACCTCTACTAGAGAAAGATGTCAATGCCCTTAACAGTAACAAAATGGTATGAGGATCCCTGCCTCTCCTAGATTAACAAGCAAGCCAAATCTAGGTTACTTGTTTGTATCTACCCCCATAATCAATACATCCTTAGCAGAGGACCACCTATCATATCGCTTTAAAATAAAGTAAAACCAGCATTTTGAAGCACAAAATGGAACTGTATGAACTGAGTAACTACTGCCTGGAATCTAAGCTCCTCTTTTATGGGCAAGATAAGTCTATGTAATCATAACTATCTGAATTCCTGATGACCAGAAACAATCTGGTTCTGTTTCATCTGGTTTCGGATCTCACTATAGTACAGAAACTATATTAACCAATTTAGTCAATGATCTACAATTCTGCCTGCATCATGGGCAAACAGCGCTATTGGTGGTACTTCACTTGTCAGTGACATTCAATTCAACACCATCATCCAAGAACTCTTGATCACTCAATTAGAGGACTAGGGCTATCAGCCTGCTTCAGCTCCTTCCTCTATAACAGCTCCCAGATTCTTTTGCTCAGATCAACATTATAAAACTCTTTTCCTCCTTTCTCCCATCACCAAGTAAATTCAGTATCTATACTGCTCCTCTAGGGAAACCCATAAGAGATCACTCGACTCTGATGTCATTTAGGGAGTCTCTTGCTAAAGGATGCTAGTTATTGGCGCATGCTCTGGCGCAGCTGAAAGCACACTGGGGTATGCATTGACAGCTTGCAGGGGGCCTCAAAAGCACAGGCCAATTTCCATACTAAATGTGAATCGTGCATTGGAGTGGTAAGGAGGTGGGTTAAGGGCAGAGAGTAAGCAGGGTGAATGCTGCACAGTTAGCGTGGGGGGGGGGGGAGGTGAGGCAAACACTGTGCGCTATGACCCTTGCAATTAGCAATTAATAGGTGGAGTTAAGTGCACCTGTGCTATTTGTATGCCACATTAGGGCACAGGGCTCTGTATTAACTGCCTGGAACATGCTTTCCTTTCCCCTAACAGTTATCGTGGTGGCATTTTACCTAATGCACCATGTTTTCGGTGCTATTGGCACAATAGGTGGAACACCATAATTCCCTAGGGCATTTTAGTTTTGGTACCTCTCCATCCGGCCCTGTCAAAACAATTACTAACTTAAATGAGTGCTTTGGAAAAATCTTTGATTGAACCAAAATAAACTGAGGTTAACCCTATAAGAGAAGTCCTGTGGATGAGCAATAAAGACCCCAACAAAGGTGACCCTGGAAGGTACAGTACAGGTCTTGCTTTCAGCTACCAAGTCCAGAATCTGGCTTTCATACCAGAGCCTGAGCTTAAGTCCCAACAGTAACCAAATCTACTTTTTTTCTAACTACCTAATCTCTGATTCCTCTTTGATGGCTCCACCTTTGCTACAAAGTCACCCATGTCTATGTGATCTTCTGCCTGTATTACTAGAGCACGCTGTATATTGTGATCCCAAATGAACCTAACTAGTTTTGGCAACTTATAAACAAAATACTGTGGTTTGAATGTTTCTAAATGTAAGCAAATTTGAATGAATCATGGCAATACTAAAATCTCTATGCTCAATCCTCATAATCAATAGGATGACATAAAAAATTCTAACCATGGGTTACAAGGCCTTGAAAGGCTGTGCACAAACCTATCTGGGCAGTCATCTCACTCAATGTACACCTGCCCACTCCATGTTTTCACTGTCACAAGCCCTTTCAGTTGTGCTAGTTCCCATAGAATAGAATTTCACAAGCACCAGGAGCAAAGTCTTTCTGGATCAATGCCAACCCTGTGGAGCTCTCTACCATCACTGATCAGACTAGTTTGAGATCTAGTTTTCATGAAAGAACTAAAAACCTAGTTCTTTGAAGAGGCTTATGGCCTATAGTTGTCGTCTGAGCTCATTGACCAAGAACCATGCCAGCATGGTTTAAAGGTGAGGTCAGAAAGTCTGTTATATCCAAAAAAGCATATTTCAGAAAATGGAAAAAGGAACCAAGTGATAAAAACAACATAAGCACTAGCAAGTTAGATGCAAAGCATTGATAAAGGCAGGCAAAGAGAGACTTTGAAAAGAAGCTTGCTATGGAAGCAAAAACTCATAATAAAAGCTTTTTCAAGTTTGTGTAGCAAAATACATGTGAGGGAGTTAGTTGGACCATTTGATGATAGAGGGGCACTAAGGAAGGATTAAGGTAATATTGCTGAGGAAATGAAACAAATCTCAATAAACCTGGAAGATGCAATACAGCAATTTGATAAACTAAATAGTAGCAAATCACCTGGACCAGATGGCATACATCTCAGGGTGCTGAAATAACTCAAAAATGAGAATGCACCCCTACTAATAGTAATCTGTAAACTATCATTAAAATCATTTGTAGTATCTGAAGATTGGAGAGTGGCCAATGTAATACCAATTCTTAAAAAGTGTTCCAGGATCATCCAGGAAATTAGAAAATGATGAGCTTGATGTCAGTACAGGGCAAAATGGTAGAAACCATTAAAAACAACAAAATTACTGAACATATATAGTCATGATTTAATAGGACAAAACCAATATGGATTTAGCCAAGGAAAGTGTTGTCTCACTAATTTGCCTTTGAAGGTTTGAAAAAACAGATAGACAAAGGCGATCCAGTTGATATAGTGCATCTTGAGAAAATTAAAAAGTTGTGGGATAGGAGACAGTGTACTATTGTGGATTGGGAACTGGTTAAAAGTGAGAAAACAGAGAGTAGGGCTAAATAAACAATTTTCTCAATGGAGAAAGGTGAATAGTGGAATCTGTGCTGGGCCTGCTGCTTCTTAGCATATTTATAAATGACCTGGAAATGGGGATAATGAGTGAGGTGATCAAATTTGCAGATGACACCAAATTATTCAGAGTCGTTAAAACACAAGAGGACTGTAAAAACTGCAAGATGACCTTGAGAAGCTGGGAGACTGGGTGTCCAAGTGGCAGATGAAATTTAATATGGACAAGTACAAAGTTATGCACTTCAGGGAAGAACAACCCAAACTAGAATTACATGATGCAAGGTTCCACAGTAGGAATCACCACCCAGGAAAAGGAGCTGGGCATCATCGTGGATAAAGCACAGTTACTTACCTGTAACAGGTGATCTCTGGGAACAGCAGGAATAAGTCTTCACATATGGGTACGTCGGTACTGACGGAGTCTGCGCGGGAATGCTTCCCAGCGTCCAATCAAGAGCTTTTGGAAGCATCCCAGCACACCTGCGTGCTGCCTTCCCGCCTTTCCCAACTGCCTCTCCTCAGTTAAGTTTTAAAGCTGAGACAAAGAGAGAGAGAAAGGAAAGGAAAGATAGATAGAGATACAACTCCTGGGGAGGTGGGTGGGTTGTGAAGACTTATTCCTGCTGTTCCCAGAGATCACCTGTTACAGGTAAGTAACTGTGCTATCTCCAGGAACAAGCAGGAATGAGTCTTCACATATGGGGACTCCCAAGCTGAGATGCCTGGAGTCCCAGCATGTCATAGGTTGGAACATGCTATCTCCCAGAACAACAGGCATCCTGAGGATGGAGGGTAGGAGTTGAAGAGAGAAAAAAAATGCTGTGGAACAGCTAACCTAGCATAGGACTGCAGAGAAGGAGTCCATGTGTGGATGATGATTGTCATCAATGATATTGCAAGAAGATTGCAATAGGGACCTCCCCTAACAGGATTTCACAGAAGTATGGAGGTTCATGGATCTACTGGGAACCCAGTAGAGGAACCTTGAAGAGGACCTCACTGTAAAGTGGAGGTAATAAACCTGTAGGAAAAATGGTGGAGGTCAGAATCCTGAAAGGAATAGGTAACCCCAGTAGGAAAAACTGGGGCAGTACAAAAACGGTGGGCCTTCAGAGGAAGGGTTGATGACAAAAACCTAACTCTTTTGGTGGGAGCGTGGCTCACTCTTAGGAGCAAAAAGAGAAAGGCTAACCGATTTGGACAAACAATGAGAGCGTGGCTCACTCTTAGGAGCAAAAAGAGAAAGGCTAACCGATTTGGACAAACAGGCACAGTCCTTGTGGGGAGAAAGGGTATGGGGACCCCTTGTATCCCAAAAAAGAGAGGACAAATGCCGGAGGCGTTAAAGCCTGTGATTAACTGAAGATCCACAATGTCTCTCCTAACTAGGATAAGTTAGAAGAGATATTGAGCATGGAGAGCTTCAGAGGTACCTAAACCGTTAGGTTATGGTATAAAAATTGTTGACTACCACAGGAGTGGTTGTGTGTGTGTAGAACCCCAAACCTGCCAGATAGCATAGGTATGGGTAAAGCCCCTCTGTCAGAATCATATAGCTATATGAGGATAGACAGTGAGATAGATAAGTATGTGGATACATATCTATCTATAAGAAAATATCTCAACAGATACATATATATATATATATATAAATATATAGATAGATAGACAGACATATAAGAATATATCTATAGTGAGATATGGCAGGGCATAAAATACACACAAAAAATAAATATGGATATGTAGGCTTACATACGGCTGTCTTCAGTTAAACAGACAGAGATATGCCTACAGTACAGTGAGCACATGGGCTATGTGGAGAGGAAAGATTCATCTAATAACAAGGAGGTGGAACCTACTTGAGAAGACATAAAGAGAATCTATTCCCCCTGGTGATGATCTGCAAGAATGCTAGTTAGTGCAAAATAACCAGGACTGTTACATGAAAAACCAAGGACAATGTCAATGTGCAGCCAGCAAGTCCCGAGTCTTCCAGGACTCTGGCATGGTAAGTAGACAAAAAACGCCTAGAGATGAGATACCATGTTAACCTGCTTAAGGGCAAAGGTATCATGCGTTCTTACCATGAAGACGAGCATATCCCCGATTGGGAATACTATGCACCAAGCAGGGAACTGGCAACTCCTTGAGTCTTCAGGTAAGAGAAGGCCTATGTCCTTTATATCAAAAAAGGAGATAGAAAAAGAAGGGGGAACCTTCTAGTCATGGGAGACATGACTGAAAAGCCTTTTCTAACTAGCTAGGATAGCTGTTGGAGAAAAAAACCCCATGCTCTCTAGTAAGGGCCCATAGTGGAAAGCTTCTCTGTAGATTGCAGAGAGCATGATGCAGGAGAATGAAGGGACAGAACTGGCTGTTAGAGAGCCAGTATCTCTGTCAGCTATGCTGCCAAACTCAGGAATGAAGATGGCAGAATAGAAGACAATCTAGAAGCATGTAGTGAGATGATCTCCAAGAGAGATGAAGTACTGACTTGGAGCCACTACTAAGACTAGACAGAATGTTAGTGGAGGACAATCTGGTTGGTTGTGGATAAGAACCAGTGGTCCAAACATTAAAGCTCCTGCATGGGCAGCTGTTAGCAAGACAGCAGAAAGAATCTTACTGTTTAAAGACAGAAAGAACAGACAGAACAGGAGTAGGAACTCTGGACATGTCTGATAAGCTGTCCCAAAGCAAGATTGAAACAGAGGAGGTAACTCAGAGAGGAAAACTCCACACTGGAAAGTGAAAAAACTAGAGAGGCTGAGAGAAAGCCTCCCAGTAAGTAATTCCGCTCTTACAGAGAAAAACCTTGGTAAGAGGGTGAAGAGAATGGAGCTGAAGAAGACTCACCAAGTAGTAAGTCTATAGAAAGGAAAAAATACATGCTAGCACAGAACTATCATCTGATAGTGGTTAGACCTCTTTCCCTGGTAGGAAAAAGAGGAGAACCTGTGACTTATAGGCATGAACATCCTGACAGCTCATAGAAATATAGAAAAAATGGATATCTTTTGGAAAGAGATCCCTGTGTAGAGGTTAGAATAAAGTGGTAGATTGCCTCTATTGAGAAGAAGCAAATGTAGATTCTAACCCCAAGAGTCACAAGCATCTGATGATGAATGATCAGAAACCCTGCAGATGCTGGGTTTGCTGAGCCTGGTGAGAGGTTGAATTCTTTAGACCAGGACGATGCTTTCCCTGTTGGGGAACATCTGTATGATGGGCAAGTGATGAATAAAACCTTCTCCTGTGGGAAGAAAGTTTAGTAGGACATTTCCTACGTACTGGGACAGAGGAAGGGGTAGAACAACCCCTTGGGAACAGGTAAATCAGTGGATAACTGAGTAATCTGACGTAAAGACTCCTTGTTGAAAAGATTTTCTCCAGTGCAAGGAGTATGTCCCAGTCTATGTTGTGCCCATTTGTCCAAGTCTGAAGCTTGGAGCCAGGCTCTACGTCGTGCCCCTATAGCTATAACAGAAGTCCTGCTAACAGACTCAAAAGAGTCTAGGGAAGCACGAGAAAGAAACCAAGAGATATTCTGGATATGCTTAATCAGTGAGGAATAGTCTGTACTCCTGGAATCTGAAAGGAAAGGAGACAAAAGATGTAACTGCTTTGTGAATTCCTCAAGAGAAAGACTCATATAAAAAATATATGAGAGAATTCTTGCAGAAAGCATAGATGTCTGGAAGGTTTGACGTCCAAAGTCATCTAGTGTTTTAGACTCACGACCTGGTGGATAGGAAGAGTGCCTTTTCTTACTCTTTACCCGCCTCATTGCTGATTCCACTACTATGGAATGATGAGGAAGTTGAGTCTTTTGAAACCCTGGAGAGGGGGGCACCTGATATAACAGATCAGTTGCCCTGGGAGGTGGAGGTACTCTGAAAGGTGTTTCCCACATTCCTAGAAGGAGATCCTGCAAGGAATGATGCAAAGGAAGCATTATGTTCCCCTTTGCTTTGGTAGAAAGAGAGCCTTGTGCAGGATCATGTCCTGGGATAGGAATGGCAAGAGATCTTGCTATATCCAGGAGGAAACTCTGAAAAGAGGGATCCCTAACAGAAATCTCTCTTGGACAGGTTAGATTTAAAAAACTAGCCTGAACATCCACAGAGGTATCCAAATATATAGGAATAGAAGATCCTGCACAGTGCAGTGTGGAATGTTTAAGGGATGATTGCTGGTACTGGGTATCATGAGCAGCAACCGTCCTTACCACATTGTCCATGCCAGGTATCGACTCCAAGGTTGGTATAGAATGGAGCAATCCTGTTGAAAAAAGCATGGTAGGAGTTGGCCACAATGCTACTGTGGATACCGGTACCGATGTCAATACCGGTACCGATGTCGGAGTCGAGCCTGACAAAGACATTGGAGTAGTCATCGGTGATAGTTCAATCGGTACCGAGGTGACTGAACCCATCCGGCTACTATCCTCGGTACCGAAGCACCGGTATCGATCGATGTCGGTACCAAAAGCTAGTGGTACCGAGTCTTCTAGACTAGAGATCGATTCCAAACTCGGCATCGAGGGCAGAGAGCCTGATAAGCGAAGCATGGAAGGCACCGACCACAAAGGTAATGAGGTCGTCGGTACCGATGTCGGTACCTTGTCTGGCACCGGTGAAGGAAGGTCAACCAGTGGCAACTCAATCGGCCTCAAAGGAACCGAGAGTTGTGGATCCGAATCATCGGAACCGAGCCTTCGGTACCGCCGAGAGCCGGTACCAAGGCGAGTCGGTACCCAGTCCTCCAGACTGGAGATCGATTCCAGACTCGGCATCGAAGGAAGCGAGGCTAGCGATGCACGTCTGGAGGGTACCGACGTCGGTGGTAGTATCGGTGCTGGTACCGATAATGGAAAGTCAGTCTGGACTGTATCCACCATTCGCGAAGGTACCGAGGATGCCAGATGACGATCCCTGGTGAGGAGTGTTTCATCCAACACCAGTGCCGGTACCTGGGTATCGGTACCGCTCGAAGCAGATGCCACCACCGGACACGGCTGAGGTATGTTCTGTGAGGGGTGAACCCCAGGAACAACCTGAAACCCCTTATATGCTTTGGAGACCGAAGACTCCCGCCGGGGTTTTGAAGCCAGTGGACCCTCGAGGGCAAGGCCGGAGCCGTCTACATGCTGTGCATGAGACCTACCACTCGAGGACTGGCTAGTCTTAACAGACTGTTTGTGGGTTTCCTGATCATGTGTGGAAGAAGAAGGGGACGGTGCCCCGAAGTTGCAGGGCAACTGTATATCAAGGGAACCTCGATGTTGAAAACCTCTTCTCACCAAACTGTTGTCAGGACCCAAGCAGGTTAGTCACCGATTTTGAGGGTCTAAAAATAAAGTTGTACCGCCACAGTGTGAACATTTCTTGGAGAAAGTGCCTGGCGGTTCCATTAAGGAAAAAGAAGAGGCCTAAAAGGCCTAAGAGACCGTGGGACACTATGAAGAAAAAATATCCCGTGGAAAAGGAAAATTTTTTCAAGAAAAGAAAAGAAAACACCGGCGGTACTGGTGGCATCGGGGAGACAGCCGCGACCACAAGAAAACTAAAAAATAAAAACAAGAATTTTCTGCGGTGACAGGAGGACGTCCTGCCGGCTCCGCGGAAAAACGAAAACTGAGGAGAGGCAGTTGGGAAAGGCGGGAAGGCAGCACGGAGGCGTGCTGGGATGCTTCCAAAAGCTCTTGATTGGACGCTGGGAAGCGTTCCCGCGCAGACTCCGTCGGTACCGATGTACCCATATGTGAAGACTCATTCCTGCTTGTTCCTGCAGATTATGTTGAAACCATCTGCCCAGTGTGCATTGGCGGCCAAGAAAGCAAATAGAATGCTAGGAATTATAAGGAAAGGAATGGAGAATAGGGACAAGGATATTATATGCCTATGTGAGACCACACCTTGAATATTGTGGGCAATTTTGGTCACCATATCTGAAAAGAATATACCGGAATTAGAAAAGGTACAGAGATGAGCAACCAAAATGATAAAGGGAATGCAATGACACCCATAAGAGGAAAGGCTTGAAAGGTTAGAGCTCTTCAGCGTGGGTCAGACACGGCTGATGGGAGATATGATAGAGGACCACAAAATAATGAATAGAGTGGAGCGGGTAATCATAGATTTGTTGTTTAGAGGACCTTGAGGAATTGGGATACTGGGCATACAAATGGCAGATGAAATTTAATGTAGTCAAGTGCAAACTTTTGCATGTAGCGAAGAACAACCCAAACCACAGTTACACAATGCAAGGTTCCACTTTAGGAATCATCACCCAGGAAAAGAATCCAGGGGACGTCATGGATAATACATTAAACTCCTCTGCTGAAGGTGCAGTCGGGGCCAAGAAAGCAAATAGAATGTTAGAAATCATGATGAGAGGAATGGAGAATAAAACCAAGGATATTATAATGCCTCTGTATTGCTCCATGATACAACTGCATCTTGAATACTGTGTGCAGTTCTGGTTGCCATATCGTAAAAAGGATATAGCAGAATTAGAAAATGTTCAGAGAAGAGCCACCAAAATGGTAAAGGATATGGAAGGATACATCCTACAAGGAAAGGCTTAAAAGGTTAGGGTTCTTCAGTTTGGAAAAGGGGTGGTTAAGGGAAGGTATTATAGAGGTCTATAAAATAATGAGTGGAGTGGAACAGATAAACTTAGATTGGTTGTTCACTCCTTTAAAAAGTAGAAAGACTAGGAGACATGCAATAAAGCTGCAGTGTAGCACATTTAGGAATAAATGGGGAAAGTATTTTTTTCACTCGGCATGTAATCAAACTCTGGAATTTGTTGCTGGAGGACATAGTGAAAGTTGTTAGTGTAACTGGGTTAAGTTCCTGGAGGAAATGTCTGCAAGCCATTATTAAAATGGACTTGCAAAATCCACTGCTCACCCCTGGGGTAAGCATCATGGAATCTGTCTACCTTTGGGGAACCTGACAGGTAGTTGCGATCTGGATTGGCCACTGTTAGCAACAGGATTACTGGGTTTGATGCACCTTTGGTCTGACACAGTATGGCATATCTTATGCTCTTATGGAAATGTCATTGATAGTGTGCACTGTTGCTTAACAGTGAGCACTATTGCTTCATAGCATGCACTATTGCTCAATAGAACGCACTGTGACTCAATAATGTGCACTTTTGAGTTATAGTGCACCCTAATAATGGCAGGCAGGATGCGATGAAATTTCAGGGAGTTCCCTTCCATTTTTGTTTAAAAACGACATGAAATGATATAGGAAATGACATTTCAAATGATCACATATCCTTAGATCATTCCGTTTTACAGAAATAAGCCCACGGAAACATCTATGCCGAATACTAACTGAAGAAAGAGCTTTAAGATCCACAAGCATAAAATTATTGGCCTGACTGGAACTGGATTGGCCTGGACATGAACATATGCTCCCTAAGATGGGAAGACCAATCTCATGGTAAACCTGAAAAGCCAAACAGGCTAACTTAAATTTAATGTGCAAATAAAATAAGTAACTAATGCAAAGCAATCAGGATGGGTGAAACCCAATCCCATCTAAAGCTATGTGTTACTATGCTGGCAGCTAAATTTTGCATGGACACCATAGAATGTAGATCGCAAAATTAATTTCACAACTAGTAAAATATTTTAACTCATAAACACGCTGATCCATAGGGTTACTGAAATGTTTTAACCGTAGAGTAATCTTACATGCTTGTCAATGCTCACATGTGAAGGGTAATTTTATAAGGCACGTCTACTTCCATGTGCATTTTTATATGCTTCAATAGTGCCTATTTTATAAAGTCAAGTACATGTATACTTGACTTTATTCAATTTAGGCATAAGTGGTGGGATGCATACGGCAAATCTAGGCACAATCACTTACACCAACCACAGGGCTGATGTAAATGCCTATTCCTAGATTTGTGAAGAAGGTGTGTAAGTTATAGTATTTTATAATTTAAAGTTGCATTTTACAAATGACATCCAAGTGCAATCTGGGATGTCCAACCAGAACGTCTGGAAAAACACACAGGCATGTCCAAGTTCAGGCACGATTTTACAAATGTGGATGTGACCAATATGAACATCTGCAGAGGCATCTACATAGATGTCCCTGGAATAGTATTCCAGACTGTGCATGTCTAGGAATAGCCTAATGGTTAGAGCAGTGGGCTTTTTCGACCCATTTTGGGGTGTTGAGAGCTGGGCGATCACAGTCCTCTTGCAGTGTCTTTGACCTTAGCTTGACCAGATACTGGGTGCAGGATCACGTCCTGGGAGACGACCCAGCGTGCCCCTGCATTGCCATGGGGATGTCCTCCCTGTGACGCAACCTGCCCGCTGCCTTGGCATGCTCCTTTTCCCTGCCGCCCGACACCAATGGTGGCAGCCGGGGCCCAGATTGGGCGGTGGAGATACACCCTGCTCGCCGCCATCACTGCTGGGTTTTGTTTTTTTGAAGGTGTGAATAAACAGGTGGACAAAGGTGAGTCGGTTGATATAGTGTATCTGTATTTTCAGAAAGCCTTTGACAAGGTCCCTCATGAGAGACCTTTTGCGAAATTAAAAGGTCATGGGATAGGAGGCAGTGTACTATTGTGGATCAGGAACTGGTTAAAAGATAGAAAGCAGAGGGTAGGGCTAAATGGACAATTTTCCCAATGGAGAAAGGTGAATAGTGGTGTACCCCAGGGATCTGTGCTGGATCTGCTGCTTTTTACCATATTTGTAAATGACCTGGAAATGGGAATAAAGAGTGAGGTAATCAAATTTGCAGATGAGATAAAACTATTCAAAGTTGTTAAAACCCATGAGGATTGTGGAAAATTGCAAAAGGACTTTGATAAATTGGGAGACTGGGCATCCAAATGGCAGATGAAATTTAATGTAGGCAAGTGGAAAGTTATGCACCTATGAAAGAGCAGCCCAAATTATGTTTACACGATGCAAGGTTCCACATTGGGAACCACCACCCAGGAAAAGGATTTAGGTGTCATCGTGGATAACATGTTAAAACCCTCCACCCAGTGTGCAGCGGCAGCCAAGAGAGCAAATAGAATGCTAGGTATCATAAGGAAAGGAATGGAGAATAAAACAAAGGATATTATAATGCCTCTGTATCGTTCCATGGTGTGACTGCACCTTGAATATTGTGTGCAATTCTGGTTGCTGTATCTTAAAAAGGATATAGCGTTATTAGAAAAGGAACAGAAAGCCACCAAAATTGTAAAGGAAATGGAAAGATACCCCTATGGAGAGAGGTAAAAAGGTTAGGACTCTTCAACCTGGAAAAGAGACGGCTGAGGACAGATATGATAGAGGTCTATATAGAGAAAATATTTTTTCACTCAACGTGTAATCAAACTCTGGAATTTGTTACCAGAGGATGTAATAAAAACTATTAGTGTAGACGGGTTTATAAAAGCTTTGGACAAGATCCTGGAGGAAAGGTCCATAAACCATTATTAAAGGGGAGCCAGGATAATCACTGCTTGACCCAATACACTGCTTGACCCAATGTCCTATGGGGAAACTGCTAGGTACTTGTGATCTAAATTAGCCACTGTTGGAAACAGGATACTGGCCTTGATGGACCTTAGTCTGACCCAGTATGGCATATCTTATGTACTTATGTGACATCTGAGGTGGAATAAACTGGCCATCCCCCCGGCAATCCCTGGACGTACAGGGCTGTGACCAGAATTGGCTCTGTACGTCCGGGGGTCGGTTCCACCCATGCTTTGCTCACTCTCTGCCTCCGTGCTGCACCCGTCCCCTGCAGCATGCACAGCAGCTCTGTGCATGCAGTGGAGCTAGGAGATAGCATATGGTGCAGGCAGCTAGCGGGGCTGGACCTCCCGCCGGGACGCACAGCTCTGCTCTCTGCCTTGCAGAATCAGGCCCTAAAGGTGGTATTTTAGAAGCTCTGTACATGCTTTGGACATCCGAAAATGGGCATAGAGACATCCAAAGCACAAAGATATCCCTGGAGCCATTTTAGAAACTGTGTCTGTAGACATTCCCAGCGTGAGGATGTCCAAATCGGAAAGGGGGATGTGATGGAGGCATGGCCAGGATGGGTGTCCTGAGCTGCGTCAGAGGTTATGCCGTCTCCAGGCATTACTAGGCATTTGAAATGTGCTCATTTTTTTCAGGCAAATGTCTGGAGGATATGGAGAAGAAGGTCCACTCATATCCCCTTTATTTTACAATTTGTCAATGAACATTAATGTTGAATGGGGGCCCGTGTTTTCATTTCATCACACTGCTGGATATCACCGTATGCAACTTTGCTTGAGATGAACATTCCCACCCCATGGTTTTATAGTGGCAACATCTATTTAGATGTCGGCACGTTCGTCCACATGGGGGGATGTGTCTGTTTCTAAAACTGGGCCAAAACATAGGCATCCCTGGCAATTTTCTGCACACAGACTGCACTTGGACATCCTTTCTAAAATGCTACTTGAAAAATATTTGTACAAGTTCTTAGTTCTGCAGCATAGATTGTTCTTCATTGTTCAAAATATGGGCTTTATTTTCTTCTTTATTTCTACCATTCAGTTTCTAGGCAAGAACCTTTTTGCAAAAGATGCCTGGTGTCTTTATAGGCTGTGAGACTTTCTAAAGGGCCAACCAAAATATGTGGAAGTACATGGACTTTGGAGAATTCATAAACTTCTTCAAAATAGAACCTGGTGAATGTAACCTTCAATCCAGCAGTGCTGTTAATATATTTTATATTGAAAAGAGGATACTTTGATTTTTAATACTAAAACATTTCTAAGAAACATTTTAGGCTCTCGTATTTTAACAAAACAAAAGAAGAAGGGACAGAAGAGCCATGGGGCTTTTAAGAAAGCATTATGAAAAATCATTTTTGGGTTGTCTTACATGTTATATCTCACTTTTCAGGGGGGTAGAAGTGACTCGCTTTTGATTTCAGAGGAAACACAGTAATTAAATTGTTAACAGACTAGACGAGGATTAGATACTTGGCAAATTAAGTTATTTGCTTACCACTCCTAACCGATTTCATCATGGCTATGCATGGGAATAGGGAAAGGCTGAAGATATAAATTCAGAGCTGGATCCCATCCCTTTGCTTTCAAGATTAGACAGCCCATTCTACATCTCTTCTTTCTGAGTAAACCTTTACCATGTTGTTGGCTATTTTCTTTCTTTTCTTGGTCATATGTCCCTGTCAGGGTAAGTTTTTCTTCATGAATGTATATACTCGAAATGTCCCAAAGGACTCCATTCTAAAAAAACGTTATCCTTCTGTAGTCTTAAAACGTCAGCCACCTATTTAAGCTAGCATTTCGTGTTGAGAATTAGACTATATGTTTGCTTTCATTCTCCAAGAAACGTCCATGTAGTATATGCATGAAAATGTTGTTCTGCTTATTGATTGTTTATTTATTTAATAGGTTTTTTATACCACCTTCTCATAAAATTCATAAAATAGTTCTTATTTCCGATATAGCCTAGCCTAGTTAATGGTTTCTATTTTAACTGAAAATTATTTTGGGAGTTTTCTTTGCAGTTTTCAGCCATGATGTAGTGTTGGAACATTGTATTATATGCATTTGATATTTGGAACAGTTTGTCAGTTTTATATTTTAGTTTAAGTTTTATAATTGTATATGATTGTATATGATTGCTGTTCCACACTTTGGGCATTTTGATGGTAAGCATGTGATATGAGCTGAGAAATGAATTTAAAGCAATATAGACAAAATTGGAAAATGAGTGTGTTCTCTCACATGATGGAAAAAAGAAAAAGAGAGGACTTTGTCATATTTTGGTAGTTACCCATGTTGTTAGTATTTCTTCCATTGCACAGCTCACTTTTGCTTTTTGGTTGGTCAGATAGTTATAGCGTGATCAGTTCTGTTTGCATTTGTGACTTTTCATTTTCATATAAAAGTTTTGGACAATGGGTAACCACTTCAGAATAGACATTAGAAATAAGAACTTATCTGATATACCGAGTGCAGTGTTTTCATTCTACGTTGTGCCGTTATATTAGCTTGGAAGTGGGAACCAGAAAGTTAATCTGCAGAAAAATGCACCTTAATTCAAGCTTCTAAATGCTGCAGTACCGTGGTCTGCCTTTTGATATATCCCAATAGACAGTGGCACAAACTCTCATTCCAGACCCCCCAAAAAGAGTTGTGGAGTGAGGGAATCTTCCCCAAGGAGAAGTAGCAGTGGTTAAAATGCACCAGACCCCCTTGTTTCTTGCGTTTCTTACTTCCTACACGGCTAATGGGCGACTGAGGTAGATTTTATGTCACTGACAGTACGGGGATCCCTCTGAATACCTCAAGCGCTCAGACTGCTTCAGTCTGCATATTTTGTACAGTACTAAAATAGCTTGTTTAAAGCTTAATCAAACCTTAATGTTTTTTTAAAATTCTGATCTAAAACCAAATGCATATATTTTATATATTATAAAAGCATTAAGGGACAGAAAATGAAATTAGAAGTCTGTATCATGTATGCAATTCTAAACCGGCATTATTTTCTGCACTTTTTTTATGTGTCAATATAACAGCAACCGAGAAAAACAAAAATTGGAATATTTTACACCCCGAATAGTAGAAGCCAGCAAATTTCAATAAGCACGGGGAGAGCCGGATGCTTTGGCTCCTTTTAACTGGGTAGCTGGTTAGAAAACGTCATCATACAATATGAAAGGGAACCAGGGTGTAGGATTTAATGCTGGGCTTGTAAGGTCTCTAAATGAAGAGGAGAAGGACTGAAAAGATCTACTAGAGGAGGCCAGTGTAGGTGAATTGCATTCAGGAGCAGTAAACATTGCCCTGTCCTTGAGGGTTTATATTCTACGCTTGCATCAGAGGATGAGGTAACTTGCCTAAAATCACAAGCCACATTAGTCAGATTTCAGCCTTGGTTTCCCTCATTCTCAGCTCTCTGCTCAAATCACTAGACTATTACCCCTCTGCTCCAAGACTTAAGCATATCTACAGAAATGATCTTGAAGTTTAGATGGAAGAATGTTAAATAATGATAGCACTATGCAATGAGAAGACAGTATACTTCCTATACTGAAGTGGAGAAGTAGCCTAATGGTTGAGCATTGGCTTGGGAACACAGAGAAAAGGGTTTAATTCCCACCAACACTCCTTGTGGCCTCGGGCAAGTCACGTAACCTCCATTGCCTCAGAAAAAAATCCAATTTATCAATATCCCTGTTTAATGTACATTACTAAGTTTAAGTTACAATGTAAACTGCTTTGATTGTGATGATAAAGCGGTATATAAAAACCTGTTAACTAAATACTATAACACTGCAGCAATCTATACCATACCTACCTGCTATGATGCATTATTACATTACATCACTACAGTGTACTACACTAGATGACCATAGTACACTACACCGATGATTACCAGCCATTTGGGGGTTTCAGGAGACCCTCAATGGACATGCAATGGAAATCAGTGCACACAGGTCTTTCCTTTGCATAATCATTGTGAATATCCTGAAAACCTGTTTGACTGGGATCTTAGAGGGCAGGTTTGGGAACCAGTGCACTACTCTATAATACACTTCAACTTATCCTTGTACACAGTCACATTACACGTCACTGCCATTCTGTGCTTTATTGCATATCAAACTACATCATTGTATACACCAGTTAAAATAGGGAACTCCAAATTACCAACTACTGGATTATTGTACCACACATCAGTACACAATAACTATACGGCTATGTACAACACTACACAGGAGCAATGAGTAAAATGTCATTTCACGCATGGTAATCAGGGCTTAGATTATTGCCCAGACTGTCCATGAGCAGCAGAAGAGGTGAGAAGAGGCGGGGCCCATCCGTGTAATTTTCTCATGGTAATAAAGCAAAAGCCTGTGCAGTCTTTTGCCTTGATTGCTATTGTAAATCCTGTGTGCAGAGGTGCCTGCAGAGTTGATATCACATTGATTACTGTTCCGCTATTAAATAAAGGCTGATAAAGACCAAAATGGCCCGTCTAGTTTTCCCTATTGAGATTTGTCCGCTCTGGGTAGATGCACATGCAAATTCCCTTACGCAACACAGCACCCAGCTTTCCCTCTCTCATATATATTATCTGATTCCTCAGCCCTTTTCCTATGGCCACCCTCTGTAATCTATCTACAGCATACCAAAAACCATAAGAGCCTTGGTCTGTCCCATCTACGGCCCCACTGAAAGGCTAGTTCAGGCCTTGCTATATTTAACTTTATTTCTTAAGTTGTAAAGCCGGAGCCCAGTCCTCTAATACTCCCTACCATCACCCAGATTATTGCGGCTTTTCTGAAAAATCCATCTTCCCCGTGATCAGAAGGGGAGGGGGAAACAGGTGAAGCCCTCTAGCAGCCAGGTCAGGGGAGAAGGGGGAAAAAAGGAGGGCACACCGCCCTTTTGAGTCAGTCTGTGAGTATTTCAGCCCAAAGGGGAGGGGGGACACCAAAAGTAGCTCTTGCCTGTGGGACTCTTTTGTCCAGCAACTGCCCTGGTTAAATCCCAGCCTCTCTCTGCATGAATCTCAGCTTTTGTGGAATCCTAATGCCGATGCACCCCTGCCGTTTAGGGTTGTACCTGCTCCTCTACTGTTTCATCTCTAACCTCTTTCTTGTTGCTAGGGATCCATAGCCACTGGGGGGCCTGGGACACACTTTTTGTGAATCCCATCACAATTTTTGTCTCCACCCTTTCCTCCAAATATCTGCTCCATTCCTCTACCGTGCCTTCTGTGAAGAAATATTTTTGTATGGTGGTCCTGAATCCATCCCCCTGCAGTATTTGTTTCCCTATTAAAGCTTTGCTTCCTGTAACTAATGCATATATTTGAGGCATTTAAATGTCATTATCATATTACCCCGTCTCTCCTTTTCTCCAAGATGTACAGTGTATGTTTAGATGCTTAATTCTCATGCTACATAGCTTTTGTTGCAAATCCTTTACCAGTTTGGTAGTCTTTCTGTGGACCTCCTTTAACCCTCTATAACCTTTTGTTGTAAAGCTCTACAGCATTGGGCATAATATACTTAGTTAAGGTCACAGTCAGGACCTCTATAGCCTGCATTATCACCTCCTCTCTCTGTGCCCCCTAACACTGTGCTGGATTTAGCTATTGCCTTACCCTATACTATTCCATTACTTTGAAATCATTAGACCTGATCACCCCTAGTTCTCTGTCCTGGTCAATGCACATCTGCTTCCGATGACCCCTCCCCCCTCCACATTCAGCCCAACACACTCTCCATGGGTCTGTACTTTTCTTTTCAGTGCTTTTCAATTGAATTGTAACTGCCAAATATTAGACCAATGCTTCTCAAAATTGTTCATTTCATGGCCCTCTTTCAGATTTGCTCGGTCCATGTGGCACATTATACCATATCCTGCATGGTCTTTTCATACCTTCCTGCCATGCTTATTACCTTAGAACTCATGTTCAGAGGACTCTCTCTCTTTATTTGTGAGCCTCCCATACTATTAAAATCTTTGCTGAAATGGAAGCAAATCACATTCAGTGCATGCTCTGGATCTAATTTTCTTGTCACCCAATTGAAAAAAAAAATCAATTAGATTTGTTTGACACATCTTCCTCTGCTAAAACTATGCTGCTTTGGATCCTACAAAGCGATGGATTCTAAATAATTCACTATCCTTTCCTTCAGTACAGTCTCTATTCATTTTTCAGCCACCGAAGATTAAATAATCTTTATACTTCTTTTCTGTTATTATTTTCTTTTAATAAAAAGGGACAACATTCACCATTCTGCAGTCCCACAGAACTGTTGTTGTCCCTTTCCATGGGACCCACCAGTACCTTTATGAGCTCTGTTCATATTTTAGGATATATCTCATCTGGTTCTATGACTTTGTCCATGTTCAGTTGTGCTAGTTCCTCACAATCACAATTTTCTATGAATGAAACAATATCGACCCCATTTCCACTTGCCAGTGATTCATGGTTTTCCAATTCGTTTATAATTTCTACTTTTTCGTTTCCTTTTCCCTCCTCTACATTTCTCTCATATTTTTCTCTTAATCTAACAGTTTCACTTCTGGGCTACCTTCTTTCATTGACAAATTTCTAAAAAGTTTAGTTGTACCAGATGTTCTTTTCAGGTTGAAGCCCCTTCCAAATAGGAGATTCCAAAACTGGTCTTTATTCAAGCAGAAACAAAATAAAATAGGATGCTGCTTGTGTACAGAGGGGTTTAACTGAAAAATATTTATTTGTAGTCCCTGATTTTACCCATTGGAATAGGTGCTGCATGTCCCATAATGCATCAGAATGAGACTGGTGGAAGTCCAGGACTGGATTGAAATCTCACCCCTGTAATTAGGTAACTTGGAAATTCTGCATGAGGACCATGGGTGGATTTTATCAGGCAATGAAATAGGTGCCCTACTCAGTACCATGAAGTACCCCCTCAAAAACAAGCCCTGATAATAAGCGATTTTCACTCTCCATTTTGCCTCTCATTAATATAATCTTCAGCTGCAAAATGGCAACTATCTTATGGCATAGGCTCACAATCATAGCAATCGTGTCTATAGAACATAGATGAACAAGAACGTTCTCAGGGACTAAGATAAATATGTCACAGCGACCAGAGACATTTAGGTGCCATTCAACTACTTAATAAATTGTTTAGACTTTACAGAAGGTTTTTGGTCTATCAGAGTATTTGTATCTTGCCTTTTCCATCTTGTGCTTCATTTATTTTTCACATTTCCAGTTAGGCCTGCAGAGGGATTCCTACATGTTCTTTTTTTTTATCCTTTGTACTTTTTGAATGCAGACTCTTTGTCCTTTTCAGCAAGCTCTTTGGAAATCCATGTCAATATTTTTTCTTCTTACTTTGATTTACTTTCTTTGTATGGGATTTGTTTCCTTACCGTAACTTACTGCTCCTCCATTCCACTCATCTCCTTCCACTTGGCCTTAAGGTACACCATCACACACCCCAAAAAAAAGATACAACCCCATCATACCATAGTCGCCCTCACACCCCTCACATATTGGAAAAATATATACACAGATGCAAGTTCATAAAGCCACAATCTCTGCATGTGAAGAGTGAACCAGTGTGAGCCAAAGAAATGGGCCGAGACGGCATCACTTTTAGATGCGAGAGGGTTGGCTTGTAGAGGACGATTAGATGAAACGATGGAGGAAAGTCATTTTCCACGTTTTTCAGAAAGTGAAAGAGGCTGATTTTAAGTACAGCAGTGCTGTGGAGAAGGTTGACTTTCTCATCCTTAGGCAGGGTTTTTCTCCATGGACAAGCAGGGCATAATCAGCCACCCATGGGTGACATCATCCCTGATGGCACCAGTTCGGAAGTGTGATGTAGAAGTAGTGCAAAATAGTGCAGCCCTGATATGAAGACTCACTGAAGCTGATCACTCTCTGCCATTAGGGCTGATGTCACTCATTGTGTGGCTGATTTGTCATTTATCCATAGAGAAACTCCTGTTACAGGTACGTAACCACCTTCTGCATGTAGACTCCTGGCAGAGTTTCCCTTTCAGAAATAGTCCATCTGCTGCTGCCGCAGGACATATTTTCCCTGCATACTTGTGGGAAAAGTGAGAAGGAAACAGGAATGGAGATTTCAAAATGAAACCTTCATAGATTTATAGCCTACCCCTATCGCTGCCCACTTTCCCCATGCAGTAAATTACACCCACTGCCAGCATCATGCATTGCTTTCCCCACAGAGAGCCTTGAGCATTTTTTGAAGTGTTTTTTTTTTCCAAAATTAAACCCCCACTTACCTGTAGAATTCCCTTTGAAAATTACCCCATGTATTAGACTATAGAAGGGTAATGTAGAAAGTAATAACAGGGAGGACAGTTCTCGAAGCCTTTTACCCAAGTAAAACATGACTTAATCGTAATAGTTTGCCTTCTCAGTATGACTAAAATGTGTGTGCATAGTTCTCAATGCACCTACTTCTAGCCACACTGAAAAGAAGCGTTTCCAGGGGGCATGTTTGGGTGGGGCATATAACTTAGGCACGCAGAAAGACATTTTCCAATTCTGCATGACTCTGCTTTCCCTCTCTCGGCCTCCTGCTCCCAGAATAGATCCATTTCACCCTCCTTTTACATGCATTCTAGGAGATATGAATGATATTTGCTATGGATACTGATGTAGTTTGCAATCTTTTCTTTCCTTCTTACCATGGGTGCTCTCAGTAGGTACATTTCACTTAGGCATAGTGCCTATTGTCAGAGGTTCAGGAGGCTACTGCAATGTCTCTCCGTAGGCCTGCCTGTTTGTGCATGCATAAACATGCGCATGCTAACTGCAGATTTGTCTGCAGCTCCTGGAAACGTGGTGCTTTAATACTTGCGCTGCTGTGATCGGATTTGTGCATGTTTCCGCCGCGCTGTGCAGAACGTTCAGGCTGACTGAGGTTTTGGTTTTCACGAGACTTGAAACCTTGATCAGCTTGAACTGTGTCCACTATGTGGCTGAACCGTGCCCACAGCTGAATGCGGCGACGGATTAAAGGCCATATTTCAGGAGCTTTAAGCAAGGGCGTGATAGAGTAATTAGATGAAAGGGGGCTATGAGAGAGAAAGTGAGTGAAACTGGGTGGAGGAGAGAAAGGAGAGATTGTGTGGTCTGAGGGAGTCATGCGAGAGAGAGAGATGGGGGGATCTAAGGGGGGTGTCATATGAGAGACAGAGAGAGAGACTGGGGAAGTATATGGGGATGTCAGTAAGAGATAGACACTGGATGAAGTTTGGGGCTCAGAGAGAGAGAGAGAGAGACCGGGGGGAAGGCTGATGGAGGAAGTTAGGAAAGTGATTTGGGGAAGTCGGGGAGGGGGGGTGGAAGAGAGAGAGAGAGAGAGACACACACACACACACACACACACACGCATGCATGCAGTCTTTGACACTCCCCATGACACACACAAGCATGCATGCAGCCCCAACACTGCCCATGACACACACCCCAATACATGCACATGCACACACACACCATTTGACATAGATGTACACAGCCGCCAACACACATGCATCCCCAACACATACATACCCACACGTAGCCCACAACATACACATACGCACGCGCATACACCCTCTGGCACTTCTATGAGATAAACCATACCAACCTCTCAAATGCCTGATTCTGCAAGTGGGTGAAACGTGCCGTTGAGGGACTCTTTAAGTCTATTTATCATCTCTTGATAACAGGAGGCTGATGTAAGAACCCTTGAGTGGGTTCATGAGAATGAGCCGGTACTCTGCAAATTCTTCCTGGCTCATTTAAATATTATAGAAAGGACTTTGTGAGGATTATTTTTTGGGACAAAAGACCTATTGAGATTGCCGACCTTACTGCAGAAAATCTTATTTCATGGAGAACTGGCGCTCTGCGTGAGCTCCCACACTTTATTTTGTCCTGCAAAAGCCGTTAAAGAACTGATTTGCACAATTCTTCAGCTTATTGGTGATCCTGCCTAATTTCTGTAAATAGAATAATGGCAAATAGCACAGCTAAAATCCAATTTTTCATGCTATTTTCCATTTCCAAGCGCTTGATGTCATGTCTGCAAAGCCATTTGCAGATTGGTATTTTGGCACTATCGTATTTTGCGACATGACTTCGTTCACATCTGCAACTTGAGCATTGATTCCTTAATTCATTCGGCATGTGCGTTGCTCTTACAGCTTGCAATGGCAACCGCAGTGTCCAGTAAAAAGAAAAAACAGGAACAGACACAAATTATTTTTCTCTAATTAAAAGTATTGTGACATGCTCTAAACCTTCATAGTCTACTTATTGTCTTGCACAGAGCCTGAGTCGGCTCAGATCTTAGACGGTGCTTTAACAGCAAATAGTGAAACATATGTATATAACATGGGATGATGATCATTTTCATCTATTCATGCACTGTGTCATCTTTCTGACAGCACCCTGCCATGAACCTCCAGGGCTCTCTGCACCTATCACTAGCCTCCCTAGACTAGAATAGACTGTTTGGGCTGGGGGACGGCTCAAAAAGGGATGAAACAGGAAGGTCATCGATTGGGAAGGACTAAGACAGTGACTTGGGAGGTAGTGTGCTGGTATCAGGTAGTGGTGGGATAGGGAGGGGGGGAGCCATTCTCTGGTGAATGTCACGAGGTGTCAATTAGTCCATCTGTAGGAATATGCCATGTCAAGGAGTTATGCAAGCAATTTGCCTACACTATCTTAATAACAAGTGTGTGTTTTTTTTCCTCAACAGGTAGTGGTGGCTTTCCCAGAGCAGGTACTGTATCTCAGACTAAGAGTCTTTTCCTTTCCAGAGAAGTAAAGAAGGTAGCTGATGTACTGAAGAGGACAAACCTTTCACATGGCACTTCCGATGTGTTTAATAAAATGTGCTAAGCGCATGTTGAGGCCTGTTTTTTTTTAGATTGGGGGCAAGGCTGGACCTGCACTAGCTAATGGGGCGTGCACAGCCACGCTCCATGCAGTTAGCTCAGGTCCGCTGCTGCCTCCGCGGTAAGCCGTTTGTTGCAATCAGCACAGGTACACTTCTAGTTGCCCACGGAGACGGTGGTAAGTGCCCCTGTGCAAACTGCAGCTTTGCGAGTTACTACGCACTAAAGACGCCCACGCTAACTCTGCCCCGAACTGCACAAAGAGGTTAGTGTGGGATTTTTATGCCTTTTTTAGCACGTGGTAAGGATTATTGCAGCACATGTAGCGCGCAGTAAATCCCCACGTTAACGGCACATGGTGTGCGGCCTTCCTCTTTCAGCATGAAAGTGCCATTTGTAAAGTTTATCATCTTTGCAAATAGTAACATTTTGTGCATAGTTCCATAAATGAAATTTTATTTAAATCAATAGTGAATTCCTGCGATGCAAAATCATGCAAACCAACTCATTGATTACTGGGGCACAGGAAAGCTACATGCAAAATTGACTTCTCGTAATATTTCTTTTGCAAAAAATGTCAGAGCAAAATTTTGCTGGTTGTTTTTCTACAGGGTATTTGCACACAAATCTCTACAGAAAAACAGCAGGTGAAGAAAGCAGACTACTATGCACAGACTAGTACTGTTTAGTAAATTGGCCTCAAGGTTTGAAATAGTCCATTGCCAGAAACAGAGTTTAAGCAGTCAAAATCAAATTAAATGGAAAAATCTTTGAAGAAAGGAGGGTTTTTTTGGGACAGTCATAAACATGTTGGAGAATCATACATAAATGAATCCACTTTCTAATCTTAAGTCCCAGAGTATTAAAGGCAGAATAAGCAAAATATAACATGACAAAGTGCTAAAATACCGTGGTCATGAATAAACAAAAGCGTACTTTCCAAAGCATGAAATGTTCTTCAAAATATATCCACCGAGAAATCCTAAAAA
The DNA here is from genome assembly GCA_033557465.1 of Ichthyophis bannanicus. NCBI lineage: Eukaryota > Metazoa > Chordata > Amphibia > Gymnophiona > Ichthyophiidae > Ichthyophis > Ichthyophis bannanicus. Next base: position 112,535,738 of record CM066038.1, on the reverse strand, counting down.
AACACCTAGATGCGGCCACGTTTCATAAAAAATTTGCACACAGAGCTCTATGACACACAAAACTGCCATCGTTAACAATCCAATAGAGACGTTTCTTGCATCAAAGCCAAAACTGTGAAAGAAACTACCAGTTTGCTTGTTAACAGGGTCCTTAAGGTCAAACAGGCGAGCCGGCCAGGGCCATTAAATCAGTTCCAAGTTAGATGAAAGCTCAATAATTCTAGCTTTTGTCTGGCTTTGGATTAGGACAACGGTGCATGAATATCTCAATATCCTTGTAGTCAATATTCAGCCATGCCAGTCGGTGGTGGTAGTATTTTGATAATGGCGACATTCAGCTGCTATTCAGAGAGCCAATCCACATACCACTTAGGACAGCTGCTTTGCTTTCCTAAGTTATCTGGGCCGAGGCACTGAATATTGCCTGCTATCTGGATTTATGCTGGCTCCACCCCAATCACCACCTCGTACTGCCCAGTCAGAGATAACAGTGGCTCTATCGGGAACGTGCCATGGACTAGTAGACTCGGTTAGCAAACGATGCCAGTCAGATAAATGCCTTTGAATATTAGCTCCTTAATGTATAATTTGAAATACAGGTGTTATATAGCTATGCACAGTTGACAATGGCAGGGATCACATTCTCCCTGCAGGGATCTGCAACTAACAAACTTTATATAAAATATAATTATTACTCATTATTCACAGTTTTCTTCTGCATTTAAAGATGCCCAAAGCTCACAAAACTATGAACAATCTGAGTCTACCGCAATGTATATTCAATTTAAGTCTTGTACGTTATGAGCACAGACTTATGTATTGAACCTAACACATGGCCTTGTCAGCGAGAAACCTCCCAGTAGTCCAATGTCCAACACTGGTGCTGCAATAGAAAAGTGGCCTGCTTTCCGGGCCCAAAGGACATCAGCAAAGGTGCAATGCTGCATAAGATTTATGTCATCTCGGAAAACATATTGTCGCTGCCGCACATATCTCAACCTATTAAAGCTGAGAGATACAGTTGAGTGCACACAACAGAATGTTTTCCAAAATAACATAAACCTTCTGCAGCAGTATTTTAAACTGCTGCTGGAGCAAGATTGATCAGTTTTGAACCCTGGAAGCAGGCAATTTTGCTACTGATGCATCGATGTTGGGCACTGTCGGGGTTCAACAGATAAGTATGTGCATGCCAATATTGAAGTAGACTTATACTGACTACACGCTTGAAGTGGACTCATATTGTTCATAGTTGTGTGAACCTTGTACATTTTGGGGGTAATTTTATAAGGAGCTGCCTATTTTTAGGTGCCACTAATGCACCTCTTGGTATTTTAGTCATTTACGTGTACGTGCAGCCACTTACACCGTAAATGACCTCTACTAAAATATCGACTCACATAGAGGTAATGCACATTGTTTGTGTCATGTGTACTTTCACTGTGGGCATACACATGGATGGAGTTTGGCCGGAGCATTGGCAGATCGTGCAAGTATGCACCTTGATTATAGAATGCTACAATTTATGCTCATACTTGTAAAAGGTAAATGCCAGCTCTAAAGTCAGTGTAAATCATTCCCTACCACTTCCAGTGGTATTATAATGTCAAGTACCTGAGCGCTTCACTTGATAAAACAGGCATAAAAACCAAACATGAAAACATGCATCAACTGGGTGCATCTTTAGAAGCTTGCTCTCATCAAATGCAGAAGGAAGTGCTAAAGAATGGATTAAGGATTATAATTTCTGCAAAGTTTGTTAGTCGTGGATCCCTGCAAAGAGCATGTGGCCCTTGCCATTGACAACTGAGCACAGATGTATAATAGCCGCATTTCAAGTTCTGTATTAAGATATCAATCTGGTGTTTGTTTTCCAGATCTGAGAGTGGACCTTAAGGGGGAAGCTTGTGAATCTGCTTCATGTGCTGGAATATACCTGATTTTAGCACTCTTCTTAAGACATAGACTCCTTAGCGGGATAGAGTAAAAGAAGGCTGAGTGTGCTCCAGATCTGAAATAGTTCCTCGCTCTTAATGCAAACCCACTGTTTACAAATGTGGCTGTAATTGACTTCAGCAGAGCCATATTTGTGAATGAGGCTGGCTTTCTAATTCTTAAGCAGGATCCTATTTCATGTAGACAGATCTGAGATTGAAGAGTCTGAATGAAAATGTGAAGCTAATACAAGATTGTCTCTGTATCGCTGGAATTAACTTAGAGTGCCTGGCAGCGGGACAGTGTATTGCTTGGAACTGTTAAAGGGAAAGCAGAAAATGTGTTAACTTGATGAAACAACACATTTAGTTGGTTGAAACAACAAACATAGGGCATTCAGCATAGCTGGACAATGAATGATAGCAATAATTTCCTTTTAGCGGTTAAAATTATGAATATATTTGGGCCCAGCCTTAAATAACAGATAGGCTGGCAACTTCCTATAGACTAATCAATTTATTGAGGCATGAGACTTTCAGGACATGAGATGGAGTTCAGGAGGTGTATAAATGAAGCGTTATGTGAGTAGGAGGAGGACACACAGTACAGAGAAACATAAAGGACTGCCACATAACATGCCCTTACTTTAATGACTGACCATATTTGCTGCATAGAATTCAGGCCCCATCCTATGACGTTTCATTTCCTGCGCTGCTGAAAAGATCTTAGACTTGCCAATGGCCAATGTCATTCTAGACCAAATTAATTGAATTATGTTTAATTATATAAGTACGACTATGTATCCTTTTAAAACAGTGTAGAATACTCATGATTAATACCAAAAACGAAATATGATATCATGGTAAACTGTGGGCCATGTTTACTGAAAGTTAAGATGTGTTGATGAACGTGAATGCGCATTAAGTGCCACTGTGTCCATAGAAATAAAAGTGCTTTGTGGACACAGCGCGTGTTACCTTCATTAATGTGTGCTAAAATCTTTAGTAAATATGCCTTTTTGTTATCTTACTCTAGGAAAATATTAGGTCAGATTTTGTTCTAAAATATAAATGTCTTAAAAGAACAAAAATCATAACGTGAAGGATCATAAATTTGAATTAGTTGGTCAATGTAATTGTACTTCTATCAAGAAAAGCTTCTGGTATTTTAATTATTTTTACTTAGTAAAGAAATAAACCTAATGGTTTGGAACCAAAATTTTTTTTATAAAGATTTTAAAAACATCTTAAGATCTTTTAAAAAAACATATACAGTATCTTCAATTATCTTGCAAAATAATATTACATATTTCAAGTAAAATGTTCTTGGATTTAATATTTTTCTATATAATAATTAAGTAAGCCTGTATGTTTGACTTGCATAGCGATTATTTTCAACATCAAAAGTCTTAAATATCCTAAGTGATTTTGGTAGGATAAATTGGGGATTTTTTTCAGAATTTTTAAGCTCCTGCTTTCAAAATTATGTCTTGAGCCATTGACTAAGTTGTGCACTTTTTAACAGCCATTGGCAGAAGCTTTCTGCTCAGTGCCAAATGTTCCTAAATTGAAGCAAGCAAAAATAAGTGTACTAGGCCAATCCCAAGTGCGTGAGATAGGGTTCACTTTGGAGGTATTCCCATGCATAGGAAGAGGAATGGTACACTTATCGAAATACACACGCCTCGCTCAGAGAAATTCTGAAAATTGACATAAGTGATGTCGTATTTTTAGGGCCTTCTGATAAAATGTGCACTACTCCACCATGGTCAATGGCTAATGGTCTTGACTATGTCCTGCTTGCTTGGCAAGAATATAGATTGGCTGTGGTTTGAAGGAGCTGGTACTCTGTCCTTTTTCCAGCACTGCTCATCAACAAACAGGCATAGATCAGTAGCATTTAAAATATAAATAAGGTAAAATCCTCCCTCCTAAAAAAAATGCCAATTAAAAAACAAAGTCTAAATTATTCAAAGACAAAACATACGCTGAAATTGTAATATTGGGACTTCCATCGTCAAAGATAATATCTTAAGAAGATCTCAGTATAAGCAAATAGTCCTCTAAACTAAGATGCAATCTAAAAATAAGATACTCACGGTTTGCGTTCATCCTTAATGTTTGTAAATAAGGAAAAGAAATTGCAGTAATAAAAAAAACTCTAAAATTGTCCTGAATTGTGTTGCAAAGAATAGGCACCCTGATTCATTCAGCTTTTATCCCTTTGGGCACAGACTGTGAAAAATGCCTTAGGGACATGTTTACTAAGCCCTGCTAGATGCACTGTGGAAGAAATCTCTCCTGTGGCACCTGGTCTCTGCCTGCAAGGATAGTACAAGGCTTTTTAGCATGGGGCCTCTTGTTACATTTTAGCGTGGTGCCGCGCTATCCTGGTAGTGCGCTTTAGTAAACATGCCCCATAGTCAGTCAGGTATATTATCTTGAATTTTATGATTTTATAAACTAGTACATGAATAATTCTGAAAGTCTGGAACTTAACCACATTCCTTTTAAGAGTTAATATCTTTAAAAATATCTTAAATTATCTTGACAAACCAACATATCTTATTGCTAGAACGCTGTCCCTGTATTTTATGCACTATATATAATAGGTGGCAAAATTTAGTGCTCTGGCAGTCGGTTAATGTTGTCATCAAGATTAAAACTCTCAAATATTTTGAAAGTACTGGCTACATATCTGTGCTTATTTCATGTTGACATTTCGCCTGTACAGTTTAGATTAAGGGCCTGATTCGTCAAGGTCTTTCCCCATAGACAGAATGTGAGAAAAACCACAGTGAACACAATAGTGAAATGTCCTCTTTCATGGCAGGAAAGTGTAGCAGGTTTATCTGCTCGGATTCTTGGTTTGGAAATTGGTTGCTATAGCTGCAGCAGAAGTCGCATTGACATTTTACAAGTATCGAAGTAGTAGATCTTTCTAGATGCTGGCTGAATAAGAAAGCAAGAGTTCTGTCGTATAGGAATGGAATAGGAAGCATGGTTTGGCGGTTCAGCGGTAATGTTGCGCGCTGTCATGCAGGAGACCTAGATCTGATTCTCTAGCTATGTTTTTTCCTTAAGCTGTGCGTTGTTGGGGATGCTTCAGAAGCAGTGTTCAGAATCACTGGCAATCAGTCGTCACCTAATGAGAACACCCTGGATGGGGGTCAAAAAGGGAAAAGTCTGAAACTCACATGGCAGCCACTGCTTGCTACACTTATCATTTGTATAGTGCTACAAGGCACATAAGCAGCGCTGTACAAAGACATCTAAGAGAGAGTTCCTGCTCATAAGAGCTTACAGTCTAGTCAAGACAGACAAAACAACAGTCAAACAACACAACAACTGGGACCTAGGATATATCTAGGGGAGAAAGCATAAGAATGAACAAAAGGAGAGAAGAGTGGAATAAATAAATAAATGTACATGAACATTGGCAAATGTTTTGTAGCAGGAAAAGGGAAAGGACTAAACCAGAGAATTTCTTTTTACAACCAATAGTGGGTTGTGAGGATTCAGAGCTTAGGGAAAGTTACACATGCAGCCAGAATGCATACAAGGTTTGCCAGTTTTAAAAATGGAAAGAACTCATGGGACGTACATGCACACATGTACACCTGCTTTGAGGCATGCACATAAGTACAAACCTCACCTCAATCCTGTCCCACTTTGGAGAAACATGCATATACAGGATGCATCCTCATAAAATTACATGCGTATACCTCAAACAATTTTATAAACATCCATTTCTGCACATAATACCTTATAAAATTACCCCCACAGTGGTCAAGTGCTCACTGTAAGATGAGCATTAATCCTTTTTCCAGAATATCCGCTGCGCAAGTCAGGACCCCATGATAAACTGCAGACAAATGCTGCCACCTAGTGGTATCAATTATGAGTACAACTACAATTTATGAAAAGAGAATCAAGGCACTGGCTAACACATTTAACCTCAGCGGAGAGTAAAACCCCATAGAATCATGCTGCTAACATGTTTTAGCCCCTTAAAAGTAATAATTTTCATTTTTCCAAACATAAGGGCTAGTTACTAAGCTGCCGTAAAATGTCTTATTTTACTGCGTCTTCATTTACCGTGGGAATCACTACCGTGTGGCAACTCAGTTCCATAGGTTAGTGGCTCCTATGGTAAATGAATGCTGCAACTCTCAGTAATCACTGCAAGATGTGTTTTCCTAAGGGGAAACTAACACCAGCTCAGAGCTGACGTTATTTTTCCTGGCTTGGATTTTAAAGGGCCCCCTCACATGCTCCGAACCCCATAAAGGCCCAGCCATATCCCCTTAATATGCCCCATCCCTGGACTCTGAGCATCCCAAAAGCCACAAAGCCCCCCAACCTCCTTAGACTTCCCTAAGCCTACCATTCATAAAGCCTGGTGGTCTTGTGGACCTAGACAGGAGCGACCTCACTGACAGCAGAGATCATGAAATAATTACCTTTACTATATTATTCAATACTTCCACATTTAGAGCTAGGTTTACTAAAGTGTATTGTTGTGTTAGCACACTCCATTGCCATAAAATGGGGCCTGTGGTAAATAACACACATTGAGGTATGTTAGCACACTGTAACAAATCAAGCTCTTTTGGCATAGTAGATTAAAAGGGCAGGAAAATATCTCATTCTACTGCCCGCTACAGCCTGCTCTGAATATTTTGCTATTTAGAAACACATGTTCTCTTCCTATCAGCCACACAAGGAATTTTCTTCAAGTGTCCTAATAATGTTTGTGCTTTATATCAACAGGTGGAGATATGCAGGGCTCATCAGGTATAGTATCTGAAATGAAGCCTTTTTCTCTTTCCAGACAGCAAAGAAGGGTGCAACATTCCTTCTATAGGAAAAGATGATTTTCAGAATAGTGTAACACTCCAAATAAAATGACATTTATGAATTAAACATTTTAATTACAATTTCTACCTTTTTCTTGCTAGAGGCAAGTTTGATAAATCAGATATGGTATCTTAATCTTTAGTAGTCAGTTAAATTCAATGATGAAATCATATTTCTCGCTAGGACATGTAAATCTCAATTTAGAAGAATTTAACTTCACAAAAAAATGTGTAGAAACAGTCATGATCAAGAAAAATGGTGTTTACTGACTTTCAAAATATATACCAAAACTTAATTCTCAGACCCCTTTCTTCCAAGCCATTACTTTGAGGCATATTTTAATTTAGTGGTGGGCATACTTATCTGTGGATCTTGATTATAGTAGGGGTCAGGAGATCCCTCTTAGATTCCCAGTCAGGGAAAGGAGATGTCCCCTTATCAGAAAACAGGTCAAGTTATTGCTTCTAAAAAAAACAAGGACAACTTATACTTCCAGGTTACTTAATAAAAGAAAAACCCTTTGTAATTTTCATTATATTCGCAAAACTTAGCAATAGCCTAGGTGGGGCAGCAGCCCATTCTCTATCCTCAGCTATGCCTTTAGCCAGACCAAATCATTCCATGACCCCAGCATGCCCTCTTCCTGACTTTAGCAGTCTCCCAACCACACCCTAATATTCCCCCATTCTTACCACTGTACTTTCCCCAGCCACAGAGCAGCCTCTCCATTCTTGCCTCTCATGTTTCCTCCCTTCCACCCAACGAGCCACCATAAGCTTCTGGTGCGGAACAGTAGGTTCTTCCTTGTCTACCAGCATGGTTGCTGGATCCTTCTTTGTGTGACGGCAGCTCATTCCTTTGGTAATGACCGCAACTTTCTTTTCCTCCTTTTACTTTATGGAGAAACAAGGATGCCATAATACCATGGTAGTTGTATGTGAAGCCATCATCAAAGACGTTAGATGATGATGTCAGCAGGATAACGGGCCTCTTATTGTATTTATTCAACTAAATACTTTTTAAGGAAGAGTAGGCTGGGGATCAAAGGGTCCTGTGGGCTAATTTGGGCCTACAGGCCATAGTTTGCTCACTTCTGTTTTAACTCATTCATGGTTAGTTCAATGTCTTGCCTAGAGACTGAATCAGCTAGGAATATAAATGTTTTTCATAATATACATAATTATGTACCATGATCAGATAGTAAGTTTCATTGCAAAATATAAATGGAAGCTTCGAAGAAAGTAAGAATAATGAAGTTTGCCAGCAATTTTCTTCAAGTTTCCTAATAGCTGTCCTTATATCAACAGGTGAAGATGGCTTATCAGATATAGTATCTATAATGAAAGCTTTCCTCCATTTCCAAATAGCAAAGAAGCTTGCCACATTCCTTCTACAAAAAGACTAATTTTCAAAAAAGCATAACAAACTAAAATAAAAATCACATAAAACCCAAATTACATAAAAATCTTACTTACGTATTGTATCTTAATCTTTAGTATTAATTTGCTACAGTCAGTACAATTATATTTCTCTCTAATGCAGGGCCTCTTAAAACTCACTTAGCCAGTCGTGCTCTCAGGATTACTACTATGAATATGCAGGAGATAGCTTTGCATACGATGGATCTCCATTATATGCAAATTTATCTCAAGTGTAATTGTGGCATTTTAAATAGAAACAAAACTGAACACTCAGAGAATAAAGGCTTAAGGGAGGAGCTTATGCATCACTAACAAGTCCACATTTTTAAGACTTGATTCACTAAGCCTGTTCCTCCCCCTCACTATAGATACAGAGGTGGTATTTTTATAAGTCACTTTTACACAGATGTGGCCACAACATGTGTGAATGGACTCTTATAAAATATCAACGGGTATTAAAAGTACATGCATTGGCATGAGCGTGTGTACTTGCTGTTAAGCATAGCTGGGGGTATCGTCTGGGTGGAGCATGAGTGGAATTCACAAGAATGCCTATTGTAGTGTCTTAATCTAGAGTGCGTACTTGTCCACATTCATTTACACCTGCTCAAGAGGAGAGGCAAATGGCTAGGCCCCAATTGAAGGGGCAATCTCTGCTTCTTACACTAGTATTTTATAAAGACACAAGGAGCCCGATTCTGAAAGGAGCACATCTGGGCCATCCAGACAGCCCTGAGCAGGATAGGCCCATTAGGACCCGATTCTGTACCGCAGAAGCAAAACGTTCCCGTGGCATATGCCCGAGGACAGCCCGGTGTACCCCTGCATGCCTGCGGGGACATCCTCCCTGCAGGTTTCCCTGGCTCCCTTGGCGCTGACCTTTCTCTTCCCTGCTGCACAATCCACTGCATCGGGCGGCGGGGACCTCCCTGCACCCGGGCCCTGCCCAAGGGGGGGATGTCCAGCCCCAGTCACCTGGTTTGTATTGATTATTCCGCCTTTGAAGTGGACTATCGGCACATTACCCCTGACCCCGCAGGACATACAGGGCTGTGACATGAATTGGCCCTGTATGTCCTGCCTCCTGAACCACCCTTGCTCCACCCAAACTCCACCCTCACCAGCTCTCCCCGTCCTGCAGCTCTAGTCGTGCAGGGAGAGCCACAGGGGGTATAAGGGCAGGATGGCTTGCGGGGCTACACATTCCTCTGGGATGTGCAGCCCCGCAGGTCCCGTCTCAGAATCGGGCCCATTAGGCACCAATGTGTCTTTATAAAAATAGCACCTAAGTTGGCACCAACTTGCCCTCTTAAACTGTATAAAATTATCCTCAGAATGGGAGAAAAGACTTAGCAAATCTGGCCCTTAATAAATTAGAGTAAAAACTTGCATTGGGCTGGTGTAATGATATGTTTTCTCTTTGATATAAGAGCATAAGCTATGCCATATTGTGTCAGACAAAGCCTAGTATCCTGTTTCTAACAATGGCCAATCCAGGACACAAGTACTTGTCAGATTCCTAAAAGGTAGACAGATTCCATGTTGCTTATCCCATGGGTAAGCAGTGGTCCTCTTTAATAATAGTTTATGGATTTTTCTTCCAGGAACACATTAGTAAGAAAAATACTTAGTACAAAATGCCACACTAATTAGTGTGAAGCTGCATTTTAGAAAGGCTGTTTAGATGCCTCCTGGGACTTAGAAGTGAAAATCTATGACAATTGTGGCTCACATGTAGGTATGATCCAAAATTGGCATGTCCCTGCCCCTAAAGAATGACATCCCTGACAAAAATGGGCCCAGGCAGAATGAAGGACTATCCAGGTGCAGCATAAGGAACCATTTTAGAAATATACATGGTGCAAAATATCAACGGGGGAAATCCGACAGCTTACACTTATGAGTGCTGACATCTCAGAATACACACATGTATATGATGTGGATGAGTTGATTTCGCAAATGCAGACGTGCAGCCACTCTTAAGCAATATCAGAGGACTTGATGTTTAGTTCTTTTCAATTTGGATGGCTGATAGACATTGACGTTTTAAGAAGAATATCTCTCTTCATCCCTACTGTAGAGGTCTAGCTGAAAAAAGCTTTTTTTCAATGGCTGTTCTTGACTGGGAACAGGAGTAAATTTGACTTTTTTTTCATCCAGTGTAGTTTCCCTGTGTCTGCCCTCCTTATTTCCTAACACTCGCATCCGGAATGCACATTCATGACACATTAACAATACGGGTGCAACTACCACGTGGTAAGAGGCAGGCATTGGTTGCACCTTTGCTAGCGATGTGCTTCTGTAGTTAGCACACCTGCCTCAACTGCGCACCACGTTTCCACCCTCTCTCCACTCTCTCTCTGCTTAAAGAAACCATAAGTCAGTCTCAGCTAGTCCTTCACGTCTTACAAATAGTTTAGTTTTTAGTTCAGTAGATTTTTAGAAGCCCAGTTTGTGATTTATGGGTATAGAATCAGCCAAATACATGTTTAAATCATATTCAGATGTAAATAGCCATTTTAGAAAGGGTTGTGTTAACATGGGGATGATCATACCATGTACAAAGTGTACTGGGGTATGTCAGGGACATGGTCTGGGTGGAATCAAAATTGACATGTGGATTCTCCATTTCATACAGTGTAAGTCTGAAATTGTCCACATCCAGATTTACGCCTGCTCCCTGACACGAATAGGCACGTAAAAGATGCTAGTGTTGGCCAACCCTTAAGAGAGGCGATTAAGGGGGATATCTTCCTTCATCCTCCAATATTCATTTCCCTTTCCAAACTGAAATGAAGTAAACATGGCGGCCTCTATCGGTGATTAGGTCTGCAAAATGGCAGAGATACAAGTGCACATGTGCTGGCTTTCCTTTGTTGATCTTTCCAAGGTGAATATATCTAAAATGGCCGCCTCCTGTTACGTGTGTCTGCCAATCCCCTAGCATCCATGTACTTCCTTCTCTCCACAGCCTGATGTGAACAATTACATCCAATCTGAGGGGCGGAGAAATGCAGACATTACATTGGCCTCACATGTGCACTCCCCCCCCCCCCCCCTCTTTTAAAGTCAACATAGATTTGCAGACATTTTCACTTTCACGTCCCTCCCACTACATAAAGATCCTGTCTAAAAGGTGCCTTCAGTGTGCTTACTACTCCACCTTTAGAGTCGTAATATATAAGTGGTTTAGAGTACCAAAAAGAAAATAAAACACAATAACAATAGTATACAAAATACAGTTCAACAGATAACAATAAAACAAAAATTAACCAAACGCATTCCAGCTGTTAATGGGCACAGCTTTATGCACACTGAAGATGTAAAAAACATACATTTTGTTTGGTTGTAACATCGAGGCCTGTATTAGCTTATAGGCAACATAGTCAACAGCCTATTGTACCAGGTATCATAGACAGATCTGTAAGATTAATAGCAAATTATATTTTAGGTTATAGTTTGAGCAAAATCTTTGCAATATGCCAGTGATTGTCACTTCTGGCCCTCATGGGCTGCAAATAGTTCATACGTTCAGGATAGGGTTGCCAACTGCCTCCAGATGTGCCCGATAGGCTTGATCCAGTCCTGCGTTTACCCCAATGCATGCAAGAACTTGTAGTTTATGGAATGCAATACAGAAATGAGGACTACATATTCCTGCATGCAATGAGGTAATCCCAGGCCTGGATCAAGCCTGTTGGGCTCATCTGGTGCCAGTTGGCAACCCTTGTTCTACATATCCTGAATGAATATGCATGAGATATGGAGGCAGTGTTTGCAAGTCAATCTCATGCATATCCATTGTGGATATTCTGAATATCTGATTGATTGAGTCCGCCTGATTAATGGATAGAGAATCACTGCTCTAGGATGTGTTTCTCAAACTGGTCCTGGCATAACCTGTAGCTAGTTTGATATGCATGAGAGAGATTGGCAGACAGCGGAGATAGTATTGCATGCATGCTATCTCATGCATATTCATTAGGAATAGCCTGAAAACTCATCCTCTTTGTGGCCCTCAAGCAATGTCAACCATTGCTGTACGAAATTGCAATTTTGCAAACTAATATGTGCAGCCGCTCTTAATCGCAGAAGCCCCTCTATATTTACCTCATTTCAGTATGGAAAGGGAAATGAATATTGGAGGGTTAAGGAGGATATCCCCCTGTAGTATTGCATGCATTCTATCTCGTGCATATTCATTAGGGATAGTCTGAAGACTCAACCTCTTTGTGACCCTCGAGGAATGTCAACCACTGCTGAGAGGAAAGAAACTCTGGAAACCCACTGGGGGATGAGGTGGAACTTGCTGGATATAGCTCTAGAATAAATTTCTTCTTTCATTATCTCCTTCCATTAATACCTTGTGAAATTATTTTCCTTCAGAAAGGATTATAATAACCAAGAACAGATGTTAATTGGACTTTGGTACCAATATTTCTTAAAAAACCTAAAACAATATGGTTAAATTATTAACTGTAGTGTGAGGAGGCTGGATATGATGGTCTTGGCCTGTTGTTAATACAACCAGCAATTTACAATCTGTGCAGAAGGAATAACCTGTAATCAGTTATTCCCTAATGGTGTTATATTAATAGTTGTATTTTCTTTTTATTTACAGATGAAGACACAACAGGTACATTATCCAGTTTAAGTTCTTTGCTGTACTAAAATGTTCTGCTAGAGATAACTGTAATTTGCACCCGTTACCACCCATAGGGTTCTTTACATCAGTGGCCAATTGGATGTTGTAGAGGGTGAAAGCACTCATAGTACGGCACCTGCTGAAGAGTAAAGCTCTTGAAAGCTTGTCAAAAATATATTAATAAAGAGCTATCACTTACAGCTCGCTTATCTGAAATACTAACATAAATCCTGCAGAAACAGAACCTGCTCAGTGCCTTTATAAACTAGGCTAAAATTCATTTTTTTCCATTTCCAACCTACGTTCCCTGTTATCAAATAACCCTCAGTGGATGTACAAAGGTTTTACCTTTCTGTGGCTTGAAATTCACAGTTCAGCTGAGAGAACACCTGAAATTTCTTCTCATACCTCTACTCAGGGTGCTGCTTCTTGAAATATTTTAATCCCCATCCTCTTAAGAACAAGGGGCCTGATATTCAAATGTAAATTTGTAAATGCCGCTAAACAGGATATTCAACGGCAATAACACGGTTAGTGCCGCTGAAGAGCCACGGGTATTGCCACTTCATGCACCAATGCTATCAGCTTAGCATCAGAGCGATCCTAGTTTATTGTTCAGCGGGGGTGGCCAGTCACTATAATCACACTATCCACCACCACTGAATATTGGGCCCAAGAACTCTTCCTCTTGCTGAGAATTTCCATCATTTTCCCCAGCTGGAGGATCCCTTTCTACTGCTCATAGCGCCATGCATCTCATAGTTCTGCAAGAGCCAGGAACCTGGTATTTCCTCCTCAGCCAGGTTTCTAGGACAATGGTTCCCACACTGGTCCTGCAAAACCCTCAGCCAGTTGGGGATTACGGAACACTCACGATGAATATGCATGAGGTAAACCTGCATGGAATGGATTCAGGTCATGCAAATCTACCTCCTGATCATTCATTGTGGATAGAAGAGCACATCTCCAGAAAGAAAGAATATTTACTTAGCAATTAACAATAATAACAATGGGAAGCAGTGCATACATATTCATTGTTGAAATCCTGAAAATTCAACTGGGCTTTGCCCTCGAGTACTGAGTTTGCCCATGCTTGACTTAAACCATAGGGATTTACACCTCTAGGACGTGAGGCTCAACCTAATCCTCAGACATACCCACCTAGTTAGGTTCTCTGGATATCCAGACAGGGCTGGTGCAAGGACTGGAGATGCCCTAGGCAGGCCCTCCATCCTGTCGCCTTCCTCGGATCCCCTTTGATCCCATTGCCTCCATGGTGCCCCTCTCTTGACTCTTTAGCGGCAGCAATGGACCCCAAACCATGATTCGGTGCTTATCTGCACATACTAGCATTGCATTATGGTTTCTTTTGTTTTGTATTTTCCCCTTCTTTCCTCCTCTGGTGCCATTTCACAAACAAAGTAGATAGAGAGATGTTCCCGGCGTGGTGCTATGGACGTAGACATCCCCGCTTGATTTCAGAAACATCGAGGACATCTGCGACTTTGGCAAAGTTTGGACCTGCTGCAGGCACGAATAGACATCGGGAAAGTGCTTGTTTGGGTTATAAAACCTTCCGAGCAGTAACACATCTTACAATGAGGGGCCCCCAAGCAAATGTTTGCTGGAGATCTGCCATTGTTGCAGCGGTAGTGGTAGTGTGCACCCCACCCTCATCGTGTGACCTTACTTCATTGTGTTTTCTGCACTGTTTTGCTCTTGGAAGTTTGCTACGGGCCCAGTGGCTGTTCCCTGCCGGGCCGAAGTCTCGCGGTGTGGCCTGGCGAGGAACAGCCGCCATGCTGTGGGAACCTACAAGAGTGGAACAGCATGGCAAACATAATAAAGTAAGCTTGCGATGCTGCTGCCACCCCCACTGTGTGGGACCCCTTTCTGTTCGAGTCCCCCCACATAGCGGGGGCTGCTTGGGCAGAATTTACACCACTGCTTTGGAGGGTATAGAGAAGGTGGTATTCCAGCATCCACTGTGCTCTCCTTAATTGCAATGACATTTTTTGAGTAATTGGGAGGCATGCTTTGTGTTTGCATCACCACTGAAGAATTCTAAGATATCCCCAATCTGGAATGGTTTTCCAGGGACATCAATGTAGATGGCCCCATAGACGTCGATATCGAGCACATCCACGTTTGTGAAATCATATCAAAACCCAGCCGTGCGTGCTTTTTGTTCTGCCATTCTGGTTTAGACATCATTTCTAAAATGCCTTCATATTAATTTCAATACGCTAAATGCAGATAATTACACCTTCTCGCGAGTGGGTTTTATGTCCATGCCTGCAAGTAATTTTGTGCAGTTTATTCTGATATTTCATAAACCTGCCTTCAACCTAAAAGGCAGATTAGGACAAGAAAATTACAAAAACTGGATAAACAGAAAAGGAGGTAATAGCACAATCTCTGCAGAATTTATGCTAGGATTTTAGAAGGCCTATTTGTGTTTTTAAAATTGGAGCAAAATAGGCTCCTTTCAGAGCTCTTAAACTAGGCGAGCCATAAGAGGGTTATTTTACAGCAGGCTGCCTATGTGTGAGGGCCCCACAATGCCTATTTTTAGCCTATTTCATAAAGCCACATAAGAACCTGTTTCTTTATAAAATACCAGCAGAATTATGGCAGAAATAGCAGCTGGATTGAAGCAGCAGATATTTAGGTGTATATGTCATTATGTTAAGTACATGTGTATGTGTGTATTTTATAAAACATTTTTGTAAATCACTACTCTGCCCACGCTACACCCAAACCTCTCCACTGAACCCACATATTCTAAAGTAACATACTTTTTACACATGAGGTAATGTTATTTTGAGGTCTTCTATGAGTGTATACTGCCATGTTCATGCAAAAAATATAAAATGACTTCCAAAATGCTTTATAGGTGCATGATGCAGTGCTTACCAATACAGCCCGGCACTGCGTCGCAATTCATTTCTTTTGCTATTTGCTGTTTCTGTCCCCCTCTGATGTATATTTCCAGTTTATGCAAACTGTAAGCTGCATTGGAGAGAGGTGAAAATGGCAGATACAGTAGTAAGAGGAAGGAACTGTGATGCAGCACTGGGTTGTATCGATAAGCGCTGTATCTCAGTTCGGGAGCCATTGCTACAGCTACAGGTCCCACAAAGGGGCAGCAGTGGCAAAGGGGACGGGGGCCCACAGAGAGGGGGGGGGGGGTGGTAGGATGGAGGGCCTGTCTAGGATGCCTCCAATCCTTGCACCATCCCTGCCTCTGAGATGTTACCTTGCAATTGTGTCATGCTATAGATATCTATGTGTAAAAGGAGGCTTTTCTAAAATGTCTAGGGCATAGCTGACATGTGCATGTGGTCGTATTTGCATGTGTAAATTGTGAATACTGTTTCTAAGATAAACCAAGACCAATTCCAATAGGTGCACAGCCGTGCCGTCTGGACACCTAAATCACGGATGAGCACAAATTGTATCCAGTTCCACAACCACAGGAACTGTACATTCCCATGATTGCTGAATTGGGCACTTAGATGGCCCGGTGTGCCCCTGATCCTGTGGAGGAAGATGTCCTGGAGGCTGCCCATACAGGCCGTACAATGCTACTGCTGGTGTGCTAGTGCAGTGGCGTCCCATCACCAAGACACCGGCATGTCTAGCCAGGGTTGCAGAATGCCCAGATGGTGAGTGGCACTGGCACACCTCCGCCCGACCCTCAATGGTGGCCCCCATGGCCTGTATTGGGTGGCAGGTGCCCTTCTGCAGTAGCGCAGTGGGTTTGGGGGACTGTAGAACAAGATTGTGGCCGTGGCTGTGCCTGGCGCTAATTTCCCCATCAGGGAGGAATAAGGTGAGTGTCCATCTTTGCACCAGAGAACGTACAGAAACCTGACCTGAATGGCCTCTGTATGTCCTGGCACATTGCTCTGCTTCCACTCTGCCCCCTACCACCCACGTCTAGCGCTCCCTGCACAACCACTCTGTACGTGCGAGGAGCACTATGACCAGAATTGCGTTCTAGGGCTAAGCACATGATGGATGTCCAACCTGGACATCCAGCTTCACTATTCGTTTCTCAGAATGACCACCATAGTGTACATAATAGGATATCAGCTTTTACTTAAATTTTGGGGAAATTATTGAGATTGGATGATCGATAATTTCTTATGACAACTTTTGTCTTTGAAGTATTAGCAACTTTGTTTTAGCTAAGTTGGCTAGACAAATATAAGTGTCTTTAATTTTTCTGAGGTTTTTGTTTTTTGTGAAAATAAATTGGGATCCTATATTTGTTTTCTTTTTAATTTATGTTTTGTAGAAATCTGAAAATTCTTATGAATCAAGTGGAAAAAACGAAACAAAATTTATTCAAGGAAACTTTATAACTAGGATATTACATAGGCCCTTATGAAAAAATGGGAAAGAACAATAATAATTCTTTGTTTTATAAAAGCTTATAGATCACCTTTTAACCCATGCAAGGGAAAGTGGTTTCCAAAAGAAAAATAAATAAAATATATAAAACAATGCAGGACACACAACCTCCTACTTTGCATAAGGCTAAGCCTAGGAAATGGGAGACTCAGTTCAGAACATTCGCATTTCTTGGGTATTTTACAAAAGGTGTTGCTGTGCGCAAAACCTTTGTTAATTACATACAAGGACACTGGGAAATGTTCATGTATTTGCTGGCATGTACAGCAGGAGCAATGATTTTGGAAAAAAATTAATTGGGGAAAAAAAAAGGGTGGCATCGCTTGACAGCTTCCACGTAGAAGTGCTCTTACCCACATGCCGAACCACTGATTTTACAACCTTCATGAGTAGGTGCCATATTTGCAAGACGTGATTTGCCCTACATCGCTTGGGATATGGTAAAGACCACTGCTGACTTCTCAAACTTGTAGATTTTGATATGGGAAAATAGCATCAGTTTTATACGATGTCGTTTAAAACCCATCTCTTCCCATGCTCATCATAGGCTAAGACATGTAGTTTTGCACTGATGAGAGGAAAGGGAAATGTATACAGTAGATTTTTATTGCTAATAAGGAATGGTTTCTTAGTGTTCATTCATTTTAATGAAGATGAATTCTGGGCTTTTCATGTTTTATGGAAATGTTTGCTATGTTCTAATTGAGCTGTACTTTATTATTAGAAACAGAAACTAAAGAAAGACATTCACGGCCTCCGGGTAAGTGCTTCCTCCGTATTTCTTACATCATTAAATGGTTTTTAGAGATGGGAAACTTGTAAATATTATTTGAGTCGCTAGTTTATAATGATTTCCCTCCTGAACCGTTTTTAGCTCTTAGGGAGATCAAATCTCTCCTTTATTGGCTACAAATGTCGTAAGTGAATGTATGCTAAGTTCCCATAAAGTCAGCTTCACTGATCGACTTTAAAAATAAAACAATTCCATATTAAATTTCAGCTGTTTATCTTTTCTACATCATTAGTTAATTCCAAATTTCTTCCATAAATACACCAATTTAAACTATACTGTTAAATCAGTTCACTATCAAAATGGAAAAGAATGAACAAGATAAAAGCATTTTACCTAAGAAAGTGCTACAGTGAACTTATTATGTAGGCAGACATGATTATGTGAGAACTATTTATCTCCGTAGAGTATGATTTTATCTACGTATTCAGACTATCTCACTTTCCTGATTTCACTCATAACAAATTGACAAGAAAATATAACAAATAACATGATGTATAGTATTAAATCATATATTAGAATGAATAAATTGTAAATACATATAGGTCACTATTTAAACACTATGGAAGGTGTTTTTTTTTCTAAACACTGACCCCAATAGTTAAAGATACTTGGGAGGAATATTCAGAGCAATTAACAGAGCCTGCAGACTTGCTCACCGCGCTAATCGTGCTGTGACAGCGGCAGTAACGCAGTTAGTGCCGCTGAATATCCGTGGATACCAGCGCTGCACCCCCGGATGCTAGTCGGTTTGCACTAGGGGTATTCCAAGGACAGAGTGGAGGCAATACCCGGGGATAACCAGGCAGCGGCGATATTCAGCTACTGCTCAGTTATCCTTAAGCATCGAAACTTAGGCGCTTAAAGGCTGGCCTTAACCTTTGCCGTCAAAGCTAATTGCACAGGGGCTGAATGTTACTGCTGCCTGGTTAGATTAGCCACTATTTGGGCGACCCAGACATTCAGTGCTGGTGACCGGATGAGACCCCGACCTTGAATACCCAGGTTCAAGTTTTAGCAATGATGGCTGAAACCGCATTAGCTATCGCCACTGAATATTGGGTCTAAGAACTGTTCCTCTTGCTGATAATTTATCATATGACTCTTTTTCCACCATTTTCCCTTTCTACTGCTCATAGCGCCATGCATCTCATAGTCCTGCAGGAGCCAGGAACCTGCTATTCCCCCCTCAGCCAGGTTTCTAGGACAATGGTTCCCACACTGGTCCTGCAAAACCCTCAGCCAGTTGGGGATTAGAGAACATTCACCATGAATATGCATGAGGTAACCCTGCATGGCACTCCTTGTGACCCTGAACAAGTCATTTTACCCTCCGTTGCCTTGGAAGAAAATACCTGGCAATCTACTTCTGGTGATACGGTGCCAAGAAAACCCAGAGGCAGCTGGGTCACCAGGAGTCAGCACTGACTTGACAGCACTTAAAAATAAAACCCTGCATTGAATGGATTCAGGTCATGCAAATCTACTTCATGGTCATTCATTGTGGATCGAAGAGCACATGTCCAGAAAGAAAGAATATTCACTTAAACAATTAACAATAGAAACAATGGGAAGCAGTGCATACATATTCATTGTTGAAATCCTGAAAATTCAACTGGGCTTTGCCCTCGAGTACTGAGTTTGCCCATGCTTGACTTAAACCATAGGGATTCACATCTCTAGGACGTGAGGCTCAACCTAATCCTTAGACATACCCACCTAGTTGGGTTCTCTGGATATCCAGACAGGGCTGTTTCAAGGACTGGAGATGCCCTAGGCAGGCCCTCCATCCTGTCACCCTCCTCGGATCCCCTTTGATCCCATTGCCACCACTGGCGCTCCTCTCTTGGGTCTGCAGCAGCGGCAATGGACTCCAAACCATGATGCGGTGCTTATCTGCACATGCCAGCGTTGCATCATGGTTTCTTTTGCTTTCTATTTTCCACTTCTTCCTCCCTCTGGTGTAGACCTCTGGAGCCGTTTCACAAACAAAGTAGGCAGAGAGGTGTGGCAGAGGTGCTCTTGGGGTGGTGCTATGGACATAGACATCCCTGCTTGATCTCAGAAACATCTGCGACTTTGGCCAAGTTTAGACCTGTTCTAGACATGAATAGACATAAGGAAAATGCTTGTTTGAGATATAAAACTTTCGGACCAGTGGCCTCCCATTGTCGCAGCGGTGGCAGTAGCGTGCCCCCCCCCCCTCCATCGTGTGTCCTGATTCATTGTGTTTTCTGTGCTGCTCCATTCTTGTAGGTTTGCTACGGGCTCAATGGCTGTTCCCTGCCGGGTTGAAGTCTCGGAGTGTGGCTGTTATCGTGAGGCATCAGCTCGGTGAGGAACAGCCGCAGTGCCCATGGGAACCTACAAGAGTGGAACAGCATGGCAAACATAATAAAATAAGTTTGCCGTGCTGAGGCCACCCCCACTGAGTGGGCCCCCTTTCTGTTCAGTTCCCCCCGCATTGCAGAGGCTGCTTGGGCAGAATTTAACCCACTGCTTCGGAGGGTATAGAGAAGGTGGTATTCCAGCATCCACTGTGCTCTCCTCAATTGCAATGACATATTTTGAGTAAATGGGAAATATGCTGAAGGTTTCTGAGATGCCTCCGAGCTGGAATGGTTTCCAGGGACATCTACATAGACGGCCCACAGACATCCATATCGGGCATATCCACGTTTGTGAAATCACGCCAAAACCTGGAAGTGCGTACTTTTTATTCTGACATTCTGGCTTGCACATAATTTCTAAAATGCCTTCACATTAATTTAAGTGCATATTCAGTAATCTACGTGCAGGTAATTACACCTGCTCTCGAGTAGGTTTAATGCCCATGCCTGCAAGTAGCTTTTATTAGTTTGTTCTGATATTTCATGTGCCACCCTTTAACCTAAAAGGCAGATTAGGAAAAGAAAATTACAAATACTGGATAGATTGAAAAGGAGGAAATAGGTGCAATCTCTGCAGGCTTTATGCTAGGATTTTGGAAGAACAAATAGACTCCTATTTGTGTTTCTAAAATAGGGGCAAAGTAGACACCTTTCAGACCACTTAACCTAGGCAAACTGTAAGAGGGTTATTTTATAACAGGTTGCCTATGTGTGAGGGCCCCAAGGTGCCTATTTTTAGCCTATTTTATAAAGACACATAGGTTCCGGTTTCTTAATAAAATAATAGCAGAATTATGGCAGAGATGGCAGCTGGATTGAAGCCGCAGACATTTAGGTGCATATGACAGCACATTAAGTACGTGTAGCTTTGTATTTTATAAAACATGCTTGTAAATCACTACTCTGCCCATGCTGCACCCAAACTCCTCCTCTGAACCTACTTTTACACATGAGATAATTTTATTCTGAGATCTTTTCTAGGTGTATAATGCCGTATTCATGGAAAATATATAAAATGACCTCTGAAATGCTTTATAGGAATTGTTGCTTATGTTCTAATTGAGTTGTATTTTATTATTGTGAAACAGATAAAAGAAATGTCGATGATACTGCTTCTGGTAAGAACCTTCTTAACATTTTTACAGTTTTTATATTGTAAAACAGAGCCAAGTATTTTTATAGAGAGTTTCTGATTCCTGACCACTCCCCTCTTTCACTCTCTCATATTAGAAGGATCAGGTATCTCTTTTATTAGTGGTGTCCGTTATTGGTGATTGCACAATAGGAAGGTAATTTTATAAAGAGGTGTGTATTTTTAAGCAGAAAGTCTGCATCAAACTGTTTGTTATTTGAGTCCTTTAAGTGCCTATGTCGCCACCTATGTACGAAAACAACCTCTTATAAAATACTGACCAGTGTAAAATTACGTATGTTGCTTGATAGTGCGCACTTGGCTGGTCAGCGAGCGCATGGGCGGAGCAAGAACTGAGTGTGGGATAAGTGTACAAGTCTGTGCATACATTATACAAGTCTGTAATTTAGGTTCATTCGTGCAAAGTCTTGGTGCAAAAACTGCACCAGCCTTAGGGCTGCTAGAAATGTCAGTGCATTAACTTAAGGCATAGTTTCTAGCACTTAGCTTAGTATGTTAGAAAGACAGGTAGATGCCTCCTGGTTTCCATAACGAGGTGCCGTAAACAATGCTTTAGCTAAGCACTCTGTATAAAAGTAGCCTCTAGGGGCCAGTGTTCAGCAGTGCCCTCAGTAGTAAGAATGAACAGGATATCTTTATCTCGTTAACATTTATATATAGATAAGGCTGAAGGGCCTGATATTTAAACTGCTTAACGGGATATTCAGCAGCACTAATGCCGGGCTAGCATTGGGGCGTTCCAGGGGAGTTCCATTGCCACTGCCCAATTATTTAGTTAGGCACTTTAAAGACTGTCCGACCTTTTGTCACCAATGCTAACTGGGCAGCAGCTGAATATTGCTTTGCCACTATCTGGCCAATGTAGAAATTCAATAGCCTGGCATTGAATATCAGGGTCTTAAGGGGTCTTTTACTAACAGACACTACCAGGCAGCGTGTGTAATAGAGAGTGCTGAAGGCGCACTTGGGCACATGTTACCAGGTAGCGAAAGGCCAGGACAGTGCAGGATGATTCCCATGTTAAGGTCACAAGTGGGCGGGGAAGTGGCAGAGAGTTGACATGGTGAACTTGGCGCAGTTAGTGCTATGGTTCCACTGCACGCTACATGCATTGTTGCAGGGTCACCTAATGCCAACTCACCAATTATTTTACAAAAGGCTCTGATGAATTTGGAGCCTTTTGTAAAATACATTTAAGGATGCCAGCAGATCATGCGTTTTTGCCTCCTGGTTAGCTTCATCACTATCTGGGCAACCCAGATCTTCAATGCTTGTGCCCGGATGAGACCCCAACATTGAATACCCAGGTTCACGTTTCACCGATGATGGCCGAAACCACATTAGCTGTCGCTACTGAAAATCCCAACCACTATGTATATTCCCTACAGTTATCCACAGAAGTGGCAACACTCAATGCAGCGCCATACCTAGCCCTGTGCGAGCGGTGCATCTGCACAGGGCGCATAGGATATAGGGGCAGATTTTGGGCTGCCTGCCTCAGCTCCCAGATGCTGCCTGTTGTTGCCCTACTGCCGCCACTTTTTTTCTCACCGGTGGCAGCAAGGGCAAGAGTGGAGCAGACCTGACTGCAAATAAACCCCCCCCCAAAACAAAACAAGCGGGTCTTTCCGACTCTGCACTTGTAGACAGGTCTGGTCCCTTCCTCCCTTCTCAGATGTAGGTCATGTCAGAGGAGGGAGGGACCAGGCCAGCCATTCAAACGTGGAGTTGCAACGACCCGCGTTTTGAATGGCGTGAACATTTACACCAGCCCTATGGCTAGCGCAAGAACAAATGTAAATGAGGTATTTTGTAATTTACAAGTGTATTTGGGTGCACCTCCTATGTTCTTCCCAAACTCTGCCCATGTGCACACCTACAGTAAAAGTTTGCACCATCAGCCCTATGTGAGTTCTTACAGAATAGCCGCCAGCTCAATATACATGGTGGCCCAAAAAACAGTGAGAACATCTCATAAAATAAAAGCTTAAATAGTTTATTGATTTACCTTTTTAGCTATATAACGTCTTTATTTCGACAATTTTCAGTCACCATCTTTGTTTTTTTAATTTGTCAATCGTTTACATGTGTCTTTTTGAATTTTTAAATAACTTATATGCTACGAGATGTTCTCACTTTTTTTGGCCCACCCTGTAAGTGTAAAAGTCCCTGTATGGACATAAATAAATCACTAAAATACCAGGATTTATGCACATAGATGGCATGCAGCTTTATGCAACTGCTTATAAATTATCTCTTGCAAGGATCATTTTATAGCAGGACGCCTAGATTCAGTGGCTTGGCGGGCACCTAGTTTAAGCCTATTTTCTAAAGACAAGTAGACGCCTACTTGTCATTCTAAAATACTGCTGTAAAACCTACACAAATCGCAGTTATAGTGCAGGCACGAGCATTATATCTGCTCAAGAGGAAATGTTAATGTCTTGCCTTGATTATGGAACTACACATGTGGATTATCGTATTTTACTATGGGGCATTTTTACTAAAGCCTGCGTGGGTCCACTCAGAATACAGATGTCTTTGAAAACACCAAATATTCATACGCAATTATAACAAGATATTCATTTTCATTGCAAAATGTAAATTGATGCTTAGAAGGAGACATGGGAATAATGAAACTTCACCAAGACTTTTCTTTGAGTGGTTCTAATAATGTTTGTACTTTACATTAACAGATCAAGATAACAATGAGAATTCAGGTACAGTATAGAACATGCAAATTTCTTTCTCTTTCTGGATAAGTTAGAACATTCCCCTTACAGGAAACATTTCATTTTTAGAATATAAATTGCAGATAGTTAAATATTAAAAAAATATACAAATTTGAAGACAGATACTACTATTCGTGGGGAGAGGGTGGATTTTCACTGGTGGCAGCCAGCACCCTTAAAGCATCAGGCCAACACTGCTTTAATATCGCCCCAGATATTCAATGAAAGGAATATCCAGGCATCGGTATTAAGTATCCATGATGCCCGGATTGAGATTTTGCAAACCGGTCAGTATCGATATTCAGCCACTGGCCGGATTTCAAAGGTAGCTAAAATTAGGACAGTCAGTCAGCTGCCCTAACTTTAGCTGGTTAAGGTTAACTGGGCAGCATCTGAATATCGCCACCTCCTGGTTAACCCGTTGTTCTGCTCCTACACCGCCCATGGAATTGCCACGGACCTTAGTTGCTTAGCAGCACAAATGGGGAAAATCCCGGTGGGTGCATGGATACGTTTAAATATCCTCCTCCTTGTTTCTCAGTCTGGTCTGTATTTTATCAGATCCTATCTGCAGAGGTAATGGGCTAGAAACCTGACGGAGTGGTTGCTGATAAAATTACTGTTGCTTTTTCACTCACTAGTACTATTTTTCCTTTTAAATCTGCTTCCACTCACTGCAATGAACCCATCCTCACTTTGTATCATCTAGTCTACATTTGTGGTGGAAATAGTGCCCCAGAAGCTCAAAGAAACCATAAGTCAGTCTCAGCTAGTCTTTCATTTGTTACAAATAGTTTAGGTCTGATTTTCGAAGGCATTTACACGGGTAACTGCCTAAATGAAAATTGGGCCCTTATTTTTCAGTTTTGAGGATTTTAGAAGCCCAATTTGTAATTTATGGTTATATAATCAGCCATATAGATGTGTAAATCATATTCACGTGTTAATAGTCATTTTAGAAAGGGTTGGGTTTCCATGGGGATGACCATACCATGTACAAAGTGCACGGGGATATATCAGGGGCATGGTCTGGATAGAACCACAATGTATATGTGGATTCCCCATTTCATATAGGGGAACGCATGTGTAAGTCTAAAATTGTCAACGTCCAGATTTACGCGTGCTCCCTGATGCTACTGTCGGCCAACCCTATATAGGGTGGATTAATGCGGATAACCTCATTCATCCCCAAATATTCATTTCCCTTTCCGATCTGAACTGAGGTCAACATGGCAGCCTCTATAGGTGATTAGGTTTGCAAAATGGCAGAGATACAAGTGCACATGCCGACATTTGCACTTTTAAGTGGCTGGCTTTCCTCTATCGATCTTTCCCAGGTGAATATTTCTGAAATGGCCGCCTCCTGTTGCGTGTGCTTGTCAACCCCCTAGCATTCCTGTGCCTCCTTCTCTCCACTGCCTGATGTGAACAATCACATCCAATCTGAGGGGCGGAGATATGTAGATTTTACATTGGCCTCACATGTGCACTCCCCCTCTTTTAAAGTCGACAGAGATTTGCAGACATTTTCACTTCCACGTCCCACCCACTACATAAAGACCCTGTCTAAAAGGTAGGGAGTTGCAATTTTGGAAACCTCAACGTGCAGCCTACAAAGGTCTCTATATTTACCTCATTTCAGTATGGAAAGGGAAAGGAATATTGGAGGATTAAGGAGGATATTCCCCTGTAAAGGGTTGGCCTCCATATTCATTAGGGATAGTCTGAAGATTGAAACTCTTTACAGCCCTCACGGAATATCAATCACTGCTGAGAGGAAAGAAACACTGGAAACCCACTGGGGGATGAGGTGGAATTTGGTGGTTATAGCCCTAGAATAAATTTCAGCTTTCATCATCTCTTTCCATTAATACCTTGTGAAATTATTTTCCCTCAAAAAGGATTATAATAACCAAAACAGATGTTAATAGGATTAAAGTACCAATATTTCTTTTAAAAATTAAAACAATATGGTTAAATTATTAACTGTAGTGGGAGGAGGCCTGGATGAGTGTCAGTTCCCTTCTGGCTATCAGATTTTTATGGATTCTTGCTTTAACGGGTGTGGAAAACACACTGTTATTAATCTAACCAGCAACTGACAATCTGTGCAGAAGGGATGACCTGTAATCAACTATGCTTTTCTGGTCTTATATAAATACTCGTGTTATCTTTTTATGTACAGGTGAATATAAATCAGGTACATTATCCTGTTTAAGTTCTTTGCTTTACTAAAATGTTCTGCTAGAGATAACTGTAATTTGCACCCGTTACCACCCATAGAGTTCTTTACATCAGTGGCCAATTGGATGTTGTAGAGGGTGAAAGCACTCATAGTACGGCACCTGCTGAAGAGTAAAGCTCTTGAAAGCTTGTCAAAAATATATTAAGTTAGTCCAATAAAGAGCTACCTGGCAGTGTGTGTAATAGCAAGTGTGAAGGCGCACTTGGACACATGTTACCAGGTAGCAAAAGGCCAGGACAGTGTAGGATGATTCCCATGTTAAGGGAAGTGGCAGAGAGTTGGTGTGGTGAATTGGTGCAGTTAGTGCTCTGCTAACACTGCATTAGTGCACAGTCACCTAATGCCAACTCACAAAGTATTTTACAAAAGATTCTGACAAATTTGGAGCCTTTTGTAAAAATACATTTAAGGAAGCCAGCAGATCATGCGGTTTTGCCAGTCAGTACAACAGTAGCAGCGATTTCAGAACACTATAGGTAGTGCAGTTAGGCTGTGAGGCCACAAACATGTTGTTCTATTACTCATAGAAGGCAAAACCTAAAAACGGGATACTGAAGGCATTAACCCCCTCAATCCCTCATGTTAAGCCCTAGCCGAAATGACTACTTTTAAGATGATTGTGCTCAATTTGGAAGAGATGCAAAAGTTGACCTGAAATTCTTTTTTGATTACACGTGTATGACCATTGTAAAATGAGAAATTCATGCCTATCGTGTACACGATGGGGGCTATCTTAGAAGCCTTATTTGCAATCTACATATGAAAAATCCTGCACAAGTAGAAATGGAATCCACAAACAAATGGCAATTTTAGAAAGGGCGGAATTTACACGTGGATGTCCTTAGCAAGTAGAAATTGCAAGGGACATGTTGGAGGTCAGTGTAAATCTAGATATGTTTCCCCTATTTTCTATAGGCGATACGCATGACTGAAGTTGTGCACATTTATTTACACCTGCTCAAGAGGAGAGGCATATGGCCAGCCTCAATTGAAGGGTCAATCTCTGCTTCTTATGCTAGTATGTTGTACACAGAGGCACCGATTTGTCTTTATAAAAATAGCATCTAGGTAGGCAGCAACTTGCCCTCTTAAATTGTGTAAAATTATCCTCAGCAAAGCTGGCCCTCAGTGAATTAGAATGAAGACTTGCATAAGGATGGTGTACTGATAGCTTCTCAATTTTGCATTAGTAGGAAAAATGTTTAGTATATAATGCCCCAAATAGAGTCATAATTAGTATGAAGGCACATATTAAATAGGCTGTTATTTGCCTTCTGGGATGTCAAAGGGAAAAAGTCCGAAAATCTATGACTGTTCTGGAAGAGAGAGTGGGCACATGTAAGAGTAATCCAGAATTCACATGTCCCTGCCCCTAAAGATGGACATCCCTGCCAAAAATGTGTACAGGCAAAATGAAGGACTATCCAGGTGCAGCAGAAGGAACCATTTTGGAAACATGCATGGTGTGAACAATAACGGGGAAAATCCGACAACTTTACACTTGACATCTCGGAATGCACATATGTAAATGCTGATAAGCAATATCAGAGGACTCGAAGTTTAGCTCATGTCAATTTGGAAGGGGAGAGAGGCATTGGAGGATTAAGGGAGATACACCCCTTACTACGTACTGTAGAGGACAGGCCAAAACAAGCAGTTCTTCAGTGCCTCTTTCTGTCAGCCTACCCTAAACAAGGGGAAAGAAAAACCATATGTACCCAGCGTGACAAAAGGAAGAAGTAAATGCCGCAATAGAGAAGATCGATATAGACATCTCAGATGAGAACAATGCTGGAAGAAGAACTAGAAACTACACAATGCACCATTTGCCCCTGTTCTCCTTCATAGACTTCTAAGTGCACTACTGGTTTTTATCAATTTTTAAATGCATTTAAAAGTTCAAAAAATTTTCAACAGCACTTATCTGATAGCAACTCCTATCTTAAAGGGCACAGACACACCGTAGATGAACTGTCGATTTGAGTTTCGCCTCAGAAATTCAGAGGCTGCCTCAGGACATTACTGAAAGTGGAATGAAAACTCTCCTGGGCGTTTACTGTTTCCTTTTGTCCCGCTGGGTACATATGCTTTTTCTTTCCCCATGTTTATGGACTGAGGGGGGTTTATGAGTGTTTCTTAATGGTAGTGCTCTTTCCGTCAAACTATTCCACTGAGACATCCTCAACACTCCCCCTAGAACTTGGAAATGATCAGAGCAGAAACATGTAAGATTAGGTCTTTCTAAAATGACTGTTTGTATACGGACGTACTTTACATGCTTATGTGCCAGTACACCCATGTGCAAATATCCTATGGCCAAAAGGGGCAGTTGCCTGGGGCCCTATGCTAGAGCCGTTTTTACTTCTGCCCTGCTGCCCATAGGT
This sequence comes from Ichthyophis bannanicus, assembly GCA_033557465.1. Taxonomy (NCBI): domain Eukaryota; kingdom Metazoa; phylum Chordata; class Amphibia; order Gymnophiona; family Ichthyophiidae; genus Ichthyophis; species Ichthyophis bannanicus. The sequence continues at coordinate 112,506,765 of CM066038.1, read as the reverse complement.
AAAAGCGGCCCTGTGCCTCCCTTCTGTTGCCTCAGACTGCTTGCAAGAAAAATGGGCGGTGCTTTAGTGAAGAGACTGACGACTTCCTGCTTCTGGTCTGTTCAGAAAGCGCCGCTCACTTCACTTGCAAGCAGCCAGAGGCAGCAGAAGGGAGGCACAAGGCCGCGGACTGAGGGGGCCACAAACGGGAGGGAGGGGCCACAAACGGAGGGGTCCATGAATGGGACAGGGCCTCAGATGGGAAGGTGACCTGCAAATGGGGCGGCAGGCCCCATTCTCAAATGTATGCCCGGGGTCCCAAAAGGGGTTGAAGCAGCCCTGTGCAAAATGCAAATAAGACTTCTAAAATAACCCCCCTAAACGTACTTTGAAGAACTAGAAGACGCGCAAAACTGATGCTTGGAGCAAAAGGTTCTGAGCTTATTTTTGTGTATTATCAAGGTTTCAGAACCCATGTACGGTTTATATATCATTGAGCATTTCTCCAATCATAATACTCCTATATCATCTTTACTTATCGTCATTGTGTGGTATATCAGGTATATACACATGTAAGCTGCATCCACATGTACGTGGTAATTTCAAAAAGGGATGCCAACGCATGTGCGTTCCAAAACGTCCTTCTGTGCACCTTAGAAACGGCTGTACATTTAGCCGATCCGTTTCTAAAATACCGTCAGAACATAGTAAGTCCTGGCCTCAATGTCTCAATTCTGATTTCCTTGTAGTCTCTAAAATGCATCTTTGCGTGTCTTGCCCAGAGACAGAGTCCACTCAGAGCCTCGATAGTTTTTTAACACCAAATACTAATCAACAATTATGACAAGATATTCATTTTCAATGCAAAGTACAAATTAATGCTTAGAAGGAGACATGGGAATAATGAAGCGAAGAATCGTAGACGAATGCAAAGAGTGTTGCTTCTTGAAATATTTTAATCTCCATCGTCACCAAGAACTTTCTTCAAGCGTTCTAATAATATTTATGTTTTATATTAACAGCTCAAGGCAGCAGTGAGGAATCAGGTACGGTATAGAACATGCAGATTTCTTTCCCTTTCTGGACAAGTTGCAGCATTTCCCCCTACTGGAAAAGTTCTTTGTTTGAATATACAGTATATGGATGATATTCTAAAAATATGCAAATATAAGACAGATAGTACCAAATGCACTAGAAATCTGAGGTCGACCACTAGTAGCATTTCTCCTTTTAACTCTCTTTATAAAAGAGAAGCAAAGCAGTACAGCTGATGCTTCTTGATAAAACCAGTTGGGTGCATTTAGAAAAGCCTTTAGCATCTTCTTCCACTCACCACACATGATCCCATCCTCAGGTTGTATTACGTAATCTGATCTGGATTTTTAGCCTTGTGAATCTGACTACTGCTCTAGAGAGACTTACTCCTATGATCCTGTGCAAGAAATTCCAGGAAACAATGTCTAAATATACATATCGGAGACATTATACTGTGCCTAAACCAGAATCTGGATTAGGCTTGGTCATCTCCTTCCACTAACAGTTTATTAAGTCATTTCTCCTTAAAAGTAATAACCAAGAACAAGTATGATTTGGATTAAAGTAGCAGTATTTCACATAAAAGTTAAAACAATATGGTTAAATTATTAACTGTAGTGAGAGGAGGCTGGATATGATGGTCTTGGCCTGGATGAGTGTCAGTTCCCTTCTGGCTGTCAGATTTTTATGACTTCTTGCTTTAACGGGTGTGGAAAACACACACTGTTGTTAATCCAACTCTAATCCAACCATCAATTTACAATCTTGTGTTATATCAATACTTGTGTTTTGTTTTTATTTACAGATGAAGATAATTCAGGTACATCATCCAATTTAAACTCTTTGCTTTATGAAAATGTTATGCTAGAGCTAAACTATAAATTGCAGCCATGGTCAAACTTTTACCAGATTTCCCCGCGGCTTCTTACTGTTCATTTTGAGGCAGCCTCTTTGCCTCAGTGTTGATTTATATAATCAGGGGAAATGTCTCCAACAGCCTTAGAGTTCTTTATATCAGTGGTCAATTGGGTGTTGTAGTGGATGAAAACATTCATAGTAAGGCCCCTTTATGTCTTTATGAAATACTAACATAAATCCTGCAGAAATGGCACCTAGATCGTGGGTGCTAATATATATGTCTACCCGGCACCAGTGTGCCTTTATAAAATAGGCTACAGTAATTTTTTTCTTCATGTCCATCCTAGCTGTGCTGTTGTAAAATTACTCTCAATGGTGTACATAGTTCTTAATTTTCTGTGCAGAGCATATCTGCTTCAAATTCATAGCGCAGCTGAGAGAACACCTTAAATTTCTTCTCATAGCCCTAGTCACTGTCTCATAGAAGAACACAAAGGGTGTTGCTTCTTGAAATATTTTAATTCCCATTGGCTTGACAACAAGAAACCCCCTCTTGCTGAGGATTTATCACATGAATTCATTTTCCTCAGTCATAGGATCTCACAGCACTATGCCTCTCTTTAGGAAGCAATTTCACTATGAACCTGGTATTTTCTCCTTTGTTAGGTTTCTAGGACAATGGTTCCTAAACCGATCCTGCAAAACCCTCAGTCAGCTGGGGTTTTACAGAATATTCACAATGAATATGTATGAGGTAAACCTGTGAATTACCAAGTACTAAATGTCAAGCCGTCATGGAAATTGTTACTGGGACCGGGTGGAAAATGGGCTAGGATTCGGCCCTATCCATTGATGCACGGGCTTTGCACTTATTACACTTTAATTTTTGCAGTTATTGTATAGTAAGTGCAAAGTTTTACCACACATTAGTAAACAAGTTCCATAGTTGCACCCCAGTTTTGCTGCATGATCTTTGCCGGGCATAGTAGAAATGGGATTTTCTACTGTTGTTCTGCTTCACTGTAAGATCCTCTGCATATGATCTACTGTAATCTCTTTGGTACTGTTGTTATCATTAAAGAAAGCTGATTTTAACAGCAGAATTAATTTTGACATTATTAGGTAATTGGTTCACAGTTAACGTGAAAAAGAATACCATAGCTAAAGCATAGTACACACAGACATTTTATAATGAAGACATTATCAGGCTCATTCCATCCGAGACGTACAGCCCCTCTGTACATCCGGTTTGAACCGGACATACAGAGGAGGTTGCGATTCTGATCCTGCGGGACACGTCTAACCCTGCGGGACCTGAATTGTGAACAGCCCTGTACATGCAGGCCAGAACTGCAATTCAGCCCAGCCTGCACATACAGGAAAAGCCCGACTAATTCACTCAGGACTTTACAATGGAGTCGCAGCGCCATGGCATCCATTTGCCATGGCAAGTTTAACAAAGGCTTTCCCCACAGCCCGACCCCCAATCTGGCCTCCTAAGACCAAGGATATTCAGCTACTGCTCAGTTATCCTTAAGCATCGAAACTTAGGAGCTTAAAGGCTGGCCTAACCTTTGCCGTCAAAGCTAATTGCACAGGGGCTGAATGTCACTGCTGCCTGGTTAGATTCGCCACTATTTGGGCGACCCAGACATTCAGTGCTGGTGACCGGATGAGACCCCGACCTTGAATACCCAGGTTCAAGTTTTAGCAATGATGGCTGAAACCGCATTAGCTATCGCCACTGAATATTGGGTCTAAGAACTGTTCCTCTTGCTGATAATATGACTCTTTTTCCACCATTTTCCCTTTCTACTGCTCATAGCGCCATGCATCTCATAGTCCTGCAGGAGCCAGGAACCTGGTATTCCCTCCTCAGCCAGGTTTCTAGGACAATGGTTCCCACACTGGTCCTGCAAAACCCTCAGCCAGTTGGGGATTAGAGAACATTCACCATGAATATGCATGAGGTAACCCTGCATGGCACGCCTTGTGACCCTGGACAAGTCATTTTACCCTCCCTTGCCTTGGAAGAAAATACCTGGCAATCTACTTCTGGTGATACGGTGCCAAGAAAACCCAGAGGCAGCTGGGTCACCAGGAGTCAGCACTGACTTGACAGCACTTAAAAATAAAACCCTGCATTGAATGGATTCAGGTCATGCAAATCTACTTCATGGTCATTCATTGTGGATCGAAGAGCACATGTCCAGAAACAAAGAATATTCACTTAAACAATTAACAATAGAAACAATGGGAAGCAGCACATGCAAATAGAGTGCACACATATTCATTGTTGAAATCCTGAAAATTCAACTGGGCTTTGCCCTCGAGTACTGAGTTTGCCCATGCTTGACTTAAACCATAGGGATTCACATCTCTAGGACGTGAGGCTCAACCTAATCCTTAGACATACCCACCTAGTTGGGTTCTCTGGATATCCAGACAGGGCTGGTGCAAGGACTGGAGATGCCCTAGGCAGGCCCTCCATCCTGTCACCCTCCTCGGATCCCCTTTGATCCCATGGCCACCACTGGCGCTCCTCTCTTGGGTCTGCAGCAGCGGCAATGGACTCCAAACCATGATGCGGTGCTTATCTGCACATGCCAGCGTTGCATCATGGTTTCTTTTGCTTTCTATTTTCCACTTCTTCCTCCCTCTGGTGTAGACCTCTGGAGCCGTTTCACAAACAAAGTAGGCAGAGAGGTGTGGCAGAGGTGCTCTTGGGGTGGTGCTATGGACATAGAAATCCCTGCTTGATCTCAGAAACATCTGCGACTTTGGCCAAGTTTAGACCTGTTCTAGACATGAATAGACATAAGGAAAATGCTTGTTTGAGATATAAAACTTTCGGACCAGTGGCCTCCCATTGTCGCAGCGGTGGCAGTAGCGTGCCCCCCCCCCCCCCTCCATCGTGTGTCCTGATTCATTGTGTTTTCTGTGCTGCTCCATTCTTGTAGGTTTGCTACGGGCTCAATGGCTGTTCCCTGCCGGGTTGAAGTCTCGGAGTGTGGCTGTTATCTTGAGGCATCAGCTCGGTGAGGAACAGCCGCCGTGCCCATGGGAACCTACAAGAGTGGAACAGCATGGCAAACATAATAAAATAAGTTTGCCGTGCTGAGGCCACCCCCACTGAGTGGGCCCCCTTTCTGTTCAGTTCCCCCCGCATTGCAGAGGCTGCTTGGGCAGAATTTAACCCACTGCTTCGGAGGGTATAGAGAAGGTGGTATTCCAGCATCCACTGTACTCTCCTCAATTGCAATGACATATTTTGAGTAAATGGGAAATATGCTGAAGGTTTCTGAGATGCCTCCAAGCTGGAATGGTTTCCAGGGACATCTACATAGACGGCCCACAGACATCCATATCGGACATATCCACGTTTGTGAAATCACGCCAAAACCTGGAAGTGCGTACTTTTTATTCTGACATTCTGGCTTGCACATAATTTCTAAAATGCCTTCACATTAATTTAAGTGCATATTCAGTAATCTACGTGCAGGTGATTACACCTGCTCTCGAGTAGGTTTAATGCCCATGCCTGCAAGTAGCTTTTATTAGTTTGTTCTGATATTTCATGTGCCACCCTTTAACCTAAAAGGCAGATTAGGAAAAGGAAATTACAAATACTGGATAGATTGAAAAGGAGGAAATAGGTGCAATCTCTGCAGGCTTTATGCTAGGATTTTGGAAGAACAAATAGACTCCTATTTGTGTTTCTAAAATAGGGGCAAAATAGACACCTTTCAGACCACTTAACCTAGGCGAACTGTAAGAGGGTTATTTTATAACAGGTTGCCTATGTGTGAGGGCCCCAAGGTGCCTATTTTTAGCCTATTTTATAGAGACACATAGGTTCCGGTTTCTTAATAAAATAATAGCAGAATTATGGCAGAGATGGCAGCTGGATTGAAGCCGCAGACATTTAGGTGCATATGACAGCACATTAAGTACGTGTAGGTTTGTATTTTATAAAACATGCTTGTAAATCACTACTCTGCCCATGCTGCACCCAAACTCCTCCTCTGAACCTACTTTTACACATGAGATAATTTTATTCTGAGATCTTTTCTAGGTGTATAATGCCGTATTCATGGAAAATATATAAAATGACCTCTGAAATGCTTTATAGGAATTGTTGCTTATGTTCTAATTGAGTTATATTTTATTATTGTGAAACAGATAAAAGAAATGTCGATGATACTGCTTCTGGTAAGAACCTTCTTAACATTTTTACAGTTTTTATATTGTAAAACAGAGCCAGGTATTTTTATAGAGAGTTTCTGATTCCTGACCACTCCCCTCTTTCACTCTCTCATATTAGAAGGATCAGGTATCTCTTTTATTAGTGGTGTCCGTTATTGGTGATTGCACAATAGGAAGGTAATTTTATAAAGAGGTGTGTATTTTTAAGCAGAAAGTCTGCATCAAACTGTTTGTTATTTGAGTCCTTTAAGTGCCTATGTCGCCACCTATGTACGAAAACAACCTCTTATAAAATACTGACCAGTGTAAAATTACCTATGTTGCTTGATAGTGCGCACTTGGCTGGTCAGCGAGCGCATGGGCGGAGCAAGAACTGAGTGTGGGATAAGTGTACAAGTCTGTGCATACATTATACAAGTCTGTAATTTAGGTTCATTCGTGCAAAGTCTTGGTGCAAAAACTGCACCAGCCTTAGGGCTGCTATAAATGTCAGTGCCTTAACTTAAGGCATAGTTTCTAGCACTTAGCTTAGTATGTTAGAAAGACAGGTAGATGCCTCCTGGTTTCTATAACGAGGTGCCGTAAACAATGCTTTAGCTAAGCACTCTGTATAAAAGTAGCCTCTAAGGGGCCAGTGTTCAGCAGGGCCCTCAGTAGTAAGAATGAACAGGATATCTTTATCTCGTTAACATTTATATATAGATAAGGCTGAAGGGCCTGATATTTAAACTGCTTAACGGGATATTCAGCAGCACTAATGCCGGGCTAGCATTGGGGCGTTCCAGGGGAGTTCCATTGCCACTGCCCAATTATTTAGTTAGGCACTTTAAAGACTGTCCGACCTTTTGTCGCCAATGCTAACTGGGCAGCAGCTGAATATTGCTTTGCCACTATCTGGCCAATGTAGAAATTCAATAGGCTGGCATTGAATATCAGGGTCTTAGGGGGTCTTTTACTAACAGACACTACCAGGCAGCTTGTGTAATAGAGAGTGCTGAAGGCGCACTTGGGCACATGTTACCAGGTAGCGAAAGGCCAGGACAGTGCAGGATGATTCCCATGTTAAGGTCACAAGTGGGCGGGGAAGTGGCAGAGAGTTGACATGGTGAACTTGGCGCAGTTAGTGCTATGGTTACACTGCACGCTACATGCACTGTTGCAGGGTCACCTAATGCCAACTCACCAATTATTTTACAAAAGGCTCTGATGAATTTGGAGCCTTTTGTAAAATACATTTAAGGATGCCAGCAGATCATGCGGTTTTGCCTCCTGGTTAGCTTCATCACTATCTGGGCAACCCAGATCTTCAATGCTTGTGCCCGGATGAGACCCCAACATTGAATACCCAGGTTCACGTTTCAGCGATGATGGCCGAAACCACATTAGCTGCCGCTACTGAAAATCCCAACCACTATGTATATTCCCCACAGTTATCCACAGAAGTGGCAACACTCAATGCAGCGCCATACCTAGCCCTGTGCGAGCGGTGCAGCTGCACGGGGCGCATAGGATATAGGGGCACATTTTGGGCTGCCCGCCTCAGCTCCCAGATGCTGCCTGTTGTTGTCCTACTGCCGTCACTTTTTTTCTCACCGGTGGCAGCAAGGGCAAGAGTGGAGCAGACCTGACTGCAAATAAACCCCCCCCCAAAACAAAACAAGCGGGTCTTTCCGACTCTGCACTTGTAGACAGGTCTGGTCCCTTCCTCCCTTCTCAGATGTAGGTCATGTCAGAGGAGGGAGGGACCAGGCCAGCCATTCAAACGTGGAGTTGCAACGACCCGCGTTTTGAATGGCGTGAACATTTACACCAGCCCTATGGCTAGCGCAAGAACAAATGTAAATGAGGTATTTTGTAATTTACACGTGTATTTGGGTGCACCTCCTATGTTCTTCCCAAACTCTGCCCATGTGCACACCTACAGTAAAAGTATGCACCATCAGCCCTATGTGAGTTCTTACAGAATAGCCGCCAGCTCAATATACATGGTGGCCCAAAAAACAGTGAGAACATCTCATAAAATAAAAGCTTAAATAGTTTATTGATTTACCTTTTTTAGCTATATAACGTCTTTATTTCGACAATTTTCAGTCACCATCTTTGTTTTTTTAATTTGTCAATCGTTTACATGTGTCTTTTTGAATTTTTAAATAACTTATATGCTACGAGATGTTCTCACTTTTTTTGGCCCACCCTGTAAGTGTAAAAGTCCCTGTATGGACATAAATAAATCACTAAAATACCAGGATTTATGCACATAGATGGCATGCAGCTTTATGCAACTGCTTATAAATTATCTCTTGCAAGGATCATTTTATAGCAGGACGCCTAGATTCAGTGGCTTGGCGGGCACCTAGTTTAAGCCTATTTTCTAAAGACAAGTAGACACCTACTTGTCATTCTAAAATACTGCTGTAAAACCTACACAAATCGCAGTTATAGTGCAGGCACGAGCATTATATCTGCTCAAGAGGAAATGTTAATGTCTTGCCTTGATTATGGAACTACACATGTGGATTATCGTATTTTACTATGGGGCATTTTTACTAAAGCCTGCGTGGGTCCACTCAGAATACAGATGTCTTTGAAAACACCAAATATTCATACGCAATTATAACAAGATATTCATTTTCATTGCAAAATGTAAATTGATGCTTAGAAGGAGACATGGGAATAATGAAACTTCACCAAGACGTTTTTTTGAGTGGTTCTAATAATGTTTGTACTTTACATTAACAGATCAAGATAACAATGAGAATTCAGGTACAGTATAGAACATGCAAATTTCTTTCTCTTTCTGGATAAGTTAGAACATTCCCCTTACAGGAAACATTTCATTTTTAGAATATAAATTGCAGATAGTTAAATATTAAAAAAATATACAAATTTGAAGACAGATACTACTATTCGTGGGGAGAGGGTGGATTTTCACTGGTGGCAGCCAGCACCCTTAAAGCATCAGGCCAACACTGCTTTAATATCGCCCCAGATATTCAATGAAAGGAATATCCAGGCATCGGTATTAAGTATCCATGATGCCCGGATTGAGATTTTGCAAACCGGTCAGTATCGATATTCAGCCACTGGCCGGATTTCAAAGGTAGCTAAAATTAGGACAGTCAGTCAGCTGCCCTAACTTTAGCTGGTTAAGGTTAACTGGGCAGCGTCTGAATATTGCCACCTCCTGGTTAACCCGTTGTTCTGCTCCTACACCGCCCATGGAATTGCCACGGACCTTAGTTGCTTAGCAGCACAAATGGGGAAAATCCCGGTGGGTGCATGGATACGTTTAAATATCCTCCTCCTTGTTTCTCAGTCTGGTCTGTATTTTATCAGATCCTATCTGCAGAGGTAATGGGCTAGAAACCTGACGGAGTGGTTGCTGATAAAATTACTGTTGCTTTTTCACTCACTAGTACTATTTTTCCTTTTAAATCTGCTTCCACTCACTGCAATGAACCCATCCTCACTTTGTATCATCTAGTCTACATTTGTGGTGGAAATAGTGCCCCAGAAGCTCAAAGAAACCATAAGTCAGTCTCAGCTAGTCTTTCATTTGTTACAAATAGTTTAGGTCTGATTTTCGAAGGCATTTACACGGGTAACTGCCTAAATGAAAATTGGGCCCTTATTTTTCAGTTTTGAGGATTTTAGAAGCCCAATTTGTAATTTATGGTTATATAATCAGCCATATAGATGTGTAAATCATATTCACGTGTTAATAGTCATTTTAGAAAGGGTTGGGTTTCCATGGGGATGACCATACCATGTACAAAGTGCACGGGGATATATCAGGGGCATGGTCTGGATAGAACCACAATGTATATGTGGATTCCCCATTTCATATAGGGGAACGCATGTGTAAGTCTAAAATTGTCAACGTCCAGATTTACGCGTGCTCCCTGATGCTACTGTCGGCCAACCCTATATAGGGTGGATTAATGCGGATAACCTCATTCATCCCCAAATATTCATTTCCCTTTCCGATCTGAACTGAGGTCAACATGGCAGCCTCTATAGGTGATTAGGTTTGCAAAATGGCAGAGATACAAGTGCACATGCCGACATTTGCACTTTTAAGTGGCTGGCTTTCCTCTATCGATCTTTCCCAGGTGAATATTTCTGAAATGGCCGCCTCCTGTTGCGTGTGCTTGTCAACCCCCTAGCATTCCTGTGCCTCCTTCTCTCCACTGCCTGATGTGAACAATCACATCCAATCTGAGGGGCGGAGATATGTAGATTTTACATTGGCCTCACATGTGCACTCCCCCTCTTTTAAAGTCGACAGAGATTTGCAGACATTTTCACTTCCACGTCCCACCCACTACATAAAGACCCTGTCTAAAAGGTAGGGAGTTGCAATTTTGGAAACCTCAACGTGCAGCCTACAAAGGTCTCTATATTTACCTCATTTCAGTATGGAAAGGGAAAGGAATATTGGAGGATTAAGGAGGATATTCCCCTGTAAAGGGTTGGCCTCCTTATTCATTAGGGATAGTCTGAAGATTGAAACTCTTTACAGCCCTCACGGAATATCAATCACTGCTGAGAGGAAAGAAACACTGGAAACCCACTGGGGGATGAGGTGGAATTTGGTGGTTATAGCCCTAGAATAAATTTCAGCTTTCATCATCTCTTTCCATTAATACCTTGTGAAATTATTTTCCCTCAAAAAGGATTATAATAACCAAAACAGATGTTAATAGGATTAAAGTACCAATATTTCTTTTAAAAATTAAAACAATATGGTTAAATTATTAACTGTAGTGGGAGGAGGCCTGGATGAGTGTCAGTTCCCTTCTGGCTATCAGATTTTTATGGATTCTTGCTTTAACGGGTGTGGAAAACACACTGTTATTAATCTAACCAGCAACTGACAATCTGTGCAGAAGGGATGACCTGTAATCAACTATGCTTTTCTGGTCTTATATAAATACTCGTGTTATCTTTTTATGTACAGGTGAATATAAATCAGGTACATTATCCTGTTTAAGTTCTTTGCTTTACTAAAATGTTCTGCTAGAGATAACTGTAATTTGCACCCGTTACCACCCATAGAGTTCTTTACATCAGTGGCCAATTGGATGTTGTAGAGGGTGAAAGCACTCATAGTACGGCACCTGCTGAAGAGTAAAGCTCTTGAAAGCTTGTCAAAAATATATTAAGTTAGTCCAATAAAGAGCTACCTGGCAGTGTGTGTAATAGCAAGTGTGAAGGCGCACTTGGACACATGTTACCAGGTAGCAAAAGGCCAGGACAGTGTAGGATGATTCCCATGTTAAGGGAAGTGGCAGAGAGTTGGTGTGGTGAATTGGTGCAGTTAGTGCTCTGCTAACACTGCATTAGTGCACAGTCACCTAATGCCAACTCACAAAGTATTTTACAAAAGATTCTGACAAATTTGGAGCCTTTTGTAAAAATACATTTAAGGAAGCCAGCAGATCATGCGGTTTTGCCAGTCAGTACAACAGTAGCAGCGATTTCAGAACACTATAGGTAGTGCAGTTAGGCTGTGAGGCCACAAACATGTTGTTCTATTACTCATAGAAGGCAAAACCTAAAAACGGGATACTGAAGGCATTAACCCCCTCAATCCCTCATGTTAAGCCCTAGCCGAAATGACTACTTTTAAGATGATTGTGCTCAATTTGGAAGAGATGCAAAAGTTGACCTGAAATTCTTTTTTGATTACACGTGTATGACCATTGTAAAATGAGAAATTCATGCCTATCGTGTACACGATGGGGGCTATCTTAGAAGCCTTATTTGCAATCTACATATGAAAAATCCTGCACAAGTAGAAATGGAATCCACAAACAAATGGCAATTTTAGAAAGGGCGGAATTTACACGTGGATGTCCTTAGTAAGTAGAAATTGCAAGGGACATGTTGGAGGTCAGTGTAAATCTAGATATGTTTCCCCTATTTTCTATAGGCGATACGCATGACTGAAGTTGTGCACATTTATTTACACCTGCTCAAGAGGAGAGGCATATGGCCAGCCTCAATTGAAGGGTCAATCTCTGCTTCTTATGCTAGTATGTTGTACACAGAGGCACCGATTTGTCTTTATAAAAATAGCATCTAGGTAGGCAGCAACTTGCCCTCTTAAATTGTGTAAAATTATCCTCAGCAAAGCTGGCCCTCAGTGAATTAGAATGAAGACTTGCATAAGGATGGTGTACTGATAGCTTCTCAATTTTGCATTAGTAGGAAAAATGTTTAGTATATAATGCCCCAAATAGAGTCATAATTAGTATGAAGGCACATATTAAATAGGCTGTTATTTGCCTTCTGGGATGTCAAAGGGAAAAAGTCCGAAAATCTATGACTGTTCTGGAAGAGAGAGTGGGCACATGTAAGAGTAATCCAGAATTCACATGTCCCTGCCCCTAAAGATGGACATCCCTGCCAAAAATGTGTACAGGCAAAATGAAGGACTATCCAGGTGCAGCAGAAGGAACCATTTTGGAAACATGCATGGTGTGAACAATAACGGGGAAAATCCGACAACTTTACACTTGACATCTCGGAATGCACATATGTAAATGCTGATAAGCAATATCAGAGGACTCGAAGTTTAGCTCATGTCAATTTGGAAGGGGAGAGAGGCATTGGAGGATTAAGGGAGATACACCCCTTACTACGTACTGTAGAGGACAGGCCAAAACAAGCAGTTCTTCAGTGCCTCTTTCTGTCAGCCTACCCTAAACAAGGGGAAAGAAAAACCATATGTACCCAGCGTGACAAAAGGAAGAAGTAAATGCCGCAATAGAGAAGATCGATATAGACATCTCAGATGAGAACAATGCTGGAAGAAGAACTAGAAACTACACAATGCACCATTTGCCCCTGTTCTCCTTCATAGACTTCTAAGTGCACTACTGGTTTTTATCAATTTTTAAATGCATTTAAAAGTTCAAAAAATTTTCAACAGCACTTATCTGATAGCAACTCCTATCTTAAAGGGCACAGACACACCGTAGATGAACTGTCGATTTGAGTTTCGCCTCAGAAATTCAGAGGCTGCCTCAGGACATTACTGAAAGTGGAATGAAAACTCTCCTGGGCGTTTACTGTTTCCTTTTGTCCCGCTGGGTACATATGCTTTTTCTTTCCCCATGTTTATGGACTGAGGGGGTTTATGAGTGTTTCTTAATGGTAGTGCTCTTTCCGTCAAACTATTCCACTGAGACACCCTCAACACTCCCCCTAGAACTTGGAAATGATCAGAGCAGAAACATGTAAGATTAGGTCTTTCTAAAATGACTGTTTGTATACGGACGTACTTTACATGCTTATGTGCCAGTACACCCATGTGCAAATATCCTATGGCCAAAAGGGGCAGTTGCCTGGGGCCCTATGCTAGAGCCGTTTTTACTTCTGCCCTGCTGCCCATAGGTAAAAGCGGCCCTGTGCCTCCCTTCTGTTGCCTCAGACTGCTTGCAAGAAAAATGGGCGGTGCTTTAGTGAAGAGACTGACGACTTCCTGCTTCTGGTCTGTTCAGAAAGCGCCGCTCACTTCACTTGCAAGCAGCCAGAGGCAGCAGAAGGGAGGCACAAGGCCGCGGACTGAGGGGGCCACAAACGGGAGGGAGGGGCCACAAACGGAGGGGTCCATGAATGGGACAGGGCCTCAGATGGGAAGGTGACCTGCAAATGGGGCGGCAGGCCCCATTCTCAAATGTATGCCCGGGGTCCCAAAAGGGGTTGAAGCAGCCCTGTGCAAAATGCAAATAAGACTTCTAAAATAACCCCCCTAAACGTACTTTGAAGAACTAGAAGACACGCAAAACTGATGCTTGGAGCAAAAGGTTCTGAGCTTATTTTTGTGTATTATCAAGGTTTCAGAACCCATGTACGGTTTATATATCATTGAGCATTTCTCCAATCATAATACTCCTATATCATCTTTACTTATCGTCATTGTGTGGTATATCAGGTATATACACATGTAAGCTGCATCCACATGTACGTGGTAATTTCAAAAAGGGATGCCAACGCATGTGCGTTCCAAAACGTCCTTCTGTGCACCTTAGAAACGGCTGTACATTTAGCCGATCCGTTTCTAAAATACCGTCAGAACATAGTAAGTCCTGGCCTCAATGTCTCAATTCTGATTTCCTTGTAGTCTCTAAAATGCATCTTTGCGTGTCTTGCCCAGAGACAGAGTCCACTCAGAGCCTCGATAGTTTTTTAAACACCAAATACTAATCAACAATTATGACAAGATATTCATTTTCAATGCAAAGTACAAATTAATGCTTAGAAGGAGACATGGGAATAATGAAGCGAAGAATCGTAGACGAATGCAAAGAGTGTTGCTTCTTGAAATATTTTAATCTCCATCGTCACCAAGAACTTTCTTCAAGCGTTCTAATAATATTTATGTTTTATATTAACAGCTCAAGGCAGCAGTGAGGAATCAGGTACGGTATAGAACATGCAGATTTCTTTCCCTTTCTGGACAAGTTGCAGCATTTCCCCCTACTGGAAAAGTTCTTTGTTTGAATATACAGTATATGGATGATATTCTAAAAATATGCAAATATAAGACAGATAGTACCAAATGCACTAGAAATCTGAGGTCGACCACTAGTAGCATTTCTCCTTTTAACTCTCTTTATAAAAGAGAAGCAAAGCAGTACAGCTGATGCTTCTTGATAAAACCAGTTGGGTGCATTTAGAAAAGCCTTTAGCATCTTCTTCCACTCACCACACATGATCCCATCCTCAGGTTGTATTACGTAATCTGATCTGGATTTTTAGCCTTGTGAATCTGACTACTGCTCTAGAGAGACTTACTCCTATGATCCTGTGCAAGAAATTCCAGGAAACAATGTCTAAATATACATATCGGAGACATTATACTGTGCCTAAACCAGAATCTGGATTAGGCTTGGTCATCTCCTTCCACTAACAGTTTATTAAGTCATTTCTCCTTAAAAGTAATAACCAAGAACAAGTATGAATTGGATTAAAGTAGCAGTATTTCACATAAAAGTTAAAACAATATGGTTAAATTATTAACTGTAGTGAGAGGAGGCTGGATATGATGGTCTTGGCCTGGATGAGTGTCAGTTCCCTTCTGGCTGTCAGATTTTTATGACTTCTTGCTTTAACGGGTGTGGAAAACACACACTGTTGTTAATCCAACTCTAATCCAACCATCAATTTACAATCTTGTGTTATATCAATACTTGTGTTTTGTTTTTATTTACAGATGAAGATAATTCAGGTACATCATCCAATTTAAACTCTTTGCTTTATGAAAATGTTATGCTAGAGCTAAACTATAAATTGCAGCCATGGTCAAACTTTTACCAGATTTCCCCGCGGCTTCTTACTGTTCATTTTGAGGCAGCCTCTTTGCCTCAGTGTTGATTTATATAATCAGGGGAAATGTCTCCAACAGCCTTAGAGTTCTTTATATCAGTGGTCAATTGGGTGTTGTAGTGGATGAAAACATTCATAGTAAGGCCCCTTTATGTCTTTATGAAATACTAACATAAATCCTGCAGAAATGGCACCTAGATCGTGGGTGCTAATATATATGTCTACCCGGCACCAGTGTGCCTTTATAAAATAGGCTACAGTAATTTTTTTTCTTCATGTCCATCCTAGCTGTGCTGTTGTAAAATTACTCTCAATGGTGTACATAGTTCTTAATTTTCTGTGCAGAGCATATCTGCTTCAAATTCATAGCGCAGCTGAGAGAACACCTTAAATTTCTTCTCATAGCCCTAGTCACTGTCTCATAGAAGAACACAAAGGGTGTTGCTTCTTGAAATATTTTAATTCCCATTGGCTTGACAACAAGAAACCCCCTCTTGCTGAGGATTTATCACATGAATTCATTTTCCTCAGTCATAGGATCTCACAGCACTATGCCTCTCTTTAGGAAGCAATTTCACTATGAACCTGGTATTTTCTCCTTTGTTAGGTTTCTAGGACAATGGTTCCTAAACCGATCCTGCAAAACCCTCAGTCAGCTGGGGTTTTACAGAATATTCACAATGAATATGTATGAGGTAAACCTGTGAATTACCAAGTACTAAATGTCAAGCCGTCATGGAAATTGTTACTGGGACCGGGTGGAAAATGGGCTAGGATTCGGCCCTATCCATTGATGCACGGGCTTTGCACTTATTACACTTTAATTTTTGCAGTTATTGTATAGTAAGTGCAAAGTTTTACCACACATTAGTAAACAAGTTCCATAGTTGCACCCCAGTTTTGCTGCATGATCTTTGCCGGGCATAGTAGAAATGGGATTTTCTACTGTTGTTCTGCTTCACTGTAAGATCCTCTGCATATGATCTACTGTAATCTCTTTGGTACTGTTGTTATCATTAAAGAAAGCTGATTTTAACAGCAGAATTAATTTTGACATTATTAGGTAATTGGTTCACAGTTAACGTGAAAAAGAATACCATAGCTAAAGCATAGTACACACAGACATTTTATAATGAAGACATTATCAGGCTCATTCCATCCGAGACGTACAGCCCCTCTGTACATCCGGTTTGAACCGGACATACAGAGGAGGTTGCGATTCTGATCCTGCGGGACACGTCTAACCCTGCGGGACCTGAATTGTGAACAGCCCTGTACATGCAGGCCAGAACTGCAATTCAGCCCAGCCTGCACATACAGGAAAAGCCCGACTAATTCACTCAGGACTTTACAATGGAGTCGCAGCGCCATGGCATCCATTTGCCATGGCAAGTTTAACAAAGGCTTTCCCCACAGCCCGACCCCCAATCTGGCCTCCTAAGACCAAGGTCAGGCTGCGGGGAATGTCCTCGGGCCCTCCCTGCCATATCCATGCCCCGGGCCCACCAAAAAAACCCTTCCAGGAGGTGGAATAACTTTCCTGCACAAAGTCGTTGGCCCGTGGACGTACAGGGTTGACATTAGAATCGGCCCTCTACGTCTAGGGCCGGCGACCACCCACCGCCCGCCCTAACTGCACTCCCGATCCGCCCTTCCCCACCAGCATCAAACTTCCCCGTATAACCGGCGAGGAAGTTAGATGCCAGAGGGGAGGGCACGAATAGCGAGGATAGACGTCCCATTGGGACGTCCATCCCTGCTATTTGTAGGACAGAATCGGGCACTATAGGGTAATTTTATAAAGTGTTTTCTATTTGTGTGGGAAATTGCATGCACGTGCGTAGGCATGTAGAAAAAGTGGGCCTACATTTACATCACCTGCTTGCTGGCATTGCTGGGGGCGTCGTTTGGGTGGGGTACATGCAAGCACACAGGTGCACCGTCTTTGGAGCAGGTGTAAATTTGTGCATGTGAATTTGCACTCGTTCTGAGAACCTGTTTTATAGAGGAACATAGGCAAGTAGACTGCCTTTATAAAATAAGCATCTTTCTGGACTTTCTACATGGGCACCCTGTTAGAACCCGGTCCCCCATGAGGGCAGTTTTATATCAGGACACCTAGATAGGAAAGGGACATAAATGCATATGTTGTGCCTAGTTAATAAAGGCAATATCTATGGATCTTTATAAAAAAGCTTTCCTGAAAGATCCTGTACAAAGTAATCCCTACTCCAAGCCACGAGTAACTTTCTGTATATGCCAGTAAGAATCAGCATCCATGTATATATTTTCATAAAATAGGTGCTGATCGCATCACTTTTACCCAGTTTCCACCCCAGGGAAATGTTTATCGAGCCCCCATTTTTATGCAAGTCTACCTTTTAGGAATAAGGGCCTCCTTGATTGTGTAAAATCCTACTATATGCCTCAGAGTTGCTTAAAAGATTCCTCCCTATATGGACTCAAATGAAACTATGATGACAACATTTCTTGTAATATTGTAAAAATGATTTCCAGCTGAAAGAAATATTTCCTGGATTTTAAGTACGAGTCTATTCAGACGACATTGATTTCATACAAGTTCCTTGTTTAGAACACATAGGGGCATGTTTACTAAACTATGGATGCCTACAGCACATTCAGCCCCAAAATATGCCTATGGGGATGGTGCTGGACTCACCAGAAAACAGAGGCGTGCCCGCATGTTCCTATGTAGCTAGCGTGGGTTTCATGCCAGGCCCTGCACTCTGCTATTTGGCATGATCAACGCCGACGCACTTCATGCCATTCCCTGAGGTGGTAGTACATGCACCCATGCTAAATACAGTTAGCATGAGTGTCTTTAACACTCACTATCGCTGATGTGCACACTCCACCCTTGAACCAGCCAGTCTCCACCCTGACCCAAGTTATGTGGTTAGAATGGGAGTTTTTAGCGCAGCTGCATGTGGTAAACGGTACTGTGATGCACATGGCATGTGCTAAATCCCATGTGACCTGTTAGCGCAATTTAATAAACATGCTCCTTAGAGGTTTGATTGAGATTTGAGGGGGGAAGGAAGATACTTTATAAAAGACACTTTTATGGGCTCTTTAAAAATGAATAATTAGAATCACATTTATTGTTCACTAATTTGAATGAAGAATGTTGATAGGGTTTTCTGACTTCAAAGAACGATTGCTGATATGCTAACAGAGTTGTATTTTATTTATTACAAACAGCAATGACACCTGCTGCGCCACCTGCTTCTGGTAAAAGCCTTCTCCATATTTTTTTACATTGTGCAATACTCTTTCAAGAAAGTTTTTATAAAACATTTCTACCAAGCTGCTTCCTTTACAGATACTGTCATGACTAGGAGAAGGATCAAAGTTGTCTCTGACTCATGACTGATTTGTCATGTGTAAATATAAACTAGAATCACCGTTTAGGGTAGGACCATTAAAACCCTCAGAATAGGAAACATCAAAGATTTGTTTTGAGATATTTCCCTCAGTTAATGCAATATTATTTTTAAACTGGTTACTATTAAAAATTAAGATATCTTATTTTGACTACAGAATATATGAAGATCTGAATGCAGTGTAGTATCCCTTCTCCTTCATATCTCCGGGAATGGAGTTCTTGTAGTTATATTCATATTGGAGAAAAATATTGTTGTCATAGGTTGCGATACATTTAATTGGATGGGAGGATTTTGGGTCCTAAAAAGATTCAGCAGTGGAGTATCAACCAAACAATTAATCATATACACTTTTTGCAATAAAAAATACATTAATAGAAAATCATTCCATGTATCCAGATATAAAAAAACCTAAAAACCCATAGGTACATACAGATCTTATATTCACAAATCAATAAATCCAAATAAAGACTAGCATACATACAGTACCAATTATACTCTAGTAGTTATCCCCAAGACATGACACATTGAACTTTCTCAGGGGTTATTAATCATGAGCCCAAGAACTTTAATAGGTCAGCGACACCATCTGGATATCAACTCGCATAACTTAAAACAACAAAAATACTGTTATAAGTGTTATGCAGATTGCCTATTCCGATAGCAGCTGAATACCAAATAAAACAAAACTGCAGAGAGATCATACGGACCTCCGGAGCTGAAGTGTGCCCGTAGCTTTCGGTTTCGTTACAAGGCCAGAGACTTATCAGCCCCTCCCTTGTATTGCCCCTATATGGATATTGCCATCACTGACTGCTAAATCCAGATATTTAGCATCAGCCAGTATCCAGCTACCAATATCTAGTTGTTTTTTTTTACCCATGGTGGTGTTGGGCTGAGCGCCATAGACTGAATATTATTCTGATAGTTTATTGAAGAATATGCTTGTGTGTCAAATTCTAACCTTGAAATCTTCTGGATTTAGAAAATATATTACTTAGTTTGGGTGGTATGGAATTGGCCAATATTTCATGATTTTGCTCTTCTTTAGGAGGCTCATCCAATATGTTGAGCTATACTAAAACGATGCAAGTTTGTAACTCCGTTGAAGGTGTTCAAAAATAAGACCAAAATGTTGGTCGTATAGTTTGTATACTGTGGAATCTTTCAATAGGGTAGTTCCCAGATCACATACTCCAGCTTCCCCTCACTGACAGACCAATTTACTAGCTCATCAGCACTTTCTACTACTAGTTGGTAAGTATTAAATATAGAAAAGTCCAAGAAGCAGCATCAAAAGTTGAAATACCATTGTTAAACTAGGGATATGCAAGCAAAAAATGTTTATTTTGGTTTTTTTTTTCTGACAAAAATGTTACAATTTTAATTTTGTTTTGGCATCTTCCATTTTTTTTGTCTCTTTATGGTTTTCATCAGTAGTGCGAACTATTAACAACATTTCATTGTTTCTTCTTTGGTTTTCATCGGAAAATTATACAAAGCAAAATGGGAAATATTGTTGACATTTTCCATTTCATTTCAAACGAACGCACATCCCTATAACAAACAGGCCAACTACTGGAGGAAGCTATGTACTATGTCTGTTTTTAGCATTTCCCTATTCAAGGAACCAAAATACTAACCTTATGGTATTTCTCGAGTTAGTGGCCTCATTTTCTTACAACTTGGCTACCCATGCAAATGAGTTGGGCAAAAAAATCCCCAAAAAATGCATACGCATTTTTGCTCCTGGACTGACTAAAAATAGGATAACTACACCACATTATGGTAAAGTTATCTTTTCTGTTTAAATAGAATGCAAAGCCTTTTCCACACACTCACTTTCACAAGACACATAATTAACAAGCTGCTTTGCTTGTTTTTGTGTTGCAGCATATCGTTACTTATTAATTTATATAAACTTTCAAGCATAGAGAACTATACACAGATATTTACTACCACGTAGAGCTGAAATCTGACCTGTTTTGCAAAAGTAGGCAATGCTCAAAAACATACAAAATTCCTAAATTTCAACATTTTTGCATATTTCTCCAAGCATTGCCTCTTTTGCAGTAAAATATTGTAATTTAGTAGGAGTGGAGGAGTGGCCTAGTGGTTGGGGCAAGGTACTTCAGGCCGGAAGGTCGGGGGTTCAAATCCCACTAGAGGACAGCAACCTTGGACTGGAAGGACTGGGGTTTCTAGTCCCACAGGTGCTCCTTGTGGTCTTGGGCAAGCCACTTAACCCTCCATAGCCCATGTTCCCTGTAAAATAGTTATCTCCAAGTTATAATGCCCTGTTCAATGTAATTTCAGTTTGTTCAATGTAAACCACACTGATGCAGAATAGCGCGGTATATAAGAGAATGTAAATAAATAAATAATAAATAAATATCACCCCCCATGTTAGTCATCTAACAGCTAATTTTGAAATCATCTATTATTTATTCCATAGAGACTTATGAACTTATTCATTGTAAGTTACTGTATATGTAAATGTCATTTTAGCAGCCAACTGTCCTTTTTTGATTTCTTTTGAAGGTACATGTTCCACTTGGGGTAAAGGAGCATACCGAAACTTCAATAACATGATGGTTAACTTTCGTTCTGAGAACACATACGTCTTTAGTCGTGACTGCACGGAATCTGAATCAAAGTATATTGTAGAACTACAACGAAACAATGGCAGAATTAAAAAGATTGTTATGAAATCAAACGGCGATGAAGTCCTGATGAATAATAGCAACATATATGTCAACAATAAACAGTATGTACTGCTTCTCAAATCTGTGAAAAACAAAAGTCCAAGTAAAAAAAATAAAGTAACTTACATTATGGGTCTGATATATCAAGTTCTTTCCAATTCCTCCTAAATCGTTCATATGTGGAAATCCCTTAAAAATGAAGCTTCAAACATTTTATAACTTATTCAAATATGTTTAATTTATTCATCTCAGTTTATAATTTTCCTTTCTGCTAACAGTGCCAAAATGTGCAAACGTGTTAATGCAAAATCTGCAAATTACACAGAATTTTCTGTTAGCGAAATTTTACCATTGCTGTTTGCTATTTTAGTGTGTGGCTATCGTGAACTTCAACACAACACTTATGCACATAATTATGCAAATCAGATTACTATCTATGTTCACATGGCAAAATAATGTGCACTGGAGTGCACAAACGGCATTGCAGAGTTAAGAAACCTAACTACACTTTGACTGCCTTACTATGAGAAATTTCATGCATGCTATTTAACTCCAAACTAATTAGCGTCTAATCATGGGCTAATATAATGCCTTATTTGAGGTGAGATAAGAGGCCATGTTTCCACAGCTTAGTGCATCAGTCTCCATCTGAAAGAGCAGAGACATATTAAGTTGCATAGAGGTTGTGCTTCGATGGTAGATCACACTTCAAGATGGCGTATAAACTGCAGTCTGGCTGATCCAGTGGGAACAGAGTTCTTCCTCCATTCGCGCTAACTTACAGTAGAATGTGCTTTTGTTTGAAATTGATGTTGCAATTTTGTTTCATTTCATTTTGACAATGAAATAAAAAAGAGGCCGCATGAAATTTGATTGATTTTTTTTTATTTCATTTCGAATTGGATAGTAGGCAGAGAGCAGCTAGTCCTGATCCTCCACCACCTGCTGAAGAAACTCACAATGCTAAAAGCTGTGTCACTCAAATTTACAAAAGCCAGACCCCCTCTGGGCCATTTTCCTATGTTCTGCCCATATCCTATTATTATAGTGCAAGAGTGGTCCCCCCCATTGCAGGAGGGTGGAAGTGCTCCTTCCCCACTAGTGCTGTATGCAACATGGTGCTGGCAAGCCTTGAGGCTGGCGCCATTTTGAAATACAGCACCAGAATAGCAGAAGCAACTGTGGATAATTCTTGCTCCATTTGGATTTTGAACCCCATGGATCGAGTAAGTAAGAGGCTTCCCACAATGTTGGGCTGTATCTGTAGTGGGGTGTTCACCCATAGCAGCCACCTCACCCTTCGGTTGGTTCTCTGGATGTCTGTGGCTAACAGACATTGAGTGCATGCAGAGCACATTAAGTGCTGGCTTCTTGGCAACGTGATTGCCAGGCCTTTCTTCAGTGCAGTGAGTTTCCAGCCCTGGTATTCCAAGGTGGTCACGCATCCAAGTACTAGCCAGAGTAAATCTTGCTTAGCTTCAGAGGTCAGCAGCAAGCAGGTTCATTCAAGACAGCTGGATGTGTAGGGCCATCTGACCCAGTAGTAATTGTTTCCCTTAGAGCTGGCAACCCTAATTGCATATCTGTTCTTTTTTTCCTACCTAGAGCACAAAGGCCTTATTCCAATTACTGGAAAATTCAAAACTCTTGCAGCTTCCTCCTACCTCATTTCTCATATTCTTCACCTCAGCTTTGTCATAGTTCTCTAGCTTTGGTACTTTGGAATATTTTAAGAGCAGTAATTAGGAAAATGTAGGATGGCAAGTACTTGTAGATAGCAATTTAACAATATTTTAATTATCTGCAGAGTACCGGTGCCATTTCAAAGCAAAATGTTCAGTATAAGTCACAATGGGGATGTGTACGAGGTGAAGGATCGGCGAAATTCTCTTTGTGTAACTTGGAATGATAATTCAGCCAAAGTAAGTATAGCTGTGCTGTTTTTTATTATTTATTTTTTGTCTTAATGGATTCTTGTACAACAACTTTAAGTGCATTGCACTTTTAAGTGCAATGCACTTAAATAATAAACAAATGCAAGGTATGCCATCGAGACAGTGCCGACTCCTGGTGACCCACCAGCCCTGGATTTTCTTGGAAAAATGTGACCAGAAGTAGATTGTCAGGCTTTTGTTCCAAGGCAATGAAGGCTAAAGTGATTTGCCCGAGACCACAAGGCATGCCAATGGCAATCAAACCCTAGTCTCTTGGTCACCAGACTGCTGCTCTAACCACAGCGCTATTCCTCTATTGCTTAGCTAAATGCAGCACTAAATAATCTCCCAGTTAAAGAATTCATGTATTCATGACAATCTTGGCATAGGCGCCATTTGCATTCACATTGAATTCAATAGATTTGTTGATTAAAACTGTTGCTTTCTGTGACCATGGTTACCCACCATTTTTAATAGGGGACTGTAGAATGCTTTCTGTTTCAAATTTTAAAGTAACCGTGGGCAGTCTCAGAGTTAATTATGGGGCTTTTACCACCTTGTGATGGATATTCCCAAGGCAACCTCATCTTTTGAAGGGGATGGACCATTAGGGTGTGTCAGTTTTGGAGATGTCACAATTTTAAAAAGCACTAGTGAAAAAAAATTGTACAATTTCATGTGGCAAATCAACAACTAGCTTTACATTTTGTGTAATATGTTATTTACCTACTTCGAATTTCTAAGAAATTACACAAAAATATGCATTTTAATGAAATGTTTAAGTGCTCTGATAATAGTTTTTATGTGTTTGCATTGTATATTAATGCCTTTTGTGCCTCAGTTATCAATTTATCTTACTTATTTACCCTTATTGATGCTAACACATTAGTTTCATTTTCTCATTCACGGGTTTTCAACATAGCATCGTCATAGAGATAAGCTTATATTGAAAATGTCAAATAGAAAAACAGGACTGCATAAATGACATTTTAAAGACAATTATGTGGCTACAGGTGTTGTTCGGACTATTTGTATGGTCAAATACATATTACTTAATTTCCACATATTTCAACTGTGCTTTGATGTAGGTAAGACTCACTTTAAGTAGTTTCTGAAGATAGCTTTAGATTCTGCATGCAAAACTGCATAATTTAGTCACTAGTGGTTTGTAAAGTTTGTAAAAATAAAAATCTACCCCTAAAATTGACACGCCCTAACGGACCGTAGTGCTTTTAGCACAATGCGTCAGAGAAAAAATTGAAGTCGTCGCTGAGGCGTCCATTTGTGAACACAAGCACAGACCATGGGGCATTTTTATTAAACGGCATTAGCTGCAGATAGTTCATGTTATCTGGCCATGTTAGTAGCTAACGTAGGTAAAATGCAGCAATTTCCTGTGCTATCAGCATGAGTGGGCAGGATTAGGTTGGAAAATGGGCATGTCTGCAATGCATCGTTACCATGGACCTCAGCAGCACATGCTAACTGTTGGATCTGCAGACAGTGCGTGTACAGCTAAAGCCACCTCAAATGAGCCTGCATCCACGTTGCTCCCCAACCATATTCTGTGTGCGTTCGGCACTCTGTCTCCTGGGAAAATGCTTCTGCGGCTACAGTAATGCGGCGCTATCTGCACTTCTTTGGTGCATTTACTGCAAAAGCCTAATGGGATCTAGTAGACATGCCCCTTGTATTAGGAAAATTGCAGTTCCTTTGAAAATTAGCTGTCAGGTATACCCAGTAAAGAATGGATGCACCTTGTAACTAGGCAGGTTACTCAGAACTGCCCCCTTAATGAACAGCTGCAGGGTGGGTATCCCCATTATCCAGATCAGGGCACCGATTGCAGTATACCTATATATATATTTATATTTAGTGCTGGCCACGGTCTTGGTAGTGGCACTAAATGTACTTATTTTATTTAACCACTATGGCTGGCATTTAAAAATAAACATTGACTCCCTGGACTGTAGCAAGCTAGAAATGCGCTCTGTGCAACTAACGAATCTTTTGCGCCCCCCCCCTCCATCCCAGCCACCTGCAGTAACTCATTCTTTTTGGGCTTCCTGAAAGCCCAAGGTTGATATCAGCACCCTTTCTCTACTTGCGCCCTCTACGGCCTCACCGCTTGCACAGCCCTCAATAGGCTGAGTTTTGTTTTTGACCAGTGCTCTTTAAGGAGAAAAAGATAGTTTTACTCACATATAGGACTGTCTTTGAGGTAGGGGAAGAGAATCAGGATGACTGCTTAGGGCCCCCTACCCTACCATGGGAACCCTACTACCTGCAATTGGTTGCAAAAGGCAGCATGGCAAATATTACATCAGTCCATAGAATAAACGTCTTATTGGGAGAAGAGAATAAGTCATACTGCTATAGATCTCTATAAAAAACTATAGTCTAGCAGAATACCTCACTCCATTTACACATGCAGAACACAAAGGGACTTTCACCAAATGCAGAATAAGTAACCACAAACTGCCTTCAGATAGAAAGTAGGTGAGAAAATCAGCCTGAGGCCTTCAGATTGGCACACACTCACATACCCAGGAGCATTCTCTTTGAATATCTTCCTTTTCCGCCTTTTATTCATTAACCTTTACATATTTCTTCTCTTCATTTTGGAGTCTTGCAATGACACTTTCACACTTCCTCCTGTCACTAACATATCTAAAAAGAGTCTCTCCCAGTCTTTCGGCTTTTTTTCTTCTATTTTCATCTTCACTGTCCTGATTATTTTCCCACTTTCTGTCTTTGACACATATTGCCGTCCATCTTCCTCTTTCTGTGATCTCTTGTAATTTCTGAACACTGACTTTTTCCCCTTATTTTTTTTCCAGGAAATTCTTTGGCAAACCATAGCAGCCTCTTTTTCTTCTTACCTTTATCCACTTTCTGAGCAAAAAAGTTCATTGCCCTTACAATCCTCCTTTCAGTTTTGACCACTAGATTTTCTCATCCTGCTAGTGACTCCTTGACGTATTCCTCCCCATAAAAAAGGTAGTTTTCCTGAAGTCTAGGACCTTCACTTTTGAATGACTCATCTGCAGCACTGCTCTAATACTGAACTATACCATCACTGATCATTGGATCCCAGATGAACAACCACTATGACATTAGAAACATTTTCCATATTCGTATGCACCAGGTCCAGCATCACCTTCTCTCATATGGATTCTTTTACCAGTTGCCATAACAATTTTTTTTCTCTAGAGAATCCAGGATCTCCCTACTTCTTGATGACACTGCAGCCAGGATTTTCTAAGCAACATCTGGCCAACTAAAATTACTTTGCCATAACACTTCCGTTTCATAGCAATTTTGTGAATGTCTTTAGTTAAATTGCTAATTCTTCTGCCTGTCAGAAAGGTTTATATATCACACCAGTATAAAAAGATATTCCATTCCTTCTTTCCAGATTAATCTTGAGATTAATCTGGAGGAGTGGTCTAGTGGTTGGGGCAAAGTACCTCAGGCTAGAAAGTCAGGGGTTCAAATCCCACTAGAGGACAGCAACCTTGGGCCGGAAGGACTGGGGTTTCTAGTCTTGGGCAAGCCACTTAACCCTCCATAGCCCATGTTCCCTGTAAAATAGTTATCTCCAAGTTATAATGCCCTGTCCAATGTAATTTCAGTTTGTTCAATGTAAACCACCTTGATATCATGAAAGGTAGTATATAAGAAATGTTAAATAAATAAATAAATCCATATTGCCCACTTCCTTACCTTATCTTAGTTTTTGTATATAGTTTTGTAAACTGCTTGGAAAGTCACTCCATAGTTCAGGAAGCAAAAACCATACATTCATCTCCAGAATGTGAGTTTCTCTGCCCGGGCCTTCATCCTTGCCCAGGAGGAGTGAGCAGAATGCCATCTGTGCACCTGCCTGCTTCACGCTCTCTTCCAGGCCCATGAAGTCACTTTTGACACATTCAGGGAAGGTGGAGGCAGAAATACTTTGCCAGTGTCAGCAGTAAATTTGAGAGACTGAGATCATACTCCACATACTCTGACTTAGGAATGAGATTCATTACTATCATGTTCCCAAAGTTCCCAATGTTCATGTTCCCAATGTTCCCAAAGTGAACTTTCACAGACTAATCCACATAAACTATACCTTACCTCACCAATTATATAACCATAATGTCATCAATAACTCAAAACCATTATCGATTATACTAATAAATGCTAGATCAATGAAAAATAAACTTCCTATATTCACTGACATTCTAACTGACCTAAAACCAGATATACTGTGTGTCACGGAGACATGGTTAACAGATGCTGATAATGTCTTCATAAACCAGCTAAATAACAATGACTACGATATTTCATATACACATAGAAATCACAAAAAAGGAGGTGGTGTACTAATGATGACAAAAAACACTTTAAAAGCTAGACAACAGTCATCTAACTTATCTACAAACATAGACACTATCATTATGAAAATAGGCCATCTTAGAATTTGTCTAATTTACAGACCACCTGATCAACAATCAGAAAACCTAGATACCTTAATCGAATTCCTAAGCTCCTCCACTGACAAAAATCCAATAATAATGCTTGGTGATTTTAACCTCCCCTCACTGCCAGCTTCATATTCTATCTTCTTCTTAGAATCAATAATAGACATGGATTTTCACCAAATAATTAACACTAAAACAGATAACAAAGGAAGTATACTCGACCTCGTCCTCCTCCCTGAAGTAATCTACAATTCATTTAATCCTAACTCACTCAAATGCTCTCCAATACCATGGTCAGACCATCATCTTATTAACTTCAACATTACAACCAACAACACAACAGACAAAAGTAGACCAACACAGGTCCCAACCCCAAGATTCAAAAAATTTAATGAAGAAGAGTTCGTGGATTTAATAATCCCCCACCTAAATACTTCACCACTTGACCTGGATGAAACGGTAGTGAACTGGCATAAAATTATCAGTAATGCAGCTACTAATAAATATGTCAACAGAAAGAACATACATACCAGAATTGGTAATGCCCCTTGGTTTAATAATATTCTAAAACAAATAAAAAAAGGACTAAGAAAAGCAGAAGTTAAGTGGCGTAAATGCAAAAACACCATTAATAATGAGATATACCACAAACAACTTAAAATGTATAAGGAAGCAATAGACAATGCTAAGAAAAAATACCATGCATCTATCTTAACAAACTCATTAAACAGACCAAGAGAATTATTTTCAATTGTACAAAAACTAACGAGTAACGCTAACAACTCCAGCAATGACATTACTGAAATCACCCCACAGATCCTAGCTAATTACTACATAAGTAAAACTAAGCTCCACCCACTTTTACCTAACTCCACACATACATATCAAAACCTCTATATAGACGAATGGTCTGAATTCAACCCCATAACCAAGGACATACTCAAGAACACTGTTTTAAATCTAAACACAACAACATCCAACCTAGATCCATGCCCAGTATCTTGGTTAAAGAACACTCTCCCAATTTTATCTTCCTTCATACTCCTTATAGTCAACTTATCCTTTAAAACTGGATATTTACCCCCTTCACTAAAACATGCTCTTATCCGCCCAATACTCAAAAATGCCACCCTTGACAAAACATTGCCTAATTCCTACAGACCTATATCTAGTATTCCTTTCATGGCAAAACTAATTGAGAAAGTTGTACAAATTCAGACTCAAGAACACATTGACACTTCAGCCCCACTCGATGAACAACAATACGGGTTTCGCCCACGCCATGGTGTCGAGACACTCTTAACAGTACTCATCGACACACTTGTAAAAGGAATAGACAATCCCAAGCAAGCCTTTTTACTCCTATTCATCAATATCTCTGCAGCATTTGACAGTGTAAGCCATTCTTTAATGCTCACGAAACTCAAACAAATAGGAATAAAATCAACTGTACTTAATTGGTTCACCTCTTATCTAAGCAATAGAACACAAACAGTACAAATCGGTAACCTTACATCCAAGACGTACAACCAGGAACTAGGTCTCCCTCAGGGATTGGCACTGTCAGCCCTCCTATTTAATATTTACATAAAGCATGTCTGTAATATATTTAAAAAATTCAACGTTTACTATCACTTATATGCAGACGATATAATGATGTACATCCCATTTACAATTCCCAATTTACCAATTCAATTACTCGTAGAGTGTTTTAATGAACTAACCACCTGGCTAAATGAAAATAGCCTCTACATCAATCATGCAAAAACAGAAGCCCTAATTGTAACAAAAAACCTCTCATACTCACCCGCTACACACATCACTCTACAAAACCAAGAAATCAAACTAAAAAATGAAGTACGATATCTAGGTGTAATACTTGACACACATCTCAACATGGAAACACATATAAGAAATACAACAAAGAAAGTATACTTCAAACTTAAAATCCTAAAGCAACTACGCCCACTAATGCACCTACAAGACTTCCAGTGAATAATACAAGCCATAATTACACCTCACTTCGACTTTGCAAATCTAATACTTCTAGGCACAACAAAACAAAACTTGAAAAGACTTCAAATTGCACAAAATGCAGTGGCCAGGACCATTATGAAGGTCCCCCCATTTCAACATATCACTCCAATTCTGGAGAACTTACACTGGCTACCGATACAAAGCCGAATAGTATATAAAACTCTAACAACATGGCACCACCTACCCTATTCAATCTCATCACTAAAGAACCTGCTAAAAGCTTACACAGGAGAGATCATACAAACAAATTAAGGACTTCGAAAGAATTTATAAAAGCCAGAAAGATAACA
This sequence comes from Ichthyophis bannanicus, assembly GCA_033557465.1. NCBI lineage: Eukaryota > Metazoa > Chordata > Amphibia > Gymnophiona > Ichthyophiidae > Ichthyophis > Ichthyophis bannanicus. The sequence goes on along the minus strand of CM066038.1, from coordinate 112,476,512 downwards.
AACAAAAAAGCATTCTCACATGCTGCCCCCATTCTATGGAACGCCCTTCCAGATGAAATGAGATCACTTTTAGAAATCAAAGAATTCCGCAAAAAACTTAAAACGCACCTGTTCACATCACACTACGGATCTTTGCCAAACACACTTCCCCATCTGGAAAATGGATAATACCATGTCAGTTTCCCATAAACCAAACTGGATTTGACATATGATGTGAAACCCCAAATGCTTATGATCCTTAAATGTCACATTCAACACTGTATCTATTACTCATTTTGTTCCCTGTAAATAGTTCTTGTATGTTCCATGTAATGTAATATAGTTGTTATGGTTTTAAGCTGTTTACTGTAAAAACAGACGCCTATCTGTTATGTTGTTTTGTTCCATGTAAACCGGATTTGATCTCTGGAAGATGCGGTATATAAGAAACTGTTAATTAAATTAAATTAAATTAAATGTGCAAAACTAACCCATTTGGAGACATTGCATCCAGAAGACACGTACATTCATGTTGTGGGGTTGAAAATAATTCCACGAGGCATGCTCCCCTAGGCTTTCTCCACTATTTATCCCTCTCCCTGCTGGGCTGGCTCTTAGAGATTCAGATGTGTATTTCATTTTCTTTCTTTTACTGTGAGACCTGGTAACTGAACCATATTGCTTTCTTAATGGTTGTTATGTATGGTGACACCTAAAGACTGAACTATGTAGTTTACTCCTGGTTGCTATGTTTACTACCTTCTTGTTTCCTTGGGACAGTGTCACTCTGTGGTTAAACTATAAAAACCATCATTTAAAACCCATTGACAATGACATCTAAAGATTAGATGTATTATCACACTTGGTTTTATTTCATTATTCTTTCTAAATGAAGGGAATATCTAGTGATTGCTCCATTCATACATGCCCATCCCTTTCCTCTTCAGGTCAGAGTCACACATAGTGACAACATAGATACACATACATACACCGAAGGGTTTGAAAGAATTCCATGAACAATACTGCGCATGCTTTTTCCACCTGTTTGTGATAGGTATAGAAAGAATATCCTTGTGATAGTGTATGCAGGCTGGTGAGGAGAATTCCCATCTCTAGCGGCAATCTCCTGACCTGCACCCCATATAGAAATGTTGTAAGGCAGGTAAATGAGAGACATTTGCATTTATGCAGGTTTTCAGAAATGTGTCCACATAGATATCTGAATGCTAAAATAGAGCACCATGGTTACCTGTCCTCCTGACTAACAGTTTCAGGAAGGGTCCTCTCTTTCTTAGAAGAGTAATACAAAAAATTTGCCATGGGGTTGATTGGTAGGATATCAGCCTGGAACCTCACCATTTTGACAAAAGAAGGTCATCTTGTATTATGATATTATCACCTGTGTATTTGCAAAGAATATGATTGTCAATATAAATCATTTGTATATACATATGTGTGTGTGTTTGTGTATATATATATATATATATATATATATATATATATTTATTAATCATCTGATTTATTACAAATGGCTAATTTAGTCTAAATATGGATGATTTTTGTTATAGGTAATCCCTCCAAAATCCTCTTCAACATGTGGTCTCTGTGGAAACCGGGATGAAAAACAAGGTAAGTAAATAAAGTCAATGGGGCTGATTTTCAAAGCCCTTAACCGGAGAGCCCATGGGGGACTGTCCAGATAAGAGCATAGGAGTTATCTGAGCATAACTAGGGTGATACAGCTGCTGGCTGGATAAGGGCTGACCAGATCCGAATAGAGGTATGGTTAGAGTTTGGCTAGGCAGTGTTGAATTTAGCTGAGCAAGTCTGGTCTCAGATGGGGGTTATCCTAAAATTATCATTTTAACTTTATCAGGTGTCTTTGAGGCTCCCTGGGTTGCTGAATATTGTCTTCTCTGGAGGATGACCCCCCCAGGGTTGGTGCTACCATCAGGCAAATTAGGCAGTTGTCCAGAGCGCTATTGACCCAAAGTCACCCATTGCCGCTGCTGCCATCACTTCTGCCCCCATGCAAAGAGAAGGTGGAAGCATACACAGCACCGTGGCATCAGAGGTGATGGCACCCCTGGTGCTGTTTTAAAAGTATTGCCACCATTGCATGTCTTGGAGAGGCATGGTGGCAGGGGCTGGAGCAGGGGGGCACAAGGAATGCAGTTCACCTAAGGTACTTTATTGCACCTGCCTTGATGAACCTCCTTGGAAATGTTTTGAGAAAGTGCTGGTTGGGGGATCCCTGGAGCCCTGTTCTCACATGACATACTAACTCTCTCCTAGCAATTTCCCCTTCCCTCTTGGGTTACTCAATAATAAACAGTGAAATATAATTTTTAGAAGGATTCTACTGCAGCAGAAAATTTTTGATCCCCTTGTTACTTTTTTTACTTTCCTAAAAATAAGGTTCATTACCCTTAAAATATCCTCTTTCAGTTTTGCCCACTGTAGTTCTACTTCACCCAGATGCGCCCATCCAGCTAATTACTCCTTGAGGCATTCCCCCATCTTGACAAAGTTAGATTTCTTGAAATATAGGACTCTGAGAGATCACCTGTTTGAGTGAGTGCTGGGGTGTCCTGTGGATTTTCATTGTGACTGTTCAGATTTGTAAGTCCTTTAACGGACCGGATTGTGTGTTTTGCCGTCTCGGAGTAAGAGGAAGACTAAATATAAGAAATCTGGTAAATCTTTGGTTTCTGTTGGACCTACGGACAAGACTTGCTGGTTCAATCAGTCCTGCCCTCCCCTTTGGAGTTGGCCTCAGAGGGGGCTTCTATTAGCTCCCTGAAGCATACTCCTAAACCCCCTGGGAGTATCCCATCTATCAGTTCTCCTCTTGATTTTAAGCCTCAGGGAGGTGCTTGTCCACCAGCAGGTGTGGGTATTAATCCCGCTGTGGATAAATTTGATTTGAAGTCTGATCTTGGGCCTGTGGTGGACACACCTGCTCAGGTTTTGCTTAACAATATTTGGAAGGTGATATTAAGGATGGAGAGATCGCTTGCATCAGCGGTCTCCCATTTTCATTCCTTTACTGAAGGAGGTAGCTGGTAAATTCGTAGAAATTGATGGGCAAATGAATTCTCTGTGTCAGATTGGATAATGTGGACTCAAAATTGACTGGTTTGCAAACTATGTCTGCATTATCGCTTAAGGATAATCTAATATTATTTATTTATTTTATTAACATTCTCTTATATACCACACTATTCAGCATCAGCGCGGTTTACATGGAACAAAAATGCTCAGTGCAGTTAACACGTATGAGTTTACAGATAACAGGGCAAAAAACTTGGAGTGGAGGAGTAGCCTAGTGGTTGGGGCAAGATACTTCAGGCCGGAAGGTCGGGGGTTCAAATCCCACTAGAGGACAGCAACCTTGGGCCGGAAGGACTGGGGTTTCTAGTCCCACAGGTGCTCCTTGTGGTCTTGGGCAAGCCACTTAACCCTCCATAGCCCATGTTCCCTGTAAAATAGTTATCTCCAAGTTATAATGCCCTGTTCAATGTAATTTCAGTTTGTTCAATGTAAACCGCACTGATGCAGAATAGCGCGGTATATAAGAGAATGTAAATAAATAAATAAATAAATAAACAGGGGTAAACTATTTACAAAACTTGCTACATAGAGTCATATGAACAAGAGTTTCATAGAACATATATCCATATGGACCACTGAGGGTTAGAGTATCTGTCTATATTGCACCATAAGATAGAAGCTTTGGGAAATGCTAGTACTACTACTAATCATTTGCATGGCACTAAAAGTGCACGCAGCTCTGTACGTACAGATGTAAGACATAGTCCCTGCTCATCAGAGCTTACTATCTAATCAAGACCAAACACATAGGTATGGTGCTGTCCACAGGGCTACTAACTAAAAGAAATGGGACACTGGTATTTAGGGAAAAAAAGGAAAATATTGTAAAATTACCAATACACCCCAAATAAAGGGCTCTGATGGATCGGGACAGGCAGAATCTCAAGGCCTAAGATGAAATGAATTAAAAGAGAAAGCTCTCAAAAGGGGACATTGAGAGATCTTAAAATAAAATACCTTTATTCGTGATTCCCAAAATTTAAGTAAAACCAATGCAAAATAGGGTAAAAGCAATGTGAAAATCAAAATGATAAAGTTAGTCAAAAATTCCAAAGAATCAATAATCCAGGTCGTGAAATGTGAAGCAGTTCCTTTGGATTTCTCTTCCTCCCCCAGACTCTTCCAGCACTGTATCTCCCAAGTGGTGATACAAATACAGGGAAGTTTACCCTTCTCCCCAGGAAAGTAAGGGTGAAACCTTAAAATTGCAAAAATGTCCACGTTTTCCCTGAACAGGGTGTCAGGATGCAGCAGGATGACCGGTCCTTAGCACCTCATGCTCTGGGTTTCTCAGTGGTAGTGATAGGAGGCACTATGCTAGTCCCACTCACCTTACTGAGGTAAACATTACTCCTAGGACTGATGGACTCTCCGGCTCTTCTAAACTGAGTCTTTGCTGCCTGCTACTCCTGGGATTTTTCATAGTTGCTCCTTTACTTCCACTTCTTTCTTCAATCTTCTTTCCTTTAGCTTTATTTATGGTTAGTTTTAGCTGTCTCAAGGATAACATCACTCCCTGTAGCTGTATGGACTGGATAACCATCAGGAAGTAGCATAGTGAATGATGGTGAGAAAGATCAGCGTAGCTCATCTAGTCTGCCCAGCAAAGTTTTTAGGCTTATAACTACCACTCCATGCAGGTTACCCCCGCTCTACAATTTTTACTTTGGGTAATCTGCATAGGTAAATTTCCTTCCCGCACTGCTCCTCAGCCCTCTTGGGCTCTTGCAGCCTCTCCTTCTTCCTCAGGTTCCTATGGAGGGCACAAGAAGATACCTGGCCCTTGAGGAAAGGGCCCTTTATTCTTTCTTCCAAATTGATGTAGGAGACACCCCATGACCAGTGCCTGACAGGCAGCTCCATTCTCTATTACCTCTCACTGCAGGCTGGGTCAGATTAGGAGTATGGATTCCAGAATGTTCCTCTGTTTGAATATAGTAGGCACATTGTGGGGTCCTGCTACGAAGGTAAAATTAAATGTAAGAAGTAATTAGAAAATGGTGATAGTAACAGTAAAATAGAGCACAAGTCCCAGGCTCTGGTGTGAGTCCATATTATCTCTGGTCAGGAGCCATTTCTCGCTTGGTGGTAGGCTACTACATATTTTGCTGTTTTTTCTCTTGCTTCTAGTTTTTCCTGCTCATTATTTGGAGAAACGTTTTTGAACGTTTCTTTCAGCTTTAGGAAATGTGCATCTCTAATTGCAACATTTTTGGTAAATTATTTAACTCAATTGGTCCTTCCTATTTCTTTACTAGTAATAGCTAGTCTACAGGATTTCTTAGAAAAAAATAATAGAGTGAAGAAAGCAGACTCACCTGACCCTATAACCCTAAAATAAATAGATGCTACTAATGTAGTATTAAAAATATGCAAAAAAAAAAAAAAAAACAAGCAAACTAATGGGCCCTTTTACTAAATCCTGTCAAGGTTTTGACCTTAATGTGTATTTTTATTGCACAGTAAGTGCAAAGCCTCTACATTGAATGTCGGGGGGGGGGGGCGCGAACAGCATGTTTCCGGTAGTTAATACACAGATGCATATGATAATGTGCAGCACAATTAACGTGGGTGCACCTAATGAAACCCGTTGGGGTATTGTTAGGTGCACCGGTGCTAATTGACGAATTGACGGTGAGCATGCACTAAAGATGCTCGTGCTAACCACTATATGCCCTCCACACCCGCAAGTGACCCCTAATCCTCTTACTCTCTGCAGCCGCATGCAATTCCCATTTAATGTGCTTTTTTGGTAGTTGATACCATTCCCCGCGGCTAGCTACTGCACATTAAGACTCACATTAGTTGGTTAGCAGCATTTTGTAAAACGGGCCCTTAATATAGATTACATGAAAACAAGCTACATTATCCTTGGGATATTCATTCATTGACTTGAAACAGGAAATATTAGTGGAAGGGAGCAGCTTTGTGTGTGTGTGGGGGGGGGGGGGGAGTTGATTTGGATCGTTACTGGGGATCATCTTGAAATGTAAGAGACTGGGGATTTTGTTTTGTTTTTTGTATTAGGCATTGATGCAGTGGCATACATTCCAATTAGGGGCCCTCAAACAAAATTTTGCCGAGGGCCCCCCCATTGTCATGGTGGCATGCCCCCCCCCCCGTGCAGTGGTGCCATACCTGTGCAGGCCCCCCCTGCGGGGGTAGCAGCCATCTTACTTTATCATCTTTGCCATGCTGCCTCCATTCTTGTAAGTTTGTCACGTGCCTCGCTGCCAAGCTGAAGGCTTGCAGTGTGAAAGTTATTGCAAGACTTCGGCTTGGCAGGAAACAGCTTCCCAGGCTGAGGCTGCTTGGGTGGAATTTATGCCATTGTATTGATGGTATTTTGCTGTTCGTTGCTTTGGGCAGTTCATGAAACTGGGGAGATAGCGCATCAACCAGTAAATGAAAATAATAATAGAAGTAACATTTACAGTTGTATTTCCTTGTTTCTAAATGAAACAAAAAAAACACAATCGCATCCATTTCATTTCATTTTAAAAATTCAGACTCTAACCTTGTCATGGTAAAAACACCCCACTTCTGGCCCCTTTCCCCGTCCCCCACTCTCCAGACCCCTCCCCCATATATCCCATTCTGGATGTAAAAGGAGGAAAGAGTGATCTCCAGGTGCTCTTTGCCAATGACGTAATCTAAAGTGACACCCGCTGACCCACTCTCCTCCCTTGCACATACCTGCGAAAATCAAGATTAAAATAAGGTCTCTGATCACATTGTATTTATCTCCCTCTCCTTTCTCATATGCCCACTTTGCTTCTGATAAACTTCATTCCTGACCTCTCTGATGTGCTGCATCTTCTTGCTCTAACGGAGACTTGGCTTCTCCCTGAAGACTGTGCTTCAGTTGCTGCCCTCTGTCATGGAGGTTATCTGTTCTCCCATAGGCCTCACCGTATTAGTCTTGGCGGTGGTGTTGGGTCACTACTCTCTCCTTCCTGCCATTTTTAACCCCTTCTTCTACCTTGGTCTGGGCCATTTTTACCTATAGGCAAAAGGGGCAATTTCCCAAGACTTCTGCACAATGGGGATCCAGTTGCCCTGCTTCCTATAAGTAAAAGCAGCTCCGCTCCCGCTACTGCACCTATTGCCACCACTGCTGCCCCTGTCCAGGATGTACAGTGGTAGCAATACATTAAACATGCAGCACGGCACCGGAGCTACCTTCTTTTGCAGCATTGCAAGGCCGTTCGCCCTTCTGTACCTCCAATGAATCGGGGAGGTTGTGGAAGCGGAAGCACAAATGGCCCTGCAACACTATAAAAAGAAGGTAACTCTAGCACCACCATGTTTTTTTTAAATTTATTATTTATCAATTTTTCATACAATGAAGCATATACAAACTTCAATGGAAATTAGAAAGCAGGAAGGAAATAACAAGATTGAACAATCAATATTGTACTAAAGAAAATATAAAGAAAACAAATCCCGCCTCTACTATATCCCCCCAGAAGGAGAAGATCCACATAGGAAAAACTTATCAAACACAAAAATGAGAGGATAAAGCTTTGATACCAAACGGTCATAACTAACCTATTGGCAGTGAATCTGGGGACACCTCGGGAGGGCGTCGAGCACTCAAAAACCCAATAATTGGGAAGGTTCAAAGAAAATATATGACTCATTATTCAACCTAACCATACATTTACAGGGAGACTTTAGAAAGAATAACCCCCCAACAGCAATACTCCAGGACGTAGTAACATAAATTCTTTCCTACGTTTTTGAGTTTCCCTAACTAAGTCAGGAAACACACGAGCAGTTAAATCATAAAATTGCACAGTACGCTTCTTAAAATACATACGTAGAAACCAATCTCTATCAGAAGCTAACACAAACGTAGCTATCAAAGCAGAAGGGGAAGCTGTCTCAGTAACCGATGATTCCAATATAGCAGAAATATTTAATAAATCTGCTTGACCTTCTAATCCAATTGTTCCCCCACCAAAAACCTTTTTCCCAGAGGGGAGATAGTATAACTTAAGCATAGGAGGGTGAGATTCAATTGAGACACCTAAAACTTCCAAAAGATATTTCCTAAACATTTCTTTAGCAGAAATAGTGGATAACCTAGGAAAATTTATACAACGAAGGTTACAATATCTAGAAGTATTTTCCACCATCTCAATCCGTGTTTTTAAAGCCAACATATCCTTCTGATAGGATGAAACACCGTCCTCAAAGTTAGAAACTTTCTGATGAAATTCTGTTAACGATGATTGTAATGCAGAAACTTCAAGAGTGTGCTGCTGGAGCAAACTAGTATGGACCTGGACTTGGGCGCCCAAAGCCACCACCTGGGGAGCAAAAAGTTCACCTTGTATTTTTAATGTATTGCGACCACTGCACATTCTGGACAGGGGTGGCAACTACAATGGGAGAAGAGAGCTCACGGATGGGGGGGGGGGCCTGCAAATGGAGGGACAGGGCTCACAGATGGGGGGTCCCACAGGAATCATTTGCCCTGGGCCCCATTAGGGGTTGAAGTGGCCATGACCTTAGTCTTACTCTTTTTCTTTCTTTGAAGTCCACTCCGTTTGCCTATTTACTCCACTACCTCTCCGGGTAGCTGTCATTTATCAATCCCCTGACAAGGCAAACTCTACTTTTCTCACTGACTTTGACTCCTGGCTTTCTTTTTTTCTGGACCCATCTTCCTCTTCCCTCATTATTGGGGATTTTAACATTCATGTCGTTGACCCCTCTGACTCTTATGCCTTAAAGCTTCTTGCCTTAACCTCCTCATTCATACTCCAGTTGTGTTCTACTGCCCTGCTCATCAGCATGGCTACTGCCTCGACTTTATCTTTTTCTCTAACTGCTTTCCCTCAAACCTGTCCACCTCAGTTCTTCCCCTATCTGACCATCATTTGTTAACTTTCATTCTTAATCACCCCTATTACAGTCTAGTCTAGTCTCTACCAACACATTTAGAAATCTTCAGGCTATTTATTTATTTTATTTATTTAACAAAGACTTATATACCGCTGCTTCCACAGTTCAGCTGCGGTTCACAGATAACAACAGTCAACAAAGCATAGTTTGTTTTACATATAACATCAGATAAATATAAGCAATATAAAGTAAACAGAGTAATGTTAAACTGAATGGCACAGAACAGTGCAACTTATATACATTATTTACATATAGACATTATGTGGGGTATAATCATGGAGAGAAGTTCAGAATCAGTTAGGGAGAGTTTTCTTTTTATGTTGTAGTGAGATGTCAGACAAAGATTGATTAGCCTTTATCTAATTCTTTTGAGTGGATGTCTTTACTATTGTAGTGTATTGTGAATAGGTGGGTTTTCAATTTTTTGCGGAATTCTTTAATCTCTGTTAGTATTCTTAGTTCTTCTGGGAGGGAATTCCAGGCTATTGGGGCTGCATGAGAGAACGCTCTGTTGTTTGTTGATTTATTTGTTTTTATGAAGTCTTTAGGGGTTTTTAGTTTATTTGAATGACCTTTTCTTTGAGTGGGTTTTGAGTGTTCTTTAGTAATTAATTTACTTAATGTATGTGGTGCCATATCGAATAGTGTTTTAAATGTAGTTATTAATGTTTTTTATATTATCCTGCTTTGAATTGGCAGCCAGTGAAGGGACTCTAATATTGGTGTTATATGTTGATGAGAATGTGTTTTCGTTATTATCCTAGCTGCTGAATTTTGTGCAATTTGAAGCCTTTCAATGTTTTGTTTTGTTGCGCCTAATAATATTAGATTAGCAAAGTCAATTCTCTCCACCGCAGCCTCATGTCCTCTTTCATCAACTATGTCATTTGAGTCTGTTGTTGAGGCAATCTCTTCCTATTACATATGCTTTCCTCTTCTCTAGATGCTCTCGCACTTCCCATTTCATGCCTTGTCAGGTATACTGTACCTCTCTATAACATCAGCAACACTTGTCCCTTCCTTTCTGAACATACTACGAAGACCCTTATCCACTCTCTAGTTACCTCCTGTCTAACTATAGTAACATGCTCCTCACTGAATCATCTCTCCTACCTCAATGTGTTCAAAACTCAGAACGCTTACTTAATCCCTCTTCTCAAGTCACTTCACTGGCTTCTCATCTGTTTCCACATCCAGTTCAAACTTATCTGTTGCTCCTTATTACCTCTCCTCTCTTCTCTCCCTGCACCCCTCCTCAGGAACTCTGCTCTTTAGGCAATTACTTCTCTTCCGTTGTCAACTTCAGATTTTGTTCATTCCACCTTGTTGCTCCATATGCTTGGAACAAACTGAGTCAGTATGTCAGGGTCCATTTGTGGCCCTATTCATATCCAGGCTAAAAACCCACTTCTTCAAGGCTGCTTTTGGATCCTAACTCCCCTTCATTCTCCTGTCTACCACCTATTTGTGGTATAACCATTCCCCCTAAGATTTACCCTAGTCATCTGTTTGTTGCATTGTCTTTCTTGAACAGATTGTAATCTTTGGTTGACTACGCCCAATAACAAGGACTGTCTTTTATGCGCATGTATACAGTTCCTCCTATACCTTGTAGTGCTCTACAAATGATAAGTAGCAGTAATAGTAGAACATCGGGGCCTTTTCTCTCACTGTTAGGAACCATGTATTATATTATGTATGCCAAAATCCAGATTATGTTCACTATCTCAAATTATCTGTGCACTGAATTTGCCTATGATCTCAAAATTGGACATTCACATTGCATTTGGCAGGCTCCTAAACATTTTTCAGAATTAGACAGAAGCATTACAAAACAACTAGGACATTTTCATCTTTTTCTTTATCAAGGCAACATTACCATGAAGAACATTGAAGAGCAACAAGTTGAAGAGACAAGTGACTCGGATGTAAGATTGTTTGGAACAGAGGACGAATGTAATGAAGGAAAAGAGGTAGAAATACAATTTCAGCTAACTTTATTGATTGAAGATGTTTTGCCATGTAGCTCGGGTGATATGATTTGCTGAAATTATTGCAGTCAGATTCAAAATGATTTGTTCAGGTAACTTCAGGAGTTACGTGGACAAATCATTGTGTTTTTCAATGTTTGCTGCAAAGACTGCTTAATGTTTGGTCAAATCTGACCAAATGTTAGGTATTTAAAAATGGGGGAGACTGGTAGTGTTCTTGGCCAGGTTCCGAGTAAACCAGATAGTGATGATACTCAGCCACTTTCTGCATAAGCTTATGTGGACACCTTAGGTCAATGGCAAAAATGTCCTCAGGGGATAATTTAGTAACCCTTAATATATGCTAATGCCATGAATGCACATTATCAATGTCCCTGTTTAATGTTCTTTACCAAGTTTAAGTTTGAATGTAAAACCGCTTTGATTAAAATGATAAAGCGGTATATAAAACCTGTAAATGAAATAAAAAATAAAAAATTATCTGCTGCTAAGCCCATTTTATTCCTCAAGTGTGGTGAAAAGTTAGTCACATAGAGATCAATTCTCAAAAAATTCTCAGTTCTACAATCATACATCTATATTTAAGTGACTTTTCAGCCAAATGAAGAAACTTAAGTTTTCAGCTGAAAATTATTGCAAAATTAAGAACCTAAATTTAGACCTGCAATTCATTTGCCTAGATTTAGAGCCCTGAGTACTAAGCTTTGTTGGCTGTTTAATGTAGGAATTGCTCTACACTGACAGGCTGGTACTGCTTCATTAACAGATATTAATTGCCATGTTAAATAGCTAATGCTGAAAAATGCCATTTTGGGGTGGAGACGGGGTGGGGACTGTGTCTTGCAGTTAACGCAGATGTCAATACAATGAATTAACTGTTAACAGGCCAGATAATGTGGTGAAGTAAAATCTGTCTGAAGAGGTGTAGTAAATGTATTCTGTGTTATTTCCTAGACAGCTAAGGAATGCAGTGAAGTTTGCTGTGCATTGACTGTAGGCTAGTCCTCCCAAAACTGCTGGGAAAAAACACAACATTTACCGCAGAGGTTTAGCACCTAACATGCCTTAATGTTTGCAGTTTGCAATACATTTCAGCTAATTTTCTACATTTCTGCATTCTCACAAATATTTAAATGATTTTGGTTTTACAAGCTGCTCATTAAATTGCTTTTGAAAAAGACGATTTTGTTAGTGTCATTACCAATGTATGTTTATTTTATGACTTCAGTACTGCAGAAATAAAACATCAACCTACTTTACATCATGTGTGGCTGATGAATCTCTAAGAGATAAATATATAAGCACCTGTGCTCAAGATTATTGTAACAATGGAAGCCGAAAAGATGCATCTCTTACGTTTGCAGAGCTGGCCCGTCAGTGTGCAGAAGAAGGGTGCTCTGAGCTCTGGAAAAATTGGATGGATGATCCTGAAATAGTTGCTGGTATGTCTTCCACTATGAATGGTTCTCCCCACCCCCATTCTGAGGCTATATAAAAAAAGTCTTTATTAAATACAGCCCATGGAATAGAAAACTGGTCATACTTGACATCAGCAATAGTATTTTACTGCATTTGAATTGGAATGTTGACGTTTTAACAGTTTTACCATCACGTATAGAGTAGATAACTTTTACAACTGTGCACTGCCAGACTTACAATGTGTTTGCCCAACATGAGTCCTTTGTATTAAAGGTATAGACAGTCCCGATATTCAAAAGGACTTTCATGGCTGACAGCAGGTGCCAGTTACATAAATCCTTTTGAAAAAAAATTCCCATCTATGGAATGCTTATATTTTAGCTATATGGCTATTTATATGGCTAAAATTTATCTGCCCATTGTGAGGTGGGTTTAGACGTATTCTGAGGGCACGGCTCCAGCCGCTCCCTATATAATGTATACAGCAGGTAGAACATTCTGCAGATAACTTATCCGTGTAAATGTTATAAAAGGGCACCTAGTGTTAGGCATCTATCTAAAGCCTATTTTATAAAGAAAAGCAGTTGTCTGCTTTTTCTTATACTGTAAAATAGTGGCATAAATGTGCAAAAATGTGATTTAGCCAAGTAATTTGGGCTGTTTTCAAAATTGCCCTCAGTCCAGTTAAGAGTCTCTGTGAGCTTCCATAAAGAGGGTAATTTTATAAAGGGGTGCCTATTTTAAGCCTATTTTATAAAAACACATACGTGCTTTCTTGTCTTTATAAAATACAATACTAAGGGTCCCTTTTGCTGAAGAAAAAAGAACAAAACCCCCCCAAAACTTTCAAATACCTGTATGCAAATTCTGGAAGTCTAAAAAATAAGATGGGAGAGTTAGAATATATAGGAAGGAGGATAACCAATGGGATATTGTGATACCAAGCTATAAACTACAGTATATTACAATGAAAGGGTAGGACACATAAGTAGAGGGGTGGTGCTTTATGTTAAAGAGGGCATTGAGTCAAACAAGATAAAGATTTTGTGGGAAATAAAATACACTGTAGAATCCTTATGGCCAGAAATTCTATGTAAAAAGGGGGAGGGAATGGCAGTGGGGGTGTAGTACTGCCCATCTGGCCAGAATGCTAAAAGAAATTAGGGAAACTTGCACAGTTTACAACACAGTAATAATAGGATATTTCAGTATTGACTGGGTCAGTGTTAGATCAGGCCATGCTAGGGAGATAAAGTAGACAAAGCGATGGGACCAGATGGGATACACCCGAGAATACTGAGGGAACTTGGGGACATTCTAGCAGCTCCACTGACAATCTTTTCAATGCCTCTTTGGAGTCGAAAGTGGTGCCAGAGAACTGGAGAGAGGCACATCTGGTCCCTCTACACAAAAGTGTAACTAAGGATGTGGTTGAAAACTACAGTCTGGTTAGTCTAACCTCTGTGGTGAGTAAATTATTGGAAACACTGCTGAAAGAGAAAACAGTGAGGTTTCTGGAGTCTAATGGATTACCAGATCCGAGGCAGCATGGATTCACCAGAGGGCATGTCTTGTTAGACAAATCTGATTGATTTCTTTGACTGGGTGATCAGGGAGTAGGACCAAAGGAGAGTCCTAGATGTGGTGTATTTAGATTTCAGTAAAGCCTTTGATACTGTTCCGCACAGGCGACTTATAAACATACTGAGCATCCTAGGGATGGATCCTAAAGTTACTGCTTGGGTTAGAAATTGGTTGAGTGGGAGGCAGCAAAGGGTATAGGTAAATGGAGCTCACTCTGAGAAGGAGGTTACCAGTGGTGTGCCGCAAGGATCTGTCCTTGGTCCGATTCTTTTTAACATCTTTGTTAGTGATATTGCGGAAGGGCTGTCGGGTAAGGTTTTCCTCTTTGTGGATGATACCAAACCCTGCAATAGAGTAGACACCCAGGAAGGTGTAGAAAACATGAGGAGGGATCTAGCTTGAAGAATGGTCTAGAATTTGGCAGCTGAGATTTAATGGTAAAAAATGCAAGGTCATGCATTTGGGCTGCAGCAATCCAAGAGAGCAATATAGTATATGGGGTGAAGTACTTCTGTCCACATAAGAAGAGCGGGACCTAGGTATGATTGTGTCTGATGATCTTAAAGTAGCTAAACAGGTAGAAAAGACAATGGGAAAAACTAGAAGGATGCTTGGGTGCATAAGGGAGAGGAATGGCCAGCAGAAGAAAGGAGGTGATAGTACCTCTGTGTAAGTCTTTGGTGCGACCTCATTTGGAGTATTGTGTACAATTCCGGAGACCACACCTTCAAAAAGATATAAACAGGTTGGAGTCGGTGCAGAAGGTTGCTATTAAAATGGTTAGTGGTCTTCATTATAAAGCATAAGAGGACAGACTTAAGGAGCGTAATACTGTATGTATACTTTAGAGGAAAGGCGAGATGGAGATGATATGATTGAGACGTTTAAATACCTCTGTGGCATAAATGCACAGGAGGAGAGCTTCTTTCTGCTACCAGGGACATAGGATGAGGGTGAAAGGAGATAGACTCAGAAGTAATATGCAGAAATATTTCTTTATGGGAAGAGTGGTAGATGCGTGGAATAGTCTCCCAGTGGAGGTGGTAGAGATGAGGACAGTATCTGAATTCAAAAAGCATGGGACAAACACAGAGGGTCTCTTAAGGAAAAAAAGGGACTGTTGTAGTGGTTGACATGGAAGGGCAGACTAGATAGGCCATGTGGTCTTTTTCTGCCATCATGTTTCTGCGTTTCTATGAATGAAATAAATGACTGCTTCATGGAGCAGCTAGTTCAGGAACCAACATAAGGGGAAACTATTTCAGATCTAGTTCTTAGTAGAATTCAGGATATAGTGCAAGAGGTAATGGGGTTGAGGGGTAAAAGAGGCACTAAGAGAGGACAAGGACATAGCCAAGAGACTGAATGAATATTTTGCTTCAGTATTTACTGAAGAAGATGTAGGAAAATTACCCATGCCAGAAATGATAATCAAAGGTGGTGTATCAGAGGAATTGAAACAAATCTCAAAATCAGGAAGATGTAATACAGCTTTTGATAAATGGCTGAGGGGAGATATGATAGAAGTCGATAAAATAATGAATGGAGTGAAACGGGTAAATGTAGATTGATTGTTTATTCCTTCAAAAAGTAGAAAGACTAGGGGATACGCAGTGAAACTTCAATGTGGCACATTTAAGACTAATTGGAGAAAATATTTTTTCACTTAGCGTGTAATCAAACTCTGGAATTCAATACTGGAAGCTCGTAGTTAAAGCTGTTAGTGTAGCTGGGTTCAAAACAAGTTTGGAAGAGTTCCTGTAGGCGAAGTCCATAAAACATTATTAAAGAGGACTGGGGAAATCCACTGCTTACCCCTGGAACAAACAACATGGGATGTCTATAACTTTGAGAACCTAACAGGTAACTGAGGCCCAGAATGGCCACTGTTGGAAACAGGATACTGGCTTTGATGGACCCTTGGTCTAACCCAGTATGGCATCTCTTATGTTCTTAAGCTGCATTAGGAGCTGCATCGCTGATGAATGCGCTGCAATTACTCTGGCACTAGCAGCAATGCGCTCTCCAGACCCATTCTCAGCCCATTCCACACCTCATCCTGCTATCAGGTGGTAATGATCCTGATTACCTGTAGCTGTGTGTTAAAATGCCTGTTAGTCAGCTAATGAGCTTTAGTAAAAGAGACCCTAAGTGGCAGAAATTGCACCTTTAGTTAAGGTGCAACATTTGTACCAACCTTAGAGTTGATGTACATGTGCATTTCTAGATGTTTAGAAGAGCGCATGTAAATTATATTTTATAAATTACACACATATCTGTGTGCTGGGCCCATGCTTCACCCATGCACACACCCATCAGCAAAGTACATGCCATCAAGCAACACATGTACTCTTCTGCTAATCAGTATTTCATGAGAAGTCATTGACATAGCCACTTTGGTTTGTAAATAACTAAGATTGCCCCCAGTTAGGAATGTACTAGCCCCTAAAATAATGTGCCCCTTATAAAATTGCCCCCAAAGCATGTGCTCTTAGCAAGGTTAAAAGGAAACAATTTTTGGGGGTGTGTTTAGATCAGTGCTATATCCAGCATTTAGTAAGGGTACCGTACAAAGCATTTTGCCACATATAATGGCTCTTATAATATTCCATGCAGCTAGGCTGACAAGGTGATAGTGCGCGTGCAAGATTGCACTAAGATAGTAGCGGAGAGGGGAATTCAGGAGGGCATTCTCAAAGCAATTTAGGTGGTTTGCAGACCTGCAGGATATTCAGTGGCACCAACTTGGTTATTGCTGCTTTATATCTCCATGTCCTCCCACAAAATGCCCCAACGTTAGCCGGCTATTTTCAGAGCATTCAGGGGGCAGAGTGAAGGTGGCACCCTGGGATAACTGACTAGTGGGAAGCTGCCAGCCGGTTATCCCATGGCCGCATAAGGCTCACTTAGCTTTTGTCGCCAAGGCTAATTTGCCAACCTGGATATTCAATATTGGTGTCCGAATATGGCCCCGGCACTGAGTATCTGGGTGCAAAGTACAGCTGCGATGGCTAGCCGCTGTGCAAGCAGTAGCTGCCGCCGCTGATATTCCCCCATAGTATTTTACAAGAGGCTTTCCAAATGTAGAACCTCTTATAAAATAGTGGCAGGACTGCACGTTGATGGCTTCCCATGGCCAGCAGGAGCAGTAATTTTGAAAAGCTGCATGGGGGGAGAAAACAATGTATAACACTCCCTAACCACCCCCCCCCCACGTGAGAATTCAAAGAAGACTCAAATGAGCACAAAGGATCTGTATTGGTAAAGACATTCAGGCAAACCAGAAATCAATTAGGGTCTACAGCATGCACCTGAAAGGATATTGGGTAGACTAGATAAGGTCTACTGTCCTTAATTTTTATCATAACCTATGTTTCTATGTTAACAATAGTTGAATTTTTTTTTTCAACAGAAAAACCTAGCTGTCCAGATGATCAAATGTTTGATGTATGTGCTCCTCCATTTCCACAAACATGCACTAATCCTAATCCCATCAAAGACAAAGGAGTTAAAAGCGCCTGTAGATGCCGAGAAGGTACTGCATATGTGCCTAGATGAATTAAAAAATGATGTTAAATTCTGCACCAATTCGATATTTTGTTCTTGCCCTTCTTTGCTAAATATTTAGTATTGTGCTACTCTTCCTAAATCCTAAGCATATTTTGTAAGTTAGAGAATATGTCTAGGACCCTCCTCCAATGCTGTTCCCCATTTCTACTTACCAGACATCATTTTGGGAGCTCTCTCACCATACTGTCCTTTCGTCCCCTTCCTCCATATGATCCCCCTCTATTTCTCCTCATGTGACCTTTAAGCTTTCCTCTTCCCTGTGTAATTCTATTTGTCCCTCGTGATCAACTCTATCCACGCCCCTCCCCCCCCACCTCACATATGCTGCATGATCCGCTGTTGGCTCTGATTTCCTTAAAGTACTGCTTTCCCCACCAAGTGACTGGAGAACCAGGGTGTACTTCATTCTTGCATCTGCTTTCTCTGCGAACTGGATTCAGTTTTCATTTTGAAGGTCGTCCACACCAGAAACTGAAGCCTTTTGGTAGAGGATGTAAACCTGGCCTAAAGTACTGTTCTCTTCCTGATGGCTAGAGGGCATAGGATTGCATGGGGCATAGGGGATCAAGGCAGATAGGATTTGGGGGGTGGAGGACAGAGAAAGAATAGTGCAGGGAAGGGGAGAGGAACTGGGGATCGGGAGGTGGCCAGATAACTGTGGTTACATTTAGGCCCCGTTATAAGTGATGTCTGCTGTTTCATGACAGCCTGCAAGGGTGTATACAAGAAAACCCCAGTCCTTCTTAAGCAGGTTTCCTCACCAGACCACATGAACACAGCCAGAATAAGGAAACAGGCAGAGGGTTTCTAAAATGATCCTCTATACCTCTAGTGGTGTTGAGTATATGTATTAATTTAAATGCAGCGGCCAACTTTAAATGAAAATGCTGACTGCCATCACCAAATAGTCCAATTATACTTATAGAGAGTGATATTCAGTGGGATGCTAAATGCATAAAGATATATGGGTAACTTATATGCATATGTTCAGCAAAGATATCCACATAAGCCAGACTACTGAATATGCGGTCCTATCATTATCGGGGTCATTCTGTTGGGAAGTCCATCCCCGCTATTCAGCCTCACTGCCGACCCCGACTAACTTCCCTGTACGTTATAAGGGGAGGTTAGACGTGGCAGGAGAGTGACAGTGTGGGGGCAGATTTAGGGTGGGCAGTGGGCGGTCCGCGGTCCTGGACATACAGGGCCGATTCCAATGTCGGCCTCATACGTCCGGGTCTGTCATACTGAATGGGGAACTTATTCCATCTCTGAGGTGGAATAAGTTCCCCTAGTCAGCGGGGGACAACAGGCCCGGGCAGTAGAGGAGGTTCGAGGGGGTGGAGGAGATTCCCCACAGCCCGACCCTGGCCTTGGGAGGCCAGATCGGGGCTCGGGCTATGGGGAATGAAAAATCTGGTTGGTGGCCAGGGATCGTGGCTCCTGAATGGAGCAGCAATGCCATGGCAACCGGACGCCATGGCGCTGCGGCTCCATTCAGGAACCTTGACTGAGTTAGTCAGGCTAGGCCTGTATATGCAGGCTGACTAGGATTGGGGTCGCGGGCTGCACGTACAGGCCTGAATGTGATTCTGATCCCGTGGAGCGAGTTGTGCCCCTCGGGATCAGAATCCCATCTAACTCTGTGCGTCCGGTTCCAACCGGGTGCACAGAGGGCTGGGACATCTAGGATGGAATCCGGCACTATATGGATAATTTATTCTATAAAGATAGGTCATCTATTTCTTCACTCTAATGAGTTTAGTAGATAACAGATGAATAGTTCCAAAATTCAGAGAACATTTGGCTCCAACCCAGGTCTGCATCGATTCTTGCTGCACTTTAGCCAGATAACATTTGGCTATATGGAGGGTAATTTTATTACAATGCTTACTTTTCTTTATAAAAACTCACATAAGTGGCAAAAAATGTGCTTACAATGTAGGCATAGTCATTTACATGTGCTTTCAAGCAGCTATAAATATCTGTGCCTGCTTTACACATATACATACGTAGATTAAGGCATTTTATCATGCATGTGACCTCTGCCTATTCTCCGCCCACATTGTGCCTTCCCCACTGCCAAAAGTTATATATTCAGAGGGGTGGGAAATTTAAATAAAAGCATAAGTATTACTGCATAAGTGCTCTGAATATTAATGCCACAGAGTTTGTGTACAGATGTTTCATATAGAGCCAAATTCTCTAAGAGACATGTAACAGTAATTTTTATAAAGCCATGTCAGGAATAGAAACTTGCTCTGCAACAACACTGACGGCTGTTCTTTCAGTTATGAAGTGGTCGCTTGTAACTTGTATTGTTTGTGGCAAGAAATTTCACGTCATATGACAGCTGGCGCTTCTTTCCAGGAGTACTTGATGATGTTAGTGGAACGTTTCAATGCATTAGCCAGGACAAGTGCTCGTGCAAATACAATGAGAACATCTATAAGACTGGAGAGAAGAGAGCCGGCCCTTGTAAATCAGAATGGTAAGTGCTTAGAGATCTATTTAGACACATAGGGCCTGATATTCAATGCGATTAGTGTGGCCAGCAGACAAGTTTAGTGCAGCTGCATATCCCCTGGCTGCTGCTGTTGAACACCCTGATGCTGGCCTGCTAAAACTGGAGCATTCTGGGGACTGAGTGGAGCGATTTTTATCTTGATCGCTATGCGGTGAAAGTTAGGCACTTTAAGGGGAGGCGTAACTTTTGCCACAGAAGTTAACTGGGCAGTGGCTCAGTATCACCACTGCCTGGTTAATTTCCAGCTAGCCCAGACATTCAATGCCAGTGGCTGGATATGGCCCTGGCATTGAATATCCGGGTCTTAGGTTGAGTGGCGAAAGCTAGCCGTCACCACTAAATATCGGGCCCATAGAATATGATGGAAGATAACACAGTCAGATAAACCCTTTGAATGTGCATGTGTGCCCTTGAGTTAGTGTTGATTCTGGTGTCTCCGCCTCTGGGTAAGATGTGATCAGAAGTCGATTGCCAGACCTTTCTCCTGAGGCAGTGGAGGGTAGCGTGACTTGTTCAAGGCCACAAGGAGCACCAGTGGCACTCAAACCCTGATCTCTTAGTTACCAGGCCACTGCCCTAACCACTAAGCTACTCCTCTACTCAAACCCTTTGAAGATATGTTACTAACTTTACTTAGCTGAAGGCCCCGTTTGAAACTCCCCCATCCTCCTAAGCCCCCACTGACCATCAAAATTTTGTCTGGGCAAATTGTTTCTCAGATAGAATTTAACCAGATAAAAAGAGGATGCATGGGGTATGTTCCCAGACCCCCACGCTACTCTCATAAGAAATCCACACGTAACTTATCTAACCTTATCCATATCCATATCCTCCCCCCCTCTGCTCTCCCGTTTTCATGCGCCCTATGGAACACATGCTCAGTTGTTAAAAAAAACCCTTTTATTCACTCTTTTTATCTCTAATGCCCTACACCTTCTTGCCTTGACCGAGACCTGGCTCTCCCCAGATGACACCACATCCATTGCCTCTCTCTGCTATGGGGGCTACCAGTTCTCCCATACACCTCGATCTACTGGTCACGGTGGTGGCGTTGGCCTCCTACTCTCTCCCTCCTGCCAATTCCAACCCCTCCTACCACCCCAATCACACTCCCCCCTCTCCTTCGAAGTCCACTCCATTCGCCTCCTCACACCACTCCCCCTCCGAGTAGCTGTTTTTTATTGCCCACCCGACAAATCCAAATCAACCTTCCTCACCAACTTCGAATCGTGGCTTTCTGCCTCCTCCCCCACTCTTATTCTTGACTATTTCAACATTCACATCGACAACCCCTCCGACCCCCATGCCTCAAAGTTCCTCGATCTTACCTCCTCGTTCAACCTCAAACTTTGTTCCACTGCCCCCACACATCTACACGGCCACTACCTTGATCTAATACTCTTCTCCAAGTCCTCTCCCTCAAACTTCCACAAATCAATCCTTCCCTCATCTGACCATCACTTCTTAACATTTACTCTTCAGCTTCCGCTATCCCAACCTCGTCCTGTCTCCTCCGACCTATTTAGAGACCTTCATAATATTGATCCCATGATTCTCTCTTCCACCATTTCTCCATCTCTCTCCTCCATTTTATCCTCCAAATCCGTCGACGAGTCATTATCCTCATACAATGCTACACTACCCTCAGCCCTTGACACTCTTGCCCCTCCTACTCCATGTCCTGTCAAACGATCTACTCCCCAACCCTGGCTCTCACCCACAATCTGTTACCTACGCATCTGCGCCCGTTCTAACGAACGAGCTTGGTCGAAATCCTGCTCCCCGGAAGACCTTCTACACTTCAAATTCATGCTTGGCTTCTTCCAGTCAGCCTTAGCACTTGCCAAACAAGATTACTTCATCCATCTGACCAACTCCCTTGCCTCTGTTCCTCACCGTCTCTTTAATACCCTCAATTCTCTCCTCAAGGTCCCCCTGACCCCCGATCCCGCCCTCCCTTTCTGCCCAAACCTTAGCCGACTACTTCCACGATAAAATCCACAAGATTACCCTCCAATTCCCTACCCCCTCATCTACCTCCCCCTCCCCAATTCTCCTTCCCCATCCATACTCCCCCTGCCACCCTCTCCTCCTTCCCTCCAATCTCTGAAGAAGAAACTGCACTCCTCCTTTCCTCCTTCAAACCCATCACCTGTTCATCAGACCTTATCCCCACCCATCTCCTACATTCTATCTCCCTCACCATTGTCTCCTCCATCACTCATATCCTCAACCTTTCACTCTTCCCAGCAACTGTCCCCATCAACTTCAAACATGCTGTTGTCACACCCCTCCTCAAGAAACCCTCACTTGATCCCACATGCCCCTCTAACTATCGACCCATCTCCCTCCTTCCCTTCATATCCAAACTATTAGAACGAGCAGTCCACCATCGCTGCCTTGACTTCCTCACCTCCCAGGTCCTCCTGGACCCACTACAATCCGGCTTCCGTCCCCTACACTCCACTGAAACGGCACTCACAAAAGTCACCAATGACCTGTTCCTGGCTAAATCTAAGGGCCTCTATTCCATCCTCATCCTTCTTGACCTTTCTGCTGCTTTTGATACCATTGACCACAACCTTCTCCTTACCACCCTCTCCTCACTTGGCTTCAAGGACTCCGTACTATCCTGGTTCTCCTCCTACCTCTCCCATCTCTCATTCAGTGTATGCTTTGGTGGCTCCTCCTCCTCCCCTACCCCGCTTATATGTAGGTGTACCCCAGGGATCTGTTTTGGGCCATCTCCTCTTCTCTCTCTATACCCAAGGCCTTGGCGGGCTTATCTCCTCCCATGGCTTTCAGTACTATCTCTATGCCAATGACTCCCAGATCTACCTCTCTACACCTGATATTTCTCCGGCAGCCCAGTCCAAGATCTCTGCCTGTCTTTCAGACATCGCTGCCTGGATGTCTCATCGCCGATTGAAACTGAACATGGCCAAGACTGAACTCCTTGTCTTTCCACACAACTCCTCCCCCCACTTCCACCTCTCTCAGTCCATGTGGATGGATCTACTATCCTTCCTGTTCCCTCGGCTCGCAATCTAGGGGTTATCTTTGACACCTCTCTCTCCTTCTCTGCTCATATCCAGCTTGTAGCTAAGACCTGCCGCTTCTTTCTCTACAACATGAGCAAAATCCACCCCTTTCTCTCTGAACACACTACCAAAATGCTTGTCCACTCCTTGATCTCCTCTCGCCTCGATTACTACAACCTACTCTTCGCTGGTCTCCCCGTGAGCCACCTCCTCCGTCTTCAATCCATACAAAATCACGCTGCTCGACTAACCTTCTGCCAGCCTCGCCATGACCACATTACTTCTCTTCTCAAGTCGCTTCACTGGCTCCCTGTCCAATTCCGCATCCAATTCAAGCTTCTCCTACTGACCTACAAATGCATTCACTCTATGGCCCCTCAATACCTCTTATCTCTTATCTTCCCCTATGTCCCCTCTCGTAATTTGCGCTCTGCTAACAAATTACTTCTGTCAATGCCTTTCACCCGCACCGCGAACTCCCGACTGAGCTCCTTTCACCTTGCTGCACCATACGCCTAGAACAGCCTACCTGCGTCTGTGCGCCAGGCATCCTCCCTGGCCCTCTTCAAATCCAGGTTGAAGACCCACCTCTTCACCGTTGCATTTAGATCCTGACTCCATCCTCATCTTACCCTAACCCCCGTCAACGTTCATGACCAAACTATAGACCAAACTGTACCACACCGTACCTTGCGCAGAACTGACTAATGCTCTGTACTGTTTTCTTTTAACTAGATTGTAAGCTTCGATGAGCATGACTCTTACGGGCAGGGACTGTCTCTTGTATGTTGGATACTTCTTGTAGGTTAGCTGTACAGCGCTGCATGCGTGGCACTCTATAAGTGCTGAATAGTAGTAGTAGTAGAACGTTGGCCTGTCAGCACCAGTGTTCAGGCCTAGCTGGCCAAAATGACCTGGATAACTGGCAAACATGAGAGACAGCAGTTGGCAGCAGGGCCAGATCACTATTAGGTAAGTCCGGGCAATTGCCAAGGAAAGCATCTTCTAAAAGATCAGCAGCAGCAAAAGCAAAATAATACATCCTAACAACCACAGAAATGTGAAGAGCTATCAGCACATGCTTGGCCACCCCATTGCTCACTGCTCCTTCCTTCTTCTAATTGCTTCATCCCTACGCACGTGTTTGTGTATGTGCATAACTGTGAATAGACTGACAAATAAATGGATAGACAGACCGACCCTTGACAGCACACATTCATGCCTTTATATGAGACACATTTAAAATGAATCAAACACAATTAAACAATATACAAAACATCTTACCAACATAAATATAATTCTGAATACAAATAATCAAACCGTTAAACCAACAAGTAAGATCTGTCAAAATGCATCAAACAATATCCAGCAAAGCTCCATGGAAATAACCATAATATATACTCTACTTTTTGCTCTGTGCCTCAAAACATCATTAGTAACCGAGGTAGAGCGGACCCGGTGCTCCAGGTCCCTCCCAACATCCACCCCTTCCACCCTCCCACACTTTTTGTTCCCTCTTTTCTTCTACCCACAAATTACACACATACAACAGCTCTTGGGAAAACAAACGGTCGCAGCTTTATTAACTTTTATAGTATACCGAACATTACAACCCAAGAATACTCCTCTTAACAATCCAAACCGCGAAACAATGCCTCACCAGCCATGCTATTAGCAAGGTGACACCGTCTCCACTTCGGCCGCGGTCATGCCAATGGCAATCTTCTTAATCCCCTTTCCCCAATCTCGCGATGTAATTAGCAAAAGTCAGCCAGGGGTTATCCCGGGTTGGGGGCACCCCGCCCCCGGCCCAAGTATAGCATAAGGTTCTGGACCCCGGAAACCTCCAGGATCCCCCCCCCCACCACTGCGACACCCCTTCGACCCCCCAACATCCCTAACACAGGGAGGGAAGGAGGGAGGGAAGCCGGCACCAGACCCCGAGGAGGCACAGGAGTGATGGCAACCATTGCCTCATCCTCGATCCTCCCCCTCCAGTCACAGCACCTTCCTCCTCCCAGGCTCCACCGTGCCCCTTCATGCTGGTAGAGCCCCTCCTCCACCCATGCGCGCATCCTTGCTCCTCTGCCCCCATGCCAAAGGCCGCAAGCCAGAGTCCCCACATCGGCTGATCACCTGGTTACGGGTGGCCGCCGGGACCCTGCCCCGCGGTCTTACATTAACCGAGGTAGATCAGACCCGGTGCTCCAGGCCCCTCCCACCATCCACACTCCCCCACACTTTTTGTTCCCTCTTTTCTTCTACCCACAAATTACACACATACAACAGCTCTTGGGAAAACAACCGGTCGCAGCTTTATTAACTTTTATAGCATACCAAATATTACAGTCCAAGAATACTCCTTTTAACAATCCAAACAGCGGAACAATGCCTCACCAGCCATGCTATTAGCAAGGTGACACCGCCACCGCCTCCGCTTCGGCCGCGGTCATGCCATCGGCAGTCTTCTTAATCCCCTTTCCCCGACCTCACCATGTAATTAGAAAAAGTCAGCCAGGGGTTGTCCCGGGTCGGGGGCACCCCGTCCCCGGCCAAAGTATAGCCTAAGGCTTTGGACCCCGGAAACCTCCGGGATCCCACCACCGGCAAAGAGAACATTAATGTATAGTCGAGGGCACCCCACCTCTGACCCCAGTACAGCCGCAAGCCACGGGCCCTGGAAACCTCCGGTATCCGTCAACCTGCCCAGGTGACATTAATGTCCCGAAACTGCCGCCCCTCTCAAAGCTGCGACTGGTGAGCCCCCCGTCCATGCACACCTTCCAAGGCCTTCTGTCCTTTGATGAGCACTCCAACACTCCTTGGTGATAAATGCCCCCCGTCCCTTACCCCACCCCAATATCTTCATAGATCACGGACTCCCCGCTGCACTGCCAATTACGTGCCGTTTTTTTTTTGTCTGTCGGCAGGCCTTGAAATAGCTGCTCTCACACCCCTTGTTTATATATATATATTGTTTTGTTTTTTTTACAGTTTATTTATCCCGTTTTCTAGGCAACGGAGGGTTAAGTGGGACTCTGACCTCCCCGAAGTACCATATCCGACCTCTAGGCCACTCCTCCTCTATAACCCTATAGGCCTGCTCCTTGACTGCTCATAGTGTCCAAGCCAAGGCATTAACTGCGGCCAACTGAGACCACGCTTGCCTAGCCATAAACCAACACCGCCGCCTGATTGGAACCCCGTGAGTCTATTCTGGCCACACCATTTCTCGCTAACCATCCCCATAAACGAAGGAATGACCATTTGCCCACCGACCCTAGGGCTTTACCCCATATCTCCAAGCAAACCGCTTGGTTCCCATCAATTGATCGATCCCTCCCCCTCTCGAAGCCAAACCTAGCCCGAAAGCCCTAGATCGGCATCCCCTACTACCTATATCCCTTATTCTGGCCACCCCACGATGACCACCCAGGTCGCTGCCCCAATGCCGGCGGAGTGTGCAGCGCACCGCCTTGTGCTGTCACCGACATTCCACGGCACCATCCTCAGCATAGCTGAACTTAACACCCATCACTAACCTTGCCTCCTCATCCATGAAGATGCCCCCTCCCTTGCGGGGCATCACCGCAAATATACCATCTAGGTGTCCACCGGGCAAGACCCAAGCCCAACAATCTCCTTCCATACCTCCCTAATCTCTTACCTTGTAGACCGTCAAAGCCCTCCTCTGCCCATACCTGCAGTCTCTGTACACCGCCTCCCACCCCTGACTTTCCGAAGTTCACCACTAACCCACCAATACAGCACTCGCCAAAAATTACCCGGCACAACCGCCTGCAATAGGGAGGCTTTGTACCATAACAGCACCCACAAAGTCAGGCAGCTCCGTGCCTCCTAAGTAACCCATGTGTAATAGGCTTCCTAAAGCCAAGAGACATCTGCCCCGCACGCTCCTGCCCCTGCACCTAGTAGTGATTTCTCCTTATTCTCGGACAATGCTCCCTCATCTTTGCGGGGCCCTGAATCCTATCCCTGACCCCTCCCAGCCAAGGTCTGAAACCATTCCCATTTGGAACGGAAACGAACACCCCCAATTCCGTTAGTAAATTCCAGTATATGCCAGGCCCTATACAACACATTCCAGCACAAACATGCTAATACGACTGCCTTCAATAAGGCTGCCACCCGAATACAACCTGGAGCAATGTCTTGCTAACGCTGCACACCACCGCATTATCACCCCGCCATACCACCCTGCGTTTGCGAAGCTTATCAAGCCCCAACTCTCCAGCCCCTAAACTGGGAAACAATTCCCTAAGGCTCTTAGCCTGTTAAGCTGGATTCCTGCCAATCCTGCTACTAGCTGTCCACACACCCCACTCCCTGGAAATAATTCCCGTACCTTTAGCCTGGCTATCATCGCCTACATCATCACAGCATTCCCGCTGCAGGCTTTCCCATGCCTCCCCCATCCGCAATACTGCATGGATAACCGTTGATTCCCAAATACAAGGGCGTGTTGTACGCACTCCCGCTGTTGCTGCCACCAACTGATGCAGCAACCCCACCCTCCGGGAGCCTCCATTGCCTTCCATGTTACTTCCCAAGCAATCCCGCTTTCAGGGTGCCTGCAGTACCTTCCAGATGACTTACACAGAAACCGACATGTTAACCCCCCAACACCTGCAATCTCGGCACCTTATCCCTTATCCAGAGGGAGACGAGCCACCCCCCCTAGAAATCCCCCTCCCCACCACCAGGTAATTCTCCGCACCAGGCCTTCTGTCCTACCCCCACCCCCGGCACTCCCTTTTGTGCTGCCTTCTAACCACTCCGGACACCTCACCGATTGCACTGCTCCCACGAATGCAATATCTAACTCCTGCATCACCTTCAAACGGCCTCCCTTCCGCCTGAACCCCTTAGCCGGAAAGAACTACATTTTCCCAAGTATGCACGAGAAATGGAACAGCCCACAGGCATGTATTTGTGAAATAACTTACCACATCCAAGCTAATACCACCATTGACCTGCCGACCGGTGTCCTGGCCACAACGAAAAATGGCTTTCATAACTGCCGTGCCATCATGCCCTGTGACCCTATTTCCAAACCAATTCCCAGCCCACTCATAAAATTTAATGAACCGACCCCCGCACCACGGGATGCAATCATCTGCCCCATGGTCCCCTCGACCTCCAACTTATACCTAACCATGCGTGAAAGGCGCCACTCCAAAGGCCGATTGCACGCCATGGACGCTACCACCTTTCCGTGTACCGGCCCAACCAACACCCTCCTGGAAACCCCCCCTTAACCCGCCTTATCTCTCTGCATTGGGTATTGCCGAAACCAAGTCCTTAAGGCCTCCAACCAAATGAGTGTTTGGGTCCAGCCCCCCACTTCCTTATTGCTTGGGGACCGGACTTGAGACTCACTGGGCCCCTTTTTCCCACCTTTTGCTGCCGATCGTCCATCTCTATGAACGGAGTACCTAGCTATATTTGACTCGAGGAACGGGCACGAAGCCTTGATAACTTCCGCCCAACGCACCCGCCCCGCTGTCTCCAATCTGCTGCGTCACGGCCGCTCCTGCCCCACAGGAATGACCCCACCCACCTTTTCCACAGTCCCTCCTTTAGTCCACTATAGCACGCAGCACATTCCCTGTCTGACAGTCCATCAGCCACAGATTAATCCTGCTTCCCACTCTCCCCTGACTGACTCCTGCCCTCTCGAAGGCGGAATTATCTATATATCTCCGCCCCCAAATCCCCGGCGCCAATTTGGCAGAACTCCCTCCCCTAATTCCGAAACCGCCATTAATGGAGCTCCGCTCCTTAGCCTATTTTCTGCTAGCACACTGCCCTGCACCCCACGACTATGACAAATGGTCGGTGAAGAAGGCGGTGAAGACTCCACCCCATGGCACTGCCGCCACGAATGCCTCCGTATCTTGCACTTTGTTTTTCTTTTCTTCCTTCCCCCGCTCCTTCCCGTGATCTGCTCAGCTGCTCCCCCTTTTCCCCGTCGGCCGGCCATTCACCCGCTGCCCCCATATCCACCCTCATGCTACCAATGGCCACATTCATGAATGGCCACCATCCTCAGTCTGCCAATGCAGCCTGTCCCTACTCATGCTGATATCATTTGTCGGCCACTCTTGCCTCGCTGTTACTCCAGTATCCTTACTCTTGGATCGCCATTGGCCTCCTCCACTATACCGTGCAGTGTGCTGATTTCTTTATCGCCACCTGTGGAGACATAAAAGCAAACCAGGGGAGAGAACCACAGGAGACCCCCAAAGGCTGCCCCTCCTCCCCACTACTCCCCCCGACTGTACCATGGCCCACCCCAAGCTGTGTTCCCCTGACACAGCTCCACCAATGGTGATACTTAATTAATTAATTATTATTATTTATTTATGGGTTTTTTAAATATATACGGCCCCCACCTAGCCCCCAACCCGTAACCCCCTATTTTAGCCTGATGTTGTCTAGCCCGAGCCCATTCCTCCATTCAATAGCCTCTTGAACTGCTCACCAGCCCACAATAGAATTTAGGATTTGCCCTCTACTGCTGTGGGCCCATCGAACCAGCCCTCCACTGCCCCCAAGACCTATGTCCCCCTATTCTGACCCAAGGCATAGCATCCCCTTGCCTTGCATTAGCTTCTTCCGCTATCCCCCCCGACCCATTCTCCAAACCCTTGGCCCGCAACAACCGGTACCCGACCCCCTAGTACCTCTAAGTGGCCCCCGAGCCCAAGCCCTTGCCCCTTGGCCGCCCTCGGCAGTCTGACCTCTCCTGCTTCAAATGATAAACCCCCTTCGCCCCATTTTGAGGTCCCAGCGGACCCTAACCCCCAGAGGACTCGCTCCCGTACCCCTATTCCCCCCCCCCACTTTTTTAAAATTTTTTATTATAACTGCCCAGTTCCATTAGAATTCCCTTAATGGTCTCTTTACCCTTCTCTCAGCGTCCCCCCAACCATCCCCACGCTACAAAGAAGAAGTACCCTACCTCCTACATGCGGCCACCACGCACAGGCGTTAGGCCCCTCCGCTTTCTGCCTTCCACAGCCGCAAGGGCACGAACTGCCATGCGGCTGCCCTTCACCACACCATCTTGCCTCTTCTTCCCGTGACGAGTCTTCAGTGGCCACGAGATCTGAGTTGTCAGGTGGCAGCCCCATCTTCGAGTTCTCTCCCCTTGCCGGTAAATCCTGTCCCTCGATCGGCCACAGAGTGCTTCGCCTCGAGGCGGCAGCCCGGCATGTCACTGCTTCTTACTCCCCCCCCCCACAGAGAGGACTTCTGTGGCTCAGTCTGACTCTTCGGTCCGCGCCCCGGTAGCCCTGCAGCAACAGCCCTGCGCATCCACGGCCTCATCACCACTGAAGAGGACTTCAAGCTGGCACCGGACCCCGAGGAGGCACAGGAGCAAAGGCAACCATTGCCTCGTCCTGGCTCCTCCCCCTCCAGTCACAGCGCCTTCCTCCTCCCAGGCTCCACCGCGCCCCTGCATGCTGGTGGAGCCCCTCCTCCATCCATGCACGCATCCTCGCTCGTCTGCCCCCATGCCGATGGCCACAAGCCAGGGTCCCCGCATCAGCCGATCACCCAGTTACGGGTGGCCGCTGAGACCCTGACCCGCGGCCTTACATTTGTCAGAAATGCAGGAGTGGTCTGACATCTCCACCCTTGAGCCGGGTCACTTGGCATTTCTGATAACATCTATAAACAATTAGGTCACCTTCAGGATACAATATTTTCACCCCAGTGACTTTCTAACAATCCTGAATTTACAATGCTCACTACCTAACACCATTACTACACTTATAAACTTTTTTTGTCGGACTCCATTTTCTGAAAGATGCTATTAGGTGGCGAGCATTGTAAATTCAGGATTGTTAGAAGATCTCTGATAACATGTCACATTGCTAGATCTGAAGGCAATATACAGCATAGGTTTATTTTGGGGGAAGTTTCTCCAAATGGGTTAATTTTGTATATACCTGAACAGTAATGATCCTTATTCTTTTGATGGGGCATTGACACCCTTCTAAGTACTACTCCCCTCTCCCATATGGAAATATTTTGCTCCATTCCTGAGCCAGTCTTTATCAATGAACTGCAGAAGTGAAAAAATGTTACCTTATGGACACTTTCTTAGTACATACTGTACCTGCATTTAATGATATGTTATTCTATAGAATAATCAAGACATTAAATATCATTATTATAAAAAGTACAGCTGAACTACGATACAGGTGTTTTCAATTCTAGCACAGAAAATGGCTTTGCTTTTATGAATTTGCTTGAAAACCTAGCAATTTATACAATTTTGTTACAAGTAAGAAAGATTTGTTTATTTGAATATTAAGCTTTTATGTGCTTGTGTCTTTTGATAGCATTTGCCAAGGAGGAACGTGGTCTTGTTCAGAAGAGAATTGCCCTGGAATATGCCAAATAAACGAAGGGATATTTATGACAACATTTGATGGAAATTCATTTTCTATACAGGAACCTGGCAATTACATCGCATTTTATGTATGTTAACTGCTTTAATATTATCTTTCAATCTTTAATCACTGTGCTACTTGCGATTTTATGATATCCCTTTTAATAGATGTATGTTTCCCACTGGATTTAATAATATGAAAAGCTGCCTGCAATGACCTTTATTTCTCTACTCGAAATGTCTGCAGTATAGTGCAGGGAATCGGGTTTGGGTCCAGCGTCGGATGGGATTGGGTAGGCCTAGATGTGCCGCAGAGAGGATATGCATTAGTCTGGGGAGAAATGGAGGGTGACTGTTCCTACAGTGGCAACCCCTGCTGACCAATCAATGGTGCTCAGAGTGTATACTGAGTGCAACCCCTGCTGACCAATCAATGGTGCTCAGAGTGTATACTGTGCAACCCCTGCTGACCAATCAATGGTGCTCAGAGTGTATACTGAGTGCAACCCCTGCTGACCAATCAATGGTGCTCAGAGTGTATACTGAAGGAGGCAGGTGTGGCCGTGGTTAGGACACAGTACCTCGGGCTGGAGTGTTGGGGGGGGGGGGGGGTTCAAGCCCCTCCTAGGGGCAGCAATCTCAGGACAGAGGGACTGGGGTTTCTAGTCTTATAGGCACTCCTTGTGGCCTTGGGCAAGCCACTTAACCCTTTGTTGCCTCAAATACACATAGACTGTGAGCCCTTTGGGGACAAGGGAATGTATCCAGTGATTACATACTGTAAACTGCTCTGATTGAAGGATAAGGCGGTACAGAAAACTGCTTAAATAACTATTGCAGCTTCATAGGTTTGCTCCATTTTTCAGGACAAGCTTACCCAGTCCTGGTTTTACTCTTTTGCATGTATAGACATTATGATTTATTTTTTTAGGGGAATCAATGTAACTGCATAGTATAAAACCAGGACTGGGTAAGCTTGTCCTGAAAAATGGAGCAAACCTAGAAGATTTCTTAGCCTTCACTCAATGGTGATCCATACCAACTGACTACAGAGTAATTATTTAGGTTACTTGTAGTTCCTAGGGACGATACTCAAAACGTTCCTCAGCCCCTCCCCCCCCCCGGGTATTCTTAATGAATATGCATGATATTGGGATACATTGGAAGCAGGATATGCAAATATATCTTTTTTTTAATATTATTTATGCATTTATTATTTATTTATGCAGTTTCAATTTTACACAAGAAACATATTTGTTACAGAAAAGAATACAATTTAAAAGGAAAAAAAACAGGAATAGGGGAGTAACGTCCCTATCCTGAACACTCATTCAAGAGGAACTAAGATTCACTAGCCCACAAAATAAGTAGAGGGCAAGACCAAATCAAAGGAAAGGTTTAAGGAAAATAGACATAAAACTGGTGCAGAAATTACTATTCACAGACCAAAATCCCCCCCCCCCCAACACAAGAGGAGGTAAGTGGAGTAGCCTAACTGCTACATTGGAGTCACATCCTTACCAGCAAGAAACTGAGTTAAATGCGTCGGATCAAAGAAGGTATAACTAATACCTTGATATCTGATTAAACATCTGCACGGGTAGTGCAGAAAAAATAGCCCACCCAACTGTATAATCTGAGGCCGCAGCAAAAGAAACTGCTGCCTGCGCTTCTGAGTGGCTTTAGAGACATCCGGGAACATCCTTATTGTCCCCCCCATAAAAGGCTCATTCCTAGCCTTAAAATATAATCTCAGAAGCAAATCTCGATCAGGCTCTAATGCCAAGTTCAGAAGCAGACTAGCCTTCGGGATAAAACCCGGATCCGTTGTTTCCAGAAACCCAGTCAAATCCAAAGAGTCCATAGTAGGTGAATGTGCTGGTGAAGAAACTCCATGGTCCATGCGCTTGGTGGTTGGAAGATAAAAAATCCTAGCCAAAGGAGAAACGGATTCCAATGGAAGTTTCAAAATACAAGTAGATGTAACATAAGAGTTGAACAAATCGTTTGGAGAAACAGTGGGAAGCCGAGGAAAATTCAACAAGCGCAGATTTCTCTTGCGGACAGAATTCTCTAACATTTCAATCTTCCCATGGATAACAGTTAAGTCATTAGAAACAGTGCCTGAAAAAGTTACTGCGCCCTCCACTTTAACTTCCAACTGGGACACCTTAGAAGATATACTGGCCACCTCCTGCTTCTGATGCTCAGCAGACTGAACCATTAAGGCTAGGGCACTTTGGAGGGCACCAAACTGTGAGGAAAAAGAGTGCTCCAAAGCCTGTAATCCTTCCCAAAGAGAGTCCAAGGTTACAGCTGTTGGACGAAGAAGAACAGACTTCACCGGATTCACCACCACAGTACCAGCTGAAGTGAGAGGAAGTACCTCCGATCTGGCGTCAGACTCCACAGACAGGTGGTCTCCAAGCGCAGCTGAGCTCTCCACTAAACCCACTGGCTCTGCAGCCATGAATGCTGCTGCCGCAGAGCTGCCCGTCATCGCTGTTGATGTAGGCACACTGGCCGAGAATCCCCCTATACCGTGAGATTCTGCCTCTGCTGTTCCAACGGCAAACACAGCAGGCTGAACCGGAAGAGTCCATGTGTCCTGAAGATCAGAGGGGCTTGGCAAGCCTCCTTCCACTCCCGATGCCCCCAACGAGCTGAGCCCCGGAGAATCCACCACACCAGTGGGCCTCAAGAAGACAGCCAGAGGACCCTTAGCTGCTGCAGTCGTAGTCTTAAGTAAGACCCAGCTTTTGGCCTTCCGCTTACATGGCATTTCAAACAAACAGGAAATATAGCACAGAGACAGCCAGCAGCGAACTAAAAAGTGTCGCCATCTTGCCCCCGATATGCAAATATACCTTATGAATATTTATCTTGAAGTGCTGCAATCTATTGTAGTGTATTGCAAGCCTTTGGACCTTGGTGTCAAAATACTGCTTGAAACAGTGATGTCGGTAGCTTATCTGAGATCTTCATCCAGGGCAAAATGTCCAATGCATGTATTAACCTAAATCTTGTAAGAACATCTTTATTAATTAAGGCTAATATAAATAATAACATTGTAGCCCTACTATGTAACATCGCGACATGGTGGATGAGGGTAGATAAAGAATGACATGGTCCACCCAGTCTGTACAGTAGGGTTGCTAGGGTAGAACCTGGGGTGCAGTGCAAATTACGTTCCCATGCCGTTATAATTTGAAAAATATCGGGGTCTCTATAATAAGCAATGCTAGGCGTGCTAACCATATAAGTGTTTTTCAAACATTTTCCTGCTGGCAAATTGGTATATTTTGTCCATACTAATTAATATAGGAGAGGCAAGAGATATTTTGGGGGTGGAGCCAAAACTTATGCAGATAGTGTCAATATTCAGCTGCTATTCAGGTACCTTTATCCATATAAGTGACCCCTCAAATAACACTCTTAACTTTAAAGCTGATACCTTATCAGCCTATTTAGCAGTTCATTGGAAATGCAAAGGCTATCTAAATAGCCACTTAGTACTATTACCACTACCACTAATCATTTGTATAGCACTGCAAGGCATACTCAGTCACTTAAGCTGTGCCTTTCATTTTCAGTAGGTGAGATAGCTCAGTAGTTTGCAAATTATTTTTAATGAAAATAAAACCCAAAGATATTTTGAGCTTCGTTTCTGCGTTTCCCATATCTTGTTTGGCCTGGTGCGGTGGCAGAAGTTGGCATATTTATGTTTTAGAAAATATTTTAGGCTCTTCATGTTTTCAGTTCACTTTTTAAAAAATTCTTCTTATTATTTTTGTTTTCTCATTTGAAGCTATAGAAAAGTGTGCAGTCCTAACGTTTATTTTCTAGGATGCATTATTCATACTGTCTATAATATTGCATAAACAAAGATTTCAGGTCTCTATAGAAGGCCGTTGTCCCTTTAGAAACATAGAAAAATGATGACAGAAAAAGACCACATGGCCTATCTAGTCTGCCCTTCCATATCAACAACCACAACAGTCACCTTTTTACCTTTAGAGATCCTCTGTGTTTGTCCCATGCTTTTTTGAATTCAGTTACTGTCCTCATCTCTACCACCTCCATTGGGAGACTATTCCATGGATCCACTACTCTTTCCATAAAGAAATATTTCCGCATATCACTCCTGAATCTATCTCCCTTCACCCTCATCCCATGCTAGAATACAACGACTTCCGCTCAATATTCCAAGCAATAGTCACTCCACACTTTGACTATGCAAATATTGTATTACATGGTCTTCCAAAGAACACCATTAACCCCCTGCAACTAGCAATGAATGCTGCTGCCCGCATCCTAGTTGGAGCATCAAAGAGAGACCATATCACGCCTATCCTTAGGGACCTTCACTGGCTCCCTATAGAATGTAGAATTAGTTACAAAGCTCTCCTCATCACATTCAAGGCATTAAATAATCTATCACCAGCAACGACTTCAGACCTCATCAGTCTACATCCCAAGACAAGATCCAGGAGACCACTTGCTGAAAATACCCTAGTCATTCCCAGTGAATCCACAAATTGGTCCCAATCAACAATCAACAGAGCATTCAAATCTTATGCACCTAGATGCTGGAATAAACTTCATCCAGATATCAGAGCAATACGAGACATGAAGCAGTTCAGGAAGGCCATCAAGCACTACCTTTTCATTGAGCACTTCCAGCCACCGTAATGCTATTATAATATGTCATAAGACAGATACATATGCATAACCACTCCATAAGACATACGTTCTAGAACTAAAAATTCTGATGTAATTGCTCTATTCATTAAAATCTCGCTGCTAGTTGAATTTATGTAAATAGTCTATTCGTTACTGTAGATAGTTACCCCTGTTACCCAAGTTTATTGCCCTGTTATATGTAACTCATACGTGTTTTCAAATGTACTGAGACTGTTTTGTTCCATGTAAACCGCACTGATGCTAAAAAGCGCGGTATATAAGAAACTTTAAATAAATAAATAAATTAAATAAATGTCGCCTCGTAGCAGAACTTGCTTTCAATTGAAAGAGGCTCTCTCCCTGAACATTTATGCCACGGAGGTATTTAAACATCTCAATCATATCACCTCTATCCCGCCTTTCCTCTAAGGTGTACATATTAAGATCCTTCAGTCTGTCCTCATATGCTTTATAATGAAGACCACTAATCATTTTAGTAGCCACCCTCTGCACCGACTCCATCCTGTTCACATTCTTTTGAAGGTGCGGTCTCCAGAATTGCACACTATACTCCAAATGAGGTCGCACCAAAGACTTATACAGAGGCATTATCACCTCCTTTTTTCTGCTAGCCATTCCTCTCTGTATGCACCCAAGCATCCTTCTAGCTTTTGCCGTCGCCTTTCCTACCTGTTTAGGTACTTTAAGATCATCAGACACAACCACGCCTAGGTCCCACTCTTCTTTAGTGGACAAAAGTACTTCAGCCCCTATACTATATTGCTCCCTTGGATTGCTGCAGCCCAAATGCATGACCTTACATTTTTTAACATTAAATCCCAGCTGCCAAATTCTAGACCATTCTTCAAGCTTAGTTAGATCCCTCCTCATGTTATCTACACCTTCCTGGGTGTCTACTCTATTGCAGATTTTGGTATCATCCGCAAAGTAGTTAGGCCCCTAAAACGGCCACATTGATAATTGACTAGGGCTCAAATGTAGGCACCTGTTTTCACTAGATGGCTAAATGTAGTGCCGTGTTTACTAAAGCTTAGCATGCAGTTAATACGCTAGCATGCACTATCTACCACCACAGCCCATGTGATTCCAGTGGGTCGCATGGCGCATGTCGGTTAGCATGCACTAAGCTTTAGTAAGCGTGCCCCTTAGATTCTTAAAGCTCAGGGCTAGGTTTACTAAAAGGCATTACAGGATTACTGTGTGCTAACATACTTTAATGCATGTTATTTACTGCAGGTCCCCATTTGCAATGGGGCCTATTTACTAATAACACATCTTTAATGGTTAGGTGCCCTTTTACTAGCATGCCCATAAGGTGTGAAGCCATGGTGCTCTAGGGCAACATGAGTGTTAACTGCTAGGAGCATGTTTCTGGAAGTTACTGCAGTGTATGCAGCCCTGCCGTGGCACTAGAAGAGTGTGGCTGCACTCAATCACCTATGGGAGGTAGCAGTGAGTGTACCCGCACTATTAGCTTGCCATGTAGTAGCATGGGTGCACTGTGTGTGTGTGGTGCTTTCCCCGCTCACTCTCCATCCCTAACCATTCCACTTGCAACCTTACCTCACCATGGATAGTTAGCACCGTAATCCAGTGGTGTTGTCATGGTCCCATACTAGCTGTCATTACAGGTCCAATGCGTACCATTAGAGTGCATTAAACCTGCGCTGACAGTGAGTGCCCTTTAATAAAAGACCCCCATAGTGTATGCTAACATGATTCCCAAGTGAATGCTGAGCTGTTTTTGAGAATTGACCCCATGTATTTGCCCAATATAGGGATAATTTTATGAAGTCATTTTTGTTTATTAATTTTTTAATTTTTTTCTTTGTATGTGGCTTGGTATAAAATTCCGACTGGCATAGAAGTGTATGTGTTGACACGATGGCAGATACTTTGCAGGTAGCAGTTGTGTAAATTCCACCCAAACCAGGGGGGCCCAGAGAGAGAGGGGGCCAATTTATATAGCCCCTCCCATATCTTCTGAAGTGGATTCCCCCTGCTCTGGGAGCTCTTTCAGATATTTTGCTTGGGAGCCCTCAATATGAATTTCTGCCACCGGCTGAGTTTGGGTAGAGCACGGACGGAGTCTGCATGTATCAAATATGCAAAGTTGCATGTGTACTTAAAGCACCTAGGTGCTAACATTTACATCTACATTTGTGCTTGCAATACAGACATGATTTCTGTTGCTTACTTCACATCACGTCAAAAAGAGCAGAATCAGTGACTTATGAGCTTAAAAGGGTTCTTTTATTAAAGTGCACTAAGTTGTTAGTGAGTGAATTAGTTCATGGCAACAGTTACCATTATATTATGACTGTTCGCACATGGTAATTTGTGCACCCACTGCTTAGCCTGTCATGAGGCGCGAAAAAGATGGGGAATGTGTATGGACTGTATGCTGTCACTAGTGCAGATAGCATGGATGTACTTATCGTTTCCTTCAGTAAGTAGGAGGTGGTAAGTGCCCCTTGTGCAGGGCCAGCCCAAGAGTTGGTTTAAGGTGGTGGCATCCTAGGTAAACCTTAAGCCTTATGCCCCCCCGAATGTCAGAATCTATTGTTTAGCTTTGAATGCCCTGTGCTTTACCACCGTCCGGAAGGTGCTGCCCTAGGTGACCATTTCATTTGGTTAATGGGTGGGCTGGTCCTGCTCCATCTGCAAAGGCACTTACCGCATGGTAAAGTACTTTTCTGAGCAGTGACTGTATGGGAATATGCTGTGATTGCCTCCAGCTATTAGAAGACAGACTTTGCCCTTCCCATGCATGCCCTTCCCGTGCATTAATTTTTGCATTTAACACATGATAGTTTTGTAAACACCATGGGGGAAATTTTCAAACCACCTACCTCGTTGTGATGTCCCGGATACTATTTGCACATGAAAGTGCGCCCATTTTCAAACTAGAAATACACGAGCTGCACAGTCACGTGTTTCTGCTTTTTCTGAGGGTGGAACTTCGTTTGACATATAATGCAGAGACTTAGAAATGCCTTCCATGCACTATGCTTTTCCTTTTCCAAGGACACTAAACACACACGGGCTTATTCCGTTCTGTATGTAGATCCCTTCTGTATGTCTGGTCTGACCCGGACATACAGAGGGGAATGTGATTCTGATCCCATGGGGCACGTCTAGCCCTGTGAGATCAGAATCACAAACAGTCCTGTACGTGCGGCTCCATTGAAGAGCCGCAATGCCAGCTGCTGGAGAAATAAGCTTATTCCCCGCAGCCTGACCCCTGATCTGACCTTCTACAGCCAGGGTTGGGCTGCGGGGAATGTCCTCTGGCCCCCTCTGCCCCATCCGTGCTCTGGCATTGCAAAAATGATACATCCAGGGGAGTTATTCCACCTCGGAGATGGAATAACTTCCCTGTACATGTCGCCGGCCCTGGATGTACAGGGCTGACATTAGAATCGGCCCTGTACGTCCAGGGCCAGCGATCACCACTACTCCGCCCCGAGCCGCCCTTGTCTAGCTTCTCCCCACAACCAGAGGGGAAGTTAGACGCGGTGGGGGAAGGCACGAATAGCGGGGATGGACCATCCCGTTGGGATGTCCATCCCCACTATTCATGGCATAGAATCGGGCCCACAGTGTTGAATGTCTCTACACTGCGGTGGGAAGTCCGCATGTTGTTGGGAACATGGAAGATGGTCAACTTTCAGAAAGTTACCCCCAGTTGTTGCATCATACAGAAAATTCTAAATAAATGAGAAGGTCACTGATATCTGCCATCTAGAGGCTATATTTGGTTTCTGTTTTCTGTAAAGAAACAGAAATCTACAATACATTCTTTCAAATGGGGTAAAATTAATTTTGCTCTTTTCTGATAGGATCCTAACATTTGTACTATTAGTACAGATGTTCGTCAGGGAAACAGCAGTGAAAGACATCTCACTATGGACAAAATTGTTATCACTTTCAATCCGGTGAGTTAAAAATTGGCATTTTACTAGCGCTGCTATTTTTTGTAACGTGGCTTGTTTGATGTAAAACACCTTGAATACTGATAATGTTGTATGACTATTAGAAATTCGCAGAAAACAAGTACACCATCTCCAACAAATGCAACATCAATAACAACGAGAAAAGAGAGCAAAACGACTATTCGTCAGGTAATCAAAGGATTTTCGAACACAGTTGTTTTTAAGTGAGTTTGAGCCAATGTCGACTCCTGGTGACCCTGTGAATAGTTGTCCATGTTGTGACTATCCCCTGGGTGTTCTTTGCAAGGTGTGACTGCCAGTAAGCTTATAGAATCTGGTATTCCAAAGTAGCCTCCATCCAAGTAGTAACCAGGCCCAACAAAGCT
Organism: Ichthyophis bannanicus; assembly: GCA_033557465.1. NCBI lineage: Eukaryota > Metazoa > Chordata > Amphibia > Gymnophiona > Ichthyophiidae > Ichthyophis > Ichthyophis bannanicus. The sequence continues at coordinate 112,435,924 of CM066038.1, read as the reverse complement.
TAGCTTGGCTTAGGTTGGACGAGACTGGACACACTCAAGGTTTTCAACTATATTAATAAGTACTAATAAGGGCAAACTAAATGAGCAGTAAAATCCCTCACATTAGTAACAGATCACCCTTGGTGTTACCTAAGAGATCTATTTTGGCAACAATATTTGTAGTTAAATAAATAAACATGTTTCGTTCAATTATCTTGTCATGCTTTTGTTTAGTTAGAATGTCATATGTGCAATTGTAATTCACCAAGAACAATTTTAAATTTATCAGACTATAAATGCTTATATTAATAAATGATTAGTATGAATGTTATTCAAGTATAATAATTATAAGGATTATTGGTATTTAATTGTTTCATTTGTTTTTCACATAGCAGATTCCTCTTGCTCTTCTGGGCTTCCATCTCGATTAGAACCAGCCTTGCAACTTCCTAGAGTTTTTCCCTTGCTTTGATATCTCCTTACCAATTCAGCCAAGTTATTTAACAACAACAAGATTTTTATTGTAGGACTACTCCTTGACCAGGGGTCACACACTTCATTTCCTTCTGGATTTCAGCCATCATGGATCCTGGGTCCAGGCATTGGTTGGCACCATTGAGTAACTGCCGAGGCTCCCTCCGCTCAGGAGCTGCAAGGGCGCCTCTGCTTGGAAGCGCAAAAGGAGCAGTTGGTAGTACTGGGTCAAAAAATATCAAGACAAGGTGATAATGATCTCAAGACCATTTATCATCCTATTGACTAACAATACTAAATTAGCTCTGGTAAATTTAGTATCCTTTTGAAGGTGGCATTGAATGTAAGTTTCTTGGCAGAATAAGCATTCTAACATTTATATTCGGGCTGCGGACTCTCCTTTCTTTGACATGAAGCAATTCATTTGGCTATAAAAGTCTCCAATAAATCTCCATGGAGCAAAGAGAGAAGGATCCCCAGTACTCCTCATTCTGGAATAAACAGGAGGAACATCCTAGATCTCAGTGCTCTCACCTGGGCCTGAATTAATCATTCTTCCACCCACCTCTCCATATGGTAACAGTAAGGGTTTAACATTGAGGCAGCTTTCCTCCCAACTTCTTGGAACATTGAGGTCTACTCTGGGACCTGATCTTAGGTCCCTTCTTCCATGCCTACATAAAGCAAATAGAGAGGGACCCCTGATCCCAATTTCCTGATTCCCTTCCCTTTCAAGAGCTAGCAAAGAGACCTTTTAGATTCCATTCCTATATAGTACCACATTCATGGTAACTGGCATTTATCCCACCATTATACTCATCCAATAAGCGTAGGGATCAGGCCTGAATCTCCCTTGTCTTTCAATCCAAAACCTGAAGATTGGAGATCTGTACCTGTTTCCCCCCTCTGATTTTTAACACCACAACCTCAAACAGTTGCCTCTAGGCAACCCTTCCTGCCTTCATATTATATCACTACTTAGTACTTACCCATCCATTGGTTCACCAATCTTTGCCAGCAGGAGGAAATGAGATATGATGTAATACTAAAAGAAATCAGGGAAACTCGCAAATTTGGCAACACAATGATAATGGGTGATTTTAATTCCCCAGTGTTGATTGGAAAGTGTCATGCAGGTAGGGTTGCCAACTGGCTCCAGATGCGCCTGACAGGTTTCGTCCAGTCCTGGGTTTACCCCATTGCATGCAGGGACAAGGAGTCTTGCTTTTCTTATGGAGTGCAATGGGGAAATCAGAACTACATGTCCCTGCATGCAGTGGGATAAACAAGGACTGGATCAAGCCTGTTGGGTGCATCTGGAGCCAGTTGGCAACCCTACTTGCAGGGCATGCTAGGGAGCTAAAGTTCATAGTTGAAATTAATGACTTAGTAGAATGTAGGATTTGGTGCTAGGTAAGAACATAAGAACATAAGAAATGCCATACTGGGTCAGACCGAGGTCCATCAAGCCCAGTATCCTGTTTCCAACAGTGGCCAATCTAGGTCATACGTACCTAGCAGTTTCCCCAAAAGACACAGGTTCTGCAGTGCTTGTACTAGGCCAAGCATTGATATCCTGGGTCCCTTTTTAATAGTGGTTTATGGACCTTTCCTCCAGGAACTTGTCCAAACCTTTTTTAAACCCAGCTATACTAACAGCCCTTACTACATCCTCCGGTAACAGATTCCAGAGTTTGATTACACGTTGAGTGAAGAAATATTTTTCTCCTATTTGTCTTAAATAGTTTACCCTGTAGCTTCATTACATGTCCCCTAGTCCTTCTATATTCTGATAGCGTAAACAATTGATCCACGTTTATCCGTTCCACTCCATTCATTAATTTATACACCTCTATCATATCTCCCCTCAGCCGTCTCTTTTCTAGGTTAAAGAGCCCTAACCTTTTTAGCCTCTCTTCATAAGAGTAGCCTTCCATCCCTTCACCAATTTGGTGGCTCTTCTCTGTACTTTTTCTAATAACTCTATGTCCTTTTTAAGATACGGTGACCAGAATTGCACACAATATTCAAGGTGCGGTCGTACCATGGAGCGATACAGAGGCATTATAATATCCTTTGTTTTATTCTCCATCCCTTTCCTTATGATACCTAGCATTCTATTTGCTTTCTTGGCCGCCGCTGCACACTGGGCGGAGGGTTTTAACATGTTATCCACGATGACTCCTAAATCTTTTTCCTGGGTGGTGGTTTCTAATGTGGAGCCTTGCATCGTGTAACTATAGTGTGGGTTGTTCTTTCCTAGGTGCATAACTTTGCACTTGTCCACATTAAATTTCATCTGCCATTTGGATGCCCAGTCTTCCAATTTATCCAGATCCTCCTGCAGTTTTCCACAATCCTCTTGGGTTTTAACAACTTTAAACAGTTTTGTGTCATCTGCAAATTTGATAACCTCACTAGTTATTCCCTTTTCCAGGTCATTTATGAATATGTCAAAAAGTAGCGGACCCAGTACAGATCCCTGGGGTACTCCACTATTTTTTTATTTTATTTATTTTTTATTTATGCTTTTCTTCTATACCGCTTTTTCCCAAGATCAAAGGCGGTTTACAAGTAACACAATGAACAGTTTACAAATTAACATAATGAACATGAACATGAACATAATGAACACTATTCACCTTTTTCCATTGGGAATATTGGCCATTTAGCCCTACCCTCTGCTTTCTATCTTTTAACCAGTTCCCGATCCACAATAGTACACTGCCTCCTATCCCATGACTTTTTAGCTTCGCCAAAAGTCTCTGATGGGGGACCTTGTCAAAAGCTTTCTGAAAGTCCAGATACACTATATCAACCGACTCACCTTTGTCTACCTGTTTATGCACACCTTCATAAAAACAGATCAGATTAGTAAGACTTCCTTGTCTAAAGCCATGTTGGCTGTCTCCCATTAGGCCATGACTATCTACATGCTGTGTAATTTTGTTCTTTATGATGGTTTCTACCATTTTCCCTGGTACTGACGTCAGGCTCACCGGTCTGTAATTTCCCGGGTCACCCCTGGAACCCTTTTTAAAAATTGGTGTTATGTTGGCGACCCTCCAATCTTCAGGTATTACAGATGATTTAAATGAAAGTTCACAGATTACCAATAACAGGTCTGCAATCTCATATTTCAGTTCTTTCAACACTCTGGGATGTATACCATCCGGTCCAGGTGATTTGCTACTATTCAGTTTATCAAATAGTTGTAATATATCTTCTCGGTGTAGCGATATTTCTCTCAATTCCTCTGCAGTATCACCTTTAAATACCACTTCAGTCTTGGGTAACATCCCTACATCTTCCTCAGTAAAGACCGAAGCAAAGAATTCATTCAGTCTCTCTGCTATAGCCTTGTCTCCTCTTACTGCCCCTTTTACCCCTCTATCATCTAATGGTCCAATTGACTCTCTCACAGGCCTTTTGCTACGAATGTACTTGAAAAAGTCTTTATTTCGTGTTTTTGCTTCCGTAGCAAGTTTTTTCTCAAATTCCCGCTTTGCCTGCCTTATCAATGCTTTGCATTTAACTTGCCAGTGCTTGTGCTGTTTCCAGTTTTCATCATTTGGCTCTTTTTTCCATTTCCTGAAGGTTGCTCTTTTGGCAGCAACAGCCTCTCTGACCTCACCTTTAAACCATGCTGGCAGTTTTTTGGACTTTCTTCCACTTTTCTTAATGCGTGGAATACAGCTGGTCTGGGCTTCGAGGATAGTATTTTTAAATAACACCCAAGCTTGCTGTAAGTCTTTAACCTTTGGAACCGCTCCTTTTAGTTTTTTCCGAACTATATTCCTCATTCTATCATAGTCTCCCTTTTGAAAGTTAAAAGGTAGTACTGTGGATTCCTTTACTATCTGTCCTCCACTGATTAAATCAAACATGATCATACTATGATCACTATTGCCAAGTGGTCCCAACACCCTTATTTCTTGCACCAGATCTGGCGTTCCACTAAGGACTAGGTCCAGTATGGCTTCCCCTCTGGTCGGTTCATGAATCAGGTGCTCCAAGAAGCAGTCATTTATTTCATCTAGAAACTTTATCTCTTTAGCTTGTCCTGCTGTGACACTGTCCCAGTCGATACCGGGGTAATTGAAATCACCCATTATTACTACTCTGTTGTGGCTTTTGTTAGCTTCCTTGATTTCTTTGAGCATTTCATCATCCATTTGTTCATTCTGGCCAGGTGGTTGATAGTATACTCCCACTGCCATCACCTTCCCCTTCATAAATGGAATTTCAATCCATAGAGATTCTACAGCAAATTGTGTTCCCTGCAAAACTTTAATCCTTTCTGACTCAATGCCCTCTCTAACATAGAGCGCAACCCCTCCACCAATTTGTTCAGCTCTGTCATTACGATATAGTTTGTATCCAGGTATCACAGTGTCCCACTGGTTATCCTCCTTCCACCATGTCTCTGAGAGTGCAATCATATCTAACCTCTCATTTAGTGCTATATATTCTAATTCTCCCATCTTATTGTTTAGACTTCTAGCATTGGCATACAAGCATTTTAGAGACTGTATTTTATTAATATTAATCTGGCTATTGGTAGGCATGGGTAATTGGGAATCCTTATGCTCTGTCTGCTCCTTACTCAAGGGCATTTGGGCTACTATACTCCCTTTTGGAACCTCACTGCTTTTGGTAGTATCCTTCAAGGATACCTTTGTCCGAACCATGCGCTCCTGGGTGACTGTCGGCTTTCCCCTATTTTCTAGTTTAAAAGCTTCTCTATCTCTTTTTTAAAGGTTAATGCCAGCAGTCTGGTCCCATCCTGATTAAGGTGAAGCCCATCCCTTCGGAAGAGCCCCCCCTTTCCCCAGAATGTTCCCCAGTTCCTAACAAATCCAAAACCCTCATCCTTGCACCATTGTCTCATCCACGCATTGAGACTCCGGAGCTCTGCCTGTCTTTTGGGTCCTGCACGTGGAACAGGAAGCATTTCGGAGAACGCTATCCTGGAAGTTCTGGATTTCAACTTCCTACCTAAAAGCTTAAATTTAGCCTCCAGAACTTCCCTACCACATTTTCCTATGTCATTGGTACCAACATGTACCAAGACAGCAGACTCCCCCCCAGCACTATCTATGATCCTATCTAGGCGGTGTGTGAGATCTGCTACCTTCGCACCAGGCAGGCATGTTACCAGGCGATCCTCACGTCCACCAGCCACCCAGCTATCTACATTCCTAATGATTGAATCACCAACTATAACAGCTGTCCTGACCCTCCCCTCATGGGGACATGGCCCTGGAGAAACGTCCTCGGTGCGAGAGGGTTTTACATCACCTGGAGGACAGGTCCTAGTTACAGGATCACTTCCTGCCACACCAGGGTGATGCTCTCCTGTCACGTGACCTCTCTCCTCCATGGCAACAGGGATGCTGCCAGACTGGAGGTGGGACTTCAGGACTATATCCCTGTAGGTCTCGTCCATGTACTTCTCTGTCTTTCTTATGTCTTCCAGGTCTGCTACTCTAGCCTCTAGAGAACGGACTCGTTCCCTGAGAGCAAAGAGCTCCCTGCACTTAGTGCATATGTAGGACCTCTCACCAACTGGGAGAAAATCATACATGTGACACTCAATGCAAAAGACTGGAGAACCCCCATCTCGTTGCTGGACCTCTGTCTGCATCTTAGTTTAAAGCTTGTGTTTAGGTCTTTTAAATTCGGTATATAATAAGGATTGGTGTAGATGCTTATACTAATAAAAGTGTATCTAATACCCCTAATACACCCTGTGTACCTGAAGCTTAATTAATCTCAGGTCCTCTGTGTATGACTGATTTGGATTAAGAGCTGCACCTGAGAGCAGCCCCTTTCCTCTAAGATGTGCAAGTACCTATAAAACTACAATTACCCCAGGGGTGGGTGGGTGCTGGGGAGGGAGGGAGGGAGATAAGTCCTATTAAAGAGGGCAGTTACAAGGTACCCTGTCCTGAACCCTCAGCAGGGGGATGGGGGTACCACACAAAGCCCAGTTAGTTGAGAGAGGCAAGGTAAGTACAGCTGAGAAGGCTGAACTAGCACACCACTAAGACAAACAATAAATAATTAAACAAACAAACAGTTAGACAAACAGTAAATAATTAAATAAACAGCTAGAACTCACAGTAAGATGTCCCAGGAGGCAAATATCCACTCACTAGCAGTCACTAGCACTAGCAGTGTACGGTGTACGGTGTTGGGGTTAGTTAGCAAGTGATCATAACATGATAAAAATTTGAATTAATAATTGGAATTAAGGCACTTAGGAAATCTACTGGGTTAGCATTTAACTTTCAAAAGGGCAACTAAGATGAAATGAGGAAAGTTGTAAAAAACAAAACCAGATTAAAGGAGCAGCTGCACAGGTTTAGAGTTTATATAAGGTGTAATTGTTGTTGGAAAATATCATCTTGAAAGCCCAGGCTAATGTATTCTATGTATTAAAGAAGGTGAAAGGAAGGCCACATTACGTATCAAAAGAAATGCCATACTGAGTCAGACCAAGGTCCATCAAGCCCAGTATCTTGTTTCTAACAGTGGCCAATCTAGGTCACAAGTTCCTGACAGGTTCCCAAAAAGGCATACAGGTTCCACAATGCTCGTCCTGGGGTAGACATTGGATTTTGTGGGTCCTCTTTAATAATGGTTTATAAACCTTTCCTTCAGGAACTTGTCCAAAACCTTTTTAAACCCAGCTACACTAACAGCTTTCACTACATCCTCTGGTAACGAATTTTGGAGTTTGATTACACGTTGAGTAAAAAAAATACTTTCTCGTATTAGTCTTAAATGGATTACGTTGTAGCTTCATTGCATGTACTCTAGTCTATTTTTTGATGGCATAAACAACCAATCTATGCTTGCCCATTCTACTCCATCCATTAATTTATAAACCTCTATCATATCCCCCCTCAGACATCTCTCTTCCAACTTGAAGATCCCCAACCTTTTAAGCGTCTCCTCATAGGGGTATCCTTCCATTCCTTTTACCATTTTGGAGACTCTTCTCTGTACCTTTTCTAATTTTGCTATATCCTTTTTAAGATATGACAACAGTTGACATGTTAGAAAGGTGAGGTTAAAAGACTATTATAGACAAAAGAACAACTTAAAAAAACAGAGAAAGGATCCGAATAAAGAAAAGAGGAAAAATAATGAACACTAGCAAGGTAGATGCAACACATTGATATGGAAGACAAAATCAGAGTTTGAAAAGAATCTTGCAGAAGAGGTAAAACCACAAAAATGCTTTTTCAGGTACATTTGATGCTGGAAACCGGTGAGAGAGTCAGCTGGACCATTAGATGATCAGGAGATAAACAAGGCACTCAATGAGGCTATAGCAGAGAGATTAAGGGGTCCTTTTACTAAAGTTCACTTACCGGTTAATGTGCAGTTTAACACATGCAGTTACTGGTAGCCAAGAACCTTAATGCATGTACATGCCTGCTATTGGCTGCTAAAATGAATGGTAAGGCTTTTGGCGTTTTGTGCACTAGGTCGGAAAGTGGGTAGGTTAGGGGAAGAGTGTGGACATGGAGAGCACACTGCCTATAGTGCAAGAGCAATTGCCACATACTCAGTAGCAATTAACACAAGTAGACATAATGATACCTCTATGGATGTTATGAGGTGCACCTGTGATAAACAAGCCATGTGTTAGGGTTCATAATTGTGCTTTAACTGCTGGGAACTTGATGGGCATGACCTCAACAGTTAGTGCATGACAGGTGCACTTATTGCATATTAGTTTTGTTGCTAATCATGCAGTAAATGCACACTTTTAGTAAAAGCGTCTCTAAGTGAATTCTTTGTTTCAGTCTTTACTGAAGAGGATATGTAAGCTACCCAATCCAGAAATGGTATTTAACAGTGAGAATTCAGAGGAACTGAAACAAATCTTAGTGAACCTGGAAGATCTAATAGGCCAAATCAACGAATAGCAAATCACCTAGACCAGATGGTATACACTTCAGATTGCTGAAAGAATTAAAAACTAGATTACAGATTACTAATAGTGGATCTGTAATGTCATCATTAAAATCATCTATGATAACTGCAGGTCAGAGGGTGGCCAACATAACACCAATTTGTAAAGAAAGGTTCCAGTGATGATTTGGAATACTACAGACTGGTGATACTGATGTCAGTTCCTGACAAACTGGTGGAAAGTATTACAGGGCACAAATTTACTGAACACATAGTCATGTTTAGGGTGTTGCACCTAACATGCCATAGTTTTGCAGCCTTTGACGTAATAGGTGCAACACCCTAGCACCTGTTAGTAAAGGGTGGCAGAAAGTAGGGTTAAATGGCCAGTTATCGTAATGAAGGAAGGTGAATAGCTGAGTATCCCATGGATCTGTGCTGGGCTCAATACTTTTAAAAATATTTATAAATGTTTCTGAAATGGGAGCAACGAGTGAAATGATTCAAAATTATTCAAAGTTGTTAAATTGCCTCTGGATAGTGAGAAACTGCAGGAGGCCCTTGGGAGACTGGTCACCCAAACAACAAATGAAATCTGGAGAGTAATTTTATAAAGTCCAGCGGAGTTAACGCATGCTAGTATGTGTATATTTGAGGCCTGTTTCATAAAGTGAAGTATGCATGTACTTTGTACAATAGGGATGTCAGTGGTGTAAGCTAGTTGTGAGGTCCTGTGAGGCCCTACAGGAGGTGTAAATGTCCATGCCTAGATTTTGCAGGAACATGCATAAGTTATACTATTTTAAAACTTGTACATGCAAATTTGCACCCTGCCCAAACTCCGTCATTATGCATATCCACATTGAAAGTACATGCAGTCAGTCTTACGCACATATTTACAGAATAGCAACCAGCTAAAGTTTGCATGTCACGTGCCCATTCATGGGTAGAAGTCCTTGAAAATAGTGAGTTACGTGCATAAATAACATGTAACTTTATGCGGCTCCCTTATAAATTTACCACCTTAAAGTATACAAATGCAAAGTGATGCACATAGGAAAGAACAGCCTAAATTATAGTGTCACGATGCCAAGTTCCATATTAGGAGTCAACACTCACGAAAAGGGTCTAGGTGTTTTCATGGACCATATATTGAAATCTTGTGCTCGGAGCGCGGCAGCAGCCAAACAGCAAATAGAATGTGGAGAAATTATTAGGAATAGAGAATATAATTAAGGATATCATGTGAAATTTTGGTCATCACATCTCAAAAAGATATAGAATTAGAAAAGGTACAGAGAAGGGAGACCAAAATGATAGAAGGGAAGGAATGACTCTCCTATGAGGAAAGGTTAAAGAGGCGAGGAGAAGAAATAGCTGAAGGGAGATAAGATAAAGGGCTATAAAGTCATGAGTGGAGTAGAATGGATAAACACAAATTGATTGCTTACTCTTTCAAAAAGTGCAGAGGTTAGAAGCAGTACATTTAGAACAAATAGGAGAAAACATTGTTTCACTTAATGAAGAGTTAGGCTCTGGAACTTGTCAGATGGTGCAGTTAAAGCAGTTCACGTAACTGGTTTAAAAAATAAATTTTGAACAAATTCCTGGGAAATTCCGTAAGGTAGACCTAGGGAAAGCCACTGCTTGTCCTGGGGGGAGGGAGGGTAAATAGCATGCTGACTAGCTAGTTTGTGGGATACTGACAGGTAGTTGTGACCTGGATTGGTTGCTTGGAGTAGAGAAGTAGCCTAATGGTTAAAGCAATAGGCTGACAACAAGGGAACTCAAGTTCAAATTCCACTGTTGCTGCCTGTGATCTTGGGCAAGTCACTTAGCTCTTGATTGCTTCAGGTACAAGCTTAGATTGGAATCCCTGCCCTCCAGTGGCAGGAAAATACCTCCAGCACCTGAATGCAACTTGTTTTAAACTTCTGAAAAAGGCATGAGCTAAATCCAAAATTGACCTTTCCCCATTTGTGGAAACAGCATACTAGGCTTGATGGACCTTTGGTCTGATCCAGTATAGAAATTTTTAGATTTGCCTGTTAACGTCCTGCCAGCACCTGTGAAGCGCTGCTAAGTGGCATCTCTTTGTGATGAGTTCAGCTCCCATAGGAGAGAGGATTTGCTAGGACTGAAGTCCCACTTTTATCTGGGCAGACTAGATTGACCATACTGGTCTTTATCTGCCGTCATTTACTATGTTACTATGTCAAGGTTTGGGGAGGAGGACCAGGGCCTGTAGCTCTCTTTCATTTTACTTCAGGCAGCAACAGAGGAACTTCTTTTGGGAGAGGGGGCGAGAGGGTTTACCTTGGACTCCCCAAGCTTTACACTTTAGATTGCTTACCGTGGAGACTTTGATATGCACAGTGCACACATGTTAATAGGCCCATCTCCCTTTAGCATGGGTATTTTGCCTTGTGCAAGTTATACCATTAACTTAGGAGTTCTTTTCCTAATGGTTAGTGTGTGTTACTACTGTCATGGTCTATTCTCTGTTGCAACACCTATTGCATTAATTGGGCCCTGCTGCAGATAGCATGCGATAAATTCATTATCATATGTTGACTTTTAGTAAATGACCCCCTTTGGGATTAGGCCATTTCAGGAAATTTTAGCATCCATACTAAAAAAGGTTTTAGCAGGTGCTTTACTGACTTCTTAAAGCTGCAAACTCTAGTGACAATAATATGTCAATTTCTTTGCTGATTAACATGTTTTAATACCTGCATAAAAACAGCCAGATGATTGCCTCCTCTATGTGAGCAAAAGTACACGTGGAAGGGAATTTTAGAAAGGACGTCTAAGTGCAATCCGGGATGTCCAGGGCGTAATGTGCAGAAAAATACCAGAGACATCTATGTCTCCAGCCAATTTCAGGAACATAGATGTCCTGGCTACAGAACAGTGGAGTGAGGACGTCTAGTGCATGCAAGGTTGCACAGGGGGAGGTCCAGCGACGTTTCAAACTGGAAATATGAGCCCACATTCCCTGGCAGAGTTTGGTGTCAGCCCGGGACACATATGGGATAAAGGCTTACCTCCTTCTCCGTATCCTCTGGATGTTTGGCAGGCTAAATGAGCACTTTTCTGCTGCTTGTTCAATCCTGGAGCAGGTCAAAATGTGGAGGCGGCATGGGACATACAAGGCACTTCTGAAATCGGGCAAGGACATCCAACCATACATGCCTCCATCGTGCCCCCATTCAGATTTGGACATCCTCATAGAAACATAGAAAAATGACAACAGAAAAAGACCACATGGCCTATCTAGTCTGTCCTTCCTCATGTTGGGGACGTCCACAGAACCATCTTATAAAATGGCTACAGGGATGTCTCATTGCTTTGGATGTATCTATGCCCATTTTCAGATGTCCAAAGCATGAATAGGGATTTTAAAATAACTCCCACACTCTTCAGAGATCATGGAAAATAAATTATGATTGGGAGAGTTTGTTTCAAAATCTCCACATATAGCTTCTTCTGCATAATCTCGGGAAAGTCTCCTGTCAATATAAAGTCTGTAGCTTTAATCTTAGCTTTTCTCTGGTGGCTTTTTAATGTTTGCCTTATTGTAATTTGTAAATGGTTTTAGTCTGTAAGGCTACTTTGATAAACTCTTAGCTCCTGAAAGGCAGTAAAGTAAGCCTTTATAGAAAGATAAATTCATAAAATATTTGCAAAGGGAAATCTCTGTTATGATATTTATTGTATTTTTGAATTTGTTTCAAAGTTGAGGAGGAAACAGATCAGTAATGTTTACATCAACTTAAATTAGAAAATATAATACTTTTCTAGTTGGTGGTTTAAAACAAATATAAATGCTAATAAAAGATATGCCATCTCCAACATTTCTTATTTTGACAATAACTCTCTTCTTCACAGAAAACATTAAAATTTGTAAGCACAGCAACGATTATGTCATAGCACACATCGGCAACACCGTAACGGTGGAAGTGCAGTGTTCAGCAGAGATGCAGGCTAAGTTATATGTGAACCCAAGCACGAGTAACGACTCACGAGGTAAGGTTTTATCATTTGCATTTTGATTAAAGTTCCTAATCTTAAGCAAAAGTTTGTTATTTTGGCCCGATATTAAAATAAAAAAATAAAGAAAGCAAAAAGCTTACACCTAGATTAAGTGCCTAAGGCCCGGAATATTTATTTATTTAGCTATTCTTACATACCGCCATATCTACAAGTCATGATGGCTTACAGGTTGGACAATAATGAGCTCAAAGTGGCCTTATATCAAACACAACTGTGGCTAGATAACACATAACTCTAACTTTTAATATAACATAGGGTGAGGATAGCAAGACAATTTTTTGAAAGGTTGGCATAGCGAGTGGCAGAGTCATGTGGTTACACAAAGGGAATGAGGCAAGGCACTACAGTGTGATAAAGTATGCGCTATTTGCACAAGAATCTAGCATGGGATTTGCTAACCTGCAATACCTTAGTGCACAAAAGAATTATTTCTGCTTGATATTGGGGCTGTACAGATTTACTTGCGGTAGTTTCTCCAAATGGGTTAGTTTTGCGCATACACAAACAGTAGTCCAAAATCACATAATTCCCCCTAGATCAGATAAGGACTTGTTAATCTGGAATGACAGGTCTTTGCTGTTCAGAATACATACCCTCCTGCTTTTAGAGCTGTGAGACGCACAATGGATCTGGACCATCCAGTTCCTATGCAGCTTTTCATGTTTCTCTCATTAGGAGGAAGAGAGCAAGGTGTGCTTGGTTGCCTTTTAACAGAGGAGGTCATCCCATGCACACTGAAGGAAATAACATGAACCTGCTCATCTCTCTGCACTAAATGAAATGGAAGTGCATTTTCTGAGTTGTGCAGAGCATATGACAACTTGGTTATATACCACTAACAGTACTACTACTTATCATTTATATAGAGCCCCTTTCCGGATGGGGCTGTTAGGACCCAAATCTAACATTCCCGCGGGAGCTGGAATTGGGCCTGAGTACGGCCTGGTGTGCCCCTCCTGCCTGCAGGCTTTTGTTGGACTCGCTCTCTGCAGTTTTGGTGTAGTATTTACTAGGATATGCTGTGCGTAGTACCCTCAATAGATACTGCACAGATTTTGCAGCTAACACCATGCTATTCACACTTTTTGGCCATGTGTTAGGTACAAAAACCTAATGCATTTTTGTAAAACAGACCCATTAGCACACACCAATGTCTGTCAGCGTGCTCTAAGTATCAGTAAACATGGCCTAAGTCTTTTTTCTCATGGACATATGGAGGCTAATTCCGGTTTGTGCGTCTCTGGGCCATCCAGACATTTGAACATCCTGGAGATGCATCCAATTCTGCTCCCGCGGGGGCTAGACATCCCTGTGGGAGCAGAATCGCAGCACAGTGGCTGGACATCCGGGATGTGCCCCAATTCTGGCACCCTGGATGTCCAGCCACATCTCTGGCTAGCTCAGCCTGGCTCCTGCATGGCGTTATGTTGCCATGGCACCGCAGTTCCATGCAGGAACTGTGATACCCAGTGGTAACAGCAGACCCATCTTTCCCCACAGCCCAACCCCCGATCGGGACTTCCATGGCTAGGGTCGGGCTGTGGGGAACCCCTGCACCTCTCACCAGTTTCTTGCGACCTGGATGCAGCGTTCTCTGACGTCCAGGAGGACTTATTCTACCTCCGAGGTGGACTAAGCCCCCCATTTAAACAGCCAATCCTGGACGTACAGGGCCAACCTCAGAATCGGGGTCATGGCGCTGCCCACTGCTCATCCTTGCTCCTCCTCTGGCCCACCCCTTCCATCCATGAACAGAGCTCCCCGCACAACTCGCCTATACATACGGGAAGCTCTATTGTCCACATTGGCAACCCAGCATTTAACATTTAAAAGAAAAATAGCTAATTATGTAATTATTGTATATTTATTATCCAAAGGACTCTGTGGATCACATAACAAAAAAGCAGACGATGATTACATGTCTTCCCAAAATATTATGGAGTCCACGCCAGGACCATTTGTGAAGTCTTGGAACACTAATCCAACTGCTGACTCACAACCGCCTACATGTACTGATATGGAGAAAGGTAATGTACCATTCCTGAACTGCTGCAGGTACACGTATGCATATCTGTTTATTGGGATTGTGCAGATGTACTTTTAGGAGCAGGATTAATGTTTATATCCAGACTTTATAAAAGATGCCTGTACGTGCTTACATTAACTCAGGAAATTTAGACCTGCCAAAGAGCAGTGTAAACATGGCCCTAAATATGAATTACTGGGCAGATTTTACTGCTCTCTTCCTGTCCTCTTATGCTATGCAAGACAAGTTCACTGGGGTCATTTTCAAAGTAGAAACAGGTGCCTATTTTCATTTGAAAATTCACTGCTCTCTGCAGTATGCGTGGACTCTTTATGCTTCTCACAGCTATAAAATGAACCCCTAAATGTCACCCTCAATGTTTGTACAACATGCAGTACACATTATAGAACAATAAAGACCAACTTGACCATCAGGTAAAATGAAAAGACTAGACCTGGTTCAGTGGCAAATGATTGCTGGAACAGGCCAAAGGGTGATTAAAAAACCTACGGGGCATGTTTACTAAAGGTAGAGTGTAGTTGCAATTCAAAATCAGGTTGAAGTTGTTGTGCAGCCTCTCGCCCCTCCCTGATGTTTTCTTTGCTTTTTTAATCCTATCTATTGTTTTCCTCTTCTATTTGTATGGCATCTCAACTACTTGGTTTCTGTAAACACTATAATGTATCTGCCATTACCAGTATATAAATACTGCAATAAATAGAGTGACTTGCCTGCTACCGCCTTCACCTGCGATTGGTCTTGTCTGGTCTGTCCAATTACAAGGAAAGGGTTGTAACTGCTCTTCTGTGCATGGTATCCCTCCTGTCTTTCTTTCTTTCTTTATTTAGACAGATTTGTATACTACCTTATCCTTCAATCAAAGTGGTCACATCACAATTGGAGGGTTACACTTAACATGAGGGTACTTAATAACATTATACAATGAACTCGTATATCTAGTTGGTATGAGTGGGTATTGAGTTGGCGGAGGTAGTTGCATTATTTATTTATTTATTTAACAAGCATTTCTATACCGCTCTTTCCCATGGTTCAAGTGCGGTTTACAGAGAACAATAGTTAATAAGGTATGGAGGGGTTCATACCTAGTCGTTTACATATAACAATTGTAACTTTTGCAGGTAACTGTATAACTAAATGCATACAAAACAATTGTAACTTTTGCAGGTAACTGTATAACTAAATGCATACAAAACAATTGTAGCTTTTGCAGGTAACTGTATAACTAAATGCATACAAAACAATTAACAATATTACAAATTATACAATGCGGGTTACATTCCAAAGGATAAATTTGGGATGTGAAACCAACTATTTACATTACCGTTTAGGTGGAGATTGTTGTCTGTCTGCTCATAGGTTTCTGTAAAGAGCAGGGTTTTAAGGGCCTTGCAGAAGTCTATGATGTCATTTAATGCCCTCAGGCTCATTGGGAGGGACTTCCAAAATGTGGACGCCAGTAGTGAAGGAGTTCTTCTTGAAGTTGTTTGTTTAGTCTTGTGATATCCTGCAGGTGTGCCGATCATGTTGTCATTATTGGTTCTTCTTGGTCTATTGCTGATATCCCTTGTTATGACGTCTTGGAGTACGTCTGCCAAGAGATGGTAAATGATTTTAAAGATGATCAGGATTATAATTGCCATTTCATGCAGTTTAACCCTCTGCCCCAAGCTTTCTTAAAGCATACAGAATATATTCATCTTTACTGTAACCATGCTCAATCCATGCTATTTATTTATTTGATTTTTGCCTATACTACCTTTTGGACAATACCAAACCAAAATAGTCATTCATCTAATAATAAATGGAGTGGAGGAGCTGTCTAGTAATTAGGGCAGCAATCTGGGATCAGAAAAACCGAGGTTCAAATCCCACTGACTCTCTTTGTGGCCTTGGGCAAGTCGCTTAACCCTCCTTTGCCTCAGGTACAACCTTAGGTTGTGAGCCCTCAACAGGGAAATGCCTATAGTCCCTGATTGTAACTCGCCTTGATCTGCTACTGGAAAAGCGTGAGAACACTACTAAATAAAATAAAATAAATATAGATAGTTTACAAAACCATAGTGTAAACAGCAGAAAATATGGTAAAATAAATGAACAAAAACATGCAATTGGTTGAACACAAACACCATGAACTAGCATAACAATTTAAAACTGGAGGTTATGAGCGGAGACACACAATATAACCCAAACTAAAAGATGCCACACCGAGAAGGTTCAGCCCTTGGTTGCTACTGAAGGAGATCCGAAAAACCTTTGTTAAATAGCCAGGCCTTTGCTGCTTTTAAAAAGTTTTTATATGATTATTCGGTTCTGAGATCACTAGGGAGGGCGTTCGATAAGGAGAAACATATCTAAAAGCTGTATATGGCAGTGTTCAAGGTGAAGTCTCCTGAATGAGGGAACCATTAAAATGTTGTCTTGAGAAGATCATAAAGAACAAGTGGACTAGTAGGGAACCAAACAGGGTGATGAGTAAAGGGGTAAGTTTGTGAGTCATCATTATCTTAAACTGAAGGCAGCAATTTATGTGTGGCCAATACTGGTCAAAAAAGAGGGAAGATATATCAAATAAACAGCTACATTTTAAATAATTTGAAGATACTTAGGGGCTTGTTTACAAAGCCGCGGTGGCGGTTCGCGATCGTTATCAGAGCCGCGGCCCCATTGATTTCATTGTAAACAAGCCCCTTAGTTGGGTAAGAAGGAAGCTCTGTTAACAAAGAATTACAGTAATCAATCTGACTACTAAGCATGGATCAATATTTTCAGAGAGCTAGTATCAATAAATGATCTAATAGCTCTGATTCTTCCAAGTGAGATGAGAACACTCTTAATTGTAGAGGATATAAAGGCTACAAAGGATAAATTATTGTCGAATGTTTCATCCAGGGATCTAATTACTCCATTGTAACTTGCTATTCATTTGTAAAACACCTGGTTGGGGGGGGGGGGAGGGGGGTCCACTATAAATAATACAATAAGCTAATGTAAGTGTTTATGATTCTCATAGTTCTATTTTTCTTTTCTTCCAGGCGATTTTGCAAATAAGCATTGCTCATATCTGCAAAGTGAGACGTTTGCTAAGTGCCATCATGTTGTGGAATATGAACCATTCCAGGAGGTATTTCATTTAAACAGTCTGTAAACAGTAAAATGCACTGGGTACACAATATACATGTTTATGCCATATTGTAAATTATTCAAATCAGTTAAGTAATAACGGGGGGGGGGGGGGGGATATTCAAAGGCATTTATACGGTTTTCAGATCTGCAAAGTGTGGAAATGCCGCTGAGGTGGATATTCAGGGGCACTAACATGGTGAATATCCCTGGGTGCCACCGCTACACACCCTGTTACTAAGCGGTTAGCGCTGGGGTGTTCCGAGGCAGAGCGGAAGCGGCACCCATTGCCAGCAATATTGAGCCTCTGCCCGGTTAGTGACCCACGAGTAAAGAAAGACGCAGCAAATGCTGACATTACTTTACCCACGGGAGGTAACTGGGCAGTGGCTTAATATCAGAATGTTTGCAACTGATTGCCGTGGAGGATAAGGACCCTTTTATTAGAGTGTACTAAGCACTTGTGGGCCACTGCTAATGGTTACCACATCGTAAAAATAGCGCCGCGGTGAAAGACCTGTACTAAATACTTAGCATTGGTTTGGGCGGGACCGAGGCAGTTTCAGGACAGAGAGTGGACGACTAATGCGCAGGATTTTGTCATGACTTCTGCTAGTGTGGCTATATTTAATATCACCACAAGACACCACTTCAAGATGGGCCACAAATAAGGACAGATTGACCCCGAGTGGTACTACCATTAGATTGCCATTAGGAGTCAGATCCACCATTTTGAACCTGGGGCAGGGCAAAGGGGATGCTCTTGCCCTGTCCACTAGACACTAGGGAGATTGTTGGGGGCTCTAAGGGAGGTCGTGGGTGGGTTAGTGAGGGCTGTTGTTGAAGTGGAGGCATCAGATTGGAAGGAATGGGACCAGGGTTGGCCTGTTCACTAGGCAGCCTAGGGCAGCCACCTAAGGTAGCAGATTCCAGTGGGTGGCAATACGACCTCTTCTTTGAAGCATGTGTGTGTGCACGCACTCAAGGCCCACATCAGCCTTTTTCTGTATGTGGATCTTTTCTGTGCAAAGACAGGGATTGGTGAAAAAGGAAAGAGAAAACTATGTTCAAAATATCATAAAAGGATACTGGGCCTCTTTTACTAACCTGCCACACAGCCCATGGGAAAATTTATATTTGCCACTGGGAACATCAGGAATAAAATTAAGTATGCAGCAGATAGCTCGCACTAAGTGTTAGTAGCAGGGGACCAATATATTGTTTCTTGACTTTCAGGAGGTAATTCTTTAAAGTCATTTTAATATAAACAACTGATATGTTGCCGGAGGCATAGTCAGGATGGAGTGTGCGCATGGTCAGGAAGTACACACATTGGTGTATTTCATAATCCTACGTGTGTACTTACACACGCTACATGCAGATATTTAAGCTTGCTTCTGAACCTGACTCTCAACCTTGGCGTCGCAACTATTGCTGCAGAATTTGCGCTAATATTTTATGAAGAGAGATTGGTGCCTGTGTCTTTATAAAATCAGGCCAAAATAGGTACCTTCTTGCTCTCTAAACCTAGACACCCTGTTTTAATTACCCTTTGCAAGTACTTTTTAAAATTCCTTATGGGGGGGGGATGGAATTTAAAATTGTGTTTGCATAAAAGTCACATCTGCTTTTTACCCAGTGGCTTTGCATTAATCTTCAAAGGGACAGAACACATGTACATTAACTTTGAAGCTTGGCATGGGTACAAAATATACATCAGATACAAGATTTGAAAATGCCATCTCTGTAAGAACTTTTCCTCTCTGACCTAAGCATGCCCCTGGCAATGTCTCTATTTAATATGCTTAAAGTCTGCATGTTATGGAATAATGTGCAGGCTTTTTGCTTCATGGTGGAAGAACCGTTTTCAGACAGGCAGTTAAGAGGGATAGTTACTAAGAAGTGGTGCATGTATGGAGTGTCAGAGGTGTCGAGGGGCAGTGGTAGCTGTTTTTGTGTTTTTTTTTTTTACATAGTCCCTTGAAGAGGTTCCCTGTGAGCATCAGGCCACGCGTTAGTTTCTTGATGTTCCTGGGAGAAAAGATGATGCTGGTTTAAAGATGGCATTTTCTTTCCACAAATAATGCAGCTTATAAGGTTCAAGGCAAGCTGCATTATTCAATTTACATAATAATGAGGCACTCTGCTTGCATTTGCGTCTTATTATTCTTTTGCTTATGTTGTGGTAAAATAGCAGGCACTAAGGACAAATGATGCATGTTTTGAGCATTTAACGTTTGCTAGTTGGACAAATCGAGTGTTATTCCCTTAATATGTTAGTAGCTAATACAAGTAATTTACATTGTATGAAAATGTCTTTAAATGCATATAATGTGAACGAATTTGCCTTTTTTTAGAAATGTAAATTAGTAACCTGCATTGCTGCAGACGTCACCGCTTCCTTCTGCCAATCAATGGAAAATTACGCAAGCAAGTGCCGCGACAATGGCGTACCTCTGCCCGACTGGAGACCTGAGGAATGCCGTAAGATTTTTTAAGTACTTTCCATACACTTATGTAATATGTACGTTTTTCTGAAGACATCCTGGCCTATGAGATAAAGTGGCCCTTGCATTTGACGTGCATTTAGTATGAAAACGAACATGCGATAACTGTGAGGGGCGTGGCCATCAGGGTCCTGATAGTTACTGTATAGACACATACCCTAGTGTGTAGCACAGTTAACATGGGCGCACATAATACCCCACTTTAGAAGTGTCATGGACAGCTGCACTACCTGTCGCACTGACAAAATGCGGCCAGCCCCCTGCATTAACGGCAATGTGCTCTCCGTGCCCACACTCTGCCCCTAAATCACCCATTCCCCACCCCATCACAGCATGGTGGAGTAGCTATCATGCCTGCACATTCATGGTTGCCATGGACAGCTACCGGGTGCTAAACTGCACGTTACCCACTTAGCGGGCTTTCGTTATAAGGGCCCCAAATGTTTTAGGGCAGCTCTTTTCTGAAGAAAAGGTTGTACCATACTGCTGCAGAAAATGCTAAATTAAATGACTATTCTTGCTGCATTTAGGTATAAATGGCTGTTCTGTTTTAAAAAAGGATTTGCTGGTGATTTCTCTTTGCTAACCAACATTATCCTGTCCGACAACAGAGAAAACTTGTGAAAACAATCAAATATTCCGGTATGACCTGGAACCCTGCCATCTTACCTGCCGATCTATAGCAAGCAAGACAACCAGTGCAGAACCACAGATTCAAATTGAGGGATGCGGCTGCCCAAAAGGACTTTATTTAAATGACCAGAAAGTCTGTGTTCCAAAAAGCGAATGTGAATGCTACCATGACAATACTATTCTGACTCCAGATAAATGGGTTTCGGTGAGGGGTATGACATGGTACGTATTCTGCGAACACAGAATTGATAAAAAAATACAGAAAACTAAACTTTTTTTGTCACTTCAAAAAATGTAGGCATGCTTTATCCGAGTGATTCACTCGCTACTCAGAATTTATACATGCAAAAATGCAACTTGTGCCTTCTAGTCAATGCTGACTCCTGGTGACCCAGCAGCTCCTGGGTTTTCTTGGAAGCGTGACTGGAGGTAGATCGCAAGGCCTGTCTTGCAAAGCAATGGAGGGCTAAGTGACTTGCCCAAGGCCACAAGAAGTGCTAGTGGGAAATGAACCCTGATCTCTTAGTTACACAGCCAATGCGTTAACCATTAGGCTACTTCTGCTGCTTAGAATTTATACATACTGGCTAAATAAAATCTGGTTATTCAGCACTGGCATATCCTGTTTGTGGCTGGTACTGAAAATTCAGATTCACCGACCAGTGCATATACAATGGGGGGTCATTTTGGAAGCCCCTAATTGTGCTTTTGATATCCAGAAATGGGCATGGAGACGTTTCCATAGCCATTTTAGAGGCCAGGTCTGTGGATGTCCCCAGCGTGAGGATGTCAAAGTCTGAATGGGGGCGTGGTGGAAGTGTTCCCAGGAACCCGGATGCCACCACCTGATCTCAGAAACATCCTGGATGTCGGGAGTCACTTCAATGTTTAGATCTTCTCCAGGCACAAATAAGCATTTGAAAAGTGCTTGTTTTGGCTGAAAAATGTTCAGAGGCTGTAGGGGAAGAAGCCCTCCATCATCACCAGTGCTCAGCACAGTTTCAGTGATAGCAGCAGTGGGAGTTGAACCCTGGCACTCCCTGTTCTTAGGCCACTACTCTAACCATTAGGCTATTCCTAGATTTCCTGATTCTGAGAAACTATTTTGGGGATGTCTATGTAGATACCCCTGCAGACATCCATAACTGGCACCTCCACGATTGTGAAATCATGTCTACACTTGGATGGGCCTGCTCTGGATGTCTTTTCTAAAATCCCCCTTTATCTGCTTAGAAGTGACATTTAGCCTTTATCTGGATAGCCTATTTACATAGAGGCCAATTTTGTTGTAGACGTCCTGCCCCTGAACAGCCAGTCAAAATTGGGGTGTGCAGCGGTAGCACCCAATTCTGATCCCATGGGGGCTAGATGTGCCCGCGGGATCAGAATCTGGTCTACTGGCCTGGATGTGCAGGTCGGGCCCCGATTCCGATTGGCCACACATCCTGCACCTACCCAGTTAACTCGGCCAGGCTCCTGAGTGTATGAAAGAATGCCCTTTCCTTGCAGCCTGACCCCTGATCCAGCCTTCCATGGCCAGGGTTGAGCTGCAGGGAACCCCTGCACCCCTCACCTTTTGGAACTGGCCTGGCTCTGCGATTCCCTGATGTCCAGGGGGACTTATTCCACCTCAGAGGTGGAATAAGTCCCCCATCTACCTTGCTGACCTCAAACGTACAGGACTGGCCCTGTATGTCCGAGATTGCATTCCCACCCACCATCCACCCTCGCTCCTTCCACAGCCCTTCACCTCCTGCCCACGAACAGAGGTCTCCACACAAATGGCAATATATGTGGGGAGCTCTATCACCAGTAGCATGATCCTGACATTTTAGCAGGTCTGGACATCTGGATCGGTCATCCAGACCTGCTAAACTAGGATCAGAGTGATCATGATAGCACTTAGGACAGTTTATTTGTTGTCTGAAGTTATGTGGCTAGTTATCTGCTAACTGGAAAACCTCCAAATCCACTTCAGCTCCATCCACAGACTATCTTGGAATATTCAGTGATACTATTTGCATAGTGCTGTTGAATATTCTTTTTACCGCTACTTATCCAGTTATCCGTTACTTCCGACTAAATACCAAAGTGTTTGAAAAATTCTTGTGGGGGCATGTTTACTAACATGTGCTACCAGGGTAGAGCAGGGTTAGCATGCGTTATCGGCACCATGCTGGCAAGTCGCGCAGGGTGCTCCTCTAAAAACCCTGTGTTATCCTGGTAGCATGAGTCTGGGCAGTGACTGGATGGGACGGGGACATACCTGCCACACTGCAGCTAGCATGGGCGTTTAGAGCCTATGCTATCTGGGAACTGGGGCAGGTATCACGAGTGCAACTATTGTTACCTCTATGGATGGCATCAGTTGCAGCATGGCTGATTTACCATCCTGCTGTGTAATAACTGCAGGGGTTTGGCTGTACAGAGCCCCGTGCTAGTAATGTGACCCACACTTGTGTTACCAGCGTGGGGTTTAGTAAACATGCCCCTGTGTGTCTTATATGGCTTATCCAGTCTGCCCATCATACCAACTACTGAGCTCTACCTTCTCTTCACCTCCTTCAGAGATCCTTTGTGCTTGTCTTCATAATTTAATAATCAAATTAATAATATTTTATAGGGATGACCCAGTCTCTAATACAGCAAGTCTAGCAACAGTTTTCAATAAAGCTTGCATTAGCCTGGCCAAACCACTCTCTCTTCTCGGCTCTACCATGTCTCCTGCCAGAGTAAAATATGGTGTGCACCTGCCCATGTAAAGAGCCCCTTTCCAAAATTACATGTGGTCGTGCCTGCCAATCTACCTGTGCAAATGCTGCAATTTATACATGGGGATGCTTCTGTTTACTAAAGGGTTATAAGTTAAGCCATTGGAAACTATTTATGGCCTCTGGCTCAGAAGATGATTTTAAAAGCCATTTCTGGAACAATGGGTAACTTCGATGCCTGCAAACGTTGCACATTGTTTGCTAGACTTGGCCGTTCTGTAGCACAGATACGAGTAGCCATGCTGTTTGAAAGAGTGGTTCCTTTTACTCAGAGTGAGAGAGGGCAAGTCTCAACGCTTTATTTTACCTGCACAAAAGCATTTGAAAACTCCCCTCAATATCGAGGAAGCCTTTATGCACATCTGGCCCATGGTGCTGTCAACTAAATGTTGAGGTTACTGTCATTATCTATATGCTACTGTGTGAACTGTGAACTGCATGAAAGGTTAGAAAAGGTATTGCACATGTACAGGGCAATTTTGATAAGCCATTTACCTAGGCAAATTGGCTTTTTTAAATTTGCATACTCTTTACCTAGGTAAAAGCAGCCATGTGATCAAGAATGCAAAAAAGGCAAAGACTAAATGGGCTCGGGGTATGTCAGGGGAGATAAACCGTTCACATTTATTAGATTACAAGATCTATTTGCATTGTTTTGAAAGGAGAAAAGTGCTCACAAGAAAAGGAGATACAAATCTCTGTTGGCTCTTTTTACCTTGGGCAATTTTCAAAGGTTGGTATGTATGTTCTCTCTCTCTCTGAGTTTGTGCAAAGCTCATGGCTGCAGTTATCCACCTATGTGCCCAGATTTGAAAATTGCCCCAATAATAAAGAAGTAAAAACAGATTTGAAATATAGCATTACCCTATTTCATTTATGATTTTCCTAGTACCTGCATAGATGGAGAAGCTTCTTGTACAAGTCCTGAAACTTCAAAGTCAGGTAAGATTTTATTTTAAAAGCTAAATTATGGTCACCACGTTGGTCCATCTGGATATGTAGAAATAGGTCAGCAGGCAAGTTGTAGGTGATACATTTTTACTGGACTAACTTAATGTATCTTTGGCAAAGATAGCTTCTCAAAGTATATTAAGCTAGTCCAATAAAAAGCATGTTTTCTGACCAGAATTTCCACATTTTAAAAGATGTAAATATTATATAGTTTGTCAATGCCCTCACCACTCGCCTCTAGTTTTAGAGGGGGGGGGGGTGGTTAGTGAGGAACTTTCTCCTATCAGCCTTAACAGCCTATTTTCTTGCAGTGTCTCTTGGGAAATGTAGGGCTGTTAAAATATGTTTGTGCTTCAGGTAGAAAGTTATATCTGAGGCCACCGAGGTAAGGCAAAAATAGAAATTTATTCACGCAAAAGATTCACAAATACCACATACAGGATTGTTACTGTAGGATGTGCTTAAAGTACAACAGAGGATTGGCAAAAGCAAACAAAAACCCAAAATGGCTGTTCAAAAGAATTCTTCCTTTCCCAAATCACAGCCTTGGCTAGCAAGGCTGCCAGCTTCTTTTCAGTCTTTGTTAATTACAGGATAAAGTTCAAGCAAACTTAATCTTCTGTGGCAGTTTTGCCTCTATCCTTCCTAGGCTGCTTCTCAGCAACATCACAACTCAAAAACATTCAAACTGCCAGCAAAACTCTTATCAAGCACTTCAAATAACACAGGAGCAAAGAAAAGCTTTTCTAACAGACAGATTGCCGTCTCACAGTTCAGAGCACAGGTGTATAATTAGCTTGAATCACAGCTCCCTGCTCCTTAAGCTTTCAGTAAACGTTTTCCCCTTTTTAAAACACATGGGAATTTACCACCACACTGCCTGTGTCTTTTGGGTTACCTTTTCAAGGAGAATAAGTCTTGCAGAGCTGGCTTTTCCTCAAGACTCCCCATCTACAGCTTGGCATAGAGAGCAATCCATAAGGATATCTTCCTTTCTCAATTCTTCTACTGGCTCTCCTAGCTGCATGGGTTCTGAGTCACTCTCCTCCTTAGAGTGCTCAGCTGACAACTTCACCAGTATTCTGAGCGCCTCTACAATTCCTGGCTTCCAGCTCTGTTGCAAACCTGCTGCAGGCAATTCAGCCTTCCCAGCTCTCGGTAGCTCAGCTTGTCTGCCAGGGTCAGCAACTCCTCTGCCTTCTGCTCCTCTCGGGACTCTGCTTCCTTCTTCTCCCGTCCTGCTCCTGCTGTTCCTGCTCTCTCTATTCTGTCCTCTATACTCTAGCATAGGACTATATCTGCAGGGTTCTAACCCCACCTCCTTCCTTCCCAGGTGCTGGCAATCCCCCTGCCTTCTATTATTAGAGTAATTAGGGAACCTGTTGAAGTAAGGGTTTTGAACCTCGTGTCTGTAATCTTTCTCCCCTCTTTCACTAGAGCTTGCCTGAAACCTGTTCCAGCTGGGGATTCTCTGGTTTCTAGGTGTGGCTGAGTCTCTTTCACCCTGCACTCCTAGAAGGGGACCCTTTACTAGGGTGAATTCTTTACCTTTCTCACCTCCCCCACACTCAGGATAGGTGACTTTGCCACAAGTTATAAATACACAGGTCCCACAAAAATATCACAGGCAAAACCTGAAAAGATTTAAATACATATGGAAAGTAAAATAATTAAAAATTACCGCAAGTATAGAAAGTTTGTAAGCTATTTCCCTCTAATTAATGGGACGTCCTAGACTACTCACATGCAGAGGTATTCTGGCTTTGAGGCTGGAGAACTTTCCCACACAGCTGTGTTGGGACTACAGGGAGAGATGGGGAATCATTCTGTTCCTGTTATAGGTCATTGGAAAAGATGTGATGTGATTTCATCTTCCTTCTCAGATATGTTACTGGGCTTTGTGTACTTCTGTCAATATATTTGGTAGCTTTATTTGCTCTTAAAGAAAATGCAAACTGAAAATATGTGTGAATTATGGACTACAGGTGGTTGAATGTTATAATTCATGATGACTGTTAACGTTTTTTACAATTCATAATTTTCAGTTTGTTTCTATGTTCTCAGTGATAGTTAAATATTCAAAATATCATATGGTTACCCAACTGATAGCCCAGCTTAATAAAGATACCCCTGACAGTTAACACGTGCTATTTGGGGAGTAGGTCCCGTGTTATTCAATAGGACCTAGTTGTAAATAGCACAGGTTAATTATTAGCCCAACTTAGCAAATATACCCCATAGTCACAACTGAGTACTATTGGGTGGATACGGGGGGAAGGTAATTTTCAAAGCCATTTATGTGGTTTGCAGACCTGAATATTGCTGCTGCCCGGCTAGCTTCATCACTATCAGACTGACTTGGATATTCAACGCTGGCCCTGGCATTGAATATCAGGGTCCACAGTTCAGCGGCGGCGGCAAGCCGCTTTAGAAGCGCTAGCTACTGCTGAATTATCAGGCCCTTCATTTCTACATGACCTCCCTTTCATTGACCTTAGTTGGTTGAAAGATTTTATCAGGTTTTTACTTAACCCTGTTCTATTGATCCCTTATGGAATTAAGAACTAAAAGATTTAAACCTTGTGCAGTTGTGCTTAAATTTCACGCAGTGGGAATACATAAATTCTGGCCTTTAGGTCACTTGCAAAATAATAGACGACCAAAGCTCCTCTTCTGTGGATGGAGCTTCAGCACCCCCATCGTTGACCATGGTAATCCAAACCGACCTTGGAGAGGCCTTTGGCAACAATGGGAGGGGCCTGCTTTCCTCCAGTTTCACCCATGGCTATGCCCCTCGCTGCCTAAACAAGTTTTCAGGATATCTATAATGAATAGATAGATGTAAGATTTATTTACATGCATTGCCTCAGTTGTGAAGGAAGCAAGATGCTGGCATAAGCTTGGCTCCAAGGATTAAAGATAAGATCGCCATAGTCAAGTGACTTTTGAAAGCACCACACAGATTGTTAAATAAATTTATGAAAATGTGCAGTCATTCATATTCCTAATTTTTCTAGTATTTTTTAACCTTCCTTGATCCATTCAGCATTGGGGTGCCAGTGAACCCAGATCAGCATGTAGAGACTGATCCAGATTGTTTTGCCTTCATTTCTTCCGTAGAGTTGGGTTTTCAATTTCTCTAGGGAGCTATTATCAGTTTTGAAAGGAAGAGGAGAAAGACTCCTCTTTTGATAAGCAATTTTTTTTCTTTTTAAAACTATTTTTTGTTAAAATGAAGTACTTCAAAGGTTACAACTAAATAATGATGCTTTTCTTTTTGCTAAAGCAGATTGTAAGGATGGAGAGGAATATGAAAGCTGCAATGACCCACAAAGTTTCAACAGGACTACAAAGACATGCTTCAACCGTAACATGCCCAACATTGGAGTAAGTAATATAAATTAATATAGGCTTTCAGATTTGTACATAGATCCAACCAAAGTTCAAGCATTATAGCAGAGGAACAATCTAAGCACTCATTGATTCAACTGAGTGATCTAGAAAATGTTTATTTTGCCAATTTTTCAGAATGAGATTATAATGAATAATATAATCTAAACACAGGGGTGGAGTGGCCTATCAGGGGATTACCCCGATGGGGTGCTGATATGAACCCAGTAAGTTGATGTACAACATATTAGGCTGCAAAAGACACAAGGAAAAGCACTGGCTCGCAGAGAGTCCAAAAACCACCAAGGAGCAAGCAGAGTGTGGGTCACTTGCGCTTTATTGAATACCAAAACCCCGACGCGTTTCGGCAAAAGCCTTCATCAGGGGGCTAGAGGAGCAATGTATAAACCCAATACAGTAGATGAAGCGTGTGAGAATGTATAACCAATAATGTGGTTGATAATGCTTCAGCACAATCAGTGAGAGCAAAACAAACCTTTGTTTTGCTCTCACTGATTGTGCTGAAGCATTATCAACCACATTATTGGTTATACATTCTCACGTGCTTCATCTACTGTATTGGGTTTATACATTGCTCCTCTAGCCCCCTGATGAAGGCTTTTGCCGAAACGCGTCGGGGTTTTGGTATTCAATAAAGCGCAAGTGACCCACACTCTGCTTGCTCCTTGGTGGTTTTTCAACACATTAGGCTGCTGCAGGAGTTTGTTTTCCTCAATTAAGGCTGGAGCAGGAGAGTCTTCAGCATTAAAGTTAGATAGGAGGGGGAGGAGCCTAGGACAGGATCATTATCATCCTTCTCAGGCTATTTTTTGTTTGCAATCCACCCATGTCTAAATATGATTAACACAGAGGGCCCCAATCTCCCGGATCTTCTGAGATACTCCCAGGCTAGTCGCTAATCTTCTCACTTCTCTGCTATATTCCAAAGTGGCACCACTGGTGCTGCTGCAGGGCAGAGACGCATGATGGCAGTCTCACGAACTGAAAGAAACAACAATGCAGGGAATGGCAACAGAGATGCATGTGTTGCTCCCACAGCAGCTCTTTCACACCTCCCAGCTCTGTGTGCTTTTCCCTCGACACATATGCATACTTTGTCTTGTAGCATGTTTGTAAATGAAGCATGGACAAGGGGAAGAGGAGGGGCTGACATGGGAATAGCATTGGAATCTTTTTTTTGTTTCTGTGCATTCTGCTGCCATCACGATCAGGAGAGGTGGGATCGATGATAGAGCTATTGAGGTCCAGTAAAGGGAGAGCACAGATGAAAGGCTGAGGAAGTAGGGGATTGCCAAAGAGAAATGGAAGGTTGAAAGAGCCCAGAAAGGATCAAAGTGCAGGGATGGATCTTTTGGGGGGGGGGGGGGAGGTAGAAGTCATAGGAGATGGTGGAGGCTGGAAGGGGGAATAGAGATGTGGCGGATGATGGATGGTTTGGAAGAGGGAGTGGAGGTTGGATGATTGATGGGAGGAGTGAGATTTAGAGAATGAGAGGCTGAAGAGGAGAGAAAAAAACCTGACTATGAGCTGGGGGACTGAGGGAATGAACAGAGGCTGCAGGATTGGGGGGGAGGGGTGGAAGAGCCAGAGTAGGCGATAGAAAGTTGAAAAAGGGGAACGAGTTGGAAGGGGAGAATGGTAGAAGAGAAAGATGACGGACTAAAAAGGGATGTACTACTGAGACAGGGTTATGAGTACACTTTCTGCTGATTAAAAATAGGATAACACATTAATCGCAAGATAATTAGATCTTAACTGCCTTTTATTTATGCTTTCTTTAAAGGATGAATATTGTGTGCCTGGATGTTACTGCCTCAACAATCTGTTCAGAAACTCTGAAGAAAAATGCGTTCCTGAATCAGAATGCCCCTGCTATTTGGGAGGTGAAGAGTATAAAGATGGAGAGACTACAACAAGTAACTGCAATGACTGGTAATTCAAGGACAGCGCCCCTGTTTCCCTACCCTATGTGATTTATTTGGATTTTGCTCATACCTTTTCATTGGTAGCTGAAGAAAGGTTACATTTAGCTACCATAGGTATTCTTATATCCCCAAAGGGCTAACAGTCTTAGGGCCTCATTTATTAACTTACATTAAACTAGTTAACGTATGTTAGTGTAGCCCATTATTCTTAGTGAGGACTATTTACTAACTATGTGCATACCAGTGTATAATCATGCCATGCACCTATGTGCTGTATGTGGCAAAGGAGACACTCCATGGGATGTCAACAAAACTAGGCACATAGATGTGACTGCATAGTCAGAGAGAGTATGGAATGTGCCTGACAGCAATGTGATGGTGAAGAGGTCAAACCCATGTGAATGGCAGGCCACACATGTCACTGCTGCTGTTGTGATGAGGGCATACCTTTGAAACTACCCCCAAACACGCCCTGGAAGATGTGTGCCACAAGGCATAGATGGTGTATTTAATAACTAAATGGATAACCAGGAAGCAGAGAGAAAGAGCTGTGCCCCACAGCTGTGAATTGCTCCACCATGAATATGTTACCACATGTGGCAGCACCCAGGGACAGGCCTGAAAGATGTAGATGACAGCTGCCAGTGGTGGATGGATGCTCAATGTACAGAATCACAGCCATGGTCCAAGAGCACACTGCATTCCAGAGCTGTGACATGGATATATGATATAGCTGGAGAGATGTCCAAGGTGTGACTGCAGTGAACCAGATGCAGAGTGGCAGTATGCGGCTGACATATGTGGACACACTCAGCAGAGAGCAGTAGCAGGGAACCCCACCCATGCACCATCCACACTGTGTCATGGTGGACTGACAGATATATAGGTGTAAGATATGTGCTGTGTCCTGAACACAACCATGGCCCCCTGCGTATAACCGATGCATGCTGAGGTTGAATGAGGGCTGTGGATGCAAAGAGCTAGTATGGAAGCTGGTGTGACGCAGCACATGGCCGTAGGCCAAAGGAAATGCCAGTGGCTAGAATTATGGGTCCAAATGCGTGATAAGGCACCACAATACCCACCTACTTGTCCATGAGGGGTGAAACCTGCCAACTAGGATTGGAGTGTGATGCTGTCAGTGCGGGCTATAGTTACAGGCAGCCATGCACATCTAATAATGGAAGTGTAGCGCACCAGAAACAGTACTACCTGGGAATCGCAAGACCATGGGTGCTGCACATGTGGCAATATCACATCTGCAGCACCATGTTGTGTAGCATCAGAGGTGCACCATGTTGTGTAGCATCAGAGGTGCATCAGAGGTGTGTCCCAGCACATGAGGGCAGCACATGCTGTCACCACACCATGTGTGTCACACAGGGCTCAGGAAGACAGCCTCACGGCACAGTCAGAGGTCAGCAAATGTGTGCAAGACAGCCACCACTGAATGGATCACAGTACCACCAGTGTTCTTTGTGATGGGGTGCACATGCTGTGAACACAGGCAGCAGACCCAACACCCTGTGTTGTGTGATGAGGGTAGGTAAAGGGCCACTCCGACATCCTAACATCAGTTTTGGAGTGTGCCCCAGGGCAAGCATCATATTTTATGGTAGTGTATGTGTCCCTAATGAATAAAGATGGGAAGAGGGCATGACAAATGTGAGACTGGGCATAGCACATACAGGTGTCCCAAACATTGCAACATATAGTGAAACCAATCAATAATTAAAGCAATAAACGTGTGTTAAATACAAATTTAAAATTCAAATAACATATAACAATAACACCAATATTATTAATTGCAGTGGATAGATAAATAAAAATTAAGTAATGTGGCCATAATTTTCAATAAAAAGCAAAGTTTTTAATTGCTTTCGAAAGTCTTTGAGTTCCGTTGAAGATCTTAATTCATCAGGAAGAGAGTTCCATAAAATAGGAGCCGCTAGTGAAAAAGCTCTCTCTGTAGTTACCTTGAGTGTATTTTTAAAGTTGCTTGAAGAACTTAATCTATGAGATGTACCTTTTCTTCTTGGCCGAGAACTAGGTTCAGCAAAAATGAGGGAGTAAAGACAATTGGCTGAAATGTGATGTTTTATTTTGAAGATGTTAATAATTGTTTTATATTTGATGCGAGTTAGGATTGGTAGCCAGTGAAGATCTTTCAAAACTGGTGTAATATGATCATGAATATAAGATCCAGAAATAATTCGTGCTGCAGTATTCTGAGCCAATTGCAAAGGTTTTAAAGCTTGCAGAATTAATCCAAGGAAAATTGGATTGCAAAAATCCAGCAAAGGAGTTATTAGTGCTTGACAGACAGTACGAAACAGATCATATGCAAGTAGTGGTTTTAGTCTCCTTATAATACGCATTCTGAAATATGAATGTTTTATTGTTTTATTAATATGTGATTTGAGATTTAACTCACTGTCTAGAGTAATACCAAGATATTTGACTTCTGTTTTTATTGGAATAGTTGCATTATCAACTTTAATGTTTGGAGGATGTACGAATTCCATGTTACTAGTAATAATGAGGGCTTCTGTTTTGCTGTAATTAATTGACAACTACTGCCGATGCACAGAGTGGAGGGTATGGCATGTACATGGAATGCAGAGGGTCAGTGGTTCGCCTCCCGCAGCCGGCTCAATGGGGGGAACTGTGACTGCACAGGCTGCAGCCGCAGGGTAAGCAGGCATGACATTTTGCTAGTAGGGGATATGGTGAGGTCATGCCGGGCCATATGCAAACATTATGCTGCGTGGATGTGCAGGCACGTGTCTGACCACACGTGTGCATGTCTGTTAATGTGCACCACTACACATGTGTGGTTTGGGCTGCTGTATCTAAGTAAGAATGCAAATATTACTCACTGTGAGCTACAAATGAAGTACTGAGAGTTAAATCCAAAACCCTCCAAACCAAACAAAAAGAAGTAGATCTTCCCATATTTTGAAGCATAAATTTTGCATCAGCTATTCACTAGCTATGAATATGCACAAAATTTCACAAATATTAAACTATGGACAAAAAACAACTAGTTGTATAAGCAATAGCTAAAATTTGCATGATAAAAGAACAAGTAATATGTGTTATTTTATTGAATATGCACTATTAGTGATTTTACTGCAGGACATCTTCCTTGTACAATGATGCAAATTTTAGTGCATCAACTTTGAAGAGAGGTGAAGTCCCATTCAGCAAATGGAGGGTAATTCTGTATACTCACGCTCAGGCAATGTGTGGTACGATGTGTGCAATTTGGGCCTATTGTATAAAGTAAATCACATGTGCTTTTTGTTTTATAATATAGGGCTGTGGCATAGTAACATAGTATATGATGGCAGATAAAGACCAGCATGGTCCAGCTAGTATGCCCAGAAGGTGGCAAGAGTAGGTGCACCTGGCATTTCATGTAGGTCACCCCTCCCCATGCCTTTGTTTAGAGGTGTGCCCACGGCTCCATGCTGGTCACCTCTACTTGTTGAGATATCAGAGACAGTTAAGTTTATTTTGGTTTTTGTGCTGTTTCTATACAGGGATCCACTGTGTTTGTCCCATACCTTTTTGAAGTCTGTCACTGTATTTGCCCCCAACACTTCCATCAAGAGGGCGTTCTAAGCATCCACCACCCTTTCAGTGAAAAAGTATTTCCTGACATTGCCTTTCAGTTTACCCCCTTGCAACTTCATGTTATGCTCTCTAGTATTATAGCTTCCTTGTCTTTGAAAAAGGTTTGTTTGTTCATTAATACTCCTTAAGTATTTAAAGGTTTGTATCACATCTCCCCTGTCCCTCCTCTCCTCTAAGTATTTAGATCTTGGAGTCTCTTTTCA
Source organism: Ichthyophis bannanicus (assembly GCA_033557465.1). Classification (NCBI taxonomy): domain Eukaryota; kingdom Metazoa; phylum Chordata; class Amphibia; order Gymnophiona; family Ichthyophiidae; genus Ichthyophis; species Ichthyophis bannanicus. The sequence continues at coordinate 112,402,279 of CM066038.1, read as the reverse complement.
TACGTCTTCTAGCGCAGGCTCCAAATCATTTTGATTGTCTTCCTCTGAACCTTTTCCAGTCTTTTTATATCCTTTTTGAGATATGGTCTCCAAAACAGAACACAATATTCTAAATGAGACCTCACCAGCGACTAGTACAGTGGCATCAGTACCTCCTCCTTTCTGCTGGTAATTCCTCTCTGTATGCAATCCAGCATCCTTCTGGCTTTGGCCACTGCCTTGTTACATTGTTTCACCATTTTGAGATCCTCAGAAACAATCATTTTGAGGTCCTTCTCCTGCTCCGTGCACACCAACCTATTGCCCCCTATCTCATACAATTCCCTTGGATTTCTGCATTCCAAGTGCATGACACTGCACTTCTTCACATTAAATCTTAACTGCCAAGCATTAGATCATTCTTCCAGCTTTTGCAGATCTTTCCTCATGTTATCCACTCCCTCAGGGCAGTCCACTCTGTTGCAAATTTTCGTGTCATCTGCAAAAAAACAGACTTCCATTCAGTCATTCAGGAATATCACTCACAAATATGTTGAACAGTACCGGTCCCAGGACCAATCCCTGGGGCACGCCACTAATTACCTTCCTTTCATCTGAGTGAGTTCCGTTTACCATCACCTTTTGTCATCTGTCAGTCAACCAATTTCTTATCCAGTTTTACCACCTTGGGATCCATCCCCAGGCTGGTCAATTTATTGATAAGCCTCCTATGAGGAACAGTATCAAAGGCTTTGCTGAAATCTAGGTAGATCACATCCACCGCCCTTGATCTAGTTATCTGGTCACCCAGTCAATCAGATTTGTTTGGCATGATTGTTCTTTGGTAAAACCATGTTGTCTCGGATCATGCAACCTATTGATTTCAAGAAAGTCCACTATTCTCTTTCAGAAGCACCTCCATTACTTTTCCCGCACCGAGGTAAGGCTTACTGGCCTGTAGTTTGCCACTTCTTCTCTATTACCATTTTTGTGAAGAGGTGCCACATTGGCCAGCCCTGCGGAACTTGTCGTGTCTCCAAGGATCTATTAAAAACATCCTTTAAAGGCCCTGCAAGAACCTCTCTGAGCTGTTTCAGTATCCTAGGATGTATTTCGTCCAGTCCCATGGCTTTGTCCACTTTCAGTTTTGCAAGCTGTTCAAACACATCATCTTCTATGAATGGTGTAGTATCTACTCCATTTATATTTGTATATTTGTCAATCACAAGTGGTCCGTCTCCAGGATTTTCTTTAATAAAAACAGAACAGAATTATTTGTTTAACATTTTTGTTTTTTCAATGTCACTTTCCACGAATCCATTCTCAGCACTTTTGAGTCTTGCAATTTCACCTCTGATCTTCCTCTTCTCCCAAATATACCTGAAGAAAGTTTTATCATGATGCTTAAATCTTTAGCCATCTTTTCTTCTGCCTTTGATCTTGCTATCCTTATTTCTCTTTTTGTCTCTTTTAGCTTTATCCTGTATTCTTTTCAGTGTTCCTCTCTTTGCGAACTTCTAAGTTTTATGAAAGCTGTGTTTTTTGCCTTTGAGCAGCCACTTCTTTGGAGAACCAAATAGGTTTCCTTTTCCTCTTGTATTTATTTACTTTCCTTACATATATTTCTGTTGCCCCTTGTATTGCCTCCTTTAGTTTAGCCCACTGCAATTCCACTTCCCTTGCCTCCTCCCACCCTGCCAACTCCTCCTTCAGGCACTTGGTCCTCTTCCTGAAGTCAGTGTTTTTGAAGTCTAGAACTTTGAGCTTGCTGTGATTGGACTCTGCCTTGGTTTTTATCTCAAACCATACCGTCTGATGATTGCTGCTGCGCACACAAGTTCCCACCTGGACATTCAATATAGTTTCTCCACTAGCGAGTACTAAATACAGCATCAAACTTTCCCTGGTCTGTTCCATCACCATTTGTCTAAGCAATGCATCTTGGAAGGTATCCATAATTTATTTTACTTCTTTCCAGATTTGCAGAAAGAATACTACAATCCACGTCGGGTAGATTAGTCACCCAATATGGTCACTTCCCCCTTCCTAGCTATTTTGTATGGAAGCACTTGAACCTAGGCATGGCTGTTATGCCTGCCCAACAGCAGGTGCAACTTGTCATGCCTGGATTGATGACCTAATGCTTGTCCTGGATTGATGATCTAATATGTGTCATAGTAATTTATAACTTAAGTATGTCAGTGGAGGCCGTGCCTATACTCGGCTGAAGCACCGCCACTGTGCACACCCCTATGGTACTTCTGCATGGCACACATATAGATGCTTTATGGAGGTCACTATTCTTGGGGGGGCACATACTTGCCAATTCATATGCATAAGTCCTATGAAATAGGGACTTATGCACATTTCTCATGCATACCGTCCAGGATGTGCTATATAGAATGACCTCCAAAATGTCAAAGGTAGGAAATAGATCATCCAGGTTGGAACATTCATAGTTCCCCTAATATTTACAAAAGGCTCTGGTGAATGCAGAGTCTTTTGTAAAATACATTTAAGGACTTATGTAAATACATGGTTTTTTGTTGGCACATACAGTAAGAGCACTGTTTTTGCAAAGGTAAGTACTGAGGAAGATGTAGGGATGTTACCCATGACTGAAGTGATATTTAAAGGTGTGGAAGAATTGAAGGAAATATCGATACATCGGGAAGATGTATTACAACTATTAGATAAACTGAAGAGTAGCAAATCACCTGGGCCGGATGGTATACATCCAAGGGTGTTGAAAGAACTGAAATATGAGATTGCAGACCTGCTATAAGTAATCTGTGAACTATCATTAAAATCATCTCTAATACCTGAAGATTGGAGGATCGCCAATGTAATACCAATTTTTAAAAAGGGTTCCAGGGGTGATCCGGGAAACTACAGACCGGTGAGCCTCACGTCAGTACCAGGAAAAATGGTAGAAACCATCATAAAGAACAAAATTACTCAGCATGTAGATAGTCATGGCCTAAAGGGAGTCAGCCAACATGGCTTTAGACAAGGAAGATCTTGTCTTACTAATCTGTTATGTTTTTTGAAAGTGTAAATAAACAGGTGGACAAAGGTGAGTCGGTTGATATAGTGTATCTGGACTTTCAGAAAGCCTTTGACAAGGTCCCTCATCAGAGACCTTTGGCAAAACTAAAGAGTCATGGGACAGGAGGCAGTGTACTACTGTGGATCAAGAACTGGTTAAAAGATAGAAAGCAGAGGGTTGGGCTAAATGGCCAATTTTCCCAATGGAGAAAGGTGAATAGTGGTGTACCCCAGGGATCTGTGCTGGGTCCGCTGCTATTTGACATATTCATAAATGACCTGGAAAGTGGAATAACGAGTGAGGTTATCAAATTTGCAGAGGACACAAAACTATTTAAAGTTGTTAAAACCCAAGAGGATTGTGGAAAATTGCAAGAGGATCTTGATAAATTGGAAAACTGGGCATCAAAATGGCAGATGAAATTTAATGTGGACAAGTGCAAAGTTATGCACCTAGGGAAGAACAACAGAAACTATGGTTACACAATGCAAGGTTCCACATTAGGAACCACCACCCAGGAAAAAGATTTAGGCGTCATTGTGGATAACATGTTAAAACCCTCGGCCCAGTGTGCAGCGGCGGCCAAGAGAGCAAATAGAATGCTAGGTATCATAAGGAAAGGAATGGAAAATAAAACAAAAGATATTATAATGCCTCTATATCGTTCCATGGTGAGACCGCACCTTGAATATTGTGTGCAATTCTGGTCGCCATATCTTAAAAAGTATATAGCGTTATTAGTAAAGTTTCAGAGAAGAGCCACCAAAATGGTAAAGGGGATGGAAGGATACTCTTATGAAGAAAGGCTAAAAAGGTTAGGGCTCTTTAACCTGGAAAAGAGACGGCTGAGGGGGAGATATGATAGAAGTCTATAAATTAATGAACGGAGTGGAACAGGTAAACGTAGATCGATTGTTTACGTTATCAGAATATAGAAAGACTAGGGGACATGCAATGAAGCTACAGGGTAAACTATTTAAGACTAATAAAAGAAAATATTTTTTCACTCAACGTGTAATCAAACTCTGGAATTTGTTACCGGAGGATGTAGTAAAGGCTGTTAGTGTAGCTGGGTTTAAAAAAGGTTTGGACAAGTTCCTGGAGGAAAGGTCCATAAACCATTATTAAGAAGGGACCGAGGATATTAATGCTTGACCCAGTACAAGCATTGCGGAACCTGTGTCTTTTGGGGAAACTGCTAGGTACGTATGACCTAGATTGGCCACTGTTGGAAACAGGATACTGGGCTTTATGGACCTTGGTCTGACCCAGTATGGCATATCTTATGTTCTTATGTTCTTATACATAGGAAAAAACGTATCATCATCTGGTAGTTTCCATGTATAAGTACTGGCACGTATACAATTCTGGAGTAATTTTATAAAGTAATTCCTGGGCATATGTAGCCACATAAATGACCTCTTAGAAAATACTTACCACTGTAAAAGTATATGCTTTTGCCAGTAAGCATAGCTTGGAGTGTAGTCAGGGCAGGCAGCAGGCAAAGTTTTCATGTACTTGCGTAGATTATAAAGTATCTTAATCTATGCACATATGTTGTAAATTACGTGTGAAGATTTCCACCTGCTTGGGTCTATATTCAAAGTGTGTTCTCTTCTACATGTTATTATTTTAAGGACAAGTAAGCGCCTACTTGCCTGTAAAAAGTAGGCTTAAAATAGGTGCCTGCTAGGCCAGTTCACCTAGGAACCTTGTAATGGAATTGCCCTCCATGTGCATTGCATTACCTGTGGTGCAGTTAATGCATGGCAAACATATTGTCTCTGCATTAATTACATGGGAAGATACTGGGCATGCCCCCAGCAGTTAACACAGAGGCTTTGCAGTTACCACGCAAAAGGTTTGCAACTAATACACGGTAATAGCAAACGTTTGGTACAGCTTAGTGTGCAAACAAGTGCTCATTACCATGTTATTTATCATGCTATTTACTAAAACCTTCTTATAAGACATAAGTTTAACAATTTAAATCCTTCTGTTAAGCCAAACCTGCATGCTAGATGTTAGCACAGTGATTTTCAACCACTGTGCCGCGGCATATTGGTGTGTCGCGAATGGTCTGCAGGTGTGCCATGGGAGTTTGGGGGGAGGGGGGGGGCCCAAAATTTGTTATGGAAATCATGCATCAGCACCTGCATGGATGGTGATCCCTCTATGTCAGAAAGACTAAAAGGATTTGTTACGCTGGCCAAAGCAAAGAACCCCTGGCATTGTTTTTACACACCGCTTCCTATACAGAAAGGCCCTCATTTCTGCCATGGAGGAGGCACATGCACAACTTCTACTACACACGGATGTGAGACGAGACAGCTATCTCAAGGGCGGGTGCTTTCAAGGTTGTATGAACTGAAGGAAGAGCCCGAATCAAGAAAGAGAACAAAGTTGAAGTGTTTGAACTGACAAAAAGCTGCAGACTGGACCAAAGCTCTTGTTGATTTAATTCTACAAAGTTTGTCACTGCTGAGTAAAAACATTGAAGAGTATTTCTCGTCACTTGATGTATCTTCCTTTGACTGGGTTAGAGGTCCGTTTGTGTTAAGTATGTGTGAGTCAACAGAATTAACTGTTTCAGAAGAAGATGAGCTGATGGAAATCAGAAATAGAGAAAACTGAGTTACTTACCTGTAACAGGAGTTCTCCGTGGACAGCAGGATAAGTCAGCCACACTTGGTGACGTCATCCGACGGCGCCGAGACGGAAGTACTCTCTATAGCTCAGAAGGGCTTTTGCCTTTCTGAGCATGGGCAGACTGGCCCCACCCCCTGCCCGCCCCTAGCTAGCCAGTATGTCACTAGCTGAATCTTTTGCCGCTAGGAGGCGGGCACTCGGACGGAGGCCGACCCTTTCCCAGGGGAGGTGGGCGGGTATGTGTGGCTGACTTATCCTGCTGTCCACGGAGAACTCCTGTTACAGGTAAGTAATTCAGTTTTCTCCTAGGACATGCAGGATGAGTCAGCCACACTTGGTGCCTCCCAAGCTGCCATGCGCTGTGGTGGATGGGGGAGGCCGTGACAACTCTTTAGGTCTGGCATACGCCCTTGTGATACCGCATGTTGCAACCCTCTCCTGTAGAAATGAACGTGATGCTGTGAGTGGTGCAACTACCAGGCACTCTACGCTTGCCTGCGGTTGCGATGCACACCTGTGCAGAGGGTGTAATTGTAAGGCACACTTGTGCGGGGCAAAAAAACGTTTGTAATCAACTCTGAGGCTTGTTACCGGGGAGTTGTAAGGCCATTAGTGTAGCAGGGACCGGGAAATCGCTGCTTGGCCCATTATAAGCCTAGGGGAACCACAGCATTGATGAACCTAACCTGTGTCTTGTGGAGACATGGCCTAGGCTGGTCATTGTTGGACGCAGAAATACAGGGCTGGATGGGTCTCGCTCTGACCCAGTAAGGGATGTCTTATGGTCCATGGTAACAGCGGAGTGATTAAGAGTGGTATGAAGTTGATCCGTAAGCCCGCAGAGTCAATAGTCCAGGCGGCCGGTCAAATTGTTGGGGCTGCATGCAAGTCCAGATTGTTGGGGCTGCATGGATGACAAAGGCATAGAGAGAAGGGGCATGGAGCCATGGCTTCTGTTTATGAGTCTGCGATATAGTTTGGAGTTAATGTCTCTGATTACAACAACTAGCGGCGCAGAGAGAAGTTTGGACATGATGTGTTCGGGCCAGCATGGAAGGCTGGCAGACGACGAGGCATCTCCTTATGCCTGGTTGCTAAGAATTCCCGACCTTATACTTCTCAATATGGTTACTGCGTGAGGTGCATGAATTACCGGTGATATTCCTGGATGGTGTGTACCGGTGCCCTGCCCGGGTGATGGGATAATCTCTGTTGTGAGGCCCTTGTGGCCTTGCAGGTGTGGAGGTAGAGGTGAAGTCCCCAGGGGCGTATTCCGCTGGGACTGGGCAGCCAGGCGTGTACACTGTCCGTATGCCGCTGGGACTGGGTAGCCAGGCGCGTACACTGTTCATGGTAGGTCCTGGGCATACGGTAGCGCAGGGCTGTGGAGAAGCTTCCCTGGAGATGTATCTCAGATGTGCAAGGGCCTTGAGGCGGCTCCCACGCAGCCATAGCCATTCAGATGTGGTGCGTAGTTGGGTGGAAGACCACAGGGTATGGGTACCGGACTGTGTGCGTGATGGAGGGTGATGTCCATTTAGGTGCTTGTACAAGTACCGGACAGTGTCGGACAGTGTGCATGGTGAAGGGCATTGTCCATTACAGTGTGCATAGTCCCTTTTAGTGATCGCACTTCCTATTCCACATGTGGTGATAAGAATATTTGCGGTCAGCCCCACAGGTGGATGGTGCTCTAAGAGTTGAAGGAGCTCCCACGTAACTTCGAGGGGAAGGGAGGAGCCGGGCATCCGTAATTTCCCGAAATGCCTCTAATCCCAATTTTTATTTTTTATTTTTGTTTCATAGTGCTGCCCTTGAGCTGAGCTGACGTCCCAGCTATGTTTGATCCTGAGCTGAACAGACGTCCCAGGCAAGTTTGGAACCTGTGAGCTGTGCCTGTCTTTGAGCATGCTGAGTCAGAATGCTGCCCTTGAGCTGAGGACGGACCTGACTGGAGATCCCCGGTTGGCGATGGGCTTGTCCCTCTGCCTTCACGCACCCCGTGATGTTAGGCTTAGTGCCACAGAGATTATTGGGGCATGTGCTCTCTGCAGGGCAGAGAAGAAGAGCCGCGTCATGATGACCGTTACGGGCCTGGGTCTTTCAAGGGTTAACAGGTGGCATGGTTCGCTGGAGATGGCAAGGCCGAGTAGTGGGTGTGGGAGGACCGATACCCTTTTCACCGAGGCAGGCTGTCGCCATTCGCGGGCACCGCATGGGCCCTTCTGCTCAGATGGAGTCGGGGGGGGGGGGGTTACCAGGGTTTTCCAGGAGTGCACAGGTACAGAGGTCATGAAGGTCATGCCTGCAGGCAATGTGCGGTTATTAACCTCCCAGGCTGAGGTAGGGGCATGTGCTGCAGGGCCCACAGCTGGGATTTTAACCTGTGACCTTCTGCTCGAGGACAATTTGACTATCTATACTGCATCACACTGCTTGCTACTGCACCACACTGCTTGCTACTGCAACTGGTGGTGGAAGAGACACAATGACTATTTATGTACTGTACCCACTGTTGCCACTGTAACCAGTGGTGGGCCTCCGCTGTAGCCGGTGGATTGGGCACATTGGTTATTTATACTGCACCTCGCTGTTGCGATAGTAAACGGTGGTGGATTGTCAGGGCTTACTTAGGCCGTGAGAGCGTCTCATCCACATCTGGTGGACGGTGTGTCTCATCTACATCTGGTGGATTACCAAGTCTTCCATTGAAGGACATTCTTTGGAGGTTACAGGTGGCCGCTTACCCACGCCTCTTGTGGACTGCCAAGTCTTCCATTGAAGGACGCTCTTTGGAGGCTATAGGTGGCCGCTCATCCACGCCTCTTGGTAGTGAATTGACCGCACTCAAGTGCTACTTAGTTACAGATGTGAAGGCTCCCGCCTTTCTGGACTGTAATCTTCCACACAGGCTCTGAACTGATATGGGCACCATATCATCCATATGGGTCTAACCTGGGGTGCTGCCCTTTCGTTTGTTGAGGCTGCATTGGTGGGTGGAGATCCAGGCCTGTGGCTGGATGAGATGAGCCTTCTTTAGAGACAAGTAGGGGGTCATGAATGTGAGGCGCTGGTGTGCTACTGGCGTGATGTAGTTTCAGCTGTGTGGCCATGTACTGTAGCTTCGGGCGCGCAGCCATAGCTTCGGCTGTGCAGCCATGGTGGTGTAGGATCCCCAGGTGTTTGCTTTGTGTCGGGGACTTCCTCAGGGCTGGCTGCACCCCTGTGGCCTTTGCTTCTGTCCTGGGCCAGTCCAAGGAGAGCTGAATGCGGGGGCAGGAAGAGGCATGAAGTGCAGACGTGCCAGCGTCTGGAAGTTGCCGGCTGGAAGGTTGCAGGCTGTACTGTAGGAAGGAAAGTCCCCACAGACTTCATTTCTCATAGTCGGGCCATGTGACCAGAGATGGCTGGCACACTTTCCTTGAAGGCCAATAGCCATGCTGGGAGGGGTCAAACCGGTACGCTAAAGAGTGCAAACACAGCACATCGATACCACTACCAACACAGAGTGCACTGCCCACTGTCGGGGTGGTGCCTGAGTCCGAAGACCAGATAGGCATGGAAGCGCCACATGTGTCAGTGTCAGGGGGAGTCTGAACCCCACTTTCCCTGCTACTAGCTCGCTGTTCTGACCACTAGGTTAGAGCCTTTGGAGTCCTTAGGAGGCGTCCCAGAATGGCTACCCATGCGGTGTATCCTACCCGTGCAGTTGGATGTAGATGTCACTCCCTTCCTGTCCATGGTCATCCAGGTAACTTTTGTAATCAGGGCATCAGCCTTAGTAGTTCAAAGAAAAAAACTCCTTCTCCACTTGGGAATCGGGCGCATGTGCTGAAATGGATTCCCAGGCCGTTTGTTAAGGCACTTAAGCCACTTATCAGGGTCTCATGGCTTTCGGTGTGGAAAGGCATGCTTTTCACCGAGGAAGTAGAAAGTGTCCATCACTCAGCGGAATTATCTGGACATGTTCTATAGAAGCCACAGCTGGGACTTGAACCCGTGACCTTCTGCCCCTAAACACACTGCTGTGTGTACTGCACCAAACTGTTGGCACCGTAGATTTTCCAGACCATTATGCTGAGGCACTGGGGAGTAAGTGACTTTGTCCAAGGTTGGTTCTTGGTTGTGTCCCTGGTGACCAGAGATCGGAGACGGTACCATCTCTAACAGCCAGTGCTGGAGGCTTGTAAGATGCGCTGGGGGATTTGTATGCACTGGACAAACTTGCTGTGGCTGATGGGTCCCATCAGTGGGGAAGTTGCACGTGCTGGGAACTGCACGCACTGCAATCGTGTGGCGGCGTGGAGGAGCTAAAGCCCGATGCTTCCTTGGTAGGCACGGAGCAAGTCCGCCCTCGTTTTAAGCAAGCTAAATGCGATGGAAGTTAAAGTTACAATGTAAACAGGGACATTGCTAACTTAGATTCTTGCGATGGAAGTTTAAGTTACAATGTAAACAGGGACATTGATAACTTAGATTCTTTTGAGGCAATGGAGGGTCAAGTGACCTGGCCAAGGCCAGGAATCAAACCCTGGTCACTTGGGTCCCAAGTCTGTGTTCTACGCACTAGGCTATTCCTCCAGGGTGCAATGCTGACGTTTGTCTGGGGCACCGGGTGAACCGATCCTGGCGGCGTGGAGAGCAAGCCTGTTTCTTGTTTGCCGGTCCGGGTTGATCAGAATGCACCCGAGATTAGTTCCCCCCGCCGGAAGAAAGGAGATCGCCGGTCCCAAAGGCGGTGGCTGTGCACGCTCTCAGCTCTGCTGCCGGTGCCATGGGGCGTGGAGAAGGTCCGTGAGGGCTGTTGGAGCCAGTCGCATCAGAAGATGGCTGCCTCCCGCCGATCCGCCACTGCTTAGCTGTGAACTGTGGAGCCATCCGTAGGCGAGTTCTGTCCTGCCGACGCCTCTGTGCCAAACGGACCGTCGGCACTGGGAGTGTCACCCGTGTGAATGGCTCCTCCTTCAAAGACGCTTGTATCGGCGTCGGCCAATGGCGCCGCAGGGGGAGGAGCCTGGGCCATGATGTCACCAGGCAAGATGGCCGCCACCATGGGGATGCTGGAAGGAGAAAGAGAGGGTACTTTGCTATCCTCGTTCTGACCTGGGGGGCTCCCTTCCTTCCTGCTTCCTTGATGTGCAGCGTGGTAGCATGGAGGAGCAAGGAGGCTGCCCCCATGTCCTCCCCACGTGTATGGAAGGTATCTGGAGCGGTTGGCTAGCGGAGGCCAGAGACGGAGGCCTTGTTAGGCACGTCTTGAGCTGACGTGGGGCTTCCATATTCAGGTCTCCTGTGTCGCATCTTGGGAGGGCATCGCTCATAGAAGTCAGCTGCATCCATCATTGGAGCCTGCGGCTGGGGGTGGAGGCCCTTAGGCACACCCTGAGTGGTGGCAGAAGCTAGCTGTGGTGCCCCTCGATGGCACATGAATCGCGTGCCCTTAGGAGTTTCCTACCTTCTGCTGGGACATATGTAACCCATGGATCCTCGGTTGTCCAGGCAATCTGCGACAAGAATTACTGGACAAGCATTAACAGTAAGTTAAAATTGATATATATATACATATGATTTGTTCCTAGATGTTTTAGAGATGTTACATTTCGGTAAAGAGTAGAAAAACGTCTTGCTGGCAAGGCGGAAGAAGTTGAAACTGGCTAGCTAGGGGCGGGCTGGGGAGTGGGGCCAGTCTGCCCATGCTCAGAAGGGCAAAAAGCCCTTCTGAGCTATAGAGTACTTCTGTCTCTGCGCCGTCGGATGACGTCACCAAGTGTGGCTGATTCATCCTGCTTGTCCTAGGAGAACTGGCTTGGAGGAGCTTGGAGGAAGCTGAAGATTCACACTGGGGTGGTAACCAGAAAAGGAGATTAGCATGGGAGGAATACATTTTAAAAGGGGATTAGGCTGTAGAGAGTGATTAACTCTAAAAGGAAATGAAACTGTAGTGGTGTGAAGGTTTGGCAGAAGTTACACTGTGGCCAAGGGGGTTGGGGAGGGGGGGAGGGGGAGAGAGATATTGTGCTGTGACTGGAATCTGGACTAATCAACTCATTATCTTTGGGCTGGTTAGTGTAAGGTGAAACATCTATTATATGCTGAGAAGAGCTATGCTCCCTTTAGATAGCTCTTTAAACTTGCTCCTTTTTAGTCTACTGTATAGGCCCCTAGGTTTGTTATGCTGAAAATGCCAGCATTTCATTAGGATGAACAATTATCATGTAAGAGTGTTGACATTTCCAAATATTTTTTAGACCAGAAATAAATTTGAATTTTGCTTATATTGCATTCTAGTGTTTGCAGCAAGGGATCTTGGAGCTGCACTGAAAAAAAATGCAAAAGCACTTGCTGTGTTCATGGGGATGATTCCTATGAAACCTATGATGGCAAACGGTACTACTTTAGTGGAGTCTGCCAGTACACATTTTCTACAGTAAGTATCCATCTGCATTGTAAAATAAACTTGTAAAGAAATGGTCTATAAAATCCAATAGTTCACTGCTTGAGAATGAGGGAGGATAGCCGTTGTAGCTGCAGAACATTTTTTTGTAGTAACATCTCTGACATTTTAGTGCCTCGAAGATCCTTTCTATTTATAAATGGTGACATTTTGTGGGGTACTGGTGGAGTTTAAAGCTTTAATCTTGTCTGAGCGCTTTTTGGGTCACAGCCTTCATTTTTTGCCATTTTATTCAGGGACTGGCAAAGAGTGGCATAGATGGTTTTAATTTTCATACTCATCTGAATTTTCCCTTTGGAAAGGTGTGTATAGTATAAGTGTTAAAAAATGGGCAGGCACCTTGCCAAGAAAACCCAGGGGCTGGGTCACCAGGAATCACAATTAACTTGATGGCATATACTACATTGCAGGAGGTCATTTTAGAAGCTTTTTCACATGCACAACACCGATTTACATGTTTAAAAGGCCTCTCATAAAATGAGGCCTTGTCTAAACACAAAGTGCAAGTAGGTGTGCGGCAGAGTCCTAATTTATGTATGTATTTTATACTACTGATCATTTATATAGTGCCGGCATACATATGTCTGTACTTTACACGCTAATATTTAAGTCTGCTTCAGAGAGGCATTGATGTCAGTGTCTGCAGTCTAGGTGATAATTGCGTAGGATTTGTGCTAATATTTTCTAAAGACACCTAGGAGCCTATGGCCCTATTTTAGAAACATTTCAACATATAGATCATCCTGACACGCAAATAGCAGTTGCTCAAAACTACGCTCTTCATAGAACACTATAAGGACTTCATGTGAACCAGCTACCCAGTCTACTCCTATTTCGGCATGAGCCCCTGCATCCCTCCCCTGCTACTTCTATATAATCCTTGTACTTAGCTCACAATGTATATAACGCACCATGCAATCATTCAAACGGTACACTCACACACCCTATGTCGATTTAACCACTGCATGTATTCACCCCCACACACTGCCTCATGATTTGTTTGATGTGTTAACCGTTTTGATTTAAAGATAAAGCAGTATATTAAATCCTTTTAAATAAAATAAATAAATAAATAGAAAGCTGCTGTTTATACCTGGCGATCCATACCATGTAGAGATTGCAAAGAGGAGTGGAGGCTTAAAATATTGAAGTGTATTCTCCATTTCACAAGGGCATACATATGGATTCTATACACCAGAATTTACATCTGCTCTGAGGTATGCGTAAGTACCTGCTTGAAGGGGCAGGTACAAAGGCAGCACCCTCCCCTGATCATTCCATGACATCACTAACCCCTTCTGACACCTCCCCCCCCCTCCGACATCACCAGTTCCCCCTGACAGCAGGGGAAAACCCTCCAACTGCAAGGACCCCTGATCACCCCCCCCCCTCAAGACAAGCACCCCATCCCTCAATCATATTATGGACTCTTACCAGGGATCCTTGGTGTCTAATGGGAAACAAGAATGATCCCCCGTCACTCTCGCTCCATCAAGAATTCCATATTCAAAATGGGACTCCGGACTCCTAGTTGTAGTCTCATGGCACTACCACTTGGAGTTAAGTTGCCAACTATGGGCATTCTGGAGCATGCATAGGTATTTTTGCTGTGTAGTTTGGGCAGAGTTGTATGCACATATTTTATGAACTATGCAAGTACATGCGGAAGATATTTTTGCACATTTAGGCCTTTTTTGGAGCAAGTACAAATTTGTTTGAGAGGATTTGTGGGGGCTGATTTTACATGCTTATTTCATAAAAGACACATAGATGCCTATGTTAACTTTCTAAGCATAATATGAGGACCTTCTGATATTCCATATAAGTATCTTGTTAGAAAATCAAGCCCAATGAGGGAGGGGCATTTTCAGATAGCTAATTAATGTAGGTAACATTCTCTTTCCCTCATGTAAATTCGTTTGAACATTTTCCTCAGTCTATCGATGGAAAACATGTCTAGCAACTCAGGCCTGAAGATAGAATCCAATTTTGTACATAATCAGTTGTGTTTCTATTGGATCAAAGTCACAGCTAGATTATTGAAGCTTACAATGAATGCTGCATTTCAAAAATGTGGTTAAAGTGTGTATGACAAATCCATTTTTAATTATAGGATTACAACAATGAAGGTGAAGGCTCATTTCAAATGGTATGCGAGAGTATTCCTTGTTGTGAAGGTACAGGAACATGTACAAGAAAATGTATCCTTATGCTGAAGGTAGGTGTGCTATTTGAGATAGTATATGCATGCTCTATTTTATAGTTAGACTTAATACATTTATTAATGCAATTTTTTAATTTACAGAATGCAAACATTTTGCTGAAAGATGAAGGCATTAAAGTGGTTCCTACAAATACTACAGCTGCTAATGAATCTTATATTCCGAAAGACTTAGACATAGTTCATACTGGAAACGCAATTTTCTTGAAGACTAAGAGTGTATCCATACAATGGGACAAAAACAAAAGGGTTTGTCTTACTGCTGAGCCAGGAATGCAAGTATGTATAACAGAGTATTACTGCAATTAAAATAAGAGTTTATATCCTATATAATGTAATTAGAATGTGTTGAGACTAAAATGATTCATTCCCAACAAACCTCACAAAAGATGGTGACTTTGTGTTGTAAAATAGTGTATTTTAAAATACTTCATTACATATGGTTGCACATTTTTATTTATGTGTTTTAGAGATATCCCCAGATTAATAATCTTGTGAATGTCAACTTCTAGACACTCTGAAACTGGTATAGTTTACTGGGGAGAGGGCAGGGCCGACCCATCCACTAGGTGAATTAGGCGGCTACCTAGAGCGACCGACCTGGATGGGCAGCTCTGTGCCACCGCTTTGTTGCCTGCGGCAGGCCATGTGCTTCAGCAGACATGATCTGCTGCTTCTGATCCCCCTCCGATGCAACTTACTGTTGGACGGCAGTCAGAAGCGGCAGGCCATGTGTACTGAAGCTGCCACTTTTAAAATACTGCTGCTACCACATGCTTTCCCCCCTCCAAGATGGAATTGGTGGTAGTGCAGCCAGGGTTTCTGCCTGGGGCCCTGTAAGAAGCGCAGAGATGAAAGTTGTCTCTCTTCCCCCTTGGACTTTCTCTCATGCGCACATAAACTCACACTCTCAAATACACTTTCTCTTTCTCTCCTCCCCCCCCCCCCCCCATCTTGAGGATGGTCCCTGTATGCTTCTCTTTGTCCTGTCCCAGGACTGATCCAGCACCCTCCACTGTGCACTCCCTCAGGTCTGAATCCAACACTTTTCTCCCATTCTAGCCAGGATAAGTTTAGGAATTGGGCAACAGAGGCACATGCCTAAGGCTCTAAATTCTGAAGGCTCTCAAAACTAGGCTTTGGGACCTCCTACTCTACAACTTTGGAAGAGTAGACCAACTGGCCAACTGACTGGAAAAGATCTGTGTTTATATCAATACTAAAGAAAGGTGATCCAACCGACTGTGGAAACTATCGCATAATTGCTCTGATCCCTCATGCCAGCAAGATTCTACTCAAGATCGTTCAGCAGTAACTAGAACCATACCTGGAACTAGAACTACCTGAAGTGCAAGCAGGGTTCAGAAAGGACAAGGAACGAGAGACATCATCGTGGATGTAAGATGGATCCTTGAAAAGACAAAAGAATACCAAAATTATATCTATATGTGTTTTATCAACTATAGCAAGGCTTCTGACTGTGTAAACCATGAAAAACTCTGGGCCACATTAAGAAACACGAGTATATCAGAACACCTGATCGCTCTCTTGCACAACTTTTATATTGATTAAGAAGCAACAATTTGAATGGAACAAGGAGAAACAGAATGGTTTAAAATCAGCAAAGGTGTACGAGAGGGCTGTATACTTTTCCCCTACCTGTTTAATTTATATGCAGAACAAATCATCAGAGAAGCAGGACTGTATGAAGACAACCGAGATGTGAAGCTTGGTGGAAGACTCATCAACAACCTTTGCTATGTTGATGATACCACATTACTGGCTGAAAGTGAAGATGATCTGAAACATTTGCTTCTCAAGATCAAGGAATATAGTCTTAAAATGGACCTGCACCTTAATGTAAAGAAGACAAAGATCCTGACAACTGGCAAAATCAATAAGTTCATCGTTGATGGAGAAGAAATTGCAGTAGTAGACAAATTTAATCTACTTGGATCAACTATCAAAGAAATGACAAGCAGTCAAAAAATCCAATGGAGAATTGCTCTTGGCAAAATAGCTATGAAGGACCTAGATAAGATTCTCAAAAACACAGATATCTCTCTCCATACAAAGATTTGACTTGTTCAAGCCATGGTAGTTTCAATAATGTCATATGGATGCAAAAGTTGGACAGTGAAAAAGACAGGAAGAAAATCGATGCCTTTGAATTATAGTGCTGGCGAAGAACAATGAGCTGCCTGATTGTAGACTGCACACAGTTTAGGACAATTATCCAGAGGGTCGCCATGATTCAATACCGACTTGATGGCACTTAACAACTCTCCAATATCTAGAGGGCTTCCCTTCCAATAGGTTCTCTGTTTTATGGGTGCTATAATCTTAAATCTGGCCCTGCGTCTAACCTCAAATCCAAGCCCCATCATGTTCTCTCTAGCTTTTCCCTACAAACCCGATGCCAACAGCTGCTAAGCCTCATACCCTTGAAGCTGCAGCCGCCAGAGTGGTGCCCAGAGTTTCCAGTATATATTGTCATTCAGCAGGGGGCACTCAGCACTCCATTAGCCACTTTCAATCCCAAATTCACTTCTCCGTCAGCATGGTTCAAGCAAACATAGTTCAAAGAGCCACTTTATTAGTTAATCAAAGTTCCAAAAACAACATTGCTTTTTTATAGATCCTCTCCAAAACATAGTAATTCACACTGGGGTTTACTTCCCTCCTCCACAGTGCTGGCAGCATGACTCTTCTCGCGCTTTACCACAACCACATTGGTCTATCTCTTTCTTTTTGAGCAGCAGACTAATTAGCCTTTCCCAGCGTTCTCAGCTTTCAGCAATGTTAGCTGCACACACAGCACATGGTGAAGCTCAGTTCAGTTTCCTACAGTTCTCTTTCACGTCCTCCTCTTTAGCACAGCACCATATTCTATCAAACAGCACTGCATTCTTATCAAACATAGTCAATTATATTCCCCACCCTCTCATAGCTCTCCTCTGAGAGCAGGGTGGACATCTCCAGCTAGCATTCTGCCTCCTGCAAATGCTGTCTCTCTTTTTTCCTTTGTTTAGCTCTGGAAGTATACCTGTAACTCCAACCTCACCATTGGTACAGGTTAATCCCAAGGTTCAGTAACGGACATTTCATTCATCTCCATTTCCATACACTTTCCATGGTCAGCATGTGCTGCATGATTCTGAGTCTCGTGGCCCCTTGGCAGTTCAAGGTCCTGCCCTTGAGCTGCTGGTTCCTGCTTAACAGTCTGCATCAACTCCTCCCTCTTTGTATCCAGGAAGGGAGAATATGTAGGAGGACCTAGCCCTCTGGCCCTCCCCCAGCCCATCTTCTCTTCTCCCCAGCTCCACCCTCTCCTGGGTTTTACCTTTCTCTGACAGGCTCCTTCCTCTCACTATCACAAGGGATTCTGGGATTTGTAGTGTGGCTCATGAAACTGACCCTGCCACAATATTCAATAAAATACAAGAGGCTGGTGAGATCCTAGTTATGCTAATTAAATTTTATGAACAAAATATCCACGCAGTCTAATATATCCAGATAAAGTTAATCAAATAATATGGTCTGCTTAAGTTTAAGATAGCTACTTAAGTGCTCAAAAATATCCAACTAACTTTAACTGGCACTGAATAGCAGCACTGAATGGACAAAATGGACACCCAGGAATGCCCCCAGCCCCTTCTCTTTTTATCTTTCTAAATTTTGTAGATGATAAGACTTTTTTTGCAGAAAAATGCAGCTGGTTGGTGGAAGGGAAATTTTAATCATGAAGATTAGTCCATCTAACTCCTCGAGTTAGTATATAGCCTTTTGTATAGTGGCCTCTTAGTTGTTCTGGTTTATATACTTCAAAAACGAAGTAGATCAATTGGGAAGATAATTTTCAGAGTCATTTCCATGGGTAAAACACAGATAAGGTCTGCTACAAAATATGCACATACATTTACTTACTGATTTAGGAGGCATTATTGATGGAAGGATTGACAGGGATTTGTACTTATATTCTTCCTAAAATTAGCCATTTAACTTACATGCTGAAAGGGGTCTTTGGATATTGACCTCTTTGTACTTTTTTCTGCCTGAAGTAAAAGTGAACTTTAGACCTGCTAGTCACTATTTCAGCCACATGTAAAGGAAAATTTATGTCAGCAATTCAATCCAACCATTGCATGCATGTTTATATTTATTAGGCTTGATATACAGCCCTTCACATTAGCAGTAGGACAATTTACAATAAACTCAAGTCCAAAGAGAAAGGGAAAGGAACACCATAAGTTACAGTAAAGATTACAACATTCATTCTTGGGAAAAGAGTGAGAGCAACAGTCAGAGAAGCAAAGGTAAGCAGAGTCAGGCAGAGGATAGGTCAAAAGCCTTCTGAAAGAGGTAGGTTTTGAGCTGTGATTTGAATATGACATAGGAAAGTTCTCATCTGAGGTTTGGAGGTAGAGTATTCCAAAGACTGGGACCAAGAAAGTAAAAGGCTATGCGACAAGTGGGTTCAATTCTGGCTTGAGTGGTGAATGGGAGGTGAAGGTGGTTGGCGTGAACAGAACAAGGCACCCATGTGGCAAGTGTGGTATGATAAAGTTTGAGAAGTAGTGGAGAATACCAGTATGGGATATCTTGTGAACCACGGTGAGGAGTTTATATTGAATACGATAGGATACTGGGAGCCAGTGGAATTGGATTAAGAGCGGGATTA
Source organism: Ichthyophis bannanicus (assembly GCA_033557465.1). Taxonomy (NCBI): domain Eukaryota; kingdom Metazoa; phylum Chordata; class Amphibia; order Gymnophiona; family Ichthyophiidae; genus Ichthyophis; species Ichthyophis bannanicus. The sequence continues at coordinate 112,383,246 of CM066038.1, read as the reverse complement.
CATGGTTGATTACATAAGCAAGTATTTTCACGGCTGTATTCTGGATAAGCTGTAGATGCTGTAGTTCATAGCATGGAAGGCCAGAAAGGACAACATTACAATAGTCTAAGCATGTCACGATTAGTGATAGAAGTAAGATGGTCAGTGAGGAAGAAGAAAGAAATGGCTGAATGGCTTGGATTTGGCAAAGTGAAAAGAAAGAGCGGTGGATGATGGCACTGATATGGTCGTGGAAGGTTAGGAAAGAATTGAGAATAGCATCAAGGTAGTGGATCAAAGAAACCAAGGAAATAGGAGTATTCAAAAGCACTGGGGAGAGTGAAGGACAGGGACTTGAACCAGCAAAGCTGCTTTTCAAAAGGTTGCGGAGCCTAAGCGGCAGATCGGGACCAACTGGCGCAGTGCATTCAGTAGCTGATTTTTTAATCTAGTTCCATTAAGGATCTGCAGCTGTCCTGGTGAGCAACAAAATGACTGCTTGGTGCGGGCATCTGGAATAGGAACTGCCACTTGCAAAAGCAACAATGACAGCTGTTAGGGAAAGCACAGCCTACTCCCACGTGCTCTGCGACAGGTCGTGAGGCCTGATAACTGTCAATTCCAGCGCATTATAGGAGAGCAGATGCGGCCTTTATCTTAATCATGATCTTGATCTTGTCTGCGACTCTATACCACTGAGACCTTTAGTACATCCTACTATCCTATGCATCTCTAAGCGGCCCCAACGGTACACCTTATTGCTGGGCCCTGAAAACTCAGCTCAAAGATTATTTCTGAGCAGGGGCAATCTTTTACATGTGCTTGTGCAGCTCTGCGTATGCTTTGTGGCGCTGTATCGATGTTCTGTGGTAGTAGTAGCAGCAGTACTGTTAAGATAGCTTTTCTACTAACTCCCCTGGCCTTTTAAATAGTCAAAGTCTTTACTACCTGAAATCAACACAGACCTCTTGGTCTTCCAATTTTAACTACTTTTCGATTTGTAACTTAATTGTTATTTTACACATTTACTAATTTGCTTTCATTCCTGTCCTTTTCTTTTTGATGGAACCTCACCCTCTTTCAGAGACACTTCTTAAAGGTGGTTTCTATGTTTCTATCTTTTTCAACCTCTCTCTACCTTCCCCATCTCTTCTCCCATCTTGTCTTCCACCCTTTCTTCAACTCTTGAACTTTGTCTGCTTCTTCTTCTCATTCATCCCTCTCCTTTCTCTCTGAAATAACCTCATCCTCGTTTTTGCCGTTCTGCCTCTTCTCTGCCTCGCACTCTTCTGCTTGTTCTAATTCTGTCATCAGGTGACATTAATCTCAGCCGTGGCCCCCCTAGACTTTTCTCTCACTCCCATGTCAATTCTTCACCAATCTCATTCATATTCCTCTCCTTTTCCCCTCCTTTATTCCTTTCTCATATTCCTTTTGGAATGCTCATTCCATATCTAATAAACTCTCCTTTACTCACATTCTCTTAATTTCTAACGCTTTCCATCTTCTAGCTCTTACTGAGACCTGGCTCCTCCCTGATGACACTGCTTTGGTCATTGTCCTCTTCTCCCACACTCCTCATTCCAATGGCCGTGGTGGTGGTGGGTTTCTGCTTTGTCCTTCCTGCCAATTTCAACCCTTACTTCTATCTCAGTCTCACTCTTTTTCCTCCTTCGAAGTCCATTCCATCCGCCTTTTTAATCCCTTACCTCTCTGGATAGCTGCTATTTATAGACCCCCTGACAAGTCCATCTCTACCTTTCTCACTGACTTTGACTCATGGTTTTCCTTATTTCTGGGTTCTTCTCCCCCCTCCCTTATTCTTGGTGACTTTAATATTCATGATAATAACCCTTCTGACCCCTATGCTTCTAAACTCTTTTCCCTTACCTCCTCATTCAGTCTCAAGCTCTGCTTTTCTGTCCCTCTACTACTACTACTACTAATGAGCATTTATATAGCACTACAAGTCATACGCAGTGCTGCACAGACATGTAAGAGACAGACCCTGCTCATCAGAGCTTATAATCTAGTCAAGACAGACAACACAGAAGCTGTAGATAAGGGATAAAGGTAAAGAAACAAGGAGGTCAGGTGAGTCAAGATCCAAAAGCAGCAGTGAAGAGGTGAGTTTTCAGCCTGGATTTGTAAAGGGTCAGAGAAGGTGCCTGGTGTACAGACACAGGCCCAGGTAGTAAGGTGCAGCAAGGTGAAAGGAGCGAAGTCTGGCGTTAGCAATGGAAGAGAAAGGCACAGATAGAAGCAGTTTGAAGAAGAGTGGAGTTCCCAAGGGGGAGTGTAAGGAGAGATAAAAGAAGAAAGGTACTGAGGAGCTGCAGAGTGAATGCATTTATAGGTCAGTAGGAGAGGTTTGAACTGGATGCGGAAATGGATAGGAGCCAATGAAGTGACTTGAGAAGAGGGGTAATATGGGCATGACGAGGCTGGTGGAAGATTAGCTGCACAGCAGAGTGTTGAACAGATTGAAGGGGAGAGAAATGATTCAAAGGGATACCAGCAAGTAGTAGGTTACAGTAGTCAAGATTGGAGGTGATTAAGGAGTGGATAAGAATCTTAGTAGTGTGTTCAGAAAGGAATGGACAGATTTTGTTTATGTTATAGGGAAAGAAACGGCAGGTCTTAGCTATCAGATGGATGTGTGTGGAGAAAGAGAGAGAGGAGCCAAAGACAAACCCCAAGGTTGCAAGCCGAGGAAACAGGAAAGAGTAGAGAGTTATCCACAGAGACTGAGAAAGGAGGAAGAGGAGAGGAGGTTTTAGGGGGAAAGATAAGAAACTCAGTCTTGACCATTCAAGCAGCAATATCAGAAATGCAGGCAGAGAGCCGGGTCTGGATTGCCGGAGAGATTTCAGGTGTAGAGAGGTAGATCTAGAAGTCATCGGCATAAAAATGGTACTGAAAGCCATGGGAATAGATCAGCGCACCAAGGGAATGGGTATATAGAGTGAAAAGGAGTGGACCCAAGACAGATCCTTGGGGTACACCAACTGAGAGTGGGATAGCAGCAGAGGAGGATCCACCAGAACAAACACTGAAAGAGTGATGGGAGAAATAAGAGGAGAACCAGGATAGTACAGAGCCCTTAAAACCAAGTGAGGACAGGGTATCAAGGAGAAGGTTGTGATCAACAGTGTCAAAAGCAGCAGAGAGGTCAAGAAGGATGAGGATTGAGTAGAGGTGCTTAGATTTTGCCAGGAACAAGTCACTGGAGACTTTGGCAAGAGCTGTTTCAGTAGAGTGTAAAGGACGACTGCCAGATTGTAAAGGTTCCAGGAGGGCATGAAAGGAGAGGGAATCAAGGCAGCGATGGTGAACCACGCATTCAAGTAGTTTAGAAACGAAGGGGAGGAGGGAGATGGGTCGATAATTAGAAGGACAGGTGGGATCAAGTGAGAGTTTCTTCAGGAGAGGTGTAACAATACAACATGCTTGAAGACTGCAGGGACAGTTGCAGTGGAGAGCGATAGGTTGAGAATATGAGATGGAAGGGACAACAGTGGAGGAGATGGGGCTTAGGAGATGGGTGGGGATAGGATCAGAGGAGCAGGTGGTGAGTTTGGAGGAAGAAAGAAGGTGTCCAGTTTCTTCTTCAGAGATCATAGGAAAGGAAGAGAGGGTAGCAGAGGTAGAAGGGGAAAGCTGGGAGTGAAGAGGGGGAGGAGGGGAAGGATGGGAAGTAGCTGACTTTGTGGGGAATTGGAGGGTGATCTTGTGGATTTTGTCATGGAAATAGTCCCTCCTCATCAGCATGGTCATTGCCTTGACCTTGTTTTCTTTTCTATTTGTTAACCCTCTAATTTCCGTACCTCATTTCTTCCCTTATCTGACCATCACCTGCTAAGCTTCACTCTTCATCACTCCCCACCTCAATCTCGCCCTATCTTCTCCTCCTACCTTTTTAGAAATCTTTATGCTATTGATCCATTGGTTCTTTCTACTATTGTCTCATCACCTCTTTCCTCCACCTTGACTTCTAAGTCTGTTGATGAGGCTATAGTTTCCTATAATACTGCTCTCTCCTCTGGTATGAATGTCCTTGCTCCACTCATCCCATGTCCTGTGAGGCGCACTATATCTCAGCCCTGGCTGTCTTCAACTACCCACTATCTACGCTCCTGTGCCTGCTCAGCTGAGTGTATTTTGCTCAAATCTTGCTCCCTTTCTGACTTTCTTCATTTCAAATTCATGCTTGCCTCCTTCCAGTCAGCCATAGCACTCGCCAAGCAAAACTACTATCTCCATCTGAATAACTCCCTTGCCTCTGACCCACGGCATCTCTTCTCAACTGCCTCCCCCTCGGACCCCTGCTTTTCTTTCTGCCCCAACCCTAGCTGACTATTTCCATGACAAAGTCCACAAGATTGTACTCCAATTCCCCTCTAGACCAGCTTCATCCCCTCTTCCCCCTCTTCAATACCAACTTTTCCCCTCAATCTCTGCTACCCTTTCATCCTTTTCTAAGATCTCCAAAGAGGAAACCTCTCAGCTTCTTTCCTCCTCTAAAATTGCTACCTATTTCTCTGATCCTATCCCCACCCTCTCCTTAATTCCATCTCCTCCTCTCTCATCCCTTCCATCATATCGTTCCATGGTGAGACCGCACCTTGAATAGTGTGTGCAATTCTGGTCGCCGTATCTTAAAAAGGATATAGCATTATTAGAAAAGGTTCAGAGAAGAGCCACCAAAATGGTAAAGGGGATGGAAGGATACTCCTATGAGGAAAGGCTAAAAAGGTTAGGGCTCTTTAACCTGGAAAAGAGACAGCTGAGGGGAGATATGATAGAAGTCTATAAATTAATGAACGGAGTGGAACGGGTAAACGTAGATCGATTGTTTACGTTATCAGAATATAGAAAGACTAGGGGACATACAATGAAGCTTCAGGGTAAACTATTTAAGAATAATAAAAGAAAATATTTTTTCACTCAACGTGTAATCAAACTCTGGAATTTGTTACCGGAGGATGTAGTAAAAGCTGTTAGTGTAGCTGGGTTTAAAAAAGGTAGGACAAGTTCCTGGAGGAAAGGTCCATAAACCATTATTAAGAAGGGACCAAGGTTATCAATGCTTGACCCAGTACAAGCATTGTGGAACCTGTGTCTTTTGGGGAAACTGCTAGGTACGTATGACCTAGATTGGCCACTGTTGGAAACAGGATACTGGGTCTGATGGACCTTGGTCTGACCCAGTATGGCATATCTTATGTTCTTATGTTCATACTGCACCTTTTGATTTATATAAGAACATAAGGTATCCTATACTGGGTCAGACCAAAAATCCATTGGGCCTAGTATCCTGTTTCCAACAGTGACCAGGTCACAAGTACCTGTCAGGTTCCCAAAAGGTAGACAGATTCCATGGTGCTTATCCCAGGGGTAAGCAGTGGATTTATCCATTCCACCTTAATAATAGTTTATGGACTTTTCCTCCAGGAATTTGTCCAGACCTCTTTTAAACCCCTTTACTGTACACTAACAGATTTTACTATATCCTCCAGCAATGAATTACAGAGTTTGATTGTGTGTTAAGTGAAAAAAATATTTTCTCTGATTAGTCTTAAATGTGCTTCATTGAGTGTGCCTTAGTCTTTCTACTTTTTGGAAGGAGTAAACAACTGGTCTACATTTATCCATTCCACACAACTTATTATTTTATAGATCTCAAACATATCTTTCTCAGCCGTTTCTTTTCCAAACTGAAGAGCCCTAACCTTTAAAGCCTTTCCTAATAGGAGTATCTTTCCATCTCCTTTATTAGTTTGGTCACTTTTCTCTGTACCTTTTATAATTCCGCTATATTCTTTTTTAGATATGGGGACCTGATCTACACACAATATTCAAGATCAGTAGGCACCATGGAATGATACAGAGGCATTATAATATCTTTGGTTTTATTCTCTATTCCTTTCCTTATGATTGCTAGCATTCTATTTGCTTTCTTGGCTGCCATTGCATGTGGAGAAGAGAGTTTCAAGTATTATCAATGATGATGCCCAGATCCTTTACCTGTGTGGTGATTTCTAAAATGGAACTTTGCATTGTGTAACTATAATTTAGTTTGATCTTCTCTACATGCATAACTTTGCACTTGTCCACATTACATTTTATTTGTCATTTGGATGCCCAGTCTCCCAGTTTCTCAAAGTCCTCTTGTAATTTTTCACAATCCTCTTGTGATTCAATAACTTTGAATAATTTTGTGCCATTTGCAATTTAGATCATCTAACGCTTCCTCATTTCCAGGTCATTTATGAATATATTAAAACACAGCGGGTACAGAACAGATCCCTAGAGTACTCTACTATTCATCTTTCCCCACTGAGAAAATAACCTATTTAGCCCTACTCTCTGTTTTCTATCGTTCAACCAGTTTTCAGTCCACAGCAGTACATTGCCTCTTATCCCATGACTTTTTAATTTCCTCAAGAGTCTCTTATGATGGACCTTGACAAAGGCTTTCGGAAAACCGAGATATACTATATCAGCTAGTTCACCTTTATCTACCTGTTTATTCACACCTTCAAAAAATATAGCAGATTATTGAGACAAGACTTTCCTTGGCTAAATCCATGGCTTTGTTCCATGAAACCATGCCTCTCTCTATATGTTCAGTAATTTTCTTTTTTATAATAGTTTTGACAGGTACTGATGTCAGGCTTACCGGTTTGTAGTTCTCTGGATCATCCATGGAATCCTTTTTAAAAACTGGTGTTACATTGGCCACTCTCCAATCTAGATATTAGAGATAATTTTAATGATAGTTTACAAATTACTAATAGTAGGACGTCCTTACTGACATAGGGCAGCATACAGAGTGGCGACTAGAGAGGTCAGACGTCCGGGGTGGATGTCCAAACCCCTGTAGCCACTGGGACCTGATTCCAGGCCCAGAGCTTCCCGCATGTTCATGCTCGCTGTGTGGTTCAAGCTCGCTGTGTGGGGAGCTGTTGATGGGGGTGGGAGGGGGCAGTGAGAGGAAGGAGAGTGGGCGGTGTGGGGGCGGCACTATGACACTATAGTTTCCCTGTTTTTCCACCAAGTTTATGTACCTTGTTCTTTGTAAAAAACCAATGCTTCTTGTACCATTGTGTTTATATTTGTTAATATGTAAACCGCACTGAATTTAGAGCGCGGTATATAAGAGAAATAAATAAATAAATAAATAAATAAATAAATAAATGACCCCAGATGTACCGGGCTGAATATGGTGATGGCCCTGAATGTCCAGGGTCATGGAAATAGACGGGGGACCTATTCCAATTTGGAGATGGAATACGTTCCTCCGAGTGGACCACCCTGAAAGGTGGAAAGGTCACAGGAGATTCCCCATAGCCCGACCCTGGCCTGTTCAGGGAAAGAAGACTATCTGCGTCCAGTGGGGACGTCATGGCACAGGGCTCCATGCAGGAGGCATGGTTTGGTTGGATGGGGAGGGTGTGGGGCATCCAAGGGCTCAGAATCAGGGCAGATCCTGCCCTTCCATACCAATTGCACCCGATTCTGATCCTGCAGGGACATATAGTCCCTGTGGGATCAGAATTGAATGCAAATCCAGCCCGTCCAGATTCTGGATGTCCGGACAGGCCAGATGTGCCCTTTTCTGAATGGTGCTCTTAATAAATGACTGCGAGTTTGAATGTAAAGACAAGATAAAATATATGCAAATGGAACTGCTTCGTTGCATTGTGGTCCATGAGCCTTCAGTTGCAAAATCAGGGAATTTTTATCTCTTTGATATCACCGTCCTCTTCTCTTAACTCTGTTATTACAACAAGGGTCCTTGGTCAGGAGCCATGCAATCATGGGCCCTATAATTTTTCCCTAGGAGGTCAATATTCAAATAGTTTGGCTAATTTTTAGAATTAGCTGGGCAAACCTGACTGAAAGTTTTACCCTCCCACTTCCTGGCTAGGTTTGGTTCAGCAAATTGTTGCTCGCACTAAATGTACCTGGAGAAAAAGAGGCAGCACTGAAGGGCAGAGTTAAACATTAGAGCTGATTGATATTCAGTGTCTGCTATCCAAAAGCTGTATGGATAGCCAAGAGAAGTAAAGGAGTAGCCTAGCAGTTAGAGCAGCAGCCTGTTGACCAGAGAGACCAGGGTTCAAATCCCTTTAGCACTCCTTGTGGACTTGGGCATGTCACTTCACCCTTCATTGCCTCAGGTACAAACTTACATTGTAAGTCCTCTGCAGACAGGGAAATACCTACATACTTGACTGTAACTCACCTTGAACTACCACTGGAAAGGCATGAGCTAAATAGTAATAAGGTGAAATTAAGCATCTGAATGGGCCCTGATTACCCCCACTTCTTCCTGCCCTGCTCGCCAAAGAAAAGTTGTAGTATGCCAAATCTCTACTTTCTCCATTATGTTACTAAAACTAAATGGGGTACCAAGCCCCTATCCCCAACTCCTGAGGCCTTCAAAGTGGCCCTGAAGCTGAGCAGGAAGATCAGAGGGTCCTATCTCTTTCCCTTGGCTGAATGCTAAGTGCAGGCAGCACTGGTAGCTGCCGGCACTTAAATTTTTTTTTAGTGGGTTATTTTAGCAGCCATATTTGGTTTTGCACATGCATATACCAACCTATAAACATGCATACTACAGCCACGTCCAACCCCAGTGACATCCAAGTCCCATGGGAGTGTGTTACAGGCATGCCAGGGGGTGTGGTCTGGGAGGAACAAAAAGTTACACATGTATCTCCTGATTCTATATAGGGGATGCACTTGGGGGAAGGACATTTTCCACATCTATATTTATACCTGCCCCTAGTACATTTATATTTTTAAAAAGTTTATTTCCCTATCTACATGTTAATTGAATAGACATTGAGCTCTCTGTAATTGATTAAGAGGAGCTGGACATATAGGTTTGCAAAATGGCCAGGATACACGTGTAAGTGTCGACATTTACATATGTTTGTTGTAATTTGGACGTGATTGGGAAAAATATGTAAATTCAGACCCTTCTGAAATGGCTATTTGTACTCAGGTGTACTTTGTACATTTATGTGCTGGTACATACATGTGCAAAATGCGAATGAGGCTTCTAAAACAACCTCCTTAGCGATCTGATTGTCAGCTTTGAGAATTTGAATGTGCAAGAGGAAATGCATTGCTGTTTCTATTTCTCCAGTATTACATTGCATTAAGACCCAAACGTTAGCTCAGGAGGTGGCATAGATCTGCTTTAACTGTCCCCTGCAGTTAGAAACATAGGGGTCTGTTTACTAAAGGCCGGTGGTGTGCGGTCCGCGGTGCAGAGCGGGTGCCGTAGAAGGAGTGGGCGTTCCGTCGGGAAGCTGTGAGTGACAGATGCGCGAAGGTGCGCGGCGCCCGTGTGGTTAGTGCCCTGTGCAATTAACGAGGTTGATCTGTGCACATGGGACACACTGCTCACGGATTTGGGCTTTCCAGTATTGTGCTGCACATTGCTGACGGAAACGGTTTCCTTTCCCTTCCCAGCACCTCTAACGCGACTGTTGGACTCGCGGTATATTTCTTTGGAGATTCGGGCACGCTCCTGTGCGGCGAGTCTCCCCCCTCCCACATTCCGCCCACTGACCCCGTCTCTCCGCCCCTAGGGGGCCTTCCTCCGCCCTCATTTCTCCTTTCCACGCCTGTTTCGCACATTACCGTCCCGCAAATGTGCGCGTTGTCGGCGCACGCTTGCGGGACCCGTTAATGTGCCGCGCACTCGTACGGGGCGCTTAAGAGCACTTAAATGCATCTTTTAGAGCGCTCATGTGCGCCCCGTACAAGTGCGCCGTTTAGTAAACAGACCCCATAGAAACATAGAAACATAGAAATATGATGACAGAAAAAGACCACATGGCCTATCTAGTCTGTCCTTCCATAACAACTACAACAGTCCACTTTTTGCCTTTAGAGATCCTCTGTGTTGGTCCCATGCTTTCTTGAATTCAGTTACTGTCCTCATCTCTACCACCTCCACTGGGAGACTATTCCATGGATCCACTACTCTTTCCGTAAAGAAATATTTCCGCATATCACTCCTGAATCTATCTCCCTTCACCCTCATCCCATGTCCCCTTGTAGCAGAACTTGCCCTCAATTGAAAGAGGCTCTCTCCCTGGACATTTATGCCACGGAGGTATTTAAACATCTCAATCATATCACCTCTATCTCAATCATATCACCTCTATCTCAATCATATCACCAGTTACCGCGGGAAGATACATCTCACTGTGCTGGCTACCAGCACCTAAGAGGTAGTAAGTCCACCAGCACTAACAGCAGCAATTGCAGTCACGCTAACTACAACGTGCTGTCAACATCCACATTCTGCCCCTAACCTACTCACTCACTGCCCCATCTCATGCTGAGCTTTCTTAGTCAGTATGCCCCATTATGAGATATGATGCACTAGGTCGATTTTTTTGATCCAGCAGTTTCCTCCTGCTCCTTTAGCCCCTAGCTCAATCTGAATCAGAGCTGGGATCTGGCACCACGAGCCTTGATTGCAACTATCTGGGGATTTTCCTTGTAATTTTAATATTCTTCTCCTCAAATACCAAAGATAGTAGCAGTTCTTGGTTGGGAGTCATGTGCCAAGACAATTTCTGCAATTATGGGCCCTAAATCCTTCTATTACGTGTCATCCTTGAATGATGACCATGTGGCTGTGAATGGGGCCTCCTCAGTATTTTGAACCCTAAATGATCTGGGCAATGGAAGATCTGACTCAGAGACTGAACCAGGGACCTTTACTGGGCTAGTCCCATGATAAGTAGGTTTTAATTAAAACTTTTATCTTCTATAGGGAAGACTCCGTGGTCTTTGTGGAAACAACAACGGGGACATGAATGATGATTTTAGAGATCGACAAAATTCAGCAGTATCAGGAGGAATGAACTTTGGAAACTGCTGGAAAACCGATTCAAACTGCAAAGACACAGAAACGGAACTATTTTCCTGCGATAAAAATCCATACTGTAAAATGCAGGCTGAGAGAAAATGCAACATATTAAAAGAGGGCAAATTCCAAAGATGCCACAAAAAGGTGACACTTTGCAAATAAACACAGTTTGAATTTTTTTCAGTACTCATTTTACCAAGATAGTCACTTGAATGCTTTTCCTCTAGGTGGACCCTGGTCCTTATTATGAGAGCTGCGTCAAAGATGGCTGTTATTGTTCGGCGGAAAGCAAAAGTTCTGGATTCTGTGATTCATTAGCAGCATACGCACGCAAATGTGCTGAGGCTGGTGTCTGTATTGACTTCCGTGAGCCAACCCTCTGCCGTAAGTAGCACCTATTATTTTCCTTATGGTGCTCACTGATGCCCATGAGACATTTTTTTCCTGTAGTTTATTTTGAAAATGCAATTCATACTCATCATCCATAAACATGGTGCTGACAATCATCCTTCAGTCTAGCACCATAGCAATAATTGTCCCAATCTTCAAAGGAAGTTATGAGTTAGCCACTGATGGTGGAAGCATACCTTTCTTATCTATAGAATTTCAAAGCTATAGAGATGGCATCAGGCTGTTTAAATCAAGAAATGGGCAAATGCAAAATGCAATGTGTGCCGTAGAGTCAATGCTGACTCCTGGCAACCCAGCAGTCCCTGGATTTTCTTGGCAAGGTATGACAGAAGTAGATTGCCAGGCCTTTCTTCCAAGACAATGGAGGGTAAAATGACTTGCCCAAGGCTACAAAGAGTGCCAGTGGGAATCAAACTCTCTTCTCTTGGTTATCAGCCCATACTATCCATATACATGTGGTTTGGGTTAGGGGAAATCGGCCCAGAAATTTATCCTTTTAGTAGTGACATTCAAGCTCACTTAACCTAGGTGTCCTGTTAGGAAGGATTAAGGGAAGAGTCAGCTTTACTATTAGGCGAACTACGCAGTTGCCTAGAGCGCCAGGCCTCCAGAGGTGGCCCCTGCGCCCATTGCAATCACTGGCGCCACTCTCCGGGGCTGACAGCAGAGGCAATTAGCCCTGAAACCCCAGTGCAGCACTTATCCTGTGGCTCAGGGGTTGCATCATAGTTTCTTTCATTCCAATTTGCTGCTTTGGTTCCCATCCACCGCGGACTTCTGGTTTATACAAAGCTGAAATTCCGGGCTGGAAGCGGCAGATTGGAGAAAATGAAACTGTGACGCAACCCTAGAGATAAAGAATAAGTGCTGCTTCATGTTTTCAGGGCCTATTGTCACCACCATAGGTCCTGGAGAGGGGCACCAGTGGAGGCAATGGGCACGAGGGGTCAGCGGGGGGCCGCAGTATGGAGGGCCCACCTAGGTCGCCTCCAGTCCTTGCACCAGCCCTGATTAAGGGAGACATTTCCCTCTATCCCCCAGTGTTTATGTCCCTTTGTGAATTGAAATGGATCCTCTGTGATTTATCAAGAGCATTTGCATGTCTGATCCATATCCACATGTAAGTGTCAACATTTCCATGTGTTCATTGTGAAATACTTGCACTTACACATGTAAGGCGCCAGGTTTCTCCCATCAATGTTTCCCATGTGTATATTTCTGAGATGGTTCCTCATGGACGTGTATTTTAGAAACAGCTCCTTGTCAGAATTGAGCTTGTCCTAATCTTGATGCTTTAATTCGGATCTCCATGTCCCATCTAAAATGTACCTTTGTGGGGACAGAATTTTACGTGCCATGAAAGCATGTAAATCACATAATTTCAGTCACTTGTTCATGTGGAATGGCCTTTATATGCATACTTTAGCCAGTCACTATTCTACAAGTATGTATGTCAGGTCAGTGGTGTGTACTTTCACTGTGGACGTGTGCAGCAGCAGGGCTTGGGTGAAGCCTAGGCAAAGCGTAAATCTACACATGTAAGTTATAAAATACTATAACTTGCAATGCATTCCTCACAAATCTAGACATGGGACTCTATGCCAGCCCTAGGGTTAATAGAACTGATTGTGCTGCATCCAACCTCTTACACCCCTGTTTTATAAGGTTAACTATGTGGATATTTGACTTAATCAATTAGGTGTGATTGACACGTGTGTCAACTAGGCACAACTTTACAAAATTACCCTCTTAGAAGCTAATTTTATAAGGAGAAATCTACTTTTGCATCTGAAAGTAGGTGCCTAAAAAGGGCATTTTAGTCACTTATGTGCATAAATGCTCTTCCAGAATTGTGTTCCGTGTAAATGTGCATGCGTTAATTTCATGTTGCACATTTTCACTGGAGTTTGGTTGGAGTGTAGGCGGAACTTGCAAGCATGTGTGATAATTATAGAATACTATAATTTAAGGACCCAATATTCAGCTGGGCAGGCTATGTGCCGCTACAGCGCATAGCCCTGCCTGCCAACCCTTACCCCCAAATATTCAATGATGCGGCAATGGCATTGAATATCTGGCATTGCCACACATGCCAAGGCTAAGTTGGTAGCAGTGATATTGCACCACGACCTGGTTAGCATCTATGGCTAAAACTAGGTGAGCCAAAAGCTGGCCTAATTTTACCTGCGGATCACTAACTGGGTAGCGGCGCAATATTGCTGCGACCCAGTTAGTGGCACTCTGTGTCCCGGAATGCCCCCAACATGTCCCAATGCTAACTGCAGAGCATCAGGGTGTGTAGCAGGCTTTGAAGGGGGCGTTCAATGGCGCTAGTTGTATAAATGGCATTGAATATCCCGATTAAAGGCATTTATTTATTTAATTTATTTATTTATAGGGTTTTTAAAATTCCGCTTTATCATTTAGTCTAAGCAGTTTACATTGTAACTTAAACTTGGTAATGTACATTAAACAGGAACATTGATAACGTGGAATTTTATGGCATTTACACGGTTTACTGGGCTGTAGACCGTGTAAATGCCTTTCGAATATCGGGCCCTACATGCATGTTTGCACCCTAACTGAAGGTGCGTTTTCAGCCCCTTACACTAGTATTTTATAAAGAAAAGTAGATGCACACTTTTTTTTTTATAAAATAGACTTAAAATAGGTCCATTTTGGCAGCCTTAAGCTAGGTGCCAGGTTATAAAATTGCCCTCCTAAAGTTATACATATTTTCAGTGGTACTAACTGTGTAAGCGCTACTGCAGAAAATTCACATATAGCTTTAAACAAATAGCTGTTTAAAGGTTATATAGTACTTGCCATTTAGGCATTGCAATGTAGATGTTTATTATTTCCCACCCGCTGTCCCCAAAACACTCCCTTGTTTAAACGAGTCTTTGGGTATTTAGCGATTGAAATGGGCAAAGTTTATTTCTTTGACCGTTGAGAATTAAAAAAAAAAAATAAGCACTTCTGTTTTTGGTGCTGTTGCCTACCTTTTAAGTGCTTTTAAATATCGCCCTCTATGTGCCACTCTGGGAAAAACACTCTATTTCTCAGTCACTCAGTTTAGCAAACCGGAATTTTATTTATTTATTTATTTAAAACTTTTTATATACCGTCTTTCTACAGTTCAAGACGGTTTCCATGTAACAATGTGGATACAACTGTTGTACAGAGAACAGAAACTTAATAAGGAAAATATTAGTATTGTTATTGATGACAACATTCTCATTCCCATCTTGTTTTGCGCTCCATTGTTTTGCAGTCTAGGTTCCAAAAATGTGCATGTGAGTCTGTAATACTGTAATACTCATGGTCTGCTTCAAGATCTTAAACTGATTTGTCAATTTATTTTGTACAATTTCTTTTTAGCAATGTACTGTGACTACTACAATAAGCCTGGGCGGAACTCGTGGCATTATGAGGCTTGTGGAAATATCAAGACTAAAACGTGTAGTGATCAGTCTCTTGGCCAGAAACTTACAAATGCAGTGGAAGGTAATGCTACATTTTTGCATCATTTTTACATGCTGAAGACATCAAAAAAGGTCTGTTGAAATTCCTTACAACTGATATTGTAGACACTAATAGTGCTGAGATGCAGATTACCAGTCATCTCCATCCTCTGTGCAGAAACTGCTTTCCTTTTCTAGTTTTCAAATGTGTTGTGTCATAGGGCCAAGAAGGTTTGAACACAGAAACTATCAGATACATAGTATGGACTTGAATTGTCTGGGAGTGTCAATAATGCCATCTGTGGTATTTTCCATAAAGCAGAATATTAGAATCGGTGCTGTGCAGTAGATTCAGAGAGACACATCATACAATCTGCCTCAAGGCATTCTGGAGGAGGGACATTGTGATTCAAATGATTTAACTGGTTAACTTTGGGAGTTTACCACAATAGCAGGGGTAACCCCTATGTTGATAGGGCTCGATCCCATATCCCCTTTTCACAACCCCCAGCTCCCTGCCGCCCTCATTTTTGCCATTTTTAACAACAAATGAACTTGCCAACTATAGTCTCGGCTTTATTTTTACAACCTTGAATCAGAAACACTAAAACAATCAAAGCCAATATGCATATATTTTATCCCCTTCATGCCCAGGATATGGATCGCCTGCTATCACTTGAGGTGGGCGCCCCTTGTGTGGCCATGGTGTATAGCGCTGTGATTCTCATACACTCTCCACCTCCCTGGACCACAGAGACAGCATGGCAAACTAACTTACCTTGAAGTGGGCTTGCTGCGCTATCTCCGTTCCGAGGGCCCACCACTCTCCTCTCCCGACTATTAGATGTAGGGATATTACCCATGACTGAAATGCTATTTAAAGGTGATGCCACAGAAGAATTGAAAGAAATATTGATACACCAGGAAAATATGAATTTTACAAGGATTTGATAAACCTGCACCGGATGGTTTACACCCAAGGGTGTTGAAAGAACTGAAATATGAGATTGCAGACCTATTATTAGTAATCTGTGAACTATTATTAAAATCATCCGTAATACCTGAAGATTGGAGGATGGCCAGTGTAACGCCAATTTTTAAAAAGGGTTCCAGGGGTGATCCGGGAAACTACAGACCGGTGAGCCTGACGTCTGTATTGGGAAAAATGGTAGAAACCATTATAAAAAATAAAATTACTTAACATATAGATAGTCATGGCTTAATGGGAGACAGCCAACATAGCTTTAGCCAAGGAAGGTCTTGTCTTACTAATCTGTTATGTTTTTTGAAGGTGTGAATAAACAGGTGGACAAAGGTGAGTCCGTTGATACAGTGTATTTGGACTTTCAGAAAGCCTTTGACAAGGTCCCTCATGAGAGACTCTTGGCAAAATTAAAAAGTCATGGGATAGGAGCCAGTGTACACTATTGTGGATCTGGAACTGGTTAAAAGATAGAAAGAAGAGGGCAGGGCTAAATGGCCAATTTTCGCAATGGAGAAAGGTGAATAGTGGAGTACCCCAGGGATCTGTGCTAGGTACACTGCTTTTTAACATATTCATAAACGACCTGGAAATGGGAATAATGAGTGAGGTAATCAAATTTGCAGATGACACAAAACTATTTAAAGTTGTTAAAACCCAAGAGGATTGTGAAAAATTGCAAAAGGACCTTGATAAATTAGTAGACAGGCATCCAAATAGCAGATGAAATTTAATGTGGACAAGTGCAAAGTTAAGCACCTAGCAAAGAACAATGGTTACACAATGCAAGGTTCCACATTAGTAACCACCACCCAGGAAAAAGATTTAGGTGTCATTGTGGATAACATGTTGAAACCCTCGGCCCAGTGTGCAGCGGCAGCCAAGAGAGCAAATAGAAATAGAAATATGACGACAGAAAAAGACCACAAGGCCCTTCTAGTCTGTCCTTCCATATCAACAACTACAACAATCCCCATTTTTCCTTTAGAGATCCTCTGGGTTTGTCCCATGCTTTTTTGAATTCAGTTACTGTCCTCATCTCTACCACCTCCACTGGGAGACTATTGGACTGATCCACCACTCTTTCCATAAAGAAATATTTCCGCATATCACTCCTGAAGCTATCTCCCTTCACCCTCATCCCATGTCCCCTCGTAGCAGAACTTGCTTTCAGTTGAAAGAGGCTCTCTCCCTGAACATTTATGCCATGGAGGTATTTAAACATCTCAATCATATCACCTCTATCCCGCCTTTCCTCTAAGGTGTACATATTAAGATCCTTAAGTCTGTCCTCATATGCTTTATAATGAAGACCACTAATCATTTTAGTAGCCACCCTCTGTACTGACTCCATCCTGTTTATATCCTTTTGAAGGTGCGGTCTCCAGAATTGCACACTATACTCCAAATGAGGTCGCACCAAAGACTTTTACAGAGGCATTATCACCTCCTTTTTTCTACTAGCCATTCCTCTCCGTATGCACCCAAGCATCCTTCTAGCTTTTGCTGTCGCCTTTTCTACCTGTTTTGCTACTTTAAGATTATCAGACACAACCACGCCTAGGTCACACTCTTCTTTAGTGGACAAAAGTACTTCACCCCCTATACTGTATTGCTCCCTTGGATTGCTGCAGCCGAAATGCATGACCTTACATTTTTTAACATTAAATCCCAGCTGCCAAATTCTAGACCATTCTTCAAGCTTAGCTAGATCCCCTCCTCATGTTATCTACACCTTCCTGGGTGTCTACTCTATTGCAGATTTTGGTATCATCCGCAAAGAGGCAAACCTTACCCGACAGCCCTTCCGCTATATCACTAACAAAGATGTTAAAAAGAATCGGACCAAGGACAGATCCCTTGGGCACACCACTGGTAATATCCTTCTCCTCAGAGTGAGCTCCATTTACCTGTACTCTTTGTCGCCTCCCACCCAACCAATTTCTAACCCAAGCAGTAACTTTAGGGTCCATCCCTAGGGTGCTCAGTTTGTTTATATGTTGCCTGTGAGGAACAGTGTCAAAGGCTTTACAAAATCTAAATACACCACATTTAGGGCTCTCCCTCGGTCCAACTCCCTGGTCACTCAGTCAAAGAAATCAATCAGATTTGTCTGACAAGACCTGCCTCTGGTGAATCCATGCTGCCTCGGATCCTGTAATCCGCTGGACTCCAGGAACCTCACTATTTTCTCTTTCAGCAGCATTTCCAATAATCTACTCACCACCAGAGTTAAACTAACCAGCCTGTAGTTTTCAACCACATTCTTACTTCCGCTTTTGTGTAAAGGCACCACATGAACCTCTCTCCAGTCCTTTGGCACCACTCCCGACTCCAACGAGGCATTGAAAAGGTCAGTCAGTGGAGCTGCTAGAACGTCCCCAAGTTCCCTCAGTATTCTAGGGTATATCCCATCCGGTCCCATCGCTTTGTCTGCTTTAAGTTGAGCTAGTTTCTCACGAACACAGTTTTCTGAAAATTGTTCAAGATGTCCCCTTCTTCTGTTCCTGTTTATGGGTGTTTGCTGAGGTCCTGCTCCTGGTTCTTCTTCTGTGAACACAGAGCAGAAATATTTGTTAAGCACTTCCGCTTTATTGTTATCAGCTTCTACATATTTCTCCCCTACACCCTTGAGTCTGACAATACCACTTTTGCCCTTCCTCTTCTCACTAACATATCTGAAAAAGGTCTTATCCCCCCATTTTATTGCATTGGCTATTTCCTCCTTTTTTGAATGTTTGCCTTCCTGACTACTTTGCTAGCTTCTCTAAGTTTTTCCAAATATAGATGCCTGTCTTCCTCTCTCTATGATCTCTTGTATTTCATGAAGGCCTCCCTCTTTCTCTTCACTTTTTCAACTACTTCTTTCAAAAGCCATAGTGGTCTCCTTTTCCTTTTACCTTTATTTACCATTTTAACAAAAAGGTTGGTTGCCCTTAAAATATCCCCTTTCAGTTTTGCCCAGTGTTTTTCTACATCCCCCAGCTGTTCCCATCCTATTAATGACTCCCTGAGGTCAGGGCGGCTCAAGGCAATCTGCTGCCTGAGGCGAAGTATGAAATGGTGCCCCCCCCCCCGCACTAGAGGGGGCAGGGCTTTTTCAGAAATCCAATCAGAGACTGAACCAAACCAAAAAGCCGATTAGATTATATGGAGGAAATGCAAGATGTTTGCACACATGGCCGTATCAAGTTGCAATCACACCCTGTGCAACTTGCAGCTCGGGTGCATGCCCCCCTCCCCCCATACCTCCATCCAGTGCTGCCTGCTCTTTCCCTGCTGCTGCTGCCCTGTTTTTTTTTCATGGCGGCACCGGCAGCAGGAAAAGAGCAGGCAGCGCTGGATGGAGGTATGGGGAGGAGGAGTGGGGCATGCACCCGATCTGAAAGGCACCGGCACTTTAAGCAGATCTGTCCCTCCCTACTCTGACATCGCATCGGAGGAGGGAGGGACCAGACCTGCTTAAAGTGCTGTGAAAAGGCTTGATGAGCACATTTCGGCTGCCTGCTATTGTCTTGCCAGCAGTGGCAGGGCAACAGCAGACAGCCAAAATGTGGCCCCCAAGCCTTTCCGCCCTGTGAGGCTGCACCGCTTACACAGCTCTAGGTACGGTCCCGTTTGCACAACAAGGAACTAAAAGACAGCAAGAACCAACAGCACAGTTTATAAAACTAAATTATAACTCATTTTTATTTTGTTGTTATAAACTGCGTTATGGTTCTTGCTTTTTCTTTTTCAACATATATTTTGCATTCACAGTAGGTGCAGAGCAGAACCAGGACCCACAGAACTCAATATTAAAAAAAGAAAATCAGATTCTGATCATCTCACTAACAACAACAACAACCACTATTCTCCAGTACCAGGCATATTGTGAATTAATACAAAGCCCTACAACAAAGAGCAAGCCTACCATACCGTAACAGTACAAACTTCCAAAACTCACATAAGGAGCCCATCCAAAAAAAGCGTCACTGGAAATATTACAGTGGGCCCTAGAACATCCATGCACCTATTTGAATAGCTGAACAAGTCAAATTACTACAGTACAGTATAGATCTTTATGTACAAACTCCATGTTAACAGAACACCTGAACTCAGTCACACACTCACAACATCGACCCTCATCAAGTACAGAAGAAATAACCACTATCTAAAGTAAAAATAAAAATATGTAGACAAAATTTAAATTAAAACCCAAAGAAGCCAGAGTCCACATTCAGTGCAACATCAGATAAATAAGATATGCAGTTCCCCAATACTGTGTAAAATATAAAAATAGCACAAAGTCCAATCACTAAAATTAAATAAAATTATTTTTTCTACCTTTGTTGTCTGACCATTTTATTGTCTGATCATGCTGGTCCCGATCTGAGGCTTCTGCTTTCCTGTCTTCTCTTAGATCTCTTTCTGTAGTCTGTAGTCCATGGTCTATCTGCCATTTCTTATCTCTTCTTTTGTTTTCTTCACTTCCTTCCATCAGCCCATTTCCAGTTCCAGTAACCGTCCCCAGTATCAGCCCCCTTTCCAGTCCTCCCCTCCCAGTACCTTCCAAAGTCAACCGCCTTGCATTCCCATGACTGTCACTTGTGTCCATTCCATTCCAGTCCCCCTCCTTCCCCACTGTCCAGCCCCTTCTAGTCCAAATACCATCCCAGATATCAGCTTACGTCCACTCTCAGTGCCACCCCCCCAGTCAGCTCCCTTCCAGTCGCCCTACCCTCTGTCCATCCCCCTTCCAGTGCCATTTGCATGTCAGCTCCCTTCCAGCCTCCCTCCCATTACCCAACCACCTACCACTCCCATCCCCAATTGTCAGCTCCCTTCCAGTCCTCCTTCAGTGCATCCCAGGTGTTAGCTCCTTTCCAGCCCCCTCCTTCCCCAGTGTCAGCTCCCTTCCTGCCCCCTCCTTCCCCCTGACAGACCCTCTCATTACCCGCTCCCTTCCAGTCCAATTCTACCATCCTCCTGCATCAGCCCATTTGTAGCCCTAGCCCCTAGTTTTCTTCCAGGGCCAGCAGCACTCTCCTTTCCTCACCCATTAGCCCATTTCCAGTCCCAGCCCATTTTTAGTCCTATCCCTCTTATCAGCCCACTCTAGTCATAGTCCCCCAATCAGCCCATTTCCTGTGCTAGCTCCCCTAATCAGCCCATTTCTAGGCCTAACCCCACCAATCAGCCCATTACCAGTCCTAGCTCCCTCTCCCGATCAGCCCATTTCCAGTTCTAACTCCCCATTAGTCCATTTCTAGTTCTAACCCCCTCCCGATCAGCCTATTTCCATTCTTAACCCCCCATCAGCCTATTTCCAGTCCTAGCCCCCCTCCCAATCAGCCCATTTCCAGTTCTAACTCCCCATCAGTCCATATCAAGTTCTAACCCCCTCCCGATCAGCCTATTTCCATTCTTAACCCCCCATCAGCCTATTTCCAGTCCTAGCCCCCCTCCCAATCAGCCCATTTCCAGTTCTAACTCCCCATCAGTCCATTTCTAGTTCTAACCCCCTCCCGATCAGCCTATTTCCAATTTTAACCCCCTATCAGCCCATTTCCAGTTCTAGCCCGCCCCTCCCGATAAGCCCATTTCCAGTCCTACCCCCCCATCAGCCCATTTCCAGTCCTAGCCACTCCCGATAACCCATTACCAGCCCTACTCCCCCTCCCAATCAGTCCATTTCCAATTCTAACCCCCATAGCCCATTACCAGTCCTAACCCCCCCATTAGCCCATTTCCAGTCCTAGCGACCCCATCAGCCCACTTCCAGTCCTAATCCCCCATCAGCCCATTTCCAGTCCTAGCCCCCCCATAGCCCATTACCAATCCTAACCCCCATCAGCCCACTTAACCCCCCATCAGCCCATTTCCAGTCCTAGCCCCCCCATAGCCCATTACCAGTCCTAACCCCCATCAGCCCACTTCCAATCCTAATCCCCCCATCAGCCCATTTCCAGTCCTACCCTCCCCATAGCCCATTACCAGTCCTACCCTCCCCATAGCCCATTACCAGTCCTACCCCCCATCAGCCCAATTCCAGTCCCAACCCCCCCATCAGCTCACTTCCAGTCCTAACCCCCCCATCAGCCCACTTCCAGTCCTATCCCCCCATAATTACCAGTCCTAACCCCCCCCCATCAACCCAGTTGGAGAAACTGGCTGCTGAAGTTGAAGCCGCTGCCACCGCAGCAGTGGCAGAAGAAAGTGCCCAGTGGCCGCCCCGGCAGAGCCCTCTTCTCTCCCTCAGCTCCAGGCCCCAGCAGAGCCCTCTTCTCTCCCTCAGCGCCACCGCCAGCTTTACAGAGCCGCGAAGGGAAGAGTTTCCCTTTCTCGCAGCTCTGCTAAGCCCACAGGCACTGATGGGATTTCCCATCAGCGCCCGTGGGCTTAGCAGAGCCGCGAGAAAGGGACACTCTCCCTTTGCGGCTCTGTAAAGCTGGAGCTGAGGGAGAGAAGAGGGCTCTGCTGGGGCCCAGAGCTGAGGGAGAGAAGAGGGCTCTGTTGGGGCGGCCGCGGGGCACTTTTTCTGCTGCTACAGCGGCGGCAGCGGCTCTTCCGATCGGTTTTTTTTTTTAAAATTTGAAGGCCGAGTGAGGCGGGCTTTTTGGGGGCAAATTTGCCGCCCCCAAAATGTTGCCGCCTGTGGCCACCGCCTCACTAGGCCTCATTATAGAGCCGCCCCTGCCTGAGGTATTGGCCCATCTTGGCAAAGTTAGTCTTCCTAAGGTCGAAGATCCTCACCTTTGAATGGATTCTAACAGCCCTAGTCCTAATACTGAACCACACCATCTGGTGATCACTGGATGCAAAATGATCTCCCACTACAACATCAGAAACACTTTCACCATTGGTAAGCACCAAGTCCACGTGTGGGGTCTGTTACCAATTGCCTGAATAGTTCTCCCTGTAGAGAATCCAGGATCTCCTTACTTGTAGATGATACTGCAGCAGGAATGTGCCAATTAACATCTGGCATATTGAAATCTCCTATCAGTAGCACTTTCCCTTTCCTAGCAATGCCGTGTATGTCTTCAATTAACTCTCTGTCCACGTCTTCCTCTTGTGAGGGAGGTCTGTATATCACACCAATGCAAATAGATTTCTCTTTCCCTCTTTCTAGTTTAACCCACAATGCCTCCTCTCTCCCTTTTAAGCTCTGTAATTCCAAAGCTTTAATAGTAGTTTTTACATATAGTGCCACTCCTCCTCCCCTTCTTCCTACCCTGTCCTTTCTGAATAAAGTATAGCCAGGTATAGTTACATCCCAATCATGGTTTTCTGTGAACCGTGTTTCTGTAACTGCCACTAAATCCAAGTCAGCCACTCCCACCAAAGCTTCAACATCAGGGATCTTATTTCCCATGCTACGGGCATTTATACACACTGCTTTCCATATGTTACCCCTGTTACCCATTTCCATAAAGGTATTTAATGTATCACCTACCTGGGGGCTTTCTTCACCCATCCCCAATGAATCTAGTTTAAAACCCTCTTCAATAGATTAGCCAGTCTACTACCGAGGACGCGTCAACCTTTCTTGGACAGATGGATGCCATCTCTACTCTGCAACCCTTGGAACAGCATCCCATGGTCTAGGAAACCAAAACGCTCTCGATGACACCATCCACGCAGTCATGCATTCATCTCCAGGATGCGAGCCTCTCTGCCTTGGCCTTTACCCTCAACAGGGAGGATTGAAGAGAACACCATCTGTGCACCTAACTGCTTCACCCTCTGTCCCAGAGCCATGAAGTCACTTTTGATACGTTCTGAGGGATACCTTGCAGTATCATTTGTTCCAACATGGAATAGCAACATTGGGTAATAGTCAGTGGGCTTGATGAGTCTTGGCAGACTCTCCATAACATCTTGGATTTTGGCACCAGGCAGACAGCATACCTCTCTGGACATCAAGTCTGGTCGGCAGATGGACACCTCAGTACCCCTCAGAAGAAAGTTTCCAACCACCTCTACCCTTCACTTCCTTGTGGTCACTGATTCTGCAACTTTGGGGTACTTGAGCTCTGGTTCTTCCCTTTCCAGAGATGCTTTCACCTCCTCCACTTCCAGGGCTGCATAATGGTTCTTCAATTCAAGGGCTGGAGAAGTTGGATTGGTGATTTTGCAGGCCCTGGTGACTTGTGTCCAACCATCGACATTCTGTTGGCATCCATCTTCTCCTCTGCTGGAGAGCTTGGTTGCTGCAAGAAGCATCTCATCAATGTACTTCTCACTGTCTTGAATGCTCCTCAGCCTTGCCACCTCCTCTCTGAGTTCCTCCACTTGTTTCCTCAGAGCTTCAGCATGCAGGCACCCTGCACATGGAACCGGTCCTTCAAGTGGCATTAGGACTTCTGTCTGGACAGAGGCAGAAGCTGTAATGGGGGCAACAGCTTTAGTGATACGATTTTTCCCAGCCACTGTTCTGTTCATGGAGCTTAGGTATCTGTTAAAGCAAAAGAGAGAGATCTACCAAGTACCAGCCGGTTTCCCAGTTGTCCTTTCAGAGAAAAAGCAGTTAAATCTCCTCAATTATATTCAAAATGTGCTGCTCCAAGTCTCTGTGCTTTGTTAAATGGGGAGGTGCCCTATAAAGCAAGACTGCTCACTAGGGGTGGGTGGGAGTCGTGGTGGGTAGGGAGGAAACAAACACCTGATTAGGTGTCAACAGTTCCCAAAAGCTGAGAAGGTTACTAGAGGTCAACAACCTACTCTGCTCAAGGAAATTTCTACTAAAACACCAAATAGAAAGTAACTTTGCTTTAAAAATATACAAAACCCCTTTTAAGAGCTCCCAGTCAGAGAGCTAGCAATTTAATCAAAATAAGCCCTCAAATCCTTACCATTGTCTGACCTGTAGGTCCCCTGTTAGGAATGCCTCAACAGGACATGACTCTGGAACCTTTTATGCAGGCCTCAGCTGCTCTCAGGTAATCAGGCCCACTAACTCCTGATTAGGTGTCAGCAGTTCCCAAAGCTGAGAAGGTTACTAGAGTTCAACAACCTACTCTGCTCAAGGAAATTTCTACTAAAGCACCAAAGAGAAAGTAACTTTGCTTTAAAAATATACAAAAACCCTTTTAAGAGCTCCCAGTCAGAGAGCTAGCCATTTGATAAAAATAAACCCTCAAATCCTTACCGTTGTTTGACCTGTAGAGCCCCTGTTAGGAATGCTAGGAAAGGAATGGAGAATAAAACAAAGGATATTATAATGCCTCTGTATCGTTCCATGGTACAACCTCACCTTGAATATTGTGTGCATTTCTGGTTGTTGTATATTAAAAAGGATATAGTGTTATTAGAAAAAGTACAGAGAAGATCCATCAAAATGGTAAAGGGGATGGAAGGATACTCCTATGAAGAGAGGCTAAAAAGGTTAGGGGTCTTCAACCTGGAAAAGAGACTGCTGAGGGGAGATATGATAGAAGTCTATAAATTAATGAATGGAAAGGAAGAGGTAAATGTAGATCGATTGTTTACACCATCAAAATATAGACAGACTAGGGGACTTGCAATGAAGCTACAGTGTAACCTATTTAAGACTAATAAGAGAACATATTTTTTCACTCAACATGTAATCAAACTCTGTAATTTGTTACTGGAAGATGTAATAAAAGCTATTAGTGCAGCTGGGGTTAAAAAAGGTTTGTACAAGTTCCTGAAGGAAAGGTCCATAAACCATTATTAAAAGGAACCCAGGATATTGTTGCTTGACCCAATACAAACATTGTGGAACCTGTGTCTTTTGGGGAGACTGCTAGGTACTTGTGAACTAGATTGGCCACTGTTAGAAACAGGATACTGGGCATGATGGACCTTGGTCTGACCCAGTATGGCATATCTTATGTTCTTATGTTATGTTATGTTCTTATGACCGAAGTCTCATGAATTGTGAAACTTCAGCCAGGACAGGAGAGCAGTGGGCCCACGGAGCGAAGACAGTGTAGCAAGCCACCTTTAAGGTAAATTAGTTTGCTGCACTGTCCCATGGGCCCACTGATGGGTGCATCCCCCTCCTGGCCAGCACCCGGAGTAGGCCGCACCAACTGCCCTGCCCTTAGTATGCCACTGCCACTTACCATACTACTATTTATTTATTTATTTACATTCTCTTATATACCGCGCTATACTGCATCAGTGCGGTTTACATTGAACAAACTGAAATTACATTGAACAGGGCATTATAACTTGGAGATAACTATTTTACAGGGAACATGGGCTATGGAGGGTTAAGTGGCTTGCCCAAGACCACAAGGAGCACCTGTGGGACTAGAAACCCCAGTCCTTCCGGCCCAAGGTTGCTGTCCTCTAGTGGGATTTGAACCCCCGACCTTCCGGCCTGAAGTACCTTGCCCCAACCGCTAGGCCACTCCTCCACTCCACTCCACTCTAGCAAGGTGGATTCAAATCCAGACTGCTGTACCACATATGGAAGCCCTTTGCCCTACCGCCAGTCTTCCCATATTATCAACAAAGCTCGTGTATCACTGAGGTAAGGACCCCAACAACCATATATTCACATGTCCAACTGCTTCCAAGTATCATTCACCTGATCCCAGTCCAACAGTATCGTGCTTACTGAAACCTTTTGTGTTAACTTTGGCTCAGGTAACCAGCCCTCCCTCATCAGCTGCAACAATGAACCCCCCTGTAAACAACTCTCTAATCCACAACACAACACAATAAAAGGGGGGCTGGGGGTGGGCAAAACAGCTCTGGCCTTTAGCACAGAGCAAAGGAAGTGAGGCCCTAGCAACCATATTGACTAGGCCTCTGCTGACCCAGCTGCCCCTCATCCCCTGCTATCTATGCCACCCTCTCTAGGGCAATGCAACTTATCCCTTCAGCAAGGAAGGGAATTGCAAACTCAAACGTTCCTCCCCACTCCCCCATCTCTCTGCCCAACTCTCCAACTGCTGTGTCCAGCTCCCTCCCCACAGTGCCAATACCCAGGGTAATCCTCTGCTGCAAGCTGCGAAGGGCCTCAAAATCAGGAACCCAGTTACTGTTCAGCTGCAGGGATCCTAACCCAGTGGCCTTATCCACAAATCATCATTTCTAAATGTCCTGCCCTGTCTACTGCTTAAATTTTAACCAGTTAAAATTTAATTGATTAAAACAGGTGGGGTCACAGGTATGTAGGGTAGGGTTGCCAACTTTTTCACCGAGAAAAACCCAACACCTGTGGCTCGCCATGCTCCACCCATTCTCCGCCCCTAGTCCCATCCCTGCCCCGCCCCCAGCCCCACCCACAAAAATTACCGAGGATACGTGTAGGCTAACTTCCTTGGTCAGATAATAATTAAACTGGGAACCCCAAACATGAAATGTACAACACTGGAGAAATAAAACTATAAAGTAATTTCCTCTTGCACTAAACAAAAATGCAAAGATGTTATCAATACACACTTCCCAGACCAAACATATTCCAGCTAATAAATTCAAAATAAAAAGTATTTTTCTACCTTCTGTTTGGGCGTTTTATTTTTCAGTTGCAATTGCTCCAGTCACTTTCTTCTGGTTTCTTCGTGTCTTCTGCGAGCTATCCATTTGTCCTTTCTTCTCTTTTAGATGTTTTCCATTCTCTCTCTATTTCTGCTTTAACATACTGATTGTTTCCCTTTTGCTCTTTCCCCCAATTCTTTCCTTATTCCTTTATCATCCATTTAAATTTCACCCTTCCATTCTCAAGCCCCTCACTCTCCCAATACCCAGCCCATCATAGACTTTTCTTCCACACAAAATATTTTTTCCCCTCTCCATTCTCATTCCCCATCTATTCTAGTCCTCCCCCAAAATCAGTTCCCTTATAGTTCTAGACCCACCCAGCATCCACTCCCTTCTAATCCCATTCTCCCATGCCCCACATCAGCCCATTTCCAGTCCTATTCCAGCTCTTCATCATCCCATTTCCAGTGCTAGCCCTCACATCACAGCCCATTTCCAGTCCTAGCCCCCCCTATCACAGCCCATTTCCAGTCCAAGTCCCCCATCACAGCCTATTTCCAGTCCTAGGCCCCCCCATCACATCCCATTTGCAGTCCGAGTTCCCCCGCACCATCACAGCCCATTTGCAGTCCTACCCCCCCCACCATCACAGTCCATTTGCAGTCCTAGCCCCCCTAATCACAGCCTATTTCCAGTCCAAGTTCCCCCTCCCTCCACCATAGCCCATTTCCAGTCCAAGTCCCCCCCCCATAGCCCTTTTCAAGTCCAGGTCCCCCTCCCCATCACAACCCATTTCCAGTCCCTGTCCCCCCCCCCTAGCCCTTTTCCAGTCCATGTCCCCCTCCCCATCAAAACCCATTTCCAGTCCATGTCCCCCCCCCACATAGCCCTTTTACACTCCAGGTCCCCCTCCCCATCACAGCCCATTTCGTTCCAGTCCAAGGCCCCCCATAGCCCTTTTCCAGTCCAGGTCCCCCTCCCCATTAAAACCCATTTCCAGTCCATGTCCCCCTAATCACAGCTTATTTCCAGTCCAAGTTCCCCCTCCCTCCACCATAGCCCATTTCCAGTCCAAGTCCCCCCCCCCATAGCCCTTTTCCAGTCCAGGTCCCCCTCCCCATCACAACCCATTTCCAGTCCATGTCCCCCCCCCCACATAGCCCTTTTACAGTCCAGGTCCCCCTCCCCATCAAAACCCATTTCCAGTCCATGTCCCCCCCCCACATAGCCCTTTTACAGTCCAGGTCCCCTCCCATCACAGCCCATTTCTTTCCAGTCCAAGTCCCCCCCCCAGCCCTTTTCCGGTCCAGGTTCCCCCCCCCCCCCATCACAACCCATTTCCAGTCAAATTCCCCCCTCCCCGCCCTTTTCCAGTCCAGGCCCCCTCCCCCCATCACAGCCCAGGTAGTCCTTGGCCTCCCCCCCCCCCCCAAAACCGCGGCTGTCTGAGGCTTTAGAGGGAGCCAGGGAAGCCCGCGCGAGGCCCTGGCTCCCTCTGAACAGCAGCCAGCATGAAGAGCCTTTTCCTTCACGCTGGCGGCTGTTCCTGTGAAGCCGCGAATGCTGGGAAAGGTTAAAGGGCATTGCCTTTAACCTTTCCCACCAATCACGGCTTCACAGGAACAGCCGCCAGCGTGAAGGTAAAGGCTCTTCATGCTGGCGGCTGTTCAGAGGGAGCCGGGGCCTCGCGCGTGCTTCCCCGGCTCCCTCTGAAGCCCTCCGGGTTGGGAGAAAAGCCTTTTTTTTGCTCTGGACGCTCCCGATCTTGTGGCCAGAGCAAAAAAAACGGCTTTTCAAGGGCCGGTTTGCCTCTGCGCCGGCAGCCGGCCTGGCCATGGAAAAACCAGCCAGGCCGGCTGAAAACCGGCCAGTTGGAAACCCTAATGTAGGGGGTGCAGTTAGTGGAACTGCTTACCTGCAAGACTATACTTAGCCCTGTGCGAGCGGTGCAGCCGCACAGGGCGCAAAGGCTTGGGGGGTGCATTTCTGCTGCCTGCTGGTGCCTTGCCGCTGCCACTTTTTCTTCACTCAGTGGTGGCAGGGTAACAGCAGACAGCTGAAATGCGGCTCCCCAAGTCTTTTCACAGCACTTCAAGCAGGTCTGGTCCCTCCTTCCTCAGATGCAAAGTCAGAGCAGGGAGGGACAGATCTGCTTAAAATGCCAGCTACTGGCAGAATGGGCGTGTGCCTCCCCCCCCCCCCCCATACCTCCGTCCAGTGCTGCCTGCTCTTTCCCTCTGCTGGTGCATCCATGAAAAAAAAAAACCGAGGGCGGCAGCAGCAGGGCTAGAGCAGGCAGCGCTGGACGGAGGTATGGGAGGGGGGCACGCGTCCGATCTGCAAGTCGCACAGGGCGTGGTTCCAGCTCGGGTCAGCCCTGTTTACCTGTTATTGGAGTTCACCATGCAGAAAAGAGGAATGCAGCTAGCCTACATAAAAGAGTGACATTATCCTTAGGGGCTCTCATCTGAAAAGTGCTCTCCGAAAGCTCAGGGAAGCCTCAGTGAGGCTTCCTGACCATGTGTGGGGATTCCCTTGCCAATAAAAATCTCTCCTTTACCTCAGCTAGCAACATAGCTGGAGACATAGTCAGAGAGGGGCAGGAGGGCAGCACAGTGTGTCCTTGGGGAAAGTGGTATTGCCTACCTGTAATGAAAGTTGTTCTGGAGAGTAGAGGAATGCAGCCATATTGTGCAGCCCTCTTTCCTTTCTTTGACTATGGCTCCAGCTATGTTGTTGACTGAGGTGTGCGAGGGATGATTCTCAATTAGGTTTACAAATCTAGGGAAATAAATGGCAGGCCGATATTTATAATCACAGAAGTCACTGTTTATTGGCATTGCCTAGCCCTAGGCTATTTAAAGCACTTAGCTTCTGCCACTTCAATTAAAACCAGCGCCTGAAATTATCTGGCATCCAGGACTGAATATCCAGATTTGTTGGTCAGGACATCGCTGTCCAGTTAGCAGCAATTTGAGTCACGAATCAGATAGTGAAACCAGTTAAAGTTAGGACAACCATTGAGATGCCCTAACATTAAATGGTTAATCTATCTGGTTAGTGGCTGAATATCGCCATTAACCGGGTAGTGACTGGCACTGCTCCAGAACTGCCCACAGACTGCCCCGGTTTTAACTGCACATTTTTTACAGTCTATTCTGTGGAACTATCTGGATAGTGCTGCTGGATATCGGGCTCAGTGCAGTTTAGCTGTTTAGCAGGTTTGTTAACCAAGTAAAATACTTTGAATATTCCCCCGTATCTTTTAAGCTCCTAAATTAAGATGAATTTAAAGCCAAAAGCTTAGAGGCTCCTTCACTAAAGTACGTTAGGTTTTTGCACTAAATGTGCATCTAGCACTAAAATAAATCTGTGCCAAGCGAAGAGCTTCCATGATAATTGCTGGGGGCATGGCCAGTTACTGTGGGGACGCGTACCTTAACACACAGTGCAATTTCTGTGAGTGTTCCAAATGCCCCCCCATTGAGATTGCATCTGGTACACCCCTGCAATTGTAACATTGATGGTTAGCGCATGATATGATATGTAATGAAAGCACACTCACTCCAGCATATTACTCCAATATTAGCAAACCTACATTGGCTACCAATAAAAAGCAGGATAATATATAAGACTGCAATAACCACATTTAAAGCCCTAAATGGCATCGCGCCAATCCCATTAAGCAAACTTATATGTAAGGAAGCACAAAAAGTCACCCACAGAAAAGGACACTCAAATAAACTAAAGACTCCAAATGATTTTATAAAAGCAAACAAACAAACTAATAACAGAGCCTTTTCACATGCGGCCCCCCTTATTTGGAACTCCATCCCGGAGGACCTACGCTCATCAACAGAAATTATAGAATTCCGCAAAAAACTGAAAACCTATCTCTTCACCTCGCACTACAACACCATAGTTAATCCACTGATCACCCCAGAAAAAGGCTAAAATATGATCACCCCAGAAAAAGGCTAAAACACGATCAACTGCGCAAAGCTAAACATCATAACTTAATAGATATTACAACCACTTGTAAATAACGATGATTCAAATCAAAAGACCCTTCAAACCTGCAATTGTACATAGTTTCTTTACCTTGTTCTTGTTTTGTTATGTATTTTAACCATTACATTGTTCTGTTATGTATTTAAGCATTACACTGTTTACTGCCTAATATTGTTCCATGTAAAACAAGCTCATGCTTTGTTGACTGTTGTTCAATTGTGAACCGCATCTGAACTCTGGAAGATGCGGGATATAAATGATTGTTAAATAAATAAAATAAAAATAAATATGTTCTGCCACGCTAACTGCAACGTGCTCTCCATGCACACTATCCACCCCTAACCTGCCTATTCTCCTTCAAAACATGTGATTTGCAGTTGGCACAGGAATTATCGTACAGTAACATTCACGTCCACATGATAATAGTTACTGTAAGCCCTTGCACACAGTTATTGCGTGCAAAACACGCATTAACTATTTAGTGTATTTTAGTAAAAGGACCTCATGCTCCTAAGTTTGGCTGAAGATAGGGTCAAATTTAGAATCCTAAATTAGGGGCCTGATACTGAAAAGCTGTTGCATGCCCCAATGTTAACCTGCTGGCACTGAAGCATACCGGGGTCGGCATCCAGCGATAACTGGGTAGTGGCAATATTGAGCCGCCGTGTATTTATTAATTTTATTTATTTAATTTATTTAAAGGGTATTTCTATCCCGCCTTATCCTTCAATCAAGGTGGTGAGCACAGCAAACGATCATTAGAAGTGTTGTGTGTGTCGGTGAGAGTATGTACAGTGTGGGTGCGAATGTGCTGATTAGAGTGTGCTATTTACAGTGTGCGCTAGGTACAGTATATACATGTGTTTTCTGTGTCCGTTTTTTGGTTGAGGTAGGCTGTCATTGAGTCCAGATTGGATCCGGTGTGTGGATTCTGGTTATGCGTTTGAGCCATAATGCTCTGTGAAGAGTACAGTCTTTAGGTGCTTTCGGAAGTCCTTCAGATCCTCAGTTGATCGTAAGTCGAGAGGGAGTGAGTTCCATATTGATGGGGCCGCCAAGGAGAGTGCTCTTTGTGTGGTGGATTTGCAAGCTTTAGTGTAGTTGCTTAGGGTGCTGAGTGTGTCTGCTGTGGTTTTCCTTCTTGGTCTGTTGCTGGTGTTAGGGAGTATGAGGGCTTGGAGGCTGAGTGCTGAGCTCTTGTGTCTGATTCTGAATATGTTTAAGATCATCTTGTATTTGATGCGGTGGCTGATTGGGAGTCAGTGGAGGTCTTTGAGGATAGGGGTGATGTGGGCTTGGGTTGTGGAACCGGTGATTATCCTGGCTGCTGTGTTTTGAGCCATTTGAAGTGGTTTGAGTGATTGTTTTGGTATTCCGTTGTAGATCGGGTTGCAGAAATCCAGTATGGGGGTTATGAGCGCTTGGCAGACTGTGCGGAAGTGTTCATGGGAGAGTAGAGGCTTGAGGCGTCTGATTATTTTCATTTTGTAGTATGCGTTTCTGGCGGTTTTTCTTATGTGTGATTGTAGGTTGAGCTCTTTGTCAAGGGTTATTCTGAGGTATTTGACTTCGTCCTTTAGTGGTATTGTCGTGTTGTTGGTTGTGATGAATGGTGGGGGGCTGAAGTCGGTGTTTCTTGTGATAATGAGTGCTTCTGTTTTGTTGTAGTTTATGGCTAGGTTGTTGTGCGTGAGCCAAGTGGACATGCTGTCGAGACAGTTTGTTATCTTGTTGTAGTCGGGGTTGTTGAGGTTGATTGGCGTGTAAATCATGATGTCATCTGCGTAAATTGTGTAGTCTATTTTGTGGGCTGCCATGATGTTGCAGATCAGTTGGATGTATAGGTTGAATAGTAGTAAGGATAGCACGGATCCTTGTGGTACTCCTTGTTTGATCTTTGTGGGTTGTGAGGTGTTGGTTCCGATTTTGACTTGGAACTGTCTGTTAAGTATGAGTTGAACCAGCTTAGGACGGTGCCGGTTATTGTGTATTTATCACAATGTGGTGAAAGTTAGGCACAGTAAAGGCTGGCCTAACTTTCACCACTGAAGCTAACTGGGTAGCAGCTGATTATCTCTGTTGCTTGGTAAATTTCATGGCAATCCAGAAAACCCTGATATTCAATTCTGGGGCCCGAATTTGGCTCTGGCGTTAAGTATCCAGGTCTGAAATTCAGTGTTGGTGGCCAGTTGCTTTGGCAGCACTAATATTGCCGCTGCTGAATATCTGGCCCTAGGCATCTAAATGTAGGAGCTCAACTGTTTTGGAATATTGGGCACCTAGACTGAAATCTATCCTAAGATTGGAAATTTATAGTGCATTTCAGAATGTGGAAGACTGGTTTGTAGTTTCCCAGATCACCCCTTGAACCCTTTTCAGAAATTGGCATTAAATTGGTCATTCTCCTATCTTCAGATGATTTTAATAATAGTTCACAGATTACTAATAGTAGGTTTGCAATCTCATATTTCAGTCTTTCAACACCCTTGAATGTATACCATCTGTTACAGGTGATTTACTGTTCTTCGGTTTATCAAATCCTTGTAATACATCTTCCCGGTTTATTGATATTTCTTTCATTTCTTATGATATATCACCTTTAAAGACCATTTCAGGCATGGTAACTTCCCTACATCATCTTCAATAATGACCAAAGCAAATAATTCATTCAGTCTCTCTGCTATAGCTTCGTCCTCCCTTACGCCCCTTTTAGCCCTCTACTATCCAATGGTCCAATTAATTCTCTCACAGATTTTTTGCACTTGAAAAGGTTTTTATTATGTTTTTTGCTTCCACAGCAAACTTTTTGTTTCAAATTCTCTTTTTGCCTAAGAACATAAGAAATGCTATACTTGGTCAGACCAAGGTCCATCAAGGCCAGTATCCTGTTTCCAACAGTGGCCAATCCAGGTCACAAGTACCTAGCAGTTTCCCCAAAAGACACACAGGTTCTATAATAATTGTATTGGCTGCCTTATCAGTGCCTTGCATCTAACTTGCCAGTGCTTATTTTGTTTCCCATTTTTATCAATGGGCTCCTTTTTCCATTTCCTGAAAGATGCTTTTTTGGCTACAACAGCCTCTCTGACCTTGCCTTTAAACCATGCTGGCAGTTTTTTAGCCTTCCTTCCACTTTTCTTAAAGCGTGGAATACATCTGGTCTGGGTTTCCAATATAGTATTTTTAAACATGCTCGATGTAACCTTTAACCTTTGCAGCTGCTCCTTTTAGTTAAGAGGGGTCCATTTTAAAAGTCTTAGTCATAATTTGGATGTTCGAAGAAATGTACATGGATGTTCAAATCAATGAAGATATCCCCGCAACAATTTATAAATGGCTTTTAAAGACCTCACCATTGCGGGGATGTCCAAGCAGGCAAGGGGCATGGTGGAGGTAGGTAATGTACTTAGATGTCCCAGTTCAATTACAGAAACATAGTACGTAACATTGAAGGCTGTATTTTATGACTTGTTAAAAGCTATTTTAAGATTTTACTGTGTATTCTAGCATGCATATGCTTACATGTTTTCAGAATTAGCATTCATATAAAGGCCTTCTTGAATAGCTCCTTATTGTTATGTTTTAAATGGTTTTAATGTGAACATTAAGCTTTATTGCATTGTATCTTAAACTACTTGATTGTAAGTTCTATGTATGAAAGGTGCTGAAACACAACTAATCTCTGTTTGTTTAGCCTGAAGAATTAGTTCATGTAATGTTTTTTTGTTTTTTTCTGTATGCAGGCTGCTTTACAGACTGCCCTGACAGCGCACCGTATCTGGATACCTATCTCATGAAGTGTGTTACTCGGTCTAGATGCAGCTGCTTTTATACTGAAGTTGTACCAGCAGGAGGCACAGTTAAAGATGGCAATGGAAAACAATAGTATGTATCATGGAAGGCTGTATTTTATGAATTGTTAAAGATATTTTAAGATTATACTGTGTTAGATTCAAATTAACTCCAGTAATAATTTTCATCTGTACAGTTGTAGGTTTATGACATCTGTTTTAATGTCCTCTTTATAAACATTATTATGCAAGAAATTTGGATCTGTCTATGGGCAATGGTACAGCCCCCTTATCATGCTTCATTCTCACAGCAAAGATAAATGCATATCTCCAGTCTTTCTCCTTCATTCCTAGCTATAGAACGTTGCTCAAGAAGGGGACTTATACAGATTCATTCATTTCTTAACTGAGCTTGACTGCCACATAACAGGAGGGAAGGTCTGGTGATTATAACACTGAATAGTTATTTAGGAGAAGGCCTGGGATGTTCTGTTCAGAACTCCTTTCTGATTCTCTGTTCAAATCACAGAGGAGACAGTTTTCGAAGGGATCTAGCTGGGTACTGTGGTGAAGATGGCCCTTCAGAAGAAATGGACGTTGAGGAAAATCCTGAGAGCAGAGCTAACTCACACAGGATTTCCAAAACTGACCTGAAAAAAACACAGTTCTCTGCTGAGCCGAAGACACACCCCAGTCCAGGGGAGGAGTTAGGCTTCAGCTCTGATTGGGCACACCCAAGGGAACGGCAGGGAGTGCCAGGAATTGAAGCCCTTTTTAAAACCTCAGAGAGAGCTGAGAAGGGGGTGAAGAAGGAGAAGGGTGAACGGGTTGTTGTTGCAGAGAGGACCCCAGAAAATATCCCAGAGGATAGCGTGGGGAAGGATATCCAAGTCCAAAAGAACGTTGTGAGAGGAGTGCAGAGTGCTGGAACCCTAGAAGCAAGGAGAAGAGCACTAGGACCTTGTGAGAAGACAGAACCCCGGAAGAGCCAGCCTTGGAGTCCAACGTACCCTGCAAGAAACTCTTACTGCCGGGTAAAGCCTAGACCTAGCCAGCCTCGAGAAAGCAGCACGTGGAGAAAAGGTACTTCTAATGCCAACAAGCAGTGCTATAAAGACAGAGAACTACAGCCAGGAGAAAATTTTCCTAAGAGAAGTTCTTTTATAAATGCCTCTAAACAAGGTAAAGCACAATTTCCTAATTTGTATGCTTGGCTGAAGAAACCTTCATATAGTGCTGAACTGTGCAAACCTAACTTTGCTACCGACGTAGATAGTGAGTGGGGGAGGGGCGTAACCCTTGCCAATAACTATCCACCAGATGAAAAGCAAACACAGGCTGAATTGCTACTGAAGGAATTTCAGAAGTTCCTGGAGCTGAAGTCAGGGCAGAATAAAGAACCTGATACGGACAGTAATTCTGTTAGTTCAGAAGAATACACGCAGGTAGAAAGTTCTTTGCCTACCTTGAATCCTGAGCCTTGTGCCATGGATTGCTCTTTCTGCTGTATTGAATAACAGTTTAAAGAAGCACATAAGTTTTATATGAAGAGAATATAAAACGTTGGCTTTTCTTGTTGTTTAATCGTAAGAGTTCCTGATTGTGTTCACCTGTTTCCAAGTCATGCTGTGAAGAGAACAGCTATTGATATAAAGCTGCAATATTTTCTAACAACCACATGAGGCAATGCTGAGTTAAGCTGCTGAGGTTTATGAAGAGCTGAGTTAAAGCCAATTTGATTTCACTGCTTCCTGAGTTCCTGTTTTCCTCTGTTTATCCTAAAAGTTCCACTTTTTGCATTTGTTGCTTTGAGCTTTTGATGCGCTGGAAACTATTCTCAAGACAAATACATTTTCTTGCTTGCCTAACCACATCTGGTCACGACTACAATTCTTCCCTAAGGAATATACAAGAGCACTACAGTTCCCAAGATTCATTGGGAACCGTGCCAGCTAATTCTTCAAGGGACAATATAAGGCCACTCCTGCCTGTAAGCTCTAGGGCGCAGGCAGGAGCGTCGCAGTACCTCTGAAGTTAATTGACTAGTTTCGGGGATGAAAACTGTACCCCGATTAGGGGGAATTTTATAAGGAGCTGCATTAAGAGGGGACCATTTTAAAAGTCTTAGTCATGATTTGGATGTCCGAAGACATGCGTGTGGATGTCCAAATCATGAAGACTCCCCCAGAGCAAATTTACAAATGGCTTTTAAAGACCTCACCAGTGCAGGGATGTCCAAGCAGGCAGAGGGGCGTGGTGGAGGCATGTAATGTACTTAGTTGCCCCAGTTCAATTACAGAAACGTCAGGGACGTCTGCAAGCACGACCATATTTTAGACCTGCTCCAGACAGATATGGGCATCAGGAAAGTCCTATTTTTGGCCTTAAAACATCCAGAGAAGGTGGAGAGCTTAATGACTAACCTAAGATTGCACAGGCCCTCACTGGGATATGAACCCTAACCCACTACTCTAAATATAAGGCTATCAGATGTCCCTGTTCTGATATGCTTTTCTGGAGATGTCTCCATAGATGTCCATATCGGGTATGTCCACATTTGTGAAATCGTACCTGAACTTGGCTCTCACTTGGTTTGCAGCTTGTCGTGCTGTGAGGGCTTGCGTGCATCAGTGATGCTGAGAGCTAAACTATCGGTAGTTTAACTACTGGCAGGGTCTCCCAAGATGGACAGGTCTCAGCTGAGGTGCCAGACCAAGACAAACCACCCATCTGGGCAGCAGCAGAATGGGATAGTGTTGACGGTGAAGGATCACATTTCTGTGACAACGGCAACAACACCAAACTTAAACTGCGTGGAAGAAAGGCCCGGCAATCTACTTCTGTATCTTGCCATGAAAACCCAATGGATAGTTACAACAAAACAAATTGTGCTATGGTGCTGAAAGATGAGACTGCCAGGTCAGAAGGCACTCAACTAGCTACTGGGGAAGAGCTGAAGACTTTTCAGAATAAAGCCAGCATTTATGATGTGGTTGGATCAAAGCCCTCGGGAAGTCTGACTGCTGATGTAGCTGCACATGAAATGAGAGTCAGAAGCTGTAAAGATGTCTTACACATTGGAACATGGAATGTACGAAGCATGAACCAAGGGAAGTTGGAGGTGGTCAAAAATTAAATGGAACATGTACAACTTGATCTGTTGGGTGTCAGCGAATTTAAATGGACTGGCATCGGGCACGTTGCATCAGATGATCACATGGTCTAGTATGCTGGAAATGAAAGTCAAAGAAGAAATGGTGTTGCATTTATAATAAAGAAGAAGCTTGCAAGAACTGTAATGAAATACAATGCAGTCAGCAAACGCTTAATCTCTATTCGTCTATGAGGAATGCCTATCAACACAACTATAATTCAAGTATATGCCCCAACAACAGCTGCAGAAGAGAATGAAATTGAAGAGTTCTATGAACAAGTACAAGCTGAAATTGACAGAACATGCAAACAGAATATCCTGATAGTCATGGGTGACTGGAACGCAAAAGTTGGCAACAAAGAAGAAGGCAAAGTAGTTGGAAAATATGGACTTGGCAACAGAAATGAAGCTGGAGAAAGACTGATAGAATTCTGCAAGACCAATGATCTAGTCATCTCTAACACCTTCTTCCATCAACACAAGCGGCGACTGTACACATGGACTTCACCCAATGGATTGTATAAAAATCAAATTGACTACATCTGTGGAAGTCAATGATGGAAAAGCTCTGTAACATCAACAAAGACAAAACCTGGAGCTGACTGTGGTACAGATCATCAACTACTAGTATGCAAACTCAAGCTAAAGTTGAAAAAGAGCAAACCACTCATGAATGCAGCAAAATATGACCTTGAGAATATACCACTGGAATTTAAAGACTGCCTGCAAAATCGATTTGCTGCTTTAGATACAAATGACAGAGCTCCGGAAGAGTTATGGAATGACATCAAGAATGTTGTGTTGGAAGAAAGCGAGAAGTCTCTACAAAAGGTGAAAAAGCAAAAACGGCCAATATGGATGATGGAAGAAACTCTGAAAATTGCCCAGAAACGCAGAGAAGCTAAAGCCAGAGGAGAAAGAAAGACAATAACAAAACTCAGATTTCCAACGTGCAGCAAGACAGGACAAGGAAAAGTACTACAATGACAAATGCAAGGAAATAGAAACAGAAACTATTAGAGGAAGAACAAGATCAGCTTTCCTAAAGCTACGAGAGTTAAAGAAAAAGTTCCAGCCTCAAATTGGAATGTTACAAGATGCTCAAGGTTCTATGTTGAATGATGCTGAGAAGATCAAGAAAAGGTGGAAGGAATATACAGAGTATTTATATGATAAAGATCAAGTGGACCAACAGCCGTTTCAACCTGTACCTTATGATCGGGAACCATTGGTGATGAAAGAAGAAGTTGAAGCAGCATTGAAAGCCTTATCAAAGAACAAAGCACCAGGCATTGATAGCATTCCTATAGAAGTATTGCAGCAATCTGATGCAGCTGTTACCATACTTACAAGGCTCTGCCAAGAAATATGGAAGACAACATCATGGCCAACTGACTGGAAAAGATCTGTGTTTGTATCAATACTAAAGAAAGGTGATCCAACTGACTGTGGAAATTATCGCACAATCGCTCTGATCCCACATGCCAGCAAGATTCTACTGAAGATTATTCAAAAGAGACTACAACCATACCTGGAACAAGAACTACCTGAAGTGCAAGCAGGGTTCAGGAAAGGGCGAGGAACGAGAGACATCATTGCGGATGTGAGATGGATCCTTGAAAAGACTAAAGAATACCAAAAGCATATCTATTTGTGCTTTATCGACTATAGCAAGGCTTTTGACTGTGTAAACCATGAGAAACTCTGGGCCATATTAAGAAGCATGGGTATACCAGAACAGCTGATCGTTCTCTTGCGCAATCTGTACATTGATCAAGAAGCAACAGTTCGAACGGAACAAGGGGAAACAGAATGGTTGAAAATAAGCAAAGGTGTAAGACAAGGCTGCATACTTTCCCCCTACCTGTTTAATTTATATGCAGAACAAATCATCAGAGAAGCAGGATTGTATGAAGACAAGAGAGGTGTGAAGATTGGTGGAAGACTCATCAACAACCTTCGCTATGCTGATGATACCACATTACTGGCTGAAAGTGAAGATGATCTGAAACATTTGCTTCTCACAATCAAAGAACATAGTCTCAAAATGGGCCTGCACCTTAATGTAAAGAAGACAAAGATCATGACAACTGGCATAATCAACAGGTTCATCGTTGAAGGAGAAGAAATTGAAATTGTGAACAACTTTAACCTACTTGGATCAACTATCAATAAAGAAGCAACAAGCAGTCAAGAAATCAGACGACTCATTGCTCTTGGCAGAATGGCTATGAAAGACCTAAATAAGATTCTCAAGAGCAGAGATGTCTCTCTCCATACAAAGATTCGACTTGTTCAAGCCATGGTGTTTTCAATAACATCATATGGATGTGAAAGCTGG
This sequence comes from Ichthyophis bannanicus, assembly GCA_033557465.1. Taxonomy (NCBI): domain Eukaryota; kingdom Metazoa; phylum Chordata; class Amphibia; order Gymnophiona; family Ichthyophiidae; genus Ichthyophis; species Ichthyophis bannanicus. The sequence goes on along the minus strand of CM066038.1, from coordinate 112,342,768 downwards.
ACAGTGAAAAAGACAGACAGGAAGAAAATTGATGCCTTTGAATTATGGTGCTGGCGGTGAATACTGTGAATACCATGGACTGCCCGAAGAACAAAGCAGTCGGTACTAGAGGAGATCAAACCTAAGCTTTCTTTAGAAGCTCAGATGACAAGACTTCGGCTTTCATACTTTGGACACATCATGCGAAGAGAGAGATCATTAGAGAAAGACATCATGCTTGGCAAGATAGAAGGTCAACACAAAAGAGGAAGGCCAGCAATGAGATGGATCAATACAATAACAGCAGCTATGGGTACCAGCCTGTCAACAATGAGCCGCCTGACTGAAGGCCGAACACAATTTAGGATAGCTATCCAGAGGGTCGCCATGAGTTGACTCCGACTCGACGGCACTTAACAACAACCTGAACTTGGACATGCCTGCTTTTTTTCTTCAGATATTCTGGCTTGGACATCCCAGATTGCACTTGATCATGCTTTGTAAAATGTGCCTTTAAGCCCCATGCCAGTAACTTGCACTTGACCATGTTACCAGCACGGGGCTTCCAACTAACTGCAAGAGGGTATGCAAATCTTTCCCTCTGCAGTTAGCACAGGAAACCTACACTTGAATGTGACAAATGGACTATGGATGCAACTACTGCTACCCATTGAGGTGGCATTAGTTTCACCTACACTATCTGCGTGAACTGCACTTATAGCAGGCAACTAACACCTATGCTAGCCATGCTGCACCATGCCTTTTCCCACCCAGTTCCTGCCCCAATGCATGCTGTTAGGGTAGCACAGGTATTTTAGTATGGTGCCAAACCCGCATGCCAACCCCACCCTACCCTGGAAGTGCACTTTAATAAACATGCCCCCAAGTTACATCTACATGCATAACTCACAATTTTGCAAGGGCGTACATGCATAAATGGGCCTTTACATACTTGTTTTAACCAATCATTATTTGAAAAATATGTGCATAGGACAACTGACGTGTACTTTCACTATGGATGTGCGCATGGGCAGAGCTTAGCCGGAGTGCACAAGTATGCATGCAGATTCGAAATCGCTATAATTTGCTTGTGTTCTTCCCAAAACAAAGAACCTCGTTTACTAACACTCAGCACTTGCTACCTGGCACTATGGCTCATTGTATTCCTATCGTTGAGGTGACTGACAGCACGTGCTAAGCATTAGTAAAAGAGACCAGGCCCAGGGCTGGCGTAAGTAATCATGCCTAGATTTAATGTGTGTTTTCAACCACTTATGCCCCTAGGGCATAAGTGGTTGAAAACACACATTAAATCTAGGCGTGATTCAAAATGGTTTAGCTAAACTGCGTGCAGCAAGATATTCAGCGGCATTAAAGTATTCAGTGCTGCTCAATAGCTCCTCTTACCTGGATTGTACGCTCTGGCGCTCACTGCTTAGGTGTTGGGTCATTCTGGGAGTGGAGCAGGGACGGCAACCACAGTTAACTGTTCGGCGATGCTATTCAGCTGAATATTGCCGCTGACTGGACAGCTCACTCGCTATCGAGCAGATAGAAATTCAATGCCGATGGCTGGATATGGCCCCAGGTAACATTGAATATCCTGCTTTAAATTAAAGTGGCAAAGGCCGGCTGCTTTAATCAGCTGCCTCTGAATATGCCTCCCGTAGTTTATAAAATAAAGTTATCTGTGTATACTGTGTATACGCCTCGATACTAAGCAGTTAGCCTCGGGGCACGTAAGGGAGAAGATAGGGGATCTTCAGTGTGGCATGAACAGTGTTACTACCGTCCAATATCCCGTTCAGTGGAAGTTACCGAGTTTCCAGGTCTGTAAACCATGTCACTGCCTTTCGAATATCAGGTCCTATATATTTAGCTGGATTACAAAGGGGAATTCCTGGAGAGTGTTGACATTTCGGGAGTAAATTATGCACTTCTAGTTGCATTTTGAAACCTGTGTGTGTAGGTTTTGTTCTGTTTCTTCATTTGCATACCTTGCCACAAGTTAGTTTAGTCAAATTATCCATCTTAGATCGCTCTTTCTCCTGGATATAGTTTAAAAGAAAGCATTTGTCTTAGTCCAACTTTCTCACCCAACAAATTATAAAAAGATGTTTGAGTTAATTTTTAGAACGCACTTAGATGTTCTGTGGGTGAAACATAAACGAGCAAAGGTTTCAAAGGTCTTTTACACATGCATTTTACAGTAAAACGTTGACAGTTGACCTGACCATCAAATGTGAGTCAGCTGTGCAAGATTTCTTTCAAAAATAGAGCCCTCTTTTTCTCTAAAGACTGAGTATACCAAGGCAGAATTTTAACATGCAGTTTTGTTGCTAACACCAGAGCTGTATATCTGAAATATACTTTATATTAGGGTTAATACTGAAAGTCATTTATATGTTTAGTGGCCAACACAAAACTTAAAGTCCTCTATCCTTGGATTTGCAGCGGCACTCTCCGGATAATGGTGATATTCAGCTCTTCTCTGTGTAACTAAGAGGTTTAATTTACACCAGGGGTTCTCAACCCAGTCCTGAGAACACACCTAGCCAGTCAGATTGTCAGGATAACCACAATGAATATGCATGAGAGAGATTTGCATACAGTGGAGACATGCAAATTCAGTGTGGTTATTCTGAAAACCTGACTGGCTAGATGTGTCCCAAGGACTGGGTTGAGAGCCACAGGTTTAGACAAAAAAAAAGATGCCTTCAATTAACCATACAGCTCTATGTATAGACACTGGAGGTGGCAGCCCATTACACATATTTGGCTCTTCTGTATTAATAAGTAAAAAAAAATAGACACAAATATAACGATGCTTAAATAATTCTTCACCAGTCAAAGTGTGTGATTTCTATTGAAAGAAAAGACCTCGGTGCAAAAAAGTCTGACTTATTCTCACACCTTATTAATTTACAACATTACTGGTCATGAAAACCAACCACCCACTGCAAATTAGTGAAGCATCCATGCCAAATAAATGTGTACTCATCTCATTAAACATCTCTTTAAGTTTTGGTTCCAATTCCAGTGCCCGGTACTGGTCCAGAGGAATGAACACATGAACCTAAGTTGATTGATTTTCCCTGACATAGCATTTTAAAGAAAAATGCTGAATTGGAACTGAAACTTCAAGAGATTTCATGGAGATCTTTTCCTTTCATATTTATTTATTTATTTAATATTTCTTATATACCGCCTTTCATGATATCAAGGCAGTTTACCTTGAACAAACTGAAATTACATTGAACAGGGCATTATAACTTGGAGATAACTATTTTACAGGGAACATAGGCAATGGAGGGTTAAGTGGCTTGCCCAAGACCACAAGGAGCACCTGTGGGACTAGAAACCCCAGTCCTTCCGGCCCAAGGTTGCTGTCCTCTAGTGGGATTTGAATCCCCGACCTTCTGGCCTGAGGTACCTTGCCCCAACCACTAGGCCACTCCTCCCTCCATATAAATCACATGCTGCGACTAGTGAAAAATTATATAGTATTGATGTAAATTGTGTGGTATTATTTGACTTATTGATATTGTCATTCCACAACCTTTCATTCTTTGTCTTCAGCTCTCCTGCCTATTCAGATTATGGCACTGAATATACATATTTTTTAAATACTACATTCAGTGTTTAAAAAATATGATTGCTGTCTTAGCCAATATTGAACTGTTTCAGTTTTTAAAAAAGTATGAGTTAAATCGTTGAGATCGCTGGGTTTGGCATACCTCATTCACAGCTGGTGAGCAAAACGGATCACGAAGAGCCAGACTTTAGTTTCTTTAATCAATTTCTAAATTATCTTCATTTTTCTATTCCCTTAACAGCATTTGTGTAAATGGAGCGCTTGTCCCAAAAGGTAAATATTTTTCTTACTTTGATAAATATAATTTATTTACCATTTTATAGATGAAAGCATTTTACTGTTTAAGTGTCAACTTTTCTGCTAAACTGGAAATTCTGAAAATGATATAAAGCATATTTCAAACAATTTGCAGAATCAGGAACATTTTTGAGTCATATGCTGAGGTAAATTGGACAGTTTGCAAAATGATTGGAGCATCCATGGACATGGAAGCTTATTTTCTAAACTAAACTCCCTGCAGGGTCAGGATGTCTCAATTTTGGTTTGTTTTGGGCGTTACCCTCCAATTTTTATAGATCTTTTGAGTTTGTTTTACACATTAATGTCAATAAATGTTTTAAACCCCCGTACTAGAATTTTTTAACATGTAGGAATTAATGAGTCAATTTTTAGCTGCAGTGGCCAGTGCTTTTTATACTCTGGTCGCCACAGCTAAATAGTGTAAGACGTGGATATTCGGACAGTGGCTAGTGTGGAATATCTGGTCACTTCAGTCAGCAACAATACCCTGTCCCAGACCCATCTGGATGGTGCTGAGATGGACATAGAATTACCTAGTGTACCTGAATGTAACTCACCTTGAACGACTAATGAAGATGCATCAACTAAATAAAAAAAACGTGCGATAGTTTAATTTGAATGATATGAATGTATGAAAAGCCATTTTAAGGAAAGCAAAGTTCTTTCTTAACATCAGCTGTTTGATATTTTACTCTGCTGTGAGTCTATACAGGTTTAGCTATAATTGCGAATTACTTCCCATTTAAAATCTATTGATCTTAAATTATTAGCAGGGAATTTGTTTTCTTTTAAAACAGTGTAGTATGGGTAAGGTTCCCTGCTTCCCTGCATTCCTTTGCATGAATTATTCTCCTGCCACAGAAATAACCAGCTGCTGTGGAATGATGTGAAAGCGGCGGCTGCATTCGCGGGTTTCGCAACACCAGCCAACCCTGTTCTCCCCTCCATCACCCTCCCATCTGAACCCAGTGTTTCCATCTCCTGCTTTAAACTTAGAACCCCCTCCCCCCATTGCTAGTGCTCCTATCCTCCAGTGCACACACATACACACAGACGTACGCATACTCACACTGATCTCTTGCCGCACTGCTAATGCACTCAATCCTCTTATACAGCCTCCTTTTTGCTGTCACCACTGTTTCTGCCCTCCTCCATACAGCTGGTGCCACCTCTTTCCTGGACCTCTCACTGCCGCCATACACTGCCTGGACTCTGCCCTACTGCTGCCACTACCCGCTTCCTCCACCCCCTACCCCAGACTGCTACCGCTACTACACTGTCCCATTCTCGGCACACAATTCTGGGAAAACCTCTAAGTTCGATATGTTAACGTTCTTGTTAAATGAATGTCAAACTGCCTTCTAACACGAAACCTGTGGTCATTTTTATTAAAGAAACACCTACGACTGTTCCTCCTCTGTCAACTACAGGTAAAACTAAATATGTTGTTTATATATTTCATATGATTAAGCTGGTCAATATTCAGCCCGCAGCCATCAGTGGTTTCTTTAAACGTTGGCCGCATTGGGCAATATATACTGTACATTCAGCAGCAGTATGTGGACAGCAGCTACCACTGACTATCCATTTTTTGTGGTCAGCGCCTCCAGTAATCCTGATAGTGACAATATTCAGCCACCATCTAGGATAGCAGGTCTGCATAGACTTAGGTCAATGGATATTGATCTGGATAGTGGTGCTGAAAATTGATGCCACCCTGAGAAGTGCCAGCTCTTCTCTAGCTCCGCCCACTGACTGCCCTAACACTCAATGGATAGCGCTGTGGCAGCCAGAGGAAATAGTCAATAGCACTGTCCTGATAGTGCTGCTGCAGATTGGCCTCACGGGGGTTTATCCAGAACCCTCTAACTGGATAAACTCCTTTGAATACTGGACCCTTATACTTTTTCCTTTTAGCGAACGGCAGTCATATGTAAAGTTCATAACATATTTTTGTACTCATTAATGTGTGAAACGTTTAATAATTTGGCCTGAAAAGCTGTAATTATTTGGCTGTTTTTTTGTGATGCTAGTGAGAATTTTGTGATGTGTTTTTTGAAATTCCATAGGGGCTTATGTATTAACTCGCGTGGGCTACCACATTGCAGCGTACTAATACCATAAACAGGTGTTAGCAGTAGATAGGTCCCATTGAATAAAATGGCGTGTGAAGGCACAAATAGTGGGGATGGACGTCTCTTTGGGCCGACCATCCCTGTTATTGGTGGCAAAGAATAATCCCCTTTATATACCTTTATTGCATCAGCATGGAAGCTCTGTGCCAAATTATTTTCATCGTTTTGTTGTTTCCTTTGGTACATACTTTAATATCTCTTAGTGAGATCTATTCCGATATATGTTGTACAATCTGCATTATACTGAAGGAAAGCAGAGAGGATATGGTGGAGTGATTGCTACATCCTAAAATGATCAACAAGAGAAACTTCTCTTACTATATATGAATGCATTGTGTTTGAAAATGTTCAAAGCATGAGGCCCACTGCTGTAAGAATCAGGCTTGACATGACAATCATTGAGATCTTTTCTCTGTCAATGCATCTTGTACTAGCCTTCACCATTATAAAACCACCATATGGTTTCTTTTTTCATTCAATTTGTAACGCAAATGCATTCTCTTTTTCATAGTAGCAACAACCGCACCAAGCTCTACAGTTTCCGGTAATTTTGAAATATTTGTCTTTTTTCTTTTGTCCCCTTACCTTTCTTTCTGTGATGTGAGAGAGTGTGACATTGTTATTTTGTTTATATGGATTGTAGTTCCCCTGAGAATTCGTCTTTATTAGTCTACCAGTATTTTCAAGGTCCAACCACTACATGTGGAATGATAAACAAAGGTCACTTTTTTCTCCATTCAGTAACGCAAATGTATTCCAAAAATGACACGTCCAGGGAAATTATGCCACCTCTGAGGTGGACTAGCTTCTCGGCACATGTCTCCAGCACTGGACGTAGAGTGCCGATATTAGAATCGTCCCTATACATTCAGGGACAGTGACTGTCCAGACTCTGCCCCCAAGACGCCCCTTCCCAACTAACTTACCTGCACAACCAGTGGGGACGTTAGTCACGGGCGTGTGAAGGCACAAATAATGGGGACGGACGTCTCTTTGGGTCGACCATCCCTGTTATTTGTGGCACAGAATAATCCCCTTTATATATCTTTATGGGATCAGCATTGAAGCTCTGTGCCAAATAATTTTCTCGTTTTGTTGTTTCCTTTGGTACATACTTTAATATCTCGAACACTCAACCATGAGTGGTTTCTTTAAACGTTGGCCGCATTGGGTAATATATACTGTACATTCAGCAGCAGTATGTGGACAGCAGCTACCACTGACTATCCATTTTTTGTGGTCAGCGCCTCCAGTAATCCTGATAGTGACAATATTCAGCCACCATCTAGGATAGCAGGTCTGCATAGACTTAGGTCAATGGATATTGATCTGGATAGTGGTGCTGAAAATTGATGCCACCCTGAGAAGTGCCAGCTCTTCTCTAGCTCTGCCCACTGACTGCCCTAACACTCAATGGATAGCGCTGTGGCAGCCAGAGGAAATAGTCAATAGCACTATCCTGATAGTGCTGCTGCAGATTGGCCTCACGGGGGTTTATCCAGAACCCTCTAACTGGATAAACTCCTTTGAATACTGGACCCTTATACTTTTTCCTTTTAGTGAACGGCAGTCATATGTAAAGATCATAACATATTTTGTACTCATTAATGTGTGAAACATTTGATAATTTGGCCTGAAAAGCTGTAATTATTTGGCTGTTTTTTTGTGATGCTAGTGAGAATTTTGTGATGTGTTTTTTGAAATTCCATAGGGGCTTATGTATTAACTCGCGTGGGCTACCACATTGCAGCGTGCTAATACCATAAACAGTTGTTAGCAGTAGATAGGTCCCATTGAATAAAATGGCCCCTACAGTAAACAGCATGAAGTTCTGTGGTTGCATGCTTTAGTAAGCTAGTTCTAAATGCCTGTAAGGGCCTCAGTTCATTCAGGTCATTCATAGACTTCAAAAGGCAAAGAAAAATGAACCGTCAAATTATCTATCATGAGTGCCTATCTCGATGAAATCCTTTAGCTCTTCTGCCTTGTAATGTCTCTAGCTATTTTATTGCTAGGTATTATTTGGATGCCAAGAAATTGGGAGTGTACTCTTAAATTATTGCAATTTTGTTGGGAGGATGGCGGACTCGTAGATTAAGGAGGTTTGGGTTATATCTTTTAGGGTTAAATGTCCTTTTGATATATTAGATTTTGTTGTTGTTATTGTTGTTGCTAAGTGCTAGTGAATAAATGTCCACTCATGGCGACCCTCTGGATAGTTGTCCTAAACTGTGTTCGGTCTTCAGTCAAGCAACTAATCAGGGCTGGCCCATCCACTAGGCAAGCTAGGTAGTCACCTAGGGTGGTCAGCCTGAGTGGGCGGTGGCAGTGGCATGGGTGATCAGTGCGGCAGACATGGGTTGCCACCACGCCGCTGCCTCTCCAGCTGCCGTTGATTTCATATGGGGGGGAGGCAGGCGGCGTCAGTATTTCCAAAAGCGGCAGCAAAAAAACGCCGCTTCTGGAAATACTGCCACTGCCTGCCTTCTCCTCCCATGATGGAATCGGCAGCAGCTGGTGGGGGGTGGCAGTGGCAGCTGGGTGGGGGCATCAGCTGAGGGGGGTGGCATCAATGGGGGTGGAAGCGGTGTCAGCGGGGGGTGCGGCCCCACCGTTTCTACCTAGGACGGCAGAAACCCTTGTGCCGACCCTGCGGCTAATTATTGTTTGAGTGGCATCCATAGCTGCTGCTATTGCATCAGTCCATCGTATTGCTGGCCTTCCTCTTTTGTGCTGATTTGCAACTTTCCAGGCATGATGTCTTTCTCTAATGACCTTTCTCTTCACGTGATGTGCCCAAAGTATGAAAGTAAAAATCTTATCATTTGAGCTTATAAAAAAAGCATAGATCTGATCTCCCCTAGTACTGAATGACTAAATGTTATCTTACCATACTCTCAGTGTGTTCTTTTTCTGTTCACTCCACATAATGGACATAAATCGAATGTCTAAAATACATTTTTTAAAATCGGATTTTGCCTGATATTCTTCTGATTCATATGCATTTTTTTTGCTGTTCAAGTTTTGCACTTGATAACATATGCTTGAAAAGAATAAACAGAAAGTAAAACAAAGTGACACATGACCTCTCTTTCTGAAATCCTTGCTGGCCCTTGCTTATTAGGATAACAACGGATGAGAAATCCATCATGTACCAAACAAGGCAAAATGAAAAGGCAGGGGCGATGACTGCAATAGCAGAGTCTGAAGACTATCGCTTGTTAGTATGAGATGACAATAAATCTAGGCTTAAAATAACAATACATAAATATTAATTAAATGATTAATACATATGCATAGAAATTTTATTGAACATAAGACTTATTAAATGTAACGTAGAACTATATCTATTTATAACATGCACATGGTCGTGTTTCGGCATGAAGTCTATGTTAACCGCCATGGGTAAAACAATATCCAACTATTCAGCACTGGTATCCGGATAGTGACCTGCGCTGAATATTGAGAATAGTGCGGGCATTATCTGCATAGTGGTGATATTCAGCTGATATCAGGATAGCCCATCTGCATAGGACAACGTTTTTGCTGTCCTAAGTTATGTGGATAGTTATCTGGATACTGGCGTGAATATTGCTGTTATCTGGATAATACCCTTCGATGCTCTTGATTCTCCCATGAGCTCTTCGCCAGCAGTAGTTGGAAACTGCCGAGGCGATCTGTGCAGATATTCAGTTGCATTATCTGGATAATACCACCAAATATCCCTCTTGGTGTTCTTATCTGGATGCACGTGCTATTATCTGGATAAGAACTTCTGAATATTAGCCCCTTGGATACTAGAGCTCATGGCCAACAAATCTCTAAATATAAACTGATGCACAACAGTTATCAATAAAACATCATGGGTCCCTTTTACTAATGCTCAGCATGTACTATTTGCTGCTTGGCCCATTTTATTCCAATAGGCCTTGTGATCTGTGGGGCTTGTTTACTAAGCAGTGATAGCGGTTTCTGACCAATATTGGAACCGCGGCCCCATTGAATTCAATGGGGCCGCGGCTCCGATATCAATCGGAAGCTGCTACCTCTGCTTAGTAAACAAGCCCTTATGTCTTGGTAAAAGGGGCCATATGTTAAAAAATAATAAAAATAAAAGTTAACCTTGAAACTGCTTATTACTCATAGAGGCAATGCAGGCATAAAATCTATGCCAAGAACACTGCAGCCTTCGAATACCAGAACACGTCTCTGCTGTACTGTAAAAAAGGAGACTCATTTATGTTAAAAAGGTGCAATACTGTATTGCAGCATTCCGAATTCAAAAATTGCCTTGAGCTACGAAAAATAAATCAAAGGCAGAAGAATAGGAGAGTGAACGCTCTCCAGTATGATTTTAATAACAGAGCTGAAAGCTCGCAGCAGCTAGCTTTGATCTTTTATGATTCAATACTAGCTGAAAGCACCATGCTGTTAATGCAGCATACAGGACAAGCACTATCTGCAGCGTTAACAGCTAATGCCGTTTAGTAAACATCCCCCTTAAGATCTGCGTGGGTTGCTATTCAGCAGCACTTATAAATGCCAGGGTAGTTCATGAGCGGAGTGAGGAATTGCCTGTATAGCGGTGATTTTCAAGACCGAACAATCGTCCTGCATGCTAGGTACAGCGCCTATCCACATCGCGGTGCTGACAATTGCCGCTAGAATGACAGAGTTCACGCCGTTTACATAGCCCAGATATTTAGCACTGGTTACTATCCGAATACTGGTGCTAAATATCTGTTTTTATTTAGTCATGGCAATCGACATTAAAAAAACCCAACCATGAGCATGGTGACTGAATATTGACTAGCACTAATTTTAAATTTCGTTCAGTGTTTTTAAAAATCATATATTTTGTATTGTAAGCAGAAAACAATAGTGTACTAAATCATTATTACTTTTATACAATAATTTAAAAAAATGCTAATGCTATGTACCTCTTTTTTTTTAAAGGAGTTTCTACAACTCTTTCTACATCTGCTTTTAGAGGTAAAAAGAAAAATATTAACTATTCTATTTCCTGTTTTGTTGTTTCATTTAACTTAAACAATATGCACATTTTAGGAAATGTAGTTTGTCGACATCATGCAACATTAGTTATTATAACATATTAGATACTGCTTAGGAATGTGGAGGTGGTAGAGATAAGGACGGTATCGGAATTCAAAAAAGCATGGGACAAACAGAGCATCTCTAAAGGAAAAGAGGGGAGTGTTATAGTTGTTGATATGGAAGGACAGACTAGATAGGCCATGTGATCTTTTTCTGTCATCATTTTTCTAAATGCTTCTTGTGCTTTTACAGGGCAGTTTTTAAAACTAACCATGAGGCTTGCATTCCAGTATTGTTTGTATGATAGACTGCAAGGGAAACACTATGCAGTAACATAGTAAAGGACAGCAGATAAAGATCAACACGCGCCTTCTAGTTTGCCCAGTAAGACGGATAGGCTTGCAGTTGTGCCTGCAACTCCGTGCAGGCTATCCCCTTCATACCTTTCCCCAGGTTTGTACCTGCTGCTGTGTGCAGGTTAGCCCCCTTCCATACCTTTGTGCCCCCAACAGATCGTCCACAGCTTTTGCAGCTAATGCGCTGCTATTGCACAAACATATCCTGTTAGCTGCAATCGCCTAAGGTGCCTCAGAAAACATGCCCCTAACAGTGCGGTGCCAGCTGGTACGTGAAAATCAGCATGTTAAACCGCTGATGCAGAAAATGACGGTTTGTGGGGACTGCAGGTTTCGGTTAATGCAGAGGTCGCAGCCATGTGTTAACTGCTAACATGGATAATGGTATGGAATGTGATGACTCAAACATAGAGGTCTTCCCAACAACACCACACCTAGACCTGCGCCTTCCAAAGTTAGAAGGCCACAGGAAATACCAAAAATTCCAGATGGTCAAAACTCCCTTTAAGGGCAAGGCGTCAAGAGGTGTAGCTAACTCCATTCTATGTTCTGCTGAAGAGCTAATGCGCACTAGTGAATTTTACTCTACATTAACTGCATGACAGCTTTCCCCAAAATGCTGGGAATGCCTTCAACAATTACTGCAGAGGTTTAGCTTCTATAGTTAATGTATGGTTGGTGCAAAACCATATTAAGGCAAGGAAGGTATGGTTCAGGTGGTTAATGAAGGTGAAGTTGATATAACAGCATTCTTAGAGTCCGATTGTATTTCCACTGGATCCACTCTCCTTTTTTTTCTTTCTAAAAGAGGATGATAAATTGAGGATTTTGAAACTATTCTTCGAGAGAAGACAGAGAAGGACATGCTGGACAAGGCTGAGAGGAATGGGGAGATTCTGGATTGAGAAGTGGGGGAATGGAGAGATGATGGATTGGGGAGATACGTAGAGGAGAGTAGGGAGAAAGAGGTGAAATGCTGAACTGTGGGTAGAGAAGGAGGGAAGAGAGAGGGTGGTCCTGGAGGGCTTGAAGGGCGGTTGAAAGCGCTTAAGTGAGTGCCAAAAATGATGGCAAGAGAGAAACTGAACCAGGAGGAACAGCAAGGAAGGAGAGAGAATGTGTGCTGTGGAGGGGAAAGTGAGAGGCGCAAGAGAGAGGGAAGCAGTGGAGGGAAGAAAAAGGAAGGAAAGAAGGCGGAAGGAAGAAGGATGGAAAAAAGCAAGAAGAGAAGAAGGAGGAGGAAGGGTGCAAAAGAAGAGAGATGAGTGGGAAAGGACAGAAGTGGAGAGAAGAAAGGAGGAAAACTGTGGGGAAGAAGAATGTGTGTGGGGAAGCAAGAAGCAAGCAGGGCTGGAGCTACCCATTAGGCCAACTAGGCAGTCACCTAGCACACCAATGTTTCAAGAGCGGCCCGTCGCCACCACTGCTGTCCCTCTCTGGGGCCTGCAGCAGCAGCAGTGACGTTAAAACAGCAACACAGCGCTTGCCCAAAGCCTTTGGCATGGCATTGCTGTTTTAATGCCATTTTGGCTGCTGCAGGTCTTGGAGAGGGGTGGCGACGATGGCAGCAGGGGTGGGGATGGGAGCAAGGGGCGGATGGGAGGTATGACCCTGGAGAGCATGAGGGGAGAGAGAAGAATGAACAGTGTAAGTGGGATAAAGGGGAAACCAAAAGAAATTAAACCTAGGACATAAGCAAAAGAAACAACAGGATAGAAAAAACTAGAGGAAATGCTGACAGAATAAAATGGGTAACAGAAGAAAAACCTTAGAAAACCGAGGGGAGAGCAAACATGAAAAAGGAGAATGAATTCAGAAGTAGAGACTAGGGAAATGAAAACAAATCTAAATAAAGCAGAGAGAGGGGAGTGATTGAGGGGAGCATGAGCAGGATGATGAGTATTCGGGGTGGGGGGAGTTGGAGGAGGGGTGTTATTGGGGGTCGCTCAGCTCTTGCATGCCCACTCATAGAGATGCATTGCCCCCAGTCATTTAGTCCCTGCACTCACACAGGCACACACTACCTCAGTTATATATACTACCTTTCAAATATTCAAGAAACTGTATCCTAAATTCTGTGCCTCTGTCTATCAGGCGTGGTAAGTACATCAGATAATTGCTTTAAAAAGCAAGATTTACATATTTATGTTTGTGTTTGAGTGATAATTTATTTGGATACCACCTGGAGTTATATGAATGATCGCCTGCTAAAATGGGGTCACATCGGTAAAACGTTTGGGAGTCACTGTTTTAAACTCTACTTTCCATCTGAAGTTCAGCATTCTAGTTATTCACCAAACCTGCCCATCACAGGTTAACGTAAACTGCATAAATTAATAAATTAATGTATAATGATGATTCATATAAGCATGTTGATACTCTATTGAAATTTTAAGTTTCAAATTTATTTGCTAAACCTCCTATTGAAAGACGTATCTAAGGTGAAGTCTCAAGAAAGAAACATGGGGGCAGGCTTCAAAGCCCTTATCCGGATAGCCCGCGGGAGTCACCTGCATTGGGGCACTCAGAGAGAAATTCATTGGCCCTATCCAATTAGTGCAAAGATGGTCTGAGGGTAGAGTTAGGGTGGTGTAGCCAATATCGGGATACTGGCACTGAATATACGGCAGGGGGGGGGGGTGGGGGGGGATTTTCAGCAGCAGTGGCCAGCCAATGAAAGCATCTGGCCATTGCCGCTTTAATGTTGAACCGAATATTCAATGCTGGGGCCATATCTGGCCATTGGCATCAAATATCCAGGTTGGCTGGATTGTGAATTTGCTATCCGGTCAGCAGTGATATTCAGTCGTTGGCCGGATTTCAAAAGCGTCTAAAGTTAGGACAGTCATTTAGCAATCCTATCTTTAGCCGGTTAATGCCTGGTGCCACTCCCACTCTGCCCTTGGGACACCCCAATGCTAAGCAGTTAAAGCACCAGTTAAACTGTTTGAAAATGATCCTCCCCCCCCAGATTATATTTAAGCACTGTGGCTGATTGCAATAACATTTCAATATTGTCCCTTCTCAATATCGGGCAGATTGTTCTCACTGTTAGTGCAACACAGTGGCATACCAAGGGTGGGGCAGTGGGTGAAGCCTGCCCCAGGTGTACTGTAAGCTGGAAGGGGTGTGCATCCCAACTGGGCCCACGTGGGCAGCCGCGGCAAACTTACATGTATGCTGCCTTTGCCGCAGTGCCTCCTGCTCCAGGGCTGGCTGCTCTTCCTTCCTGCCAGAGGTCTTGTGAATTGCCAGACTTTGGGCTGGAAAGAAGAGTGGCTGACCCTGGAGCAGAAGGTTCCGTGGCAAAGGCAACTTACATGGGGGCCTGACCAGGGGTGGTAGGGATTGCATCATGAGTGCAGTGTGGGGGGCCGCCAGAAGCACGGGGGGGGGGGGGGGAGTGGGGGGTGGGAGGGGGGTTCCAGCAGCAGAGGGGGGATGCTTGCCTCGGGTGTAGAGGGTGCTGGGAATGCCACTAGTGAAACACAGTACACTCTTTTCGAGAACCTTAAATCTTAGAGCTCTACGAAGCATGTCTGTAATAGTATGCCTGTTGATCATATGCTACTTAATAGCAATAGTTCAGAACTAGTTCATATCCGACTTACGGTCGGGAAAAGTAATCTTTTAAAGCTTCCTAATTTTTATTAGTCGATGATATGAGTAAAAGTCCATTGTGCTTATTTAGAATCAACTGTGTGATTTATGCTTTTGAGTGTTGCAAATCAGAATTGCACAAAATAAATGTATAACTGTTTTTGATGATTACTTTTAATATATTCATGAATTATGAAAAGTTAATTTAAGTTTACGTTTTCTAAAATTGTATTTCCACAGAATCCACAGATTTTTTCAACTTCTCAGGTATGTTTTGAAACACATTTCAATTTAGAATTATATGATTAATAAAAATAATCATTTATTTTAGAGTGTTTTCAACTCAAGGCGGAATAGCACTTATGAGGTGTTGAAACCATTTGTCTAGATTAGAGGTACACTAATTTTGTCCAGAGACAATTGATCGGGGTTAAATATGGAGTAAAGGCCAACCATGGGCCTGGAATTTACCTTACTGAAAATATCAGGATGAGGTCATTTTCAAATGGGTAAAGTTGACAGTGCTAGAAAATTCATGCATATGCATAATCTCTGATTCCTTCATGGCTGAACATATTGTGCACATTTAGCATTTTAGAAAAAATGTCCAGGTGCAGTCTTGGACATCCAAGATGAAATGTCACAAAAATGTCTGCTGTATGCAAGGTTGGGGCCAATTTTATTAATGTTTGCATACTCAATATGGACGTCCATAGGGAGGGCTACATAGTGATGGTATTCGAGACAGGAGCCGTGTCCTAGCCTGCCACATTGCAAGTTTAGATGTTCAGCAGTGCTCCAACCCCAAATATGCCTCCATTTCTTATTCCAAAGTCTATGCGATTGTGGCTAGCACTTGGAATAGTAGCAGGCCATGATGTTTCCCTGGGATAACGAGCACTTTCCCAATGACTGTTCTTACCCTGGAACAGGTTTTGACATAAGAGTTGGGACGTGCAGGCCATTTCTAAAATCGTTGCAGACGTCCAAATGCTTGGGAACGCCCCAGACACACCTCTACCATATCCCAACATGGACATCTCTGTGCTGGAGAAGTCTCTAAGGCTGGTTTCTAATGTGGCTTTGGGGACACCATCCAGATTTGGATATCTATGTGCACATTTCTGGACATCCAGAGCACAACTAAATAACCTGTTTGTATTTTTTTTGTAGACGAGGGGCCAATATTCAGCCCACATTGGTTATTGTTTTTTTATACCTGCTGATGCCCATATAAATGCCAGCTCGGCCCCTGCACTGACCTGGCACTATCTGGACAGTGTCACCGAATATCCCTCCTACCTGCACTTATCCAATTAGCAGCATCTGTTAACTGGATAAACTCTTTGAATCGTCTTGGCTTGTATTCCGTTGTACGCACAAACTCTTAGTTTGAATGTCCAAAAGCAACCCGAGCAATTCTGTGCCTTTACTGAGCTATAAGCAGGACTGGATCAGCCTGATGGAACAGAAAAAGAGTTTGATGTCAAACCTATTTGTAGATGAAGAAGACTGTTCTATATTTTGTACATTGAATCTTATTAACTTTGTATATGGCTACAATTATACAGTCCAATATTCAAAAAACACTTAACCGGATGACAGCAGCTGCTGTCTATATAAGCACCCTATCCAGGCCCTGTCCATGAATTTGCAGAGCCACTATCTGGATAGTATCATTGAAAAATCTTGGTACCACTGAATATTCTTACAGACCACTCTGGCATTATCTGAATAGTGCTGGGGAGGAGGATGTTTTTCCTAACTCTACAGATAGCTGGCGGTATTTAGCAACTATCCAGAAAGCTATGTGATTCATGGCCAACTCTGACATTAACTTAGAAAGGTGTTTCCCACTCTGTCTTGGAGGCACACCTAACCCTAACCCTCCTGATTTTTCAGGATATCCCTAATGAATATGCATGAGATAAATTTATATAAAATGGGTATCCAATGTATGAAAATGTATCTCATGCATATTCATTGTTTCAGTCCTGAATACCTAACTGATGTAGCCAGCATTCCAGTGTTCGTTCCAGAGAGCATCTTCTTTGGGAAGGGGTGAGCCTTTACAGAAACCACTGGTCTAGTATGATCACAGACAGTTTGGTTCTCAGTAAAGTACAAAATGGTCATTGATTTTGTCTACTGGAAAGCTTGCCAAACTGTTTATGGAGAAGTTCTCAGTCTATCACCCAACATCATGAAACTCTCCTCCTTCCTAGAAGCCACAAGGGAAAGAGGGCAGGATTTCCTGATCCTAAAAGAAATCAGGAGGACTCCATCCAGTGGTATAACAAGGGCGGGGCGGTGGATGTGGTCTGCTCCGAGTGCTGGCTAGGAGGGGTTGCTCAATCTCAGGACCACGTGGCAAACATACCTTAATGTCTTGGGTGCTGCCTCCATTCCAGGCCTAGTGACTGTTCCTTCCTGGACCGAAGTCTCATGGTTTGCGAAACTTCAGCCAGAAGGGAACAGCCGCCGGACCTGGAGTGGAAGCAGCACGGCAAACACCTCCGCTGTGTGGGCCTGGTGGGGATTGGGGTGTTTGTACCGCAAGAGGGATGAGCCCACTCTAGGTGACCATGACGCTTAGAACACCACTGATCTAAGTGCCTTGAACAACTTCCTAATAAAGGGAAAAGTCAAGATTGTTTCCTTTTGCATTTTAATTATCTTTCTGGAAAAAGGACACTTGCTATGCTTCCTATTTTTAAAAATGCATGCACTCACATGGAAATAGGCTTGTCACAGGATATATCTCAGATTCATAATAGGAAAACACCATCTCCAAAACTGCATAGCACTGTTTGGTCTAGCATCAGTACTGCAGGTATTAACAACATTTCTATTAGCGATTGTGCCGTATCTCTGCAAATTAGATGTATATGTGTTTTTATCTTTCTGGCCAATTGACTGGCCAAGGGTATATTTTAGGCCAAATAATCCATGAGCAAGACCCTTTCTGTGAATATAGTTGAATCTATGTATGATGCAGCCTTGTTTGGTTTCATTTAAACAGATATTAAGGTTTCTGCACCACCACCATCAACAATTGTTACTCCAGCTGCACAAATATTCACAGGTACTATAACAAAATCTTCTCTTTTAAAAGGTATGGGAAAAACAGTAATTCACCATTAATTATAGTTGATTTTTGCAGTCTAGTAGTTTATCAGGGAAATATTCATGCTGTGCACAGTAGAGCAAAGGTTTATGTTACATAGCGCATGTAAATCCCAGATAGTCCTCCTTCCTTTTGCTCTTCTGATAGCAGAGGAGACATAAGTTTAAGACTATGAGTAAAGGAAAGTGGAGTATTTAATTTCAAAACTGAGTTGGCCATTAAATGTACACACAGCACATTCTATTCTAGATAATTCTTGTCTAGAAAGTCAAATGCTTTTGTATGGAGAGATTATGGGCCTCTTTCACTAAAGCCCATTAGCTGGTTAATGGGCTTTTTAACAGGCAGTCAGGAACGCTAACGCCTTATAGTTCCTGCCTTTGCACAATAAAACGCATATTAATGCGGGATGACGAATGGACAGAGAGTGGGTGCGGAGAGCCCATTGCCACCAGTGACCTACGTTGAGCAGAAACGGTGATTCGAACATGGGTTCACCTATCGACTCCTCAATAGGAATCATAAGGTGAACCTGACCTAGTGGAGCGTGCGCTAGGGAAACCTGTTGCGCATTAGCTGCTGGGGACACACTGAACATGTCCCAGCTGCTAACCTGCAGCCTCTGTCATTAACGTGCGTGAGATTGGTGCATTCATCGCAAATTGATAGCCAGCTTTAGTGAAAGAGGCCTTATGTTTGAATGGAGCTCATATACACTGCACTGGATATTGTATTCTAGTCTTCCTATAAAACTCTTCACGAAATGTATCTGTCACTTCTAAAAAGATATGAACATGACTCTGTGTAATAAGAGTTTCATCTATGTGTATTTTATTTTTTATTTTAACTTCTTTTATTCTTTTATTTTAACTTCTTCAGACATTTCAGTTGCTCCACCACCACCTCCACCAATTGTTACTCCAGCTGCACAGCTATTTGGTAATGTAGCAACATTTTAATGAAGGAACTGTAAATCTTTCTACATTTTTCCAATGTATATGTGAAAAATAGTGACTCAACATTAAGTAAAGCTTAATTTTGCAATCTACTAGATTTGATTATGGGGGCAACTTTCAACTTGTGCGCATAAGTGTAAAGTCTGCAGGTATTTTTTTACCCACAAATTTTACACCGGTTTTGAAAAGGAAACATTTCCTTTGGAGGACTGACAAGGAAAAAGTATATGCACAAAATTCTACTTGCTATTTGTGTGGGTACTTTTTTCAGGTAGGGCAGAAAATGGAAAACTCCATACATGAGTGCAAGCTTTGATCCGGCTTCACCCTTGCAATGCCTCTTCTGTCTGTGTGTAAAGTTGTGTGTAGTTGCACTGCACACATAATTCTATTCACAAAGGCTATTTTCTAAAAAAGCGATTTCCGCACATAAACCTCCATTATATGGTTCAGAATGTCTTAAGTTGCCCTTCTTAAAGCTAAATTTTGGCATCAAATTTAGGCGCTAAAGTAGCATGTTTACTAAACCACATTAGCTGCTAACATGGCAGATAGCACTACCCAATTGTGTCACATTAGCAGCTAACACAGGGTAAATGCAGATAGCGCAATGATTTTCTGCATTATCTGCAGACTGTGCATTAGGCATGTGCATGGTTGGGGTGTGGGCAGAGAGTGGGTCTGTCTGCAGTTTACAATTACCACGAGCATCAACAGTGCATGGTAAACTGCACACTTTGCAGACATCATAGGTGCAACTACTGCCATCTCGATGGGTGGCGGTAGCTGCATCCATGATGCTGTCGGCCTACATTGTTTGCATTTTACATGCACTAACTGCTGGGGGGATGCTGCGCACGTCCCCAACAGATAACACATAATAGCAGCTAATGTGATGCTATTTGCACGATTGCAACGTGTTAGCCGTAAAAGACCAATATGGTTTAGTAAATATGCCCCTAGGTTAAACCTAGGGTCCTAAATTTAGGCCTGCTATACATTTTCCTAGATTTAGGATCCTAACTTAGGTCCCTACTGTTGAAAATCAGTGCTAGGCTCCTAACTTTATTCCCCATCCTATTTTCATTTACTTTTTAGGAACCTAAATTTAGGAGCCTAGTGAAACTAGAAGATGAAAGTTTGGTAGTCAGCCCTAGTACATTTTCAAAGGGGTCAATTTAGGAGCCTACTAGATCTAAAACTTAGCTAAGCATTGCTAGGTGGATGGAGTGTTCTTGATGACAATCCAGGAATGATCCAAAAAGCCAAGAAAATCATAGAGAATTTAACAAAGCCCCAAACTCTATCAAAGATTTTGATAAATGTTCACAGATTGTTTTAGATTGCAATTATGGATCAATATTATTTCTGATTTAAAGCAAATTAACATATCAGTTTTCTAGTCTTATATCTCTGTAATGTTGTAAATATAATAACAAATGCTATAAGCTTTTGATATTAAATTTAAGTTAAGCTTTCAATAGTAAATTAATTATATTTGTTATTCTTGATAATGCCAAAGGAATCTGTTCAAGTTGAATAGAATGTCTGTTGTTGCTTTAGTGATTAGTCTTGCTTTTTTCATTTATTATTCATTTTGTAATTGAAGTCCAATTTTAGAAGCTGAACCTTACAAAGGATATAGACAAGTGGTCTTGAGGTCAGCCACCAAAACAATGCAGGATCTGCAACAAAATCCCTATGAATTGGAATTTGAGGAGCTAGGGGCCTATGCCCTAATTTGCAGTATTTTTCTGCCTGTGTTAAATTTATTAGTATGTCAGCTAAAATGAACTATTTTGTATTCAGCTCGACAATACACATTAAAATTCTGATAAGGTTGCTGTCTACCAAAAATAAGCAAGGCATGTAAATCTGTGGCTACACGTGCAAAGCGCAATGAGTTATTTTGCTATTACCACATAATTTAGAAAACTGTGATAAATTTACCTGGGAAACAATGGTGCTCTAAGTAAAAGCAGAGGACCGCAGGTGGACTTCAGGAAAGCAAATTCACTTCCATGATCACCATGAGCCTTGATGCAGAAAAGGTGTCTGAGTGGGATCGCTTATGGAAAGTTTCTGAAAATCTCAGCATTGGATTCCCTTGTGTTAGCAAGTTCAAACCATGGGATCAGATGCCCTCACTGAGACTGCACTACAGTAGCCTAAGGTTTATTTATTTTTATTTAGCTGCATTTATATCCCACTTTTCACCGGGTCAAAGCGGTTGGGGGATACATTTAACACGAGGGGATATGAGACACATACACTAATACTTACAGGGAACATGGGCAATGGAGGGTTAAGTGGCTTGCCCAAGACCACAAGGAGCACCTGTGGGACTAGAAATCCCAGTCCTTCCGGCCCAAGGTTTCTGTCCTCTAGTGGGATTTGAACCATCGACCTTCCGGCCTGTAGTACCTTGCCCCAACCACTAGGTCACTCCTCCCTAAGGTTAGGCATCCTACATCTGTAGCAGGGCACCAGACATGAATGCTCTCCTACTGTTATTCCTTTAGTGTAGTTACCTCTATTGCATATGTGTTCTGCCCATCTCTAAGTGCCTGGGGTATAGTTGCCTTTGTACATATGGTCTGTTCCTCCAGAAATACCTGAGATGTAGTTGCCTCTGTAACATCTACCTGGACCATCTCTAAGTTTCTGGATTGTGGTTGCCTCTGTTACATCTACTCTGCTCCTCTAGAAGTACCTGGGGTGTAACTGCCTCTGTTTGCATCCGCCCTGCCCTCCTCTAAGTGCCTCAGGTGTAGGTGCCCCTATTAGATTTGCTCTGCTCATTTCTAAGTGTCTGGGATACTGTTGCCTCTGTTAGATCTACTCTGCCTCTTTCAGGGGCAGTAATTCTCAAACCTTTACACATGGGTTAATAGCTGTGTAAAAAGCCTTATCAAAAATTGCACCTTCTCACTATGGATAGGAGTCTTCTCTCTTGGAACCTCTGCAGCAACTTCTCTCTGCTGCACGTAGGGGCCCTTTTACTAAAGTGCACTAAGGTGTGTTGCATTTATATTTATTGTACATTTGGAGGAAAAGCTAATGGGTGGTAAGTGCAAGAGCCCCATGGTAATTATTGGGGTGTGCTCAGCATGTCCTCCTGCAACTACCACATAGAAGAGTACCTTGCCCTGCTAACACTTCATTTGCAATTAACATGGGTGCACTTAACGTTCACACTAACTGTAACATTCACAGTTACCACCTGTTAATTACCCTTGTACTAACCACAATGGGCAGTCAATGCCTTGCTCCACCCCTAATCTTCCCAGTCTCTGCCTTATTATAGGCTAAGCAGTTAGTGCGGGAATTTTACCGTGTAGTAGCAGTTACCACGGTCCCATGTTAACCACTTAGCATGTGCTAAACCCCATGGCAAATGTTACCAAACTTTAATAAAAGGGCGCCTCGTTTGACCTTGGATGTTGACATGGGTGAAACCCCCTCTGTATACTGAATGTGAGGACCTCTGCATTCACATGCGCAAACTAGAGAACAAGGAGATGCCACAGATGAGGATAATACTCTGCTAACTATCCAGTTCACCTAAATGCTCTGAAGAGGAATTCCCACATGAGGGCAAATTTCAAATTACCTGCGTTTGCAGTAGTCTGCAGGCACTTTTTACCCAGGGGCTTTGCTCCAGTTTTCAAAATAAAGGTACTTGTATACTTTCACTTTGAAAGCTGCTGGCAGAAAAAGAACCAACAGAGTATTTTACCTGCAGATCCTATGGATGTCTCTTTCTGACCAAAATTGTGTGCATCATTTTGACAGTCCAAAACTATGCATGACATTTTCTTCTCTGACCTAACGTGGCCCTAGTAATGTCTTCACCACAATGTGGGTAAAAGTGGTTGTGTTCTGTAACAATGCCCAGCCTTTTACTCGCACATCGGGTAAGCTGTTTGCAGGCAGGTGATTTAAGCGGGCAAAACACTTTCGCTTGCGGAAATTATTTTAAAAATTGCCTTCTTAGAAGGCAATAATCAAACTATCCACAGGGTGGCTAGTGCCCTATGGGTACTTATACCCACAGGGTTTGTCCTGATAGCCAAACAAAAAGTATGCATAAATCTTTTCTTCAATTATTGATCAACAAAATGTACCTGTACAAATTTATGTCTACTTTTTCGTTTGGGTACCATTTCAAGGCAAAACCAGGCATGTTTGATTATTCCTAGACCTAATACCACTGTAGGAACACCTTCAAAAGCCCCTTCGTACATGTAGAGGCATTGCTGCCAAATGCGCTTACTTTAACCCATATGTTGGGTAGGCAATAATCAGAAAGTCTATTTCCATGGGTAAAACTGCATTTTTGCCATGGACGTGCTTTCATTATTGCCCACCCTATTTGTGGATGAACGTACACACTCTATGGTGCATCTGTTTTTCCTAATCCCTTTTGAGATTTTATTGCCCTGGGTCTTTTGTTCCTGCAATAGAAACATAGGCTGAGGTACACAGAAATAGTGTTGATAGTGTGAATACTACCTGGTGCATGCATGCTGTGAATAAAGAGGTGAAAAGGTATAAAGGTGAGTAAAGAAAAGAGGCATGAAAGACACAATGTGAAAATATTTGCAAAGAGAGGTTTTGTATAAGCAGGGCGTAAACAAGTTAGGGTATGTAAGTGCATGCAGTTGTAAGACTGCTGGGGGCATGCGTGCCGCCAAGGGAGCACATCTGCAGAGGGATGGAAGATTGAGCTATATAGGCGAAGATGCCTGAGTTTGGGTTGGGGTGCAGAGTGGCTATCAGCTAATCTAGCTATTCACTCTCCCCCAGCTGGAGTCACCTGGCTTTCTTCATCTGGTCCTCCAGCTCACTGGAATATGAGGCACAAGGATGGAAGCCCCGGGGGAGGGCTTTCCAGGAGGCTGATATTTGGACCTGATTGCTGTGCTTCCTGTGAGATGGAAACAGATGCCTTTAATGGGAACAGTTGAGCCCGGAGCAGCAGATCTTCCCTGGAGAAGTGGAACTTACTGGTGCTTAGCACAGAAGATGTGAGCATCCGCTACATAAGCATGTGACAGGAACTGGAAACCTCAGGAATGTATACATGCATACAACCAGTGGAGGCATGCCTGGTTGGAAAAACACTGGCCCTTTGGAGAGGCTAATACACGATCAAGGGGAAATGAGCGGGAAGAAACTCAGAGATAAGGAGGTTACAGTTACACGATTAAGCATGAGCAAAGAATGCATAGGCAGGATGCGTGAAGAGAGATGTGTATGTGACAAAATTAAGCAGAAAGTAGACTCTACATAAGGAGATAAGAAAGTACAGATGGCTTTTCACTGCATGTAACAAAGGAACACACCTGAAGTAAAGAAGAAACAATGCCACAGCATACACATAGAGAGAGACACAAGAGGATGGGGCAGAAGATGGCACCAAATGGCATACACAAACAACAAAGCGAAGACCATGAAGACTATGGGTGCCAAACCTGCATGCCAGAGAAATACTGAATGAGAAGACATGAAGGCACATATATATACTGTACACATACTCACAGCTGACTCCATAATGTACAGTGAACATATACAAGGAGTTACCCAGAGGCTGAATTTCCTCCAGTAGTCATAAGCGGTCCTCTAGGCCTTCATGCTCCTCAGGGTCTTCCAACACGCAGCAGAATATTCTAAGCCTCTCTGTGTCTCCCTTCTAATATACAAGAGGCAGAGTTCTCCACTCCAACAGTCAGAACAAAAGTAGTCCTCTCATGGGCTTCCTATCAGTCTGAAAATATCCAAAAACTGAAGACATACATTAATGACCTGAGTCCAACAAGTGCAAAGTAAATTGCTCATTCTCACTCTAAAAGAGCACATTTGATCCCTTGACAATGTGTGGACTATGTTCTTCTCACATCAAAAAATAGAAGACAAATCATGCCAGACTTAATAGAGTTGGGAGAAGGATCCATATAACTTGTTTTTTATTGTAAATCAATATTTATCAGAAGGGCCTATAAATATGTGGATAAGCACAAGATTTGGGTGGCTGAGTTATTGTCCTTGGTTGCCATGTTTGATTTTCAGAAGTGAACAATCGTGAGCTCATGAAGCCTGCATGTTTGTATGGTGTCAATGTCTACTGTTAGGTTGGTTCATTATTGACATCTATTAGGGGTAATTTTCAGTTTCCCACTTTCATGCAAGGTACCAGTAATTTCTCATTGAAAGTTTCCCAGAAATTACACAGTGCAAAACTACCAGCATATATTGTACTTGCGTTTTCTGGAGGCGGAAAAATGGGAACAAGAAACCCCATGTAGATTTAAACATTAAATCTATCTGTATAGTTTCTATCCAAACTATCATTGTCCAAAAGATTGTCCTTTTGGTCATGTGTAAATATACCCACATCATGGGGATCTATTTTCAGCCAAAGGAATCTAGCTTGGTAACTCCTGAAGTACTTGGCGAGATATCTTTGAAGGGTTCTGCTAACAGAGATCCTGTAGTCTTAAGGAGTTCTGAAGAGTAGACCAGAGAGAATAGGCAAGAAGAAGGAGCAACAGTGGTCTCTTTTCAGCCTCTAGTGATTCTATTTGTATATATATAGCATGGCTTCCATGAGTACTGATATGCATTCATCTTTAGAAAATTGTATAGGGCATCCTAGTCCATAAGACAGTATGCCTGTCAATGTGTTATGGATATGTTGTAAAAGGTGACAGGATACAAAAGAACGGGATATGTGATGTACTGATGGAAGAAAGACAGAGCGGAGAAATGATGTCAACTGAAGAGAGAAAGAGAGTTGGAAAAAAGAGAGTCACTGAAGGAGATGCCAAATTGAAAGATAATGGAGTTGGGAGAACCCAGAAGATGAAAGAAGAGAAGAAATGACAGTAAGAAAATAAAAGTAAAGGTAAAAACATATACAGGTTGATAATCAGCATTTTTTTAAAACACTGGCTGCCCAGTGCAAAATGAAACCAGGTATTCAGTGAAAGTGGCCGGTTAGCGGCTTCCGCTGAATACCCGGCTTCAGCAGTGACCGCCACAGGCTACCTTGATAGCAGTGATATTCATCTGCTGTCTGGATAGCAGTCAGAGGAAATATCCAGTCAGGGGACTATCCCTCTTATTGGCACTTTGAATAGTAGGTCCATATTTTCTAATTAAATGGCAATTTTGAGACATTGACAGTTTTAAACTCTTTTAGCTAAAGTTTAAAAGAAATTCTGGCTCTCTGGATGTGCATTATACGTTTTTTTTCCCCTTGCGGCTAGCGCAACCCAACCGATAAACAACAAATGGGTGGCAAAATGATCTCCTCCTTCTGCCTTTTCATTAATTCTGCCCTAGTTCGTCACTTCTATCTCTTAGCTGTGGCAGCTCCTTAGCACCTCACTGCCTTTTCTTCATTGCCATGCTGGTCAGCCATCAATCAAGCTGTGAGCGGCAGCATGCGATCTCTGCAATGCCATGGCTCTACCTCTTCAACCTTGCGGGCACATTTCCAAAATAAGGGGAAGAGACAGGGTCATATGGCAAATCATAGACCCTGCATTCAGGCAGCTGACAGTCACCCAGTGTACATCTGAGAAGTTGAGCAGATTTGTTAGCAGTGATGGCCGCCCCAGGGAAGGAGGAGTGGGGGTTGCATCTGCAGCAGTCTGCACCTGGTAGGAGGCCTCATCAGTGGAGGAGCAGAGGTTGGGCATCATCTGCCAAGAGCAAGGGAAGGAGAGAGAGTCGTCATGACCAATGATGTCAATGAGGAGGAGGGTGTCACATTTTAAAGGGTCCAGAAAAATCCAGAAACCTTTCACCGGTCCTGATAACACATTACAGAGACATCTCAGTCTGTATATATTTGGCAAGGGAGACTATTCCCTTAACAATTTCATAATCAAGGAATCACACATGCTTTCTTGAATTCTATTACTGCTTTTGCCTCATCACTTCTCCTCGAAGGCTATTCCATGTGCCCATCAGTCTTTCCATTTGGAAATATTTTCTGCTGTTTCTCCTTGAATCTACTACCTTAAAACCTTGGGTTATGATCTCCTGTTCCATAACTTCCTTTCCACTAAAAAAGGTTTTCTTCTTCTTCCTTATTTATACCTATGATGTATTTACATTTTTCTATCATATCTTGTCTCTCTTCTCTTATAGGGTATTTATAGTATATCGATCTCTGTAAGTCTCATTTCATAGGGCTTTTGGTACAGACACTAGATTGTTGTGGTAGCCTTTTTTGGGACTGCCTCTATTTTTCTATATCCTTTTGTGGAGGTACGACATCTAGCATTGGACTCAGGGCTGGCCTAAGGGTTACTGATGCGCCAGGCAGAAGCTCTAGCTGTGCTGCCTCCCTCCCCCACATGTGGAGCCATGCTGCGCTGCTCCCCGGCTGCCGCCGATTCTGTTGACGAAGTGGGGGGACGACTTGATGCGGCATAGTGGCGGCAGTGGCAGGCCATGTCCTTTGGCACACATGGCCTGCCACTTTGGACCCCCCTCCGACACAACTTCCTGTCAGAGGGAGTCAGACGTGGCAGACCATGTGTGCCAAAGCAAATGGCTTGCCACCCACACAGAGGTATGCCGCCTTAGTCACAGAGGTCTGCCGCTTTAGGCCGCCTCCTAGTTGATGGGCTACTCTGATTGGACAGAATACGTCTGATGAACTCTCATCTACAATCTGTACAGTAGCATTGTCATTTATTTTTTTCTACTAGTTATGCCTCTCCTTATCCGAATAAATGCTGGCCTTGCATGCCAGTAGCTTCTCATACCTGTGCCAGTGTAAACTGGCTGGTATTTAGCCAGCTTTGGCTGATTTT
The DNA here is from genome assembly GCA_033557465.1 of Ichthyophis bannanicus. Lineage (NCBI taxonomy): Eukaryota > Metazoa > Chordata > Amphibia > Gymnophiona > Ichthyophiidae > Ichthyophis > Ichthyophis bannanicus. The sequence continues at coordinate 112,314,834 of CM066038.1, read as the reverse complement.
AGTAAAGGGAGAGCTGTGGCTGGTGGAACCTTAAACCTAGCAAAATAATTGTTGTCAATCTTCCAATCTCCTGCTCCTTTAAAAACAAATTCTCATATCCTCCCCCTCCACACAATTTCAGTTTCTCCACATGACTTCAGTTCATCCCACTTCCTCTATCCCTCTTCTCCCACCTCTTTGACCAGATTCCATATCTTCTCTGCAGAGGCATAGACAGAATGCAGTGGCTGAGCGCCATACAATCCTTCCCGCTATGGCACTCACCCAGTCAGCAACAGAAGCCTGCCATGCCATTTCTTCTTTGTTCTGACTGCTGTCCATGCCACATTTTTAATCTGGCCTCGCCTGCATTCCCCCTCCCATTGGGGATATTCTGCTTTGGGCTGACTAAATTGGGTCACTGTGGTCTTTTTCAATTTAAAGATGGCACCGACATTATGGCCCCTTCATTATTTAAATGTGACAGATGGAGCATCCTGCTTACCCAGGAAGACCCATCTCTGGCGCTTCTCAAAGGCTGCATCCTCTTTGTCTCTGACCCTTTCATCAGCTCCTCAGCATCTTGCCACCTTCACCACACCTCTCTCATGGCTCTAACTGCAGCAGCCAATGAACCTGTCAGCAAAACAGTCAAACACTCGATTGGTAAATTCTTGGGGGGTGCTGAGTCAAAAGCAGAGGGGCCTGCAGTTGCACCTGTCAAGACGTTCCTGTGACTACACCACTGTTTCTCTGTATCCTATCACCAAGTTCCACTCACTCTATCCCAGCCCCCTGTACCAATGCTACACCCTACTACAGCTCCTTTGACTAAAATCAGGAAAGCTGCTGGGCCAACTGTAAGGAGGGAGCAATGGGTCAAAAGTGTTGACAATCAGTGAGTGAGTCAGTGCAGGGACTTGATGTTGGTGCTCACTCATAGGATCCTGCCTTCTCTCTAGGTGTGGAAACTCGTGGGGAGACAAGGAAAGGGACGCTAGGCCTCTTTTTGTAAGGGTTGGCATGTGCTAAGGGCATTAGTTTGCACTATCTGCCACTGTACCCATAGGAATCAAATGTACCATGGTAGCAGCACACTAAGGGGCATATTTACTTGTGTGGCAGCATTTGCCATGGCCTTTAGCATTTACCATGGCCTTTAACATGGCCTTTAATTGCTACTGCATGCTAAATCAGTAAAACTCTCACATGAATTGCTTAGTGCATAATGGGGCAGGGACTGGGTAGGTTGGGGTAGACAGTAGGCATTGACTGCGCGTTGCAGTTAATATCGGGGTCATTAGCATGCACTGTCAATGTTGCAGTTAGCATAGGTGCATTTAACATGACGGCATTAAGCGCCACCGCATTAACTGCGATTGCAGTTTTGGGACAATGAGATGCTTGTCACTGCGGTAATCGGAGAGAGCCATGCTAAAGACGCCCCCCACAGTTAGCATGGATTCCTTGCAACTCCTGCTCTCATTGTTGGCATTTAATGTACATTAAGGTGCCGAATCTTCGCATGCTTTAGTAAACATATCTCAAAATGTTAGTAAAAGGGGCCCTATAAGATCTATGATTCTGCACTGGCTCATAGCGTCTGCGCTAACTCACTCCGTAATTGCTGTCATTACCACTCCCTCCCTGCAGCTGTGCCCAGCAGCAATAAGAATTTCACATGATTTGCATTTACATGTCTAGTTTTTGGAAATCTCAGCTGCATTCTCACACTGTAGAAGGTAATATCTAATTTTTTTAAGTTGTTGCATTTTTTTAAAATTCAAAACTATCAACCTTTTTCTTTCTACAGATTCAACAATGACAGCTTTATTTGTGCATGGTAAAGATATCTTTTAATATTATTTTTAAAATTCTTGAATCTCCTCAGACGTTAGAGGGTAGGACCTAAATTTGTGAACATAATCTAATTTTTTAATAAAAAATATAGCACATAAAGCTCTCCTGACATTACAGGCACTATGCCATCGGTTACATTCTACTGTTTCCATAGCACGTTGATAAACACTACCGGGGAGGAGGTATTCAGCTCTGGTGGTTAGTGCTCCTAAGGTGGCTAGCCGCCGGCACTGAAAGTTAAACACGGATATTTAATGCCAGGATCATATCCGGCCTGGACATTGAACATCCGGGTTTGCTGGAATGCTTCATGGCTAACAGGGCAGTGGCGATATTGAGTCGCTGCCCTGTTGGTTAACTCGGCGAAGGTTAGGCCAAGATTACCTGCGCCTGACTATTACTTTGTACTGCTAACCGGGTAGCAGCTCAATATCGCCGCTGCCCAGTTAGTGATGGGTGCTTTCTCCACTCCGCCCCAGAATGCTCTGATGCTAATCACTTAGCATCGGGGTGTGTAGCGGTGGCCCCTGGGGGTACTCAGTGGCACTAACCCTGAATATCCCGCAGAGCAGCGTTTACATGATTTTAACTGTGTAAATGCCTTTGAAAATGTCTCCCTATGGTTTTTAGCATTTTATCTTTGGAAACAGTTTAATGTTTTCAAAGAAGTACATGCATTGGTAATATGCCTGGATTGCAAGATACCAGCCCTTTGGAGATGCTTCTATGTACTATTGGCATCAGTGAAAAATAGATAATTTAGGGCAAGAAGGCAGCGCCGTACCAAGCTATAACTGCACCCTGTGTGACTGATGAATCTGGCATTCCAACCCTACTCTCCAATTTGACTTATCAGCCTTTATTAGTTGGGTGTTTAGTAGTTTTAGAGGAGAAAGAGAAGATGTTCTTCCGCAAATGGACAACCAGAGGAGAGCAACGGAAGTAATGACCACGGCCTACCAGATGATAAATAAAATTCTTTATTGGGGACCCAACTTAACAAGTTCCGGCCGAAGCCTTCATCAGGGGTCTAAAAAACAAACATACATAAAGTAAGCAAAGGACTAAAAGCTAAAAACAAGAATACATAAACATCATAAAAAAGGGGGTAAAATAATGTTGTCAAAAAACGAATTACCAAGGAACCACATAGATGAATACATCTATGCGGTGGAGCAATCACTCTTCCCAATCTGAAAGGTAGTAAAAATACAAATGTAATTAAAGGTTTTTTTAAAAAAAAAACTACAGTAAAATACATAAATATGTAAAAGCAAAGAAAAACGAACCAAATGTTAAAATCCATACATACATCGATAGATAACTAATTGTATTTTACAAACTTTTGCATGAATAAAAGCAATGTAGTACAGATATATCAAAGGTAACATAAATATGTAACAGAAGAATCTAAAAAAAGGTGATAAATTACACAGGTACACTAAAAAATTTTTTTTTTAAACTGCCTCTAATGTTTCGATTGATTTTTACGTTTTTTGGTGCGCTGAATCCAAATCTGGTAACCAATTTGCTCCATCATGTACAGATTATTTGCTACATTGGGTTAGCAGTTTGAGATGAACGTTTCAGATTGAGTGCGATCGAGATAAAAGTTTCTTGGATGAATTCTTTATACTAATTGTTTAGTAGTTATTCAAATAAGAATAAAGAAAATTGTAACAAGGTAGCACGTAAGAATAGAGTAATGTCAACAAAACACACTGTGATGGTAGCAAAATTGTCTGCACTTAAAACAGCCACATACATGTGCACAAACATTGAGCATATAAGAGCGAGGTTAGACACAAAGCAAAGCAATGTGCAAAAAATGTTGTACAGGTATGTATGTAAGAATAGAAAACGCAAACCGCACCATTGCAATACATGAAGACAAACACCCGATGATGTGAAAATAAAATTCTAATAAATGAGATCCGACACTGTGGTAATAACTAGCAAATTTTTATTTCAAAGTTTAGTAAAAACACGATATTTGTCAACACAGTTTAGATTTTAAAGTCATTCTTGGGTCAATCAATCTCCTGGTGGGCCCGTTTCTTCTTCCCCCGAATGCTTCTCTTGGTGCGCTGCTTGGCGTATTTTTCATCTGGGGTTTCCCGCAGCAGCAACCAGCAGAAATCAGCCATCATAGTGGTGTTCCATCTTCCTTGGTACCTTCTCTCTGCGTCCTTGATGTCCTGGTGAAACCTTTCACCTTGTTCTTCACTGTACGCCCCCAAGTTTTCGGGAAAGTAGTTCACATGGGAGTGCAAGAAATGGACTTTCAGGCTCATGTTACAGCCTTGTTCTTTGAAGGCATTGAGCATCCTGGCAACAATATCCTTATAGTTCTCATCCCGCCTGTTCCCCAAGAATTTGAGAACAACATCCTTGAAGGAATCCCAGGCTTCTTTTTCCTTCTCAGACATCGTTTCAGTGAATGCTCCATCTGAAATGAGTTTCCTTATATCAGGGCCAACAAACACTCCTTCCTTTAGCTTTGCTTCAGAAAGTCGGGGGAACTTTGAGCAAAGGTACCGAAAGCACTCACCATCTTTTGGAAGGGACTTGATGAATTGCTTAATGAGACCCAACTTAATGTGGAGAGGTGGTAATAGAATTTTATCACGAGGTACCAAGCTCTCATGAAGAACATTTTTCTCACCGGGTCTCAAATACTCCCGAATTGGCCAGTCTTTTTTCCCCCAGTGTAGGTCGCGGGCCCGGCTATCCCACAAGCAAAGGAAGCAGGGATATTTGGTGAAACCGGATTGCTGCCCTAATAGCATGGATAGAATTTTAAAGTCTCCACAAATCATCCACTTATGCTCATCATAACGAATCTTCTGAAGAATCAGGGCCAAATTCTCGTATTTTCCTTGGAGAATAACAGAGTGAGCAATAGGAACTGAAGCGAATGTATTGCCATTATGAAGAAGAACACCTTTTATGCTGTCTTTTGACGAATCAATGAACAGCCGCCATTCAGCAGGATCATACTTGAGTTTAAACTTTTCCATCACTCCGTATATATCGTTGCAAAATACCAAATCTTCCTCTTTGCTGAAATACTTCAAAAATTGTGTCTCGCGGTTGCGGTACCAATAAAAAGTTGTTCCTGGTGACAATAGATTTTTCTGTTTAAGCCGAGAACCTAGCAGTTGGGCAGCATCTTTTGGGAGTCCTAAATCCCGGACTAAATCATTCAATTCAGCTTGAGAGAAAAGTTCAGGTTTCGGATCTGGTTCAGTTTCAAACTCGGAAGTACTGGACTCATCGGGAAAAGCCATCTGATGAGTCTCATCATGATCAGAACCGTCCACACAAATATGATCCAAAGATTTTGGTGGTTCAGGCACAGGTACTTCGTTGCTATGAGGCATAGGCCTAATTGCTGAGGGAAGTTGGGGTAACTTATTACGTTCTTATTTTTTAAGTTGTATCCCTTCACAATGCAAGAGCAAAAATAGCAGTCACTGCTGTGGTCTCTTTGTTCACGCCACATCATAGGTATTCCGAAATGAAATGCTTGTTTTTTACCTTTCATCCATAAGCGTAGATCTTCCTCACATGTCTTGCACATTTTGTGAGGAGCCCACGGTTTGTCTTGATCGCCTAACTTCAAACCGAAATAGGCGAAATATACTTTTTTAATAAATGCAGAAATGTTCCTCTGCCGCTTTTTCACGGTATATTCCCCACAAATAAAACAAAAACTGTCCGGAGAGTTGACGCAACCTCTGGCTCTGTGAGCCATCACAAATACACAGCACTGCAAACTACAACTGTAGTGAACCACTTCGGAATAAAGCTGGATTACGACTGAGCAAACAAAAGGTAATAATGAACTTGCAAGAAACTGAAATTTGACAGGAACGTTCATGTTGCAACCACCGTGTTTGAGCGAGTGAACGAGGCGAGGCGAACAGGAAAGAACATGCGCCAGCGCGAGTACTGGATTTAGCCCCCCGCCTCCCAATTGTCCTGTTAATGTATAAAATGAATACAAAACACTCTAAAATATCATGAGGGAGTGTTTCTAGTTAGTTAACCATTACAACCTCTATTTTGGGCCAAGAAAATAAACTGCAGTCGGCTAAAAAGAAATTATGTGAACATTCCTTATATGGGTAAGAAATCTAATTTTGCAAGAAAACGTGACGTGATGGAACATTTTGGCTATTTTTCCTGGATTCAGCACCCCAAAATCTATAGGAATCAGTTGCAAAACTGGAGGCAGTTTTTTGGTAGTGTACCTGTGAACTGTAAAAACCTGATTATGGGTTGTAGGCTGAAAGGATATATGAGCTTAAAAACGTATGGGCAATTAAAAAACTCTAAGGAAGATACATGTAATGGAGCTATTATACCAAAAACATCGATGGAAGCTATAAGAAAACTAAACCATAACGATATGGGGCAAGGTCAGCAGAGATCTTTTAAGAAAAGAAATTAATGTAGGGCGTATATGACATAAAAGGAGGATAACTAAAACATCATGTATGTCAATAAAAGGACGCAAAAGAGCCTTATGGAACAATATATTTATTACTACATATGCTACCCATCTGACTTCACGTGAATTTTCATTTTTACAAGTCTCACACCCCATTATTCCCACGATTTACACTATTCCAAAGATCCATAAGTCTCTTCAATTCCCTCCTGGTAGGCCTATAGTTTCTGGCATTGGTTCAGTCGTTGAGCCCTTGTCTCAATTCATAGATATTTTTTTACGTCCCTTTGTACCACTCATTCCTACATATGTTAGAGACTCAGCTGACATTATTAATTTTCTTAATACCTTCATTGGAAATCCTACAGACCTCATTTTGGTGTCCTTTGACATAGAGTCACTGTATACCAATATCCCGCAAGATGGGGCTATTGCTGTCATCACTAAATATTTAAACCAACGCACTTTGCCTGTCCGTCTTCCCACTCATTTTTTGGTAGATTTGGCCCATATAGCTTTGACACAAAATTACTTTCTGTTCAATGGTCGTTTCTTTCAACAGATAAAAGGTACAGCTATGGGTGCCACCATGGCACCTGACATAGCCAACCTATATGTGGCACAATTTGAAGATACTCACCTACAGGATTGCCCCTTTGCATCTTCTGTTGTTTCCTGGAAGAGGTATATAGATGATATCCTAGTACTGTGGAAAGGCACCAATTCACAATTACATCAATTTCATAATTGGCTTAACAGTTTAGATATCAATCTCAAATTCAAAATGCACCAATTCACAATTACATCAATTTCATAATTGGCTTAACAGTTTAGATATCAATCTCAAATTCAAAATGCAATCAAGCACTATCGAACTTCCGTTTCTTGACATTCTTATTGGCAAATCACAGTATGGTTTCACTACCACTATCTATCGTAAACCCACCGATTGCAATAAGCTTCTTCGGTTTGAAAGTTTTCATAATAGTCATCTCAAGAAGAACCTACCTCTATCACAATTTTTACGGCTGCGACGCCTTTGCTCTAATAATGATGATTTCAAAGAAAAATCCTTCCACATGGCAGCACGCTTTTACAATCGAGGTTATCCGAGAGAGTGTGTTCAAAAGGGTTTTAAACGGGCCAGCTCCTCCTCTAGATCACAGTTGCTCTTGCCCAAAGACAAACAATCTAATGATAAGTTTGTTTGCGTGCTCTGTTTTTCCCATCTCTCCTCCAAAATACAAAGGATTTTAAGAGCTCACTGGCACATCTTACAAACACGCCCTTGTTTTTCAAACCAATGTCTTACAATAGCGCATAGTAGGCAATGTAATCTAGGTGATATGCTGGTCTCTTCGTTTATGCCTCCGGTCTCTACAGTCACACGTACAGGAAAGGGACATTATAAATGTAATAAATGTTCTATTTGCAAACATGCTATCACAATGAAAGATTCCTTTACGCATCCCTCCACTAATGTGCAGTACCCATTACAAGCTTATACTAATTGTTTGTTCACACATGTTGTGTATGTTATAGTTTGTCCCTGTCCCCTTTTGTATGTTGGTAAAACTATACGTGCTGTCAGAACTCATATTCAGGAGCATAAGAGTTGTGTTAAAAGACAGGTTATCACAGCCCCACTGGTATCGCATTGGATCCAATTCCAGCACAATCTCAATGATATTAGGTTTTTTGTCATTAAGAAACTGTTCCCCTCCCCTCGTGGAGGAGACTTGAATCATAAGTTAATTCAGGAAGAACAAAGATTTATTTTCATGCTCGATACTGTTTGTCCGAAAGGATTAAATAAGGAAATTGAGTATAATATGTTTTTATAAGGTCTCCTTCCCATATAGTGTACCTGTACGTATGCTTTGTACATATAATTCCGTTTTAACTTGTTTGTTTTTTAATATTTTTTTAATATGATGCATGTTTTATTACTCCCATTATCCCAATCAGTTGACAATGCTTGTTTTGTATCCATCTCATGCTTCTATGCGGCCCCTATCAGGTGCTTGTACTTACACTTTGTATGTTAGTATAAGTTTTTTTTGATGGTGTCTTTCATTATGATGCATGGTTTATTAGCTGACAATGCTCGTTTTATTTCTACCATATTAGTTTTGTTTTTAATGTATATTGCAATGCCTTTTTGTTTATATTATTTATAATAATAATACTTTTACATACATTTCAATATGGTCCTTTGTTGTTCTGATTTTAAATATTCCTGTTATGCTTTTAGTATGGTGTATGTCTCTAATTTTTATTTCCGGTTTTTATTTTCATTCACTTTTGTTCTGAACTGTCCAGATTCACTTTTCTGTCTCTTGCCAGTCTTTACGATTCATTGTCTGACAGTAGTTATGTATCCCCTTCAGGTAGCATTTTATAGATAAAGAACCCATTTACCAGTAGAGGGAGCTCTTATATAAAACAAATGAAGGATATCATGCATTACTCCGTTTCCGAAAGATTTTCTGAAAGTTTTTTGCAAGGTATATGTTTTTCAATTTACCTTCATTTTTTAAGGTTTTTTTTATCTTGATGTCATATTTTCTTTTCCTAAGCTTTTCACGAGATGCTGAACGGCAGCAGCTGTTTAACTCCCTCAGGCAGCATCTCTTGAATTAAGAGCTTATTGCCAGCAGGGGGAGCTCTACCCCCAACGATTCCCTTTAAATAACGGTCAGATGCTCCTCCGCGGTGTTTCCCGCCTCTCACATCGTGTGCAGGTATGGTTGTTCGCTTTATGCTCCCATATGTTTTAAAGCTACATAATGTTCATTGATGGTTCTTTGTTTATTGCTATTGCTTTTTTCTATTTTGCACTCTGGCACATCGGGTGTAAGTACGTTTATGCCCTTGGTTGATTTTGCTTACGTTTTTGATATGGTTGGGTTTGTACCTCATATGGCTTTAGAATGTACTTTTCGGTTCCGATTTTTTCTAAGGCTCGTTTTTAGGCTCGATAAGGTATAATGCCTTTTATTATTCTTCCTTTCATCCTTCGCGTATGGTGTAACTTTTATATTGTAGGAACTCTCTACATGCTCTGGCGCCTTCACTTTTTGACACATTGTTTCTCAGTCGGCATTCTTCTTTATAGATCTCTCGAATGCATATACAGCCAAATAAAAGCGGGATGTTTCTCCCCCCTTTTTTTTAAAATTCTATTTTCTTTTTTTTTTTATTCTATTTTTTTAATTTTATTTTTTGATGGTGTCCCCGTTTCACGATGTGATGTTTCTATAGATCTCTTGAATGCATACATAATTAAATTAAAGCGGGATGTGTTTCCTTTCTTTTCAATTTTTTGACGGCGTCCCCTTTCCACAGTGTGATGTTTTCCCGCCACTACTTATACAAATGTCTTGTATGTACACACACCCAAATGTCAAGCAAGATGTGCCCCTTTTTTGACGGCGTTTTTATTTCCCGTTGTGATGTCTTCTCACTAAACATGTGTTGTGTAAAAGTACGGTGCTGCTTTTAGTGTTTGGCTCATAGTTGTTACATCTACACTGTTTTGAATTCATAGCCCTTTTCTGTTATTCATTTCACAACGTTTTTTGCTACAGATTATTTGCTTATAGAAACATAGAAACATGACGACAGAAAAAGACCACATGGCCTATCTAGTCTGTCCTTCCATAACAACTACAACAGTCCACTTTTTGCCTTTAGAGATCCTCTGTGTTGGTCCCATGCTTTCTTGAATTCAGTTACTGTCCTCATCTCTACCACCTCCACTGGGAGACTATTCCACGGATCCACTACTCTTTCCTTAAAGAAATATTTCCGGATATCACTCCTGAATCTATCTCCCTTCACCCTCATCCCATGTCCCCTCGTAGCAGAACTTGCTTTCAATTGAAAGAGGCTCTCTCCCTGAACATTTATGCCACGGAGGTATTTAAACATCTCAATCATATCACCTCTATCCCGCCTTTCCTCTAAGGTGTACATATTAAGATCCTTAAGTCTGTCCTCATATGCTTTATAATGAAGCCCATTAATCATTTTGGTAGCAACCCTCTGCACCGACTCCATCCTGTTCACATCCTTTTGAAGGTGCGGTCTCCAGAATTGCACACCATACTCCAAATGAGGTCGCACCAAAGACTTATACAGAGGCATTATCACCTTTTTTCTGCTAGCCATTCCTCTCCGTATGCACCCAAGCATCCTTCTAGCTTTTGCTGTCGCCTTTTCCACCTGTTTAGCTACTTTAAGATCATCAGACACAACCACGCCTAGGTCCCGCTCTTCTTTAGTGGACAAAAGTACTTCACCTCCTATACTGTATTGCTCCCTTGGATTGCTGCAGCCCAAATGCATGACCTTACATTTTTTAACATTAAATCCCAGCTGCCAAATTCTAGACCATTCTTCAAGCTTAGCTAGATCCCTCCTCATGTTATCTACCCCTTCCTGGGTGTCTACTCTATTGCAGATTTTGGTATCATCCGCAAAGAGGCAAACCTTACCCGACAGCCCTTCCGCTATATCACTAACAAAGATGTTAAAAAGAATTGGACCAAGGACAGATCCCTGGGGCACACCACTGGTAACATCCTTCTCCTCAGAGTGAGCTCCATTTACTTGTACTCTTTGTCGCCTCCCACCCAACCAATTTCTAACCCAAGCAGTAACTTTAGGGTCCATCCCTAGGGTGCTCAGTTTGTTTATAAGTCGCCTGTGAGGAACAGTGTCAAAGGCTTTACGGAAATCTAAATACACCACATCTAGAGCTCTCCCTCGGTCCAACTCCCTGGTCACCCAGTCAAAAAAATCAATCAGATTTGTCTGACAAGACCTGCCTCTGGTGAATCCATGCTGCCTCGGATCCTGTAATCCGCTGGACTCCAGAAACCTCACTATTTTCTCTTTCAGCAGCGTTTCCAATAATTTACTCACCACCGAAGTTAAACTAACCGGCCTGTAGTTTTCAACCACATCCTTACTTCCGCTTTTGTGTAAAGGCACCACATGAGCCTCTCTCCAGTCCTTTGGCACCACTCCTGACTCCAACGAGGCATTGAAAAGGTCAGTCAGTGGAGCTGCTAGAACGTCCCCAAGTTCCCTCAGTATGGTTCCCCTTTTTTGGTTGTTTTTTGTCTAGTCCATGTTTCAAGTGGTTTTTTCATTTTTATTTTTTGACGGTGTCCCCATTCCACAGCGTGATGTTTTCCCGCCACTACTTTTACAAATGCCTTGTGTATACACATGTATCTAAATGATAAGCAAGATGTGTCTCTTTCTGATGGCGTCTTTATTTCCCGTTGTGATGTCTTCTCACCGTAAAAGTTTTGTGTAAAAGTACGGCACTGCTTTTAGTGTTTGGCTCATAGTTGTTACATCTACACCGTTTTGAATTCATAGCCCCTTCCTGCTATTCATTTCACAAAGTTTTTTTGCTACAGACTATTTGCTTTTTTGGTTGTTTTCTGTCTAGTCCATATTTCAAGCGGTTTCCAATTGTAGATGTTTTTTCATCTACTTTTTTCTTTTTTCTTCAATTATGTGGGAGCTCCGTGATATGCACGATTCTACTTGCTGGTGCATTATCATTTGTGTGCACACACTCAATGCCCTTTTCTGTTCCCATAGTTTTTAATCCTGCTTTTTATGTCCTTAGCTTTGTATACTATCTGCTTCACGGCAACCTGCCTATGTTTTATTTAAGTTTTTTTGCATTTAATGTTTCCGTCCCCCCTGCGGTTAGCGTACTAATGCTGTCCTCATGTCCCGTTTGGTTTGTACATACTCCTAGTATCCTTTTTGTTGCAATATATTTTTTTAATGCTTAATTATTTTCTTTTATGTTGGCGTATCATGTATACACTCCCTGGGTGTATAGGTGGTTTCTTATCTTACTAGTACTCTATGTACATTTTGCACTATTTCACCTTTTTCCTGATGGGTAGCATATGTAGTAATAAATATATTGCTCCATAAGGCTCTTTTGCGTCCTTTTATTGACATACATGATGTTTTAGTTATCATCTTTTTATGTCATATACGCCCTACATTAATTCTTTTCTTAAAAGATCTCTGCTGACCTTGCCCCATATCGTTATGGTTTAGTTTTCTTATAGCTTCCATCGATGTTTTTGGTATAATAGCTCCATTACATGTATCTTCCTTAGAGTTTTTTAATTGCCCATACGTTTTTAAGCTCATATATCCTTTCAGCCTACAACCCATAATCAGGTTGTTACAGTTAGTTTTATGGATAATTTATCACCCTTTTTTAGATTCTTCTGTTACATATTTATGCTACCTATGATATATCTGTACTACATTGCTTTTATTCATGCAAAAGTTTGTAAAATATAATTAGTTATCTATCGATGTATGTATGGATTTTAACATTTGGTTCTTTTTTCTTTGCTTTTACATATTTATGTATTTTACTGTAGTTTTTTAAAAAAAACCTTTAATTACATTTGTATTTTTACTACCTTTCAGAATGGGAAGAGTGATTGCTCCACCGCATAGACGTGTTCATCTATGTGGTTCCTTGGTAATTCATTTTTTGACAACATTATTTTACCCCCTTTTTATGATGTTTATGTATTCTTGTTTTTAGCTTTGAGTCCTTTGCTTACTTTTTGTATGTTTGTTTTTTAGACCCCTGACGAAGGCTTCGGCCAAAACTTGTTAAGTTGGGTCCCCAATAAAGAATTTTATTTATCATCTGGTAGGCCGTGGTCATTACTTCCGCTGCTCTCCTCTGTTTAGTAGTTTTGTCAAATAATATTTCCATTTTCATACGGTCCAATTGGCTAACAGAACCATGAAAAACACTGTTGGGTTTGTCAGATTTACATTTAAAAATTTTCTGTAGTTCAATTTTTGCACCCCTCTATACTTGGGCTCTCTGCTCACACAGCTCATGGTACGGCCCTGCAAGAAGGCAACAGTTTTACTAGAAAGTAAGAAGAAAAAGTGCAAAGGCACCATACACAAAAAGCAGAGGACAAATACAGTAATATATAAAACAATGGCTTCTGAGCCTAAATTTAGATGTATATTTTTCAGACATTTGCATTTTTGGAGAGAGTTGAAAACAGGTGTTTGTTGGTGTTTTTATAGCATACACAAGATTTTTAATTACATTTTTAATTAATTCGATTCCCAATAGCTTAATTCAACTTTTCTTCAAAATTTTAAGGGCCTTTAAAAAAAAAATAGCAACAAATTGTTTCAGCACAGTCCTAGCACTCTCACTCTTCATTCCCAGCACTGTCCCCCCTTAAGCCCAGTACTTTCATTCCCAACCAAGACAGCATCAGCCCTCTTACTCCTTTCCATCTGTTCTCCACAGTCCAAGCACTCATGGAGCTGCTTAATAAGATTCCCAAGCATCAGCAAGTGGCAAATGCTGGGATCAGATTGCAAGATTATGACCCCTTTCCTGTGTACTATGGATGTGCATTTGTTTGAAAAACAAAACAAAATCCACAGGGAATAAGGCTCTGTAAACCTATTTGTTTTGGGTGCCAAAAAAACAGCATCTGTTGTTGGTTGACCAGTAGAAGCACCAGTAGAAATCAAGCCCATGACCCTCAAGTGTTGTAGCTAAAAGCTGGCAGCTGAAGCCGCAGGACATGACACTCAAAGTAGAAGATAGAGAGTAGTTATCTTCTGGGAAGCAGATGGAGTTCCAAACCTCTGGAGCAATAATTGGTCCCTAAACAAGGACATAAGGACACAAGAGGTGACATATTGGGTCAGATCAAATGTCCATCAAGTCCTGTATCCTGTTTCCAATAGTGGCAAGTCCAAGTCACAAGTACCTGGCAGGTTTCCAAAAGGTAGACGGATTCCATGCTGTTTATCCCAGAGGTATGCAGTGGATTTACCCAGTCTACTTTAAGAGTAGTTTATAGACTCTTTCTCTAGGAACTTGAGCAAACCTCTTTTAAACCCCTCTACACTAACAGCTTTTACTACATCTTCTGGCAACAAATTCAATTTGATTACGCATTGAATGAAAAAATATTTTCTATGATTAGTCTTAAATGTGCTACATTGTAGCTTCATTGCGTGTCACTAGTCTTTCTACTTTTTAAAGGACTAAACAACTGATCTACATTTACCCATTCCACTCCACTCCACTCATTATAGTATAGACTTCTATCATATCTTTCCTCAGCCGTCTCTTTTAAGCTGAAGAGTCCTAACCTTTTAAGTCTTTCCTCGTAGGGGTATCCTTCCATCCCCATCATCATTTTGTTGGCTCTTCTCTGTACCTTTTCTAATTCCGCTATATCTTTTTTAAGATATGACAACTATAGTTGCACGCAATATTATTTTTATTATTTATTTGTGCAGTTTTTCTATACCGCCCCTTCCATAGATCAGGGGTGGTTAACATTTAACAATAACAATTACAGCGAACATGTTTGAGAACAGCAAAACATTTAACTATGAACATTAACTATTGGCTTTCAATTTAATGCATAGTAGAAGATGGTTAACAACCAGCTATTTATGTGGAAACTGTAATATTATGTACATGGCACAGGGTAAGGGGAATTAGTATATATGGGGTGAAATTACTGAAGGGGGCACAGATTCTCTAGAGGTAGTTGGAGGAAAAGTATGTATTAGAGATATTTCAAGTGGTGTTATTATGCCCTTGAGTATGGAGTAGACAGAGCTTAAAGATTTCAAATTACCCCTGCCTACCGATAACCAGATTAATATGAATAAAATACAGTCTCTAAAATGCTTGTATGCAAATGTTAGAAGTCTAAAAAATAAGATGGGAGAGTTAGAATATATAGCACTAAATGAGAGGTTAGATATGATTGGAATCTCAGAGACATGGTGGAAGGAGGACAACCAGTGGGCAACTGTGTTACCTGAGTACAAACTATATCATAATGATAGAGCTGATCAAATTGGTGGAGGGGTAGCACTCTGTATTAGAGAGGTCATTGAGTCACAAAGGATTAAAGTTTTGCAGGAAACAAAATTTGCAGTAGAATCTCTATGGATTGAAATTCCACGTAAAAAGGGGAAGGCGCTGGCAGTGTGAGTGTGTGTGTGTGTGTGTGTGGGGGGGGGGGGGGGTACTATCGACCGCCTGGCCAGAATGAACAAAATGGATGATGAAATGCTCAAAGAAACCAGGGAAGCTAACGAAAGTTACAGAACAGTAATAATAATTGGTGATTTCAATTACCCCGGTATTGATTGGGTCAGTGTCATGGCAAGACATGCTAGGGAGATAAAGTTTCTAGATAAAATAAATGACTGCTTCTTAGAGCGGCTGGTTCATGAACCGACTAGAGGGGAAGCCATTTTGAACCTAGTCCTTAGCGGAACACCAGATCTGGTGCAAGAGATAAGGCTGTTGGGGCCACTTGGCAACAGTGCTCATAGCATGATCGCGTTTGATTTAATTAATGGAGGCGGGATGGTAAGGAAATCCACAGTACTACCTTTTAACTTTCAAAAAGGAGACTATGATAAAATGAGGAAAATAGTAAAGAAAAAGCTAAAAGGAGCAGTTGCAAAGGTTAAAGACTTACAGCAAGCTTGGGTGTTGTTTAAAAATACTATCTTGGAAGCCCAGACAAGTTGTATTCCACGCTTTAAGAAAAGTGGAAGGAAGTCCAAAAAACTACCAGCATGGTTTAAAGGTGAGCTCCGAGATGCTGCTGTTGCCAAAAAAGCATCTTTCAGGAAATGGAAAAAAGAGCCAAATGACGAAAACTGGAAACAGCACAAGCACTGGCAAGTTAGATGCAAGCATTGATAAGACAGGCAAAGAGAGAATTTGAGAAGAAGCTTGCTGTGGAAGCAAAAATGCATAATAAATACTTTTTCAAGTACATTCGTAGCAAAAAGCCTGTGTGTCAGTTGGACCATTAGATGAAATAGGGGTAAAAGGGGGCACTAAGAGGGAACAAGGCCATAGCAGAGAGACTGAATGAATTCTTTGCTTCGGTCTTTATTGAGGAAGATGTAGGGATGTTAGCTATGACTGAAGTGGTATTTGAAGGAGATATTGTGGAAGAATTGAAAGAAATATCGATACACTGGGAAGATGTATTACAACTGTTTGATAAACTGAAGAGTAGCAATCACCTGGACCGGATGGTATACATCCAAGGGTGTTGAAAGAGCTGAAATATGAGATTGCAGTAATCTGTGATCTATCATTAAAATCATCTGTAATACCTGAAGATTGGAGGATGGTCAATGTAACACCGATTTTTAAAAAGGGTTCCAGGGGTGATCTGGGAAACTACAGATCGGTGAGCCTGATGTCAGTACTGGGAGAAATGGTAGAAACTACCATAAAAAACAAATTTTCTGAACTGATAGTCATGGCTTAATGGGAGACAGCCAACATGGCTTTAGACAAGGAAGATCTTGTCTTACTAATCAGTTATGTTTTTTTGAAGGTGTGAATAAACAGGTAGACAAAGGTGAGTCGGTTGATATAGTGTATCTGGACTTTCAGAAAGCCTTTGACAAGGCCCCTCATGAGAGACTTTTGGCAAAACTAAAAAGTCATGGGATAGGAGGCAGTGTACTATTGTGGATCAGGGACTGGTTAAAAGATAGAAAACTGAGGGTAGGGCTAAATGGCCAATTTCCCAATGGAGAAAGGTGAATAGTGGTGTACCCCAGGGATCTGTGCTGGGTCCGCTGCTTTTTGACATATTCATAAATGACCTGGAAAGGAGAGTAACGAGTGAGGTTATCAAATTTGCAGATGACACAAAACTATTTAAAGTTGTTAAAACCCATGAGGATTGTGGAAAATAGCAAGAGGATCTTGATAAATTGGAAGACTGGGCATCCAAATGGCAGATGAAATTTAATGTGGACCTAGGAAAGAACAACCCAAATTATGGTTGCACGATGCAAGGTTCCACATTAGGAACCACTACCCAGGAAAAAGATTTAGGTGTCATCGTGGATAACATGTTAAAACCCTCCACCCAGTGTGCAGCGGTGGCCAAGAGAGCAAATAGATTGCTAGGTATCATAAGGAAAGGAATGGAAAATAAAACAAAGGATATTATAATGCCTCTGTATCCCTTCATGGTGCGACCGCACCTTAAATATTGTGTGCAATTCTGGTCACCATATCCTAAAAAGGATATAGCGTTATTATAAAAGGTACGGAGAAGAGCTACCAAAATGGTAAAATGGTAAAGGGAATGGAAAGATACCCCTATGAAGAGAGGCTAAAAAGGTTAGGGCTCTTCCACCTAGAAAAGAGATGGCTGAGGGGAAGTATGATAGAGGTCTATAAATTAATTAATGGAGTAGAATGGATAAACGTAGATTGATTCTTTACATCATCAGAATATAGAAAGACTAGGGGACATGTTATGAAGCTACAGGGTTAACTATTTAAGGCTAATAAGAGAAAATATTTTTTCACTCAACGTGTAATCAAACTCTGTAATTTGTTATCAGAGTAAGTAGTAAAAGCTGTTAGTGTAGCTGGGTTTAAAAAAGGTTTGGACAAGTTCCTGGAGGAAAGGTCCATAAACCATTATTAAAAGGGACTCAGGATTTCACTGCTTTACCCAATACAAGCATTGTGAAACCTGTGTCTTTTGGAGAAACTCCTAGGTTCTTATGACCTAGATTGGCCACTGTCGGAAACAGGATACTGGGCTTGATGGATCTGGGTCTGACCCATGATGGCATATCTTATGTTCTTATGTAAATTTGTTTGGCATGGTTGCCTTGGACCATACAACCCACTGGATCATAAAAAATCCACTATTCCTTCTTTTAGTATTGCCTTCATTATTTTCCCTCCACTGAAGTAAGGCTTACCAGCCTATAGTTTGTCGCCTCTTTTGTGAAGAGGTACCACATTGGCCCTTCTCCAGTCCTGTGGAACCTCTCCTATCTCCAAGAATGTATTAAAAGCATCCTTTAAAGGCCCTGCCAGAACCTCTCTGAGCTCTTTCAGTATCCTGGGATATATCCCATCCATTCCCATTGGATGTTCAAAAACATCATCTTCTGTGAATGGTGTAGTATCTACTCCATTTCCATTTGTAGATTTGTCAGTCATACGTGTTCTCCAGGATTTTCCTTTGTGAATACAGAATAGAAGTATTTGTTTAGCATTTTCACTTTTGCCATGTCACTTTTCATGAATCTGTCCTTTTGAGTCTTGCAATTCCACCTCTGCTCTTCCTCTTCTACAGCATATACCTGATAAATGTTTTGACTCTACCCTTCACATCTTTAGTCATCTTTTCTTCCTCCTTTGCTTTCGCTATCCTTATTTCTTTCTTTCTCTTTTAGCATTATCCTGTATTCTTTTCTGTGTTCCTCTTGGTGATCTTCTGAATTTCGTGAAAGCTGTTTTTTGCCTTTATTTGTGCAGCCACTTCTTTGGAGAATGATATAGATTTTCTTTTTCTCTTGTTTTTATTTTATTTCCTTATATATAGATCCATTGCCCCTTTTATCTCCTCTTTCAGTTTAGCCCACTGCCATTTTACTTCCTTTATCTCCTGCTACCCTACCAAATTTCCCTTCAGCTACTTTCCCATTTTACTGAAGTTAGCATTTTTTGAAATCTAGGATTTTGAGTCTGCTGTGATTGGACTCTGCTTGGCTTTTACCTCAAACTACACTGTATGCTGATAACTGCTGCTCACATGGGCACCCACCCTGACATTGGACACACTATCTGCACTGGTGAGTACTCGATCCAGTGTTAAACTTTCCTTGGTTAGTTCCATCACCATTTTTCTGAGCAATGCTTCTTGAAAGGCCTCTGCAATCTTTTACTTCTTTCCAGATTTGAAGAAGGAATATTCCAATCCACGTCTGGTAGATTAAAGTCACCCAATATAATCACTTCTTTCATTACTGCCTTTTCAATATCAATGATTAAGTCTCTATCAATTTCTTGTGTTGGAGTTGGAGGTCTGTAGAGTACGCCAGTATGGATGATAGTGCCATTTCCTCTTTCCAACATAATCCACAGCTCTTCTTTTTTTCCCCCATGTTCACTGCGTTTCGGCAGCTTTAATATTGCTTTTGACATAGAGGGCTACTTGTCCTCCTTTTTTGGTTTTCTTAATAGATTATAGTCAGCTATGGTTTTATTCCATTCGTGCTGCATTACATCTTCCAGGTTTATCAAGATATATCACCTTTAAATATAATTTCTGAAATAGGTAACTTCCCGAAGAATTCATTCAGTCTCTCCGCTATGGCCTTATCCTCCCTTGGTGCCCCTTTTACCCCTCAGTCATCTAATGGTCCAATTGACTCTCTCACAGTTTGTTTTTTTTTGCTATAAATGTACTTGAAAAAGTTTTTATTATGAGATTTTCCTTCCACAGCAAGCTTCTTTTCAAATTTTCTTTTTGCCTGCCTTATCAGTGCCTAGCATCTAACTTGCCAGTGCTTGTGTTGTTTCCTGCTTGCGTCATTGGGCTCCTTTTCACAATTTCCAAACAATGCTTTTCTGCTTATAACAGCCTCTCTGACCTAATCTTTAATCAATGCTAGCAGTGGTTTGACCTTCCTTCCACCTTTCTTTGGGTTTAATGGCCTCCTGTGGTGGTATCTCTTCATCTGCTGCCCAGAGGGTAACTGTTTATTGACTTCTACCTTTATTTTATTTGTAATTTGTTTCCATCTTTCTTTTAATTTTTATAGTGTAAATCATTTTGAAGCATCCTCTAGGTCTGAAAACAGCATATATAATCTTAGATAAATTAAACTGACTGTGCAGTTGCTGTGTTTTCAGTTGTAAGTCTCTAGCTTCTGCTCTTCAGGGTCATGGGATCAATCTCTGGTGAGTCTGACAGCCACACAAAGTGGAACCACCTTGGGAAAAGACAAGGAAGAAACAAAAGTTAGTTGACTTTCCATGTTGAAACTCCTTAACTCCATCTTGTACCACAAGTAGCAGCAGCAGGAAAGTTAGAGCAATGAGGAAGTCGTTCTCTTTCATAAGTTATAATCCTCTTTCCTAGAAGCTGTATTTGGGATTGGTCATTGGTTGCTCCTAGAGTGTGCGTTCACTAGTAAGCATTCAGTTCATTAAAGTGCCTTAAAAAAATTAATGTGCACCAAATCAATTTACTAAAGCCTGGTAGCCGGTTAACATGCATTTTAACTCGCGGCAACTAGCTGCCAAGTATGCCAATCACTATACGTTAACATGCATGGTGATTGGCCATTGTAGGATGGATGGGGAAGGGGGTAGAGTGTGGGCATGGAGAGTGCATGATGTGCACCCAGCGCCAATATGGCTCTTAACGCAAATTCACCTATGGCACCTCCATGGGAGTCATTAGGTTAACCTGCCTTGCTGGAGCACATATTAAGGTAACCTATCACGCGTTAGATGCTCGGAACATGCTGGTCATGCTCCCGACAGCTAATATGGAAGCTTTGCACTTAAAAGAGGACCTAAGAGTGCCAATTCCTCCGTTAGAGCACATTAAATCAATTTAGCATGCATTAAAAATTCCCCAAAAAGTGAATGCATAAAAATATTAAAAAAACACCTGAAAATTGATATAAATTCATAAAAAAATGAAAACTAACCAAATTTGTCTTGCCTGTACTTATGCTTAGTAGCTCCTAAGTGACAGGGTAATAGTACGGATGAAGCTTTGGTTGCATTTCAATTTTCCTTTCAAAGTAGGGACCCTAATTCCTATACTGCGATTGTGAAAGTAGGCTGTTGCTGTCCACTTCTTCTGGACATATCTGTCTATGGAGACAATCAGATATTTCTTTGTGCACCCCTCAAGCAAGTTCACTTCCCCACAAAACTCTGGCTCTAATGTAACTCTGTTGGTGCTTCTTTGTCCTTGAGGATTTGTAGTCTTAATTTGCTACTTTATCCCTCTTCTTGTGTTGTGGGAGTCTTCATTCCAATGTTGTGCTGATTTGCCCTTCTCCTCTGACACTCCACACAACTACTGCTACTTAGCATTTGTATAGCACTACAAGGCATACACAGCATTGTGCAGATACATGCAAGAGCCATTCCCTGTTTCATAGAGCTTACAATCTAATTGAGACAGACAACAAATAAACTAGGGATTAGGGGAAGTCTAGGGGAATGGTAAAGATACACATACGCGGTGAACAGGAGGATAAGAGGATCAGGATCCAAAAAGAGCCTTGAAGAGGTAGATATTTAGTCTTGATTTGAATAGTGCCAAAGATGAGCCTGATGGTACTGACTTGGGTAGATTGTTTGAGGCATTTGGAGCAGCAAAGTGGAATGAACAAAGTCTGGAGTTGGCTGTAGCAGAGAAGGACACAGATAAAAGGGATTTACCAGATGAGCGGAATTCCTGAGGAGGGGTGTAGTGAGAGATCAGAGAGGAAAGGTAGTGAGGAGTTGCAGAATGAATGCACATAGGTCAGTAAGAAAACTGGATGCATAAACGGGTAAGGAGCCAGCGAAGTGACTTGAGAAAAGGAGTTACATGAGCATAGTGACACTGGCAGATGATTAGCCATGCAGCAGAATTTTGAACAGATGGAAGGGGAGAGAGATAATTCAGGGGGAAACCAGAGAGTAGCAGGTTGCAATAGTCCAGATGGGAGAAGACTAGGGAGTGGATAAGGGTCTTAGTAGTGTATAAGGAAAGGAAGGGGCAAAGGTTGCTGATGTTATAAAGAAAGAAACGACAGCTTTTAGCTATCTGTTGGATTTGTGCAGAAAAAGAGAGAGAAGAGTCAAAGATGGCCGCAAGGTTGTGAGCTGAGGAAATGGGAGGAGTGTAGTGTTATCCACAGAAATAGAGAAAGTAGCAATGGGGGAAGTGGGTTTAGGGGGAAAGATAAGGAGCTTGGCTTTGCTCATGTTAAGTTTCGGACAGCGGTGGGACATCTAGGCAAGCTGTTATCCGGGTCTAGATTCCTGTAGAAAGTTCAGGTGCACAGAGGTAAATCTGAGAGTCATCAGCATAGAAATGGTATGAAAACTATGGGAGGAGCTAGGTGCACCAAGGGATTGAGTGTAGAGTGAGAAAAGGAGAGGTCTCAAGACAGGGCCCTGAGATAACACTGATTGAAAGTGGGATGGCATTAGAGGAGGATCCACCAGAACATATGCTAAAAGTGCAACAGGAGAACAAAACCAGGGCATAAAAGAACCCCTAAACCCAAGCGAGAACAGGATATCGAGGAGAAGATGGTGATCAACAGTGTCAAAAACAGTGGAAAGGTCAAGAAGGATGAGAATGGAGTAAAGGTCATTAGATTTGGCAGGAAGCAAATCACTGGAGACTCTGGCAAGAGTGGCTTCTGTAGAATATAGAGGGCCAAAACCAGATTGCATGGGATCCAGAAGGGTTTGAGAGTAAAGAAAGTCGAGACAATGGTAGTGAACCACATGTTCAAGTAGTTTAGGAGCAAAGGGGAAGAGGTAGATGGACCAATTATTAAAAGGACAGGTAGGGTATAGCGAAGGGTTTTTTTGAGGAGATGTATAACCACAGCATGTTTGAAGGCTGCAGGAACTTTTGCTGTGGAAAGTGATAGGTTGAAGATATGACAGATGGAAGGGATGACAGTGGAAGAGATAGAGCTTAGTAAATGTTTGGGAATAAGATCAGAGGAGCAAGTAGTGAGGTTGGAGATAAAGTGGAGCTGTGAGGTATCCTCTTCAGTGATTTAGAAAAGGAAGAAAGGATTACAAAAGTTGAAAGGAGGATTTGGGGTTGAAGAGGGGGAGGGGGGATGGTGCAATCTGGTCTTATTGATATTTCTCTTGTATTGCAATAATTGCCCTGACACAGTCATATCATGTCGAATCATAGCTGTGTCGGGCTGAATAAATCTACTCTGTGGCAATTAAATTAACCCCTCTCTTTTTTTCTTTTCTTTCGTGGGCCTTTATTGGTAGAAGTGTCCCCCCCCCCCGTATTTTTTCTTGTGTTCTAAACTTATGCGGGCCACAGCATTCTATACTCATAATTTATATATCATTTTTTGGGGAAAACTGACAAATAGCAATATTCCAGGTGAGAAATGACTAAAGCATCAATGATAAATCTTAAAATAAGTTTTCTTTAAGTACACAATCATCTGATTAACTGTAATTTCATAAAGGATTTTTTAATTGTAATTGTAATAAGCATATCTGAAAGTATTGCATTGAATCTAAAAGTATCCCTAGACTCCTGACTTGAGATTCTAGAATAAATAAAATCAGGAAGAGAGAAACAGCATGTGGCTTTCTAGTAAAGGCAGGACATGATCATGTGCAAACCATAGAGGAAACAATAATTTAGTTTGTTCAATGTAAACCGCACTGATGCAGAATAGCGCGGTATATAAGAGAATGTAAATAAATAATAATAATCCATAATCCATGCACACCCAACTAGGCACACTTGCACAGTAGAGTGGGACAGAAGGAGAAAGGAGACATTAAAAGGCACACACAAATAGGATGAGAACACAACATATGCCACTCTAACCTGACAGGACAGATGCCAGATGAAATGACTCTAGCACCCTCCAATCTGACTTCATGATGGACAATGACAAACACATAGAAGGAGATACTCATAGAGCGGATCTCCTTTACCATACACAGCTGGTCCCCCAGAGCTTAGTATTCCTGGTAATTCTAGAGCTAGTGAGATACCCTTTCCTCCTTCACCTCTTCTAGGAATTGTCCTTTGGGCACAGGTACCTTGTTAGGCTCCCCCAGACCAGTAGAAGCCTCCACATGGAACCCAGGTCAGGTTATGAAATGTTTGGCAAAAGACGAGAATCATTAGTGGGCTGAGTCCACAAGTGCCAAGCTAGGTCTTAGTTAAACAAACATGTTCTTTCTCTGGCAACATACATTAGATCCACAAACAGTGTGTGTGCCGTTCCATTGTTGAACAAAAGCATGATCCTGTAATGGCTACCTTTTTATACTGTGTCCAGCATCACTACCAAGCAGTACCTTCCATCCCTTAAAGGGGGAAGGTTTGTTTGTGTTCCCTTGCTACAGTGGAGAGGGATCTTGTGCTGACTGGTGACTCGATACCTCTATCTTAAGAGAAGGGGCAGGAAGAGGTAGTGGTACTATTTCCTTCCTGGGTTCCATCTTTCTGCACTCCATGGTGCACAACTTGCTTGCCTTCATGAGTACCAACCCTCTTCAGCGCAGTGAGAGCAGTCAGTGTTCAAGGCATCCTGACATAAAAGGCTTGATTTTTATTTTTTATTTTTATTTATTATATTATTTCTATACCACACTTTTTACAATCAGCGCGGTTTACAGGTAACAATAAATTGTACAGCACAGCAGAACAATGCAGTGTACATTACATATAACAGGTTTTTACGACTTGGATTTAACAGGGGTAACTATATACAACTATAAACAACTATATACATTTGTGCTGTTTTTTCGGCAAGGTATGCCACAAATGTTGCTATGGACTAGCGGCACTCTTGGACTAATTGCATATTGGGTAATATACACTTTTGGGCGGTCGTTTCGGATTGTGGGTATGTGTCATGCTCTGGTGTCATTGGGGTAGGAGGGGTGTAGGCTTGGTTGTGTTGATTCGCTGGTTAGGGAGTAGTATTGGAGGAATAAGTGGTGCTTCAGTGCCTTTCGAAATTGGGCGAGGTCGGTTATTGCCCAAATGGGAGGTGGGAGGGCATTCCAGAGCGTAGGCGCGTAATATACAAATGCTCTGTTCCTTGCTGACTGGAAACACTTTGTTATTACACTGGGGATTATGAGGGTGTTCACAACAAATGACCTTCTGGTCCTGTTTGCAGGTGTGGGAAGGATAAGGTCTGTTAGGGAAATGGAGGATAAGTTGTTGATGGCCTTGAAAGTCATTAGTAAGACCTTGAAAATGAGTCTGCAGTGGATTGGTAACCAGTGGAGATTCTTTAGGATGGGGTTTATGTGGTCCCTTCTGGAGGCTCCATGCAGGGCTCGGGTGGCCGTGTTCATTGCCAGTTGCAGGGGGTTCAGGGTGCTCTTGGGGAGTCCTTGTAGAATAGCATTGGCATAGTCGAAGTGCGGGGTTAGCAATGCTTGGAAGATCGTCCGAAAGTCATCTGGTTCCAATAAGGGGCGCAGGTGGCGGACGGTTCGTATCTTATGATAGATTGCTCGGACTGTATTGCTTATGTGTGCCTTCATGTCAAGATGCTGGTCAAGGGTGACGCCCAGGCAGTGGATGGTGGGCTTGCTCAAGAGCTCTGCATCTCTTACTCTTATTGAGGTTGGTGGGATGAAGGAGTGATTCTTAGTGATGAATAGGACATCAGTTTTCTTGAAATTAATTTTGAGGCTCTGTGTGTGGAGCCAGTCTGTGACAGCCTCGAAACACTTTATCAGGGTCGAGAAGTCGGTTGGTTGATTGATGGAAGTCAATGTGTATGACTGCATTGTTTAGATTGTCAGGGTGCATGCAAGAGTGGGTTGCAGAAAGAGGCAGAACCCCCTGTGCTCTAGCATGAGTGCCGGAGATACAAGGTAGATGAAAAGGTACTGGAACTGTTGAGTGTAAGAGATGTGACGTCAATAGACTGGGAGAGAGTGAGAAAATGTCAAAAATGTAAGCTTGGAGGTAAGGTCGGTGCAAAGATTGGAGGTGCCCTAGATGAGTCCTCCATTCTGCTACTCCCCACAAACCGGAAGTCTGTGTTGGAGAGGGCAGAAGCAGCAGGTCTTAAAAGACAGGAACAGTGACGGGGCACCAGAGAGTTTAGGTAAGCACTGTGTCGTGGTTTCAATAGCATTGCTGCCGCTGCAGAACCCAGAGAGGGCAGCAGTGGCGACAATAGGCGTTCCCGGAATGTCGGCTCTCTAGGCAACCACCTAGTTTGCTTAATGGTAGTGGTGGCCCTGGTTGGAGGCTAAGATTTGTGTCCTGTGTCCTGTTAATATTGTGCCTTCATGAGAAGGACGGCTGTTAGGGAAGAATTGAAAATAAAGTTTTTGTAGATGGGAGCAATTGTTTGCATTTAATTTTACTCATACAAGGGCTGAGACTCAGTATAAAGATATCCATCTGATATCTGGATATCTTTAAGCTTGATGTCTGGCTATCAGGATATTTCAGAAACACTCAATATCACAGTTTAAAGATAGAGTATATGGATAATTTCCAGTTATCTTAGGCCTGCAATTTCTGAAACTGAGATATCCAGATAACTTTAGCTGGTCGGCAATTGAATTATCACTGCTATCTGGCCAAATGAAAACCCTCCTTTCCAGTGCCTCTGACTCCATCTTTTTTTTAAATAGATAAGCTTTAGACCCATAACAAGATTTCTGGGCAAACGTTATCTGTTCGCTGGGCCACAAATTTTAAACATAGGGGTCAATATTTAGC
Source organism: Ichthyophis bannanicus (assembly GCA_033557465.1). Taxonomy (NCBI): domain Eukaryota; kingdom Metazoa; phylum Chordata; class Amphibia; order Gymnophiona; family Ichthyophiidae; genus Ichthyophis; species Ichthyophis bannanicus. Next base: position 112,288,182 of record CM066038.1, on the reverse strand, counting down.
TGACCATTTTTTAAAACACCGGCCACTGTGGCTAAATAAAAAATAGATATTTAGTGATAATATATAGATAGTGACCAGCATTGAACATTTTATCACTGTGGCCAGTGCTAGCACTATCTGGATAGTGGTGATATTCAGTGCCACTCTACAGGTAGTCAAGCTGCTTAGACATTTAGCAGATCTTTTTGCTGTCCTAAGCTATGCCGATAGCTATATGTATACTGGTGCTGAAAATCAATATGATACAGATAACTCTGTGGACTGCCCATGCTCCAGCCCCAGACTGCCCTGACACTATGGTGGTCATTCTGAACGGCAAACAGCGGGGTTGGACATCCAACCCGCGCTTAGCCCCAGGACATGATTCTGGTCCTAGCGCTCCCTGCACGTAAAGAGCGGTTGTGCAGGGAGCACTGGACGTGTGTGTGTGTGTGTGGGGGGGGGGGGGGTGAAGCAGGGGAGTTGCCATCTGCTGGGATGTACAGAGGCAATTCAGGTCATGCCTCTGGACATCCCCAGGCAGCTACTTCGATGCCCGGCTGATTCCACCCCAAAGGTGGAATAAGTGACAGGCTCTGCGCAAATTATGGGCTGCAGCCCTCCTACCTCATTGCGCCACCATGGGAGTGAATCTGCTGCATGATCCCACCCTTGGGGTCCCCGCCGAGGATCGGATAGTAGAGTGATGGGACTGATTGGTGTCTGGGCACTGTGAGCCTTCGGCTGGATGTGCTGATGCCATAGCGATGGGACGCCACTGAACTGGCACACCAGCCAGAGTGTTGGATGGGCTGGCCGGGCAAACCACAGGACAGCTTCCTCTTTGGAACTGGATACATGCCGCGCCATTTAAGTACCTGATTCCGCAACCATAGAAACATATAGCTCCCACAGTTGCGGAATCAGGTACAACTCAGGGCCATCCAGATTTTGGGTGTCCCCACGGCCCGGTCATGCACCTTTGAGAATCGGCCTCCACCTGAATAGTGTGGAGGTAGTCAGACATGATATTTAGCAGTACTATTCATATAACGCTGCTAAATATCAGCTTTAGTGGCACTTATCTGATAACATCTTAGCTAGTTAATTCCAAAAGTTAACCAGCTAAAATGTTTTTAATATCATTTCTGGTACATAGTATGGAAATGCATTGTAGAATAGAGCAGTGTGTGTATGGGATTGCAGATGTTTTCATATTAATTTCTATGGGCCCGTTATTGAGAGGTGCATTCCTGTCGCTGCTGAACTTTAACCCCAGATACGTAATCCAGGGCTATATCCAGCTACCGGAATTGAATATCCGGGTCTGACATAATGTGCTGCAACACACCGCATGGCGTGGAAGCTAACCGGGCAGCGGCAATATTGAGTTGCTGCCCAGTTAGCTCCCATGGGTAAAGATAGTCAAGGTTTTCCCATGCCTACCTTTACCTGTGCGTCACTAACCAGGCAGCGGTTCAATATTGCCACTGCCCGGTTAACAAAGCATGCCACCTCTGCTCCATCGTGGAATGCCCATGACATGCTCTGATTCTAAACGGATAGCGTCAGGACATGTAGCGGTGGAACTGGTGGATACTCTATGGTACTGTATTAGTGCCAATGAATATCCCTCTATAGTGGCATTTACACAGTTTACAGATTTTTAAACCATGTAAATGCCTTTGAACATTGGGCCCTATGAATCCAAGGTGAATTTGCGTTTCAAGAAATATGCAAATGAGGCTATGTGAAAACTGAAATGTAGGCAAGTATTTTGGTCTCTTATCCTTAATTCATACACATATCACCACCTGCTAGTATCTGAGTGGCTTCCCCAATTCTAAATTTACTAACATTGTTCAAGCATGTCAGAAAATGAACAGTGAAGGGCTATGCAGGGTAAAATGAAGCAACTACAGTAATGCACACCAAAGCTTCATGTTTCACTTTTATTTGTTATATTGCCCATCAATGACCGAGTAGGTCCAGCCTGAAATTTTTCACTCTGTTCAGTTTCCCAAACAGCATCTGCTCTGGCTAAATAATATACTTATATTCTATATAAAGACAAGTAGTTCACCTAATCACACAGATGGGTAGCACCATCCGATGGTGGCGACACAGGACTCTTTCTAGAGCTTTCCAGAGAAGACTTGAAGACCTTCTACACATGCATGATGTTCTAGTATTCCTGTAATGGAGTAGTGTGCCATGCTTTATCTTTCTAGTAGGTCAAAGCTTTACTTAGTTTTAGGTAGCTTCATATAGTAATTTTGGTGAATTTTCTCCAGCTTCACCTCTTTGGCAGGATGCACCTTAGTATTTTTTTTATCTTTTTATACTCAAATGTAATATTTACAATGTCTGCAGCTACTTACTATATTGTTATTTGCAACCATTTGGAAGATTAGAGGGTTTTCAACACTAAAACATAGGTGCTTGAGGGAAAGAAATAAAATCAGAAAAAGAAAAGATAAGCAAAATCAGGGTGATTATGGCTGACGTCTACACAGAAGATAGCCCACTGCCGATTTGATATCAAAAGCCTTCCTGAACAGCCAGGATTTGGAAATTGGTCTTATATTTTTGCATAGAAATCTTACTCCTCGGATTCAAGAGGGTCTGGTTCCATAAAAAAGGGGCCTGGAAGGCAAAAGTGGACTGATGGGTTCATTCAAGGTAGCTAGAGAAAGAGGAGCAAACTATTCGTAGGGAAGATTTTAGCAAACTTTCTGGAATATAAGATACCATCAGTTAGATAACTACTGTGAATGGTTTGAGTAAAGTGCTCAAAAAGCCAGGAATAAAACTTTGAAAAGGAGTCTAATACTGAACTGGTACCAGTGGTTCGAGATTAGCAGTGAGGTTTTTGGCATATTTAAAGTTCAATGTCATTTTCAATGTTCTTATTTGCAAATTACTCTTCTAGCATTTTCTGACAAGCCTCTTGACTAAGGCTATCTTTTGTTTATTTAAGATATTTGCTGGTTTGAAAATTCCTGTTCCCTTTGTTCTGTTTGAAAAGGATCTTGCCTCCTGTGTCAGAAAGCAGTCAACTTGTGGAACTGGACCATTTCATATGGGGAAGTTCTAAAAGCTATTTATTTGCAGACAGAGTCACCAATTAAGCCTCCACACAAGGTCTCTGAGTTAGAATGTGACAGATAGCATCTTTTTGGTGGTAACTCCTAAGGTAGACTTGTTTACAATGCATCAGAATGGAAAGGTACAAGCTTTTTGCTCCAAAAATAGATCAAAGAAAGGTCCAGTGTTAGATATCTTGTTGCTCCTTTGGGAAAAGAGACTTCTACATAGGTATCCTTTGATACGTTTAGTGACAAAAACCTTAATAAAAATTTCACCCGATGGAATGTATAAAAATCAAATTGAGTATGCAAACTCAAGCTAAAGCTGAAAAAGAGCAAGCCACTCATGAATGTAGCAAAGTATGATCTTGAAAATATACCAGTGGAATTTAAAGACTACCTGTGAAATCAATTTGTCATCTTGGATACAAATGAGAGAACTCCTGAAGAGCTATGGGATGATATCAAGGAAGTTGAGCTTGAGAAAGTGAAAAGTCTCTGAAAAGGAGAGAAAGCAAAAACAATCAAAATGGATGATCGAAGAAACACTGAAAATTCCTCAGAAATGCAGCGAAGCTAAAGCCAGATGAAAAAGAGAGGTAATCACGGAACTTAATGGAAATTTAGAATGTTCAGCAAAATGAGACAGAGAAGTACTACAATGATGCATACAAGGAAATAGAATCAGAAATTATTAGAAGAACAAGATCAGTCAGCTGCCCTAAAGCTACAACAGTTAAAGAGAAAAATCCAGCCTCGAATTGGAATGCTAAAAGACACTCAAGGATCCACATTGAATGATGTTGAGAGTATCAAGAAAAGGTGGAAAGAAAATACTAAATCATACCATAAAGATCAAGGGAATCAACAACCATTTAACCTGTACCTTACAATCGGGAACCTTTAGTGATGAAAGAGGATGTCAAAGTATTGTTGAAAATATTATCAAGGAACAAAGCACCAGGCATTGATGGCATTCCCACTGAAGTATTACAGCAATCCGATGTGTCTGTTACAATACCTAAAAGACTCAGCCAGGAAATTTGGAAGACATCATCATGGCTGACTGACAGGAAAAGTTATCTGTGTTCATATCAATACCAAAAAAAGGCGATCTGACGGACTGTGGAAATTATTGCTCAGACTCTCTGATCCCACATGTTAGCAAGATTATATTCAAGATCATTCAGTGGAGACTACAACCATTCCTGGAATGAGAACTTCCAGAAATGTAATCAGGTTTCTGGAAAGGGCAAGGAACAAGAGACATCATCGAGATGTGAGATGGATCCTAGAATAAACAAGAGTACCAAAAGGATATTTACATGTGCTTCATTGACTACAGCAAGGCCTTTGATTGCATCTATCATATTCACAGAAAGAGAAATGGGTATACCAGAAACACCTTTTAGTTCTCATGCAAAACCTTTACATCAATTAAGAAGCAATAGTTCAAATGGAACAAATAAAAGAATGGTTTAACATCAGCAAAGATGTACGACAAGGCTTTCCCCATACCTGTTAAACTTATAGGTAGAACAAATCATCAGAGACATAGAACTGTAGAAAGACACCAAGGTGTGAAGATTGTTGGAAGATTCATCAACAACCTTAGTTATGCTGGTAAAACTACATTTCTGGTTGAAAGTAAAGATTATCTAAAACATCTGCTTATCAAGATTAAGGAATCTAGTCTTATAAAGAACCTTTACCTTGATATGAAGAAGATAAACATCCTAACGACTGAAAAAACAATAATTTCATCCTTGACAGAGAATAAAGAGAAATAACCTGCATGAATCAATAATCAGTAATGAAATGACAAGCAGTCAAGAAATCCAACAATGCATAAATCTTGGCAGAATGACTATGAAGGACTTGGATAAGATTTTCAAGTGCAGAGATGTATTTCTGCATACAAAGATTCAACGTCCAAACCATGGTATTTTTTTTTTAAAAAGTCATATGGACGGAAAAATTGGATAGAGGAAAAGGAGAGGAAGAAAATTGATGCCTTTGAATTATAGTGCTGGCACAAAATATTGCGTATATCAGGGACTGCCCGAAGAATAACTCGATCAATACTAGAGATCAAACCTAAGCTTTTCTTAGAAGTTCAAATGTCAAGACTTTGACTTTTATACTTTGGACATCATTAGAGAAAGACATCATGCTTGGCAAGGTCAGCACAAAAGACCTACCATGCGATACATCAATGCAATAACAGCAACTATGGATGTCCTTTGTCCAGAGGGTCATCATGGGTTGACACTGACTCGACAGTATTTAACAACAACAACAGGTCTGGGATTGCTGTTTCAATGAAAATTTTGTCTAATTGGATAGCAGATTGATTATCTTTCATTAATGCCCAGGCAGTTTTGACCTTAGAGTGGCATGTCAAGGCCCATAATGTGAGAGCCATAGTTTTGTCAGTCTCTAATGAGGAGATTTACAGAGCTGCAACATTTACATCATATAATATGATTCATATTACTGTTTAGATGGAGGCTCCTAACATGACGGCAAGTTTGGGTGGTCTGTTTTCCAGGGACTTGCTGAAGGTTAAAGCTCAGTTCTAGCCACCCAAGGACAATGTATATTATTTAGCATTGGCTTCCTGTTAAAAAGACATTCTTTCCCATTAAAAACATGTGTATTGACTTGGTGGAAATATTGTTGCTTCCCTTTTTCTGTTGAAGACAACCTTTAGCTAGAAAGTCCCACCTGCATGACTAGATGAATTGCTTGTCTTTCTAGAACCCAAAGATACCTGTTATGTGTACTCTCTGAAGACAGCTGTTCATCAGTCACATAAATATTCCATCTATCCCGTCCTGAGTTGAGCTTATTAGTATAATTAGCGAGAAATGAAGCAGCTGCATAGTCATGAGAGAAGGACAGCTAACGCATATGCTTAGAAGGATTGTGATGTCTTCCCTGGAAAACTCTGGATAAAGTGTTTTGTTTTTGGCATCATTGGATGATGTCACTCATCTGTGCGACAGGTGAACTGTTGCCTTTGGAGAATACCTACTATAGGTAAGCATCTTTGTTTTATTCATCAGCCAATCTAAATAGCTATTCTCAATAGCCTCAATTCTAGCATCACAATGTGTGATTTCACCAGGGACAGTTGTAAGATGTTTGTGTCCATGGGCAGGACCAGAGGATAGTGGGAAGGGGCGGTATCTTCTACGTAGATCAGAGAACACTAGCCCTAAAGGAAGCAAAATCAGGATCATGTTTAGGGCAGTTATTTGGGGGCATGTTTACTAAAATGTACTATGTTAGCAGGTATTAAGCTTTAAAAGTTAGTGCAATAGGTGCTGTAGACCCAATCTAACTGTTGGGGGTGCGTCTTCCTGCAGTTACCACATGGAGACTGACTTCAACACGTTAAACTGCAAGTGCACTTAAGGCGGGTGCACTTACTGCTACCGTGATGTGCCAACAATGCCTAAACTGCACTCCTACGTGCAGTTTTTACCACACTGCTATAAGATCAGTGTGATTCTTGCTCCATGAACCGTGCGTTGTTAGTACATTTTAGTAAATATGCCCTAGGTGTCTTCAAAATGTGGCACCCAGGCAGTTAAATATGCTGCCTATGACTAAATTTAGGCATGAGTTTCACTCCTGAATTTCAAAGTGAGATTTCAATATTTTAATAAAAATGTGAATAACTAATGCCTCTCCTTATTTTTGGACTAGCAACCAATCCAGGTACCACAGTATCAGTTAAAAATCTCTATTAACAGAGCATTGAAAAATACTGTTTTGTTCTTATTTTGCTTTCAAACAGCTTAATGTTTTCAAATAAGTGTTTTTTAAAAAATTTCTAAAGCAGAAACTCTTTGTTTTTGTAGGAAATACAACCATTTCAGGTACTATAATACCAATTAAATTATTTGTTATTTTAATATATTATTGAAAAACACTATTATTTTTTTATGTTTTACTTTCAAACTGCTGTATGTTTTCAAATAAGTTTTTTGAAATACAAATCTTAACTTAAAATTTTTGCTTTTTGTAGGAAATGCAACCAGTTCAGGTACTACAAAACCGGTTAAATTATTTATTATTTTAGAATACTGAAAAACACTTTATATTTTATTTTTGAACTGCTTAATGTTTTGAAATAAGTGTTTTTAAATACAATTCTAAACTAAAATTCCTCTGCTTTTTGTAGGGCCAGCAGCCAGTACAGGTAGTACAAAACCAGTTTAAATTCTCTATATTTTTAATAGAGAATCTAAAAATGCTACTGCTTCCTTTATATTTCATTTTACAATATCTCATTGTGTTTTAAAATATAATTTTAAACAATGACCTTTTTGTTTTTTGTAGAAACTTTAAACCTTCCGGACGTAACAGGTAATTTCCCTTAATGTATGTGATGTTTTGTTCAGCTTGCACTGTTTCCTCATAGAACTGTTGGACTGTTATGATGTTTTAATTAAATGTTGCGAATCCAATTAATTATTCCAAAATGTAAAATCGTCTGATTTGTTTAGGAGCGGCCACCACTTTTGAAACCACATCAGTTAATTTCATTTTTTTCTAGATCAGATTGTTTCAACGTCTATTGAGTTGCATAATAAGCGCTTATGAAAGTTGAATGATTAAACTTAATATGCATACTAATGTAGCATTGCTACTATTTATAAACTCTCTCCTTTTATTGTGGGCAATTTTCCAAGGGCTTCTCTGAGGATACATGAGCATAGAAGCCCTCTTTGAAAATTGTCCCTGGCCCTTTGTGCAAGGGCAAGTATGCATTCTGTTGATGGTTTCTCTTCAGGGTAAAGGGGCAATGCTGGAGACAGGGCTGGGGAAGGCCAAGGAGAGGGTAAGCACCGGGATTCCATTTGGAAATCTCTGTGCCTTTTTCTCATTGCTTCACCCTACAAACGTGGCACTTGCCAAAAATATGCAGGGTAAAAACTCCCCACTAGCAATGGCCTGCACAAGATTTTTAAAGGGAAATTTGCACCTGCTTTCTGTATAGGTGTAATCTTGCTTGAAAGAATGCATTAGATTTGAAATTGTTCTTTTTACTTATAGTTTCATGTTATCATAGACGACCTGCTTGAAAGAAAATAAACCAAGTGCTAATTTTGGAATATGTGTGTCTGCACCCCTGCTGTTAGCACCTTGCTAATGGGCAACACTCCCACTAGAGGACAGCAACCTTGGGCCGGAAGGACTGGGGTTTCTAGTCCCACAGGTGCTCCTTGTGGTCTTGGGCAAGCCACTTAACCCTCCATAGCCCATGTTCCCTGTAAAATAGTTATCTCCAAGTTATAATGCCCTGTTCAATGTAATTTCAGTTTGTTCAATGTAAACCGCACTGATGCAGAATAGCGTGGTATATAAGAGAATGCAAATAAATAAATAATTGGCACAGGTACATTTAATACCACCCAATGAGGCAGCTTTAAATGCACCCATGCCAATGGCAACAGGCACGATTGGCATGCGCCCAAAGCACCCAAACTAACAGCGATGTGCTATCAAAACCCATGTTATACCCTTAACCTGCCCACTCTCTACTGTATCATGTGCTGACTAGTTAGCATGGGATTTTTAATGCAGGGCTCCACGCTGTTTACACAGGGTGCTGAGGGCACAGCAAACCTGTGCTAATAATCTTCAGCATATGTCAGTAAACATACCTCTAGGAGAAAAAGTGGAAAGAATGGAGAATTGAAGGTAAAAGACTTATCTACCAAGAGGTTAGAATTCTCTCATGCCTGCTGAGAGGCAAAATAAAAAAAAAAGATAAACTACAACAATATATGCAATGTCTGCCTTCGAGTCAATGCTGATTCCTGGTGACCCAGCAGCTCCTGGGTTTTCTTGGCAGTGACCAGAATCAAATTGCCAGGCCTTTCTTCTGAGGCAATAGAGGGTTAAGTGACTTGCCCAAGGCCATATGGAATATTAGTGGGAAAAGAACTCTGGTCTCTTGGCTACCAAGCCAGTGCTCTAACCATTACGCTATTCCTTCACGCCACAATATCAAAAAAGAGAGTGTTATGAAGAAAACTCTCTCTTCCTAAGTCACCCTCCCACAATCAACCATAAATCTGTATAGCATCCTAAATGCCCTAAATGCATCTAACAAGGAATTAGGTCAAAACATAAAAAAGTCAGAGTACCAGGATGCTCACTGTCCAACTTGGTTAAATGACCAAGGATCAAGGGAATGCTGAATATGTATGATTCTTGAATGTCTATTTAAACCACCTGCCAGCATAAAATGATTACCAAAATTATCTAGACCAGCAAGAGCCAAAGGTCAGGGCTGGCAAGGGACCAAGGCACCATACTCAGCAGCAGGACTGTACCTAGCCCTGTGCGAGTGGTGCAGCCACACAGGGTGCAAAGGCTTAAGGGGTGCATTTCGGCTCTTTGCCATTGCCTATATTGACCGTAGTTCCCATTAGAAATTTTCAGTATCAGTCCATCCATATTTTCTTGGTCCAAACTCAGCATCTGGAAGTATAAACTACAGTCAGGTTTTTTTTCATTTCTGATACTTTTTGAAAAACTTTAATTACTCCATCACAATGGAGGAAGTAGTTTAAAACTATAGTGTGAAAAATATTTGTATGAAATTCTCAATGCTGATCTTTCTACTCTTGGCAGGTTCTCCAACCACTGCATTGCCAACCACAACCGGTGAGAATATTTCTTGCTTTGGTTCTCTGTTACTTCTTTTTTCGGAATACAGAGAAGTTCTAGATGCCTCTTTACTGATGCCGTTAATTCATAACTATTTCATTACCTATACCAATTTCATTCCTATTGCATTTATGAGAACTTTATTAAGATTTGATTTTATGTTTAGTTTTTCAGAATCAGGATTTCTTTTTTTTTTTCCATTTCTGATACTTTTTCTAAACCTAAATTACCGCACTAGAATGTAGAAAGCACTTTAAAACTATAGTGTGAAAAATATTTTTATGAAATTCTCAATCCTGATCTTCAATTTTGGCAGGTTCACCAACCACTACATTGCCTACCACAACCGGTGAGAATATTTCTTATTTTTGTTCAATGTAATATCCACCTTGTAGAAATCAGATATTACAGAAAATTGCCTGTAATTTTTCATTTTTTCATGGGTTAGCTGCTACCACGGGACATTAATCCTGGACTAGCCTCGCAGTAGCAGCTAATGTCCTTTAGTAGATATACCCCTAAGGTCATTCTTGTTTTTCATGTCTGATACTTATTCAAAACTTAAATTATCTCATCACAATATTTTTTGAAATTCTCAACCTGATTTTTCTGCTCTTGGCAGGTTCTCCAACTACTACATTGCCTACCACAACGGGTGAGGATATTTCTTCTTTTGGTTCTGTGTTCTTTCTGAAGTTGGAGTGTGTCTTTTTGTAGAGAATAATTTCTCTCTTTCTGCTTGCTTTTCTGTTAATGACATATGTGTGGTATCTCTGTTCCTTGTTCTTGTCTATTTTGAAGTTTCCTTTGGTATACACTTTAAGATCTCTTACTGTGATCAGAGGAGATTTGTGTTGTACATTCTGTCTGATATTGGAAAAAAGAGACAGAGAGTATGCTAGAGAGAATAGCTCAGAATTTACAACCAGAGAACCCTGTTTTATAGAAATAATTGCTATAGCAGTTTGGTCAAAGTATGAGCCCGTCAGATTTAAGATTTGGGATTGACATGACTGCTATAGAGATTTTTAACCTATTTCTGAATTTTGTACCACTATACAATGTAATAGGTTCAAGATACGGCTTCTGTTTGTCATTCAGTTTCTAACCCAAATTTCTTCTCTTTTTGATAGAAACCTAACACATCTGACTGTATAATTAATAACTTTATTACAGTTGTCCTTCTCTTTTTTTGAATTTCTTTTTCTCCCTTCAGATAGTATGAACATAAGATATGCTATACTGGGTCTGACCAAGGCCCATCGAGCCCAGTACCCTGTTTCTAACAGTGGCCAATCTAAGTCATACGTACCTAGCAGTTTCCCCAAAAGACACAGGTTACACAATGCTTGTACTGGGTCAAGCATTGATATCCTGGGTCCCTTTTTAATAATGGTTTATGGACCTTTCCTCCAGGAACTAGCCCAAACCTTTTTTAAACCCAGCTACACTAACAGCTTTTGCTACATCCTCCGGTAACAAATTCCAGAGTTTGATTACACGTTGAGTGAAAAAATATTTCTCTTATTAGTCTTAAATAGTTTACCCTGTAGCTTCATTGCATGCCCCCTAGTCTTCCTATATTCTGATAACGTAAACAATCGATCTACGTTTACCCGTTCCACTCCGTTCATTAATTTATAGATTTCTATCATCTCCCCTCAGCCGTCTCTTTTCGAGGTTAAAGAGCCCTAACCTTTTTAGCCTTTCTTCATAGGAGTATCCTTCCATCCCCTTTACCATTTTGGTGGCTCTTCTCTGAACCTTTTCTAATAACGCTATATCCTTTTAAGATACGGCGACCAGAATTGCACAAAATATTCTAGGTGCGGTCGCACCATGAAATGATACAGAGGCATTATAATATTCTTTTATTTTCCATTCCTTTCCTTATGATACCTAGCATTCTATTTGCTCTCTTGGCTGCCGCTACACACTGGACAGAGGGTTCTAACATATTATCCACATGTTATCCACGATGACGCCTAAATCTCTTTCCTGGGTGGTAGTTCCTAATGTGGAACCTTGCATCGTGTAACCATAGTTTGGGTTGTTCTTCCCCTAGGTGCATAACTTTGCACTTGTCCACATTAAATTTCATCTGCCATTTCGATGCCCAGTCTTCCAATTTATCAAGATCCTCTTGCAAATTTCCCACAATCCTCATAGGTTTTGACAATTTTAAATAGTTTTGTGTCATCTGCATATTTGATAACCTCACTCGTTATTCCCTTTTCCAGGTCATTTATGAATATGTCAAAAAGCAGCGGACCCAGCACAGATCCCTGGGGGTACACTACTATTCACCTTTCTCCATTGGGAAAATGGGCCATTTAGCCCTACCCTCTGCTTTCTATCTTTTAACCAGTTCCTGATCCACAATAGTAAACTGCCTCCTATGCCATGACTCTTTAGTTTTGCCAAACGTCTCTGATGAGGGACTTTGTCAAAGGATTTCTGAAAGTCTAAAAACACTATATCAACCAACTCACCTTTGTCTACCTGTTAATTCACATCTACAAAAAAACATAACAGATTAGTAAGACAAGATCTTCTTTGTCTGAAGCCATGTTGGCTGTCTCCCATTAGGCCATGACTATCTGCATGCTGAGTAATTTTGGGATGCTGCCAGACTGGAGGTTGTTATCTTTCTATATTGACCGTAGTTCCCATTAGAAATTTTCAGTATAAATCCATCCATATTTTCTTGGTCCAAACTCAGCATCTGGAAGTATAAACTACAGTTAGTTTTGTTTTTCATTTCTGATACTTTTAGAATACCTTATATTATCCCATCACAATGCAGGAAGTAGTTTAAAACTATTGTGTGAAAAATATTTTTATGAAATTCTCAATCCTGATCTTTCTACTCTTGGCAGGTTCTCCAACCACTACATTGCCAACCACAACTGGTGAGAATATTTCTTGCTTTGGTTCTCTGTTACTTCTTTTTTCAGAATACAGAGAAGTTCTAGATGCCTCTTTACTGATGCTGTTAATTCATAACTATTTCATTACTTATACCAATTTCATTCCTATTGCATTTATGAGAACTTTATTAAGATTTGATTTTATGTTTAGTTTTTCAGAATCAGGATTTCTTTTTTTTTTTCATTTCTGATACATTTTCTAAACCTAAATTACCGCACTAGAATGTAGAAAGCACTTTAAAACTATAGTGTGAAAAATATTTTTATGAAATTCTCAATCCTGATCTTCAATTTTGGCAGGTTCACCAACCACTACATTGCCTACCACAACCGGTGAGAATATTTCTTATTTTTGTTCAATGTAATATCCACCTTGTAGAAATCAGATATTACAGAAAATTGCCTGTAATTTTTGATTTTTTCATTGGTTAGCTGCTACCACGGGACATTAATCCCGGACTAGCCTCGCAGTAGCAGCTAATGTCCTTTAGTAGATATACCCCTAAGGTCATTCTTGTTTTTCATGTCTGATACTTATTCAAAACTTTAATTATCTCATCACAATATGTTTTGAAATTCTCAACCTGATTTTTCTGCTCTTGGCAGGTTCTCCAACTACTACATTGCCTACCACAACGGGTGAGGATATTTCTTCTTTTGGTTCTGTGTTCTTTCTGAAGTTGGAGTGTGTCTTTTTGTAGAGAATAATTTCTCTCTTTCTGCTTGCTTTTCTGTTAATGACATATGTGTGGTATCTCTGTTCCTTGTTCTTACCTATTTTCAAGTTTCCTTTGGTATACACTTTAAGATCTCTTACTGTGATCAGAGGAGACTTGTGTTGTACATTCTGTCTGATATTGGAAAAAAGAGACAGAGAGTATGCTAGAGAGAATAGCTCAGAATTTACAACTAGAGAACCCTGTTTTATAGGAATGAGTGCTATGGCAGTTTTGGCCAGAGTATGAGCCCGTCAGATTTAAGATTTGGGATTGACATGACTGCTATAGAGATCTTTAACCTATTTCTGAATTTTGTACCACAATACAACATAATAGGTTCAAGATACGGCTTCTGTTTGTCATTCAATTTCTAACCCAAATTTCCTCTCTTTTTGATAGAAACCTAACACATCTGACTGTATAATTAATAACTTTTTTACAGTTGTCCTTCTCTTTTTTCCACTTGAATTTCTTTTTCTCCCTTCAGATAGTATGAACATAAGAACATAAGATATGCCATACTGGGTCTGACCAAGGCCCATCGAGCCCAGTATCCTGTTTCCAACAGTGGCCAATCTAAGTCATACGTACCTAGCAGTTTCCCCAAAAGACACAGGTTCCACAATGCTTGTATTGGGTCAAGCAGTGATATCCTGGGTCCCTTTTTAATAATGGTTTATGGACCTTTCCTCCAGGAACTTGTCCAAACCTTTTTTAAACCCAGCTACACTAACAGCTTTTGCTACATCCTCCGGTAACAAATTCCAGAGTTTGATTACACGTTGAGTGAAAAAATATTTCACCTTTTCTAATAACGCTATATCCTTTTTAAGATACGGCGACCAGAATTGCAGAAAATATTCTAGGTGCGGTCGCACCATGGAATGATACAGAGGCATTATAATATTCTTTTATTTTCCATTCCTTTCCTTATGATACCTAGCATTCTATTTGCTCTCTTGGCTGCCGCTACACACTGGACAGAGGGTTCTAACATGTTATCCACGATGACGCCTAAATCTCTTTCCTGGGTGGTAGTTCCTAATGTGGAACCTTGCATCGCGTAACCATAGTTTGGGTTGTTCTTCCCCTAGGTGCATAACTTTGCACTTGTCCACATTAAATTTCATCTGCCATTTCGATGCCCAGTCTTCCAATTTATCAAGATCCTCTTGAAAATTTCCCACAATCCTCATAGGTTTTGACAATTTTAAATAGTTTTGTGTCATCTGCATATTTGATAACCTCACTCGTTATTCCCTTTTCCAGGTCATTTATGAATATGTCAAAAAGCAGCGGACCCAGCTCAGATCCCTGGGGGTACACCACTATTCACCTTTCTCCATTGGGAAAATTGGCCATTTAGCCCTACCCTCTGCGTTTTATCTTTTAACCAGTTCCTGATCCACAATAGTAAACTGCCTCCTATGCCATGACTCTTTAGTTTTGCCAAACGTCTCTGATGAGGGACTTTGTCAAAGGCTTTCTGAAAGTCTAAAAACACTATATCAACCAACTCACCTTTGTTTACCTGTTTATTCACATCTTCAAAAAAACATAACAGATTAGTAAGACAAGATCATCTTTGTCTGAAGCCATGTTGGCTGTCTCCCATTAGGCCATGACTATCTGCATGCTGAGTAATTTTGGGATGCTGCCAGACTGGAGGTAGTTATCTTTCTATATTGACTGAAGTTCCCATTAGAAATTTTCAGTATCAATCCATCCATATTTTCTTGGTCCAAACTCAGCATCTGGAAGTATAAACTACAGTCAGTTTTGTTTTTCATTTCTGATACTTTTAGAAAAACTTATATTATCCCATCACAATGCAGGAAGTAGTTTAAAACTATAGTGTGAAAAATATTTTTATGAAATTCTCAATCCTGATCTATCTACTCTTGGCAGGTTCTCCAACCACTACATTGCCAACCACAACCGGTGAGAATATTTCTTGCTTTGGTTCTCTGTTACTTCTTTTTTCGGAATACAGAGAAGTTCTAGATGCCTCTTTACTGATGCCGTTAATTCATAACTATTTCATTACTTATACCAATTTCATTCCTATTGCATTTATGAGAACTTTATTAAGATTTAATTTTATGTTTAGTTTTTCAGAATCAGGATTTCTTTTTTTCCCCATTTCTGATACTTTTTCTAAACCTAAATTACCGCACTAGAATGTAGAAAGCACTTTAAAACTATAGTGTGAAAAATATTTTTATGAAATTCTCAATCCTGATCTTCAATTTTGGCAGGTTCACCAACCACTACATTGCCTACCACAACCGGTGAGAATATTTCTTATTTTTGTTCAATGTAATATCCACCTTGTAGAAATCAGATATTACAGAAAATTGCCTGTAATTTTTGATTTTTTCATGGGTTAGCTGCTACCACGGGACATTAATCCTGGACTAGCCTCGCAGTAGCAGCTAATGTCCTTTAGTAGATATACCCCTATGGTCATTCTTGTTTTTCATGTCTGATACTTATTCAAAACTTTAATTATCTCATCACAATATGTTTTGAAATTCTCAACCTGATTTTTCTGCTCTTGGCAGGTTCTCCAACTACTACATTGCCTACCACAACGGGTGAGGATATTTCTTCTTTTGGTTCTGTGTTCTTTCTGAAGTTGGAGTGTGTCTTTTTGTAGAGAATAATTTCTCTCTTTCTGCTTGCTTTTCTGTTAATGACATATGTGTGGTATCTCTGTTCCTTGTTCTTACCTATTTTCAAGTTTCCTTTGGTATACACTTTAAGATCTCTTACTGTGATCAGAGGAGATTTGTGTTGTACATTCTGTCTGATATTGGAAAAAAGAGACAGAGAGTATGCTAGAGAGAATAGCTCAGAATTTGCAACCAGAGAACCCTGTTTTATAGAAATAATTGCTATGGCAGTTTGGTCAAAGTATGAGCCCGTCAGATTTAAGATTTGGGATTGACATGACTGCTATAGAGATCTTTAACCTATTTCTGAATTTTGTACCACTATACAACATAATAGGTTCAAGATACGGCTTCTGTTTGTCATTCAATTTCTAACCCAAATTTCCTCTCTTTTTGATAGAAACCTAACACATCTGTATGATCAATAATTTTATTACAGTTGTCCTCTTTTTTTTTCCACTTGAATTTTTTTTTCTCCCTTCGTATAGTATGGCATTTATTTATTTAGACAGTTTTGTATACCACCTTATTCTTCAATCAAAGTGGTCACAACACGATTGGGGGATACATTTAACATGAGGGGATATGAGACACATACACTAATACTTACAGGGAACATGGGCAACGGAGGGTTAAGTGGCTTGCCTAAGACCTCAAGGAGCACCTGTGGGACTAGAAACCCCAGTCCTTCCGGCCCATGGTTGCTGTCCTGGCCCAAGGTTGCTGTCCTGGTATAGTTATCTTTCTATATTGGCCTTAGTTCCCATTAAAAAATTTTAGTATCAATCCATCCATATTTTCTTGGTCCAAACGCAGCATCTGGAAGTATAAACTACAATCTGTTTTGTTTTTTTCATTTCTAATACTTTTAGAAAAACTTTAATTATCCTATCACAACGCAGGAAGCCGTTTAAAACTATAGTGTGAAAAATATTTTTATGAAATTCTCAGTCCTGCTTGTTCTACTCTTGGCAGGTTCTCCAACCACTACATTACCTACCACAACCGGTGAGAATATTTCTTCTTTTGGTTCTCTGTTACTTCTTTTTTTCTGAGTTCAGAGAAGTTCTAGCTGCCTGTTGAAAATTGATGTCATTATTTTATGAATATTGCACTGGTTAAGACCAAATTCATTCTTGTTTCATTTACCAGAAGCATATTAAGATATATGGCCGCTTTTAATAAAGCCCGATAGCTGGTTAACAGATATTTACTGCAGGGCTGCAGGCGGTTGGGAACACTAATGCCCAATAATATCTTGCTTTGCATGCTAAAACGCACCTTAATCGTCGATTTTAGGATGGTGTGGGGAATGCACAGAGGGTGAGCATGGAGTGGGCATTGCCACTAGTACCAGGGTAGTTGCTGCATGCTCAGTGGCAATGTGGCTCTTAACATGGGTTGACTTAATGACTCCACTATAGGAATCATTAAGTGGACTCAACATAGTGGAGCAGGCATTAAGAAAACCCTTGTTTGCAACATACTGAACACGTCCCTGACAGCTAATATGTGACATTTGGCATTCACGCACTTTAATTACCTCATCACAATGCAGGAGGTACTTTAAAAGTATAGTGTGAAAAACATTTTTATGAAATTCTGAAGCCTGATCTTTCTGCTCTTGGCAGGTTCACCAACCACTACATTGCCTACCACAACAGGTGAGAATATTGCTTATTGGGTCTTATGTTTCTGAATACTGAAAAGTGCTGGCTACCTGTTTAAATTTGAAGATCATATTTCAAAAATATTTCACATCTTAAACTAATTTCATTCCTATTGCATTTGCTAAAACCAAAATTAGATTTTATCCTTTTCTTTACTAATTCAGATTTGGGAATACTTTGTGCTTGTTTCCTACTTTTTGGCATTCTGTCATTGTTTTATTCCATCTAAGTTTAACATATTATATGATGGCAGATGAAGACCGTCATGGTCCATCTAGTCTGCTGCTCAGTGCAGGTCACCCCTCCCATGCCTTTCTTTAGGGGTGTATCCACTGCTCCATGCAGGTTATCCCTGTTTGTTGAGATATTTGTTTAGAGGCTGTTGCATTCGTAGAGCACTCTGTTTATGTTAAAATGCTATCAGGTTTGCTCCTTTTACATTTATGACATACGCGTTTTATCTCTGTACCTTATTCTTGTCTCTTTTCATGTTTCCTTGGGTCTACACTTTAACAATCTGCCTGACATTAAGTATACTAAAACAAAAATCAATTCACTCAAATATAATTTGTTCAGATTTTTTCTATTTTTCTCTTATTTCATTTTTTTATATATATATAGTTTTTCTTCTTTTTTGCCAGTGGTCTCAGATAAACGGTCTTATTTGACACACTTTGATATGGGTAATAATACTCGCCCCATGTAGTGTCCGTTCACATCAATGACCTTAGGCTTATACCATTTTTACACATTTTTTCTATTACGTTGCACCAACATTTGGCTAAATCTTTAAATCACTTTTTTTTAAAAAATTCATCTCAGTCACCACGCCACTTATCTTATCTGGTATGGTGTCTTTTTCAGTTGAAATAAGTTGGATAGGGGAACTGAAAAAGACACCATACCAGATAAGATAAGTGGCGTGGTGACTGAGATGAATTTTTTAAAAAAAAGTGATTTAAAGATTTAGCCAAATGTTGGTGCAACGTAATAGAAAAAATGTGTAAAAATGGTATAAGCCTAAGGTCATTGATGTGAACGGACACTACATGTGGCGAGTATTATTACCCATATCAAAGTGTGTCAAATAAGACCGTTTATCTGAGACCACTGGCAAAAAAGAAGAAAAACTATATATAAAATGAAATAAGAGAAAAATAGAAAAAATCTGAACAAATTATATTTGAGTGAATTGATTTTTGTTTTAGTGTGATTGTAGTTCACTCTTGATAGAGACCTTAAAAATTTTTTTTGTTTATGACATTAAGTATGACACCATTATTTGTATTTATGGATTGTAGTTCCTATTAGAATTCATCAATATCACCTCAATTAATTTCCTTTTTAAATGCTAAACGGATCCATGGGGCTTGAGCAGGTGGGGGAGGGGGGTCTTCTCTTCTGTGATATTGTATTGCAATCTGGCTGTTAATTTGTGCCTTTTCCATGCAAGTGATGTAATGAGTTTACTTCTATTCTTGGATCCCCACATAGTGAGCTAGAGGTGGGGTTTTTAGTTTATATTTCTTTGCTTGTGTAATTTTCATCTTTTGGAGTATGAATGATGTTTACTCGGGCAATCCATATGTCCTGTGCAAGTCTTGTAATTTGTATAATTGTTTCAAATTTATAAATTTTAAATTAAAAAATAAAAGATCATCAATATCAATCCGTCCATGTTTTCTTGGTCCTATGCTACTTCTGGAAGTACTGTATAAATTAAGTCCTATGCTACTTCCAGTAGGTGAAATAGGCTATCTGTGCAGCATATGACACACGTGGAAAGGTGATGCCGAGGGGTCTCCGGGCACATTCGACCTGAGCCCAGGCAACATCTTGGGCAGAACACAGTCTGATGCCGCTGGCAGACATTTGCAGGGTGGCTACACGGCCGTTGCTCCATACCTTTGTGAGGCAGCATTGTCTGGATGATGCAGGCTGCAGGGGATGCTAGTGTGGCCTTGGTGCTTTGAGCTGGACTTAACGTCATCCCATCACAGTGCAAGAAGGTGACAGTTTACTTACTGTACCAGATAATACCCCTTCTTTTTTTTAATACACTTGTTCCTTATCGTTCCTCCAGTTTAGTCCTCTACCAATGGGTAGTGCACCTCCTCCTGCAGCATGGAGACTGGACCAATCAAAATCTTGCCAACATTGGATGTAGCGTACTGGAACTCTCATCAGCCCTCAGTGTGTCCAGTCTCTATGCAGCAGGAGGACTTGTGAGCCTAGGTGCTGGGCTCACTAAGGAATCTGTTCTTAGCAGGCTAGTTAGATTTCAGCGTTCAATTTGATTTTTTTCCACTAATTACCTTTCTTTTGGGTTTTATTAGATTGACATTGTAGGCTTTCTCTTTAAAATTCTCCTTTGGGCTATTTGTGGCTGTCACTTTAAAAAAAAAGAAAAGAAAAAGAAAAAGCATTAAGGGGTTAATTTCTGACGGGTGTCTTTGCATAACTTTTGGACTGCAGGACTCTGGTATCCGAGTCCTGTCCTTGCCTAGCCACGCGCCTTTTCGGCGATTTCTTTGTGAGTTATTTTTCCCCTTGACGGAGCGGGGATTAAATTTCTCACCGGCAATCAGTCAGCCGGCTCTCCTCTCGCTGCAGGCGTCAGCGGCGAAAGTGGCTCTGCAGACACACAGCTTCGTGCGCCGCTTCGTTCAGTTGAAGAGTGCCGGTTTCGAGAGCGGACGGTCCGGGAGAGGTTTTTTTCTTATCTCCTCGGGGCTGCAGAAACTCCCGCCGGTTCCCACCTAAACGCTGTGTGAAACCGTGGCCATTTTAGACACGCGGTTTCTACAGCGGCGCCTGTATATTGCTGGCAGGGCTGTTGGCGGGCATAGAGGAGTCTTCGGATTCAGGTTAGCAGCTTCTTTTACCTTTGTTTTTCCTTTGTTTTTTCCTTGGCGAAATCATTATTTTCTGCAGGCATTTGCTTTGGGCGGTAGTCTATGAGGCACTGTCATTGATTTAAGCGTTAAAAAAACCCCAAAAAACAAAAACGAAGGAAACAGGAACTGTAGTGTAAAGCTTATTGAGCTGTCCTCAGAGCTCGCTGCTTTCAGTCTGCCCTTTTTGCTCCATCCATGTTACTCAGCTCCCAGTGTATTATTTGTGGATCCTGGAAGGGCACTTCAGGTGGCACAGGCATCTGTTCAAGCTGTGTCACAGGGCCTGTCAGTGGTGGACAGCAGATGGAGACCCCTAAGTCTTCTGGGCCCCAGGAAGCGGTTACGGGGACGGAGAGTGATTCTTGGATAGCGGGTCCCTCCGCTCCGGCTCCAGAGGGAGCTTCTGGTACTTCTGGAGCGGATGCAGATCTTGGTTCTGTTGCACTAATGGAGGAATTTTCCCCAGATTTTATATTGCTCTTGCATCAGGCTTTTTGTTGTAGAAGGCATGGCCAGCTACCTACTTCCCTTTCTGTTCCCGCTCCCGCCCAGAAGCCCGGGCTTGGGGAGGGTGAATCTTTACCGTTAAGAGTGGCCAAGAGACCGCGGTCTCCAGAGCCTTCTACCTCGGACGTGGGGTGGCACGAGGTAGAGGAGGCTGATTTTGAGCTGGAGGGAGATGACAATGAATTAGAAGAGGGCGAGATTCCTGAGCCAGAGGACCAAGCTAGGATTATTCGGGTGTTTCGAAGAGAAGAATTGCCGGCTCTTATTTCGGAGGCCCTGAAGACCCTCAGGCTGTCTCCCGAGCAGCCGGTCGAGGAAGAGGATATCGCAGATCCCATTATTCAGGCAATGCGTCAAGCGCAGGTAGTCTTTCCTATCCATAAGGTAATAGATCAGATGATTCAGAATGAGTGGGATCATCCGGAAGCAGGGCTGAAGGGGATTAGTATTATGAGTAAGCTCTACCCCTTGGCTGATAAAGACAAGGAAAGGTTCCGTGCCCCAAAGGTAGATGCGGCGGTTTCAGCGATCACTAAGAAGACTACAATCCTGGTAGAGGACAGCGTGGCCCTGAAGGATGTACAAGATAGGAAAGTAGATGGTCTCTTAAAGCAGTCTTTCGAAGCTGATGCGATTTCATTACAGGCTTCTATCTGTGGAGCTTGGGTAGCAAGAGCCTGTCTCCGTTGGGTTCAGCACCTAAAGCAGTCGACCTCTTTGGGGCCTGATGAGGTCGGGGAACTGCAGCGCTTAGAGTCCGGTTCGGCGTATCTGACCGACGTGCACTACGACCTCATTAGAGTGTTGTCGAATAGTATGGCTTCTTTAGTAGCCGCGCGCAGATCCCTTTGGCTTAAGAATTGGACAGCCGATGGCTCTTCCAAAGCTCGGCTCGACAAGCTTCCATTTAAGGGTAAGCTATTGTTCGGAGAGGATTTGGATAAGTTGGTTAAAGACTTGGGGGAATCCAAAGGCGGTAGGCTCCCGAAGGATAAACCAAAGCAGGGAAAGGTATTTTCTTCCTTCCGGGGACAGTATAGGGACTTTCGGAGGTTTCGATCTCCCCGTTTCGCAGGGTCCCAAAGAGGGCGTTTTGCCTCCCAAACCCTGGGGTTTCATGGGTTTCGAGGGGCCAGCAGGGGGTTCTCAGCGGCATCTTCGGGTGCCACTCACAGACCACAATGAATGGCAGCGGGTTCCGGCAGAGAGTCAATCGATCGGAGGTCGCCTTCAGGATTTCCTTTCTGCCTGGACCCACGTGACTACCGATCAGTGGGTGTTGGAGATTATCCGCGATGGCTATGCTCTAGATCTCGCAAAGCCAGTGCTGGGCTCGTTTGTGAGTTCGCCCTGCAGAGGGCCGAAAAAGGCTTTCCAGGTGCGTCAGATTTTAGACCATCTGGTGCAGCTGGGGGCTGTTATTCCGGTACCGCCAGAGGAGTACGGTATGGGTCGTTACTCTATTTATTTCGTGGTGCCAAAGAAGGACGGATCGCTTTGGCCTATTCTCGATCTCAAAGGGGTTAATCGATGCCTTCGGGTGCAACACTTTTGCATGGAAACACTGAGATCGGTGATTGTAGCAGTTCGGCAAGGAGAGTTCCTTACGTCCCTCGATCTCAAGGAGGCTTATCTCCACGTCCCGATCAGGGAAGTGCATCAAAGGTTTCTGCGGTTTGCGCTTCCTTGGGGGCACTTCCAGTTTCAGGCTCTGCCTTTTGGCCTCGCCATACCTCCACGAGTCTTCACAAAAATAATGGTGGTGGTAGCGGCGGTGCTGAGAAAGGAAGGAGTATTAGTCCATCCATACCTCGACGATTGGCTTATCCGGGCGAAGTCCAGGGACGAGAGCGAGACAGCCACAGAAAAGGTGGTAACTTTCCTCCAGAGTCTAGGCTGGGTAGTCAATCCGCTCAAGAGTCATCTGGAGCCTACGCAAGTTCTCGAGTATTTGGGAGTACGGTTCGATACTCGGCTAGGCTCAGTGTTTCTAACAGAGAAGAGAATCCACGCTCTCCGGGCTCTGGTGCAGCACTTCAGGTCGCTGGTGGCTCTGACAGCGTGGCAATACCTGCAGCTACTCTGGACCATGGCGGCGACGCTGGAGGTGGTTCCTTGGGCCAGATTTCATATGAGGCCGTTGCAGCGGGCCTTGCTTCATCATTGGTGCAATCAGTCCGACCCCTTGAGCAAGCGGCTCCCGTGTCCTCTACAGGTCCAGCGGGCGTTCAAGTGGTGGCTGATCCCTACATCCTTGCGAGCGGGAATGCCCTTGGAGCAGCCAGTGTGGATTCTGCTCCTCACGGACGCCAGCCTAGTGGGCTGGGGTACGCATTGCGGAACGGCGTTTGCGCAGGGACGTTGGTCGGCGGAGGAGAGCGTCTGGTCGATCAATCGTCTGGAGCTGCGAGTGGTGTTTCTCGCCCTAAACAGTTTTGAGTCGCTGGTAACGCGTTGAGCAGTGCGAGTACTATCAGACAATGCGGCGACCGTGGCATACATAAATCGCCAGGGTGGTACCGGCAGCGCAGCCATGGAAGAGGAGGCAGAGGGTCTGTTCTCCTGGATAGAGGCGCATCTCCTAGCAATCTCAGCGGCGCATATTGCCGGAAAGGACAACGTGACAGCCGATTTTCTCAGCAGAGTACGAGTGGATGCGGGCGAATGGGAGCTGCATCCCGACGTGTTCGCGCAGTTGGTTCTCCGGTGGGAAACGCCGGTCATGGACTTGATGGCCACCTTCCAGTCTGCGAAAGCGAGCCGATTTTTCAGCAGGAGGCGGGAGCCCATGTCGGAGGGCATCGACGCCTTGATTCAACCGTGGCCGTCGACGGGTCTTCTCTATGTGTTCCCGCCATGGGCGCTCATCGGTCGAGTGATTCAGCGCATCGAATCGCATCACGGGCACGTGCTGTTGGTGGCACCAGATTGGCCCCAGCGGCCGTGGTATGCCGACCTCATCTGACTGCTGGACGGGACCCCCTGGCGACTTCTGGTGTCGCAGGAGCTTCTCTTACAGGGTCCGTTAGTGATGCCGCGGGTGGATCGATTCTCGCTTACGGCTTGGCCATTGAAAGGGCAAGGTTGAGAAAGAGAGGTTATTCCAGATCGGTTGTGTCAACTCTTCTCCAAGTTTGGAGTCGCTCCAAATCGCTTGCCTATGTACGCATCTGGCGTATTTTTGAGGACTGGTGCTCCCGGCATCAGATCCGTGCTGCCACGGCTTCAGTGCTGGTGGTGTTGAGTTTTCTGCAGGATGGTTTCGAGAAGGGGCTCGCCGCCAGCTCCTTGAGGGTGCAGTTGATGGCCTTGGCCTGTTATAGAGGCAAGGTTCAGGGCATGCCTCTTGGAGCTCACGACGATGTCCTGCGTTTCTTGAAGGCAGTGTCGAGAATGCGCCCTCCATGTCGGATTTCCGTTCGGCCGTGGGATCTCAATTTGGTTTTACGATCGCTGGGAAAGGCGCCATTTGAGCCTTTAAGTCAAATTTCAATCAAGGATTTAACTCTTAAGACGGTGTTTGTGGTAGCTATTTGTTCAGCGAGGCGCGTTTCCGAGTTACAAGCTCTGTCTTGTAGGGAACCTTTTCTCTGTTTTTCTAAAGAAAAAGTGGTTCTTCGGCCAATGCCTTCCTTTCTGCCGAAGGTGTCTTCTCCGTTTCATGTGAATCAGTCCGTGTCTCTTCCAGTTCTGCGGTCGGACTCTGCGCATGCTTCTGATCGTGGTTTGAGTCGTTTGGATGTAAAGAGAGTTTTACGTTGGTATTTGGAAGTGTCCGAGGCTTTTCATAAATCGGATCATCTGTTTGTGTTGTTTGGAGGACCTTGAAAGGGTGAGGCAGCAGCGAAAGTTTCCATTTCTAGGTGGATTAAGGAAACCATTGCCTCGGCTTACATGTTGCAAGGGCTCCAGGCGCCGGTAGGTTTCAAAGCGCACTCTACTAGAACGCAGGCAGCTTCCTGGGCGGAGTACAGTCTTGTTCCGCCGGTGGAAATTTGTAAGGCAGCGACCTGGGCGTCGCTTCATACTTTCAGCAAGCACTACCGTTTAGATGTGCTGGCGGTAGAGGATGCCTGTTTCGGGTTGGCGGTATTGCGTGCCGGCTGACAGGGTCCCTCCTGTTAGTTCTGCTCTGTTACATCCCAGTGGTAGAGGACTACACTGGAGGAACGATAAGGAAATGATAATTACACTTACCTGGTAATTCTAGTTCCTTGAGTGACGACAGTTTAGTCCTCCTTCCCGCCCCGACGTATTGGTTTGTTTGTTTGGCGTGGCACGCATTTAGGAGCGCACAACACATTTACAGGTGAGTTTTTGCTCTTGTTCTGTCTTTCCTTCCTCTAACTCTTGCCTGGCTCAGCAGGGGGGGGGGGGGGGGAGGCTTGGATATCAGAGACCTCATCCCTTCCTTTTTGGAGGGAAGTTCATATATTGTTCTATAGGTAATTTAAAAAACCCCCAAAAAACGGAGGACGATTGTATAACCTTTGTAGATCTTTGTTCCTTGCTCTTTTGAGTCTGCTTTGTCAATAGTACACTGAGGGCTGATGGGAGTTCCAGTACGCTACATCCAATGTTGGCAAGAATTTGATTGGTCCAGTCTCCATGCTGCAGGAGGAGGTGCACTACCCAGTGGTAGAGGACTAAACTGTCGTCACTCAAGGAACTACAATTACCAGGTAAGTGTAATTATCATTTTTTATTGGTTGTGGAATAAGCATATACAGGCAACTCAACACTTCCATAGTGTATACATTGACCACCATTGCACCACCCTTTGTATCCACCTCTCCCCTGTCACCATTCCCACCTTCATTTACATCAATACATCATCATTTCCTTTCTCCCGCTTCTTCTCCAATTCCTTGGTAGTCCATATCCTTCTGTCCCCTACCCTCTCCCTCTCCCCTACCACAAAAAGTTGCCTGTCTTGAGACTCGAATCACAGTTCCTTCCCAAATATACACCAACTCCCAAGTTACATAATCTGAACTCAACAGTTAGCACAGTGTCCAATCAAATGCATTCCAAAACCATATCAAACTCCCACAACTTCCACTACCTTATACATATAATTTATAACTAATGCGGCTCTAACATGCTCACAGTTGCAGCGCTTTTACTCCCCCTCTGATGCTTCCTCCCTGTCCTCCTGAGGTGTAGTCCCCTCCAGGCTCTTAATGTATATGCCCCATATATTCTAGTATTGCCCCTCCCTCTCTTTTAGTCGGTATGATATTTGATCAAATCTCAGAGCCTCCCCCACTTTACCCCTCCAATCCTCCATCGCAGGGCCAGTGACTGACTTCCACCTCCATGCCACTGCCACTCTGGCTGCTAATAGCATCTTTTACATTAACATGGCCCGTTTCTTCCCTCTCCCAGGCACTGACAATAACACCTCCACTGGGTCATCAGCTATCTGCCCTCCCACTATCCTCCCCGTCTCCCTTCTAACTTGTTCCCAGTAGACTTTAATCACCGGACACCCCCCCACATATGAAAGAAAGTGCCTCCTTCCCCACACCCTCGCCAGCATAGGGGAGGGGTCTCCCTCCATTTTGCCTTATACTGACTCATCGAGGTGCTATAAGCTCTGTGCACTATTTGAAATTGTGTCTGTCTCCAAGAAGTGATCCAAGTATATTTATATATCCCTCTGTGAATGTGCATACATGTGTCTTCCCCAAGCACCTGCCCTTTCCACCGCTCCCATCCTTTCCTATGTGCCCTCCCTTCCTGCTCAATCTCCTCCATGCAGGATTTATATAACTTTGCTAACAACCCCTTTGCCTTCCCCTCGTTATACAATACTCTCTCCAACTGCGTGCTGGGCCTGGTTAGGTTTCGCAGAACATCTGGAAGTGAGACATAATACTGTAGCTGGAAATACTGGAAAAAGAGTATCCGCCTCCCAATACGGCCCTCCACCTCCCGCATGCTTATCATTCCTCCTCTCCCTAATAAATCTCTAAAACGAGTCATTCCCGCTACCATCAAATCCTGCCATAACACACTAAATTCCCTGGCTGAGAATGGATATATATCAGTTAACTTCATCCATTCACTAAGCACACTCAGCATCACCCCTCTTTCCTTTTCCCCCCTGACCACTATCCTCAATGCCTTAAGGAGCAGTTGCCTTTCCAGAGCCCCCCTCCCCCCCTCGTGCCCCCCTTCCCTCCCATCCACAAAGATCAATTGTGGAGTCAATATCGCTTTCTCTATCTCCACCCATGAGGCTCCTTGCCCTTGGTGGTAGTGGTCTCTCAAGGCCCTGAGCATTGCTGCTCTATAGTACCATTTCAAGGAGGGAAACCTAATCCCCCCCTTCCTCCCTGGATTTAACCAGCCTCCCCAATCCAACTTTGGCTTTCGTCTTCCCCCATATAAATTTAACAAGTCTCCTCTCCCACGCCCCAATTCTTGCCATCTCTAGGGGAATTGGGAGCTGAGCAAACAAAAATAAATTTGGGGATTATGTTCATTTTCAGCGCTGCCACCATACCCATCCAGCTCAAGTGGAGCTCCCCCCATTTGTCCATCTCCTCCCCAGTCTTACTTATTAAGGGTGTATAATTCAGCCTAAACAACTCCATAGGATCTTCCGATATCCTAACCAGGTACTTCAGTTGTCCCTTTGCCCATTGAAATGGAAAATCCGGTAGTTCCTGGTGTTGCAGACCACTCAGGGCCAGGGCCTCTGTTTTAGACAGGTTTACTTTAAACCCCGACATTTTCGCAAATGTGTCTAACTCATACATTAATGCTGGCACCGATTCTTTAGGTTTTGACATAAATACCAAAGTATCATCCACATATAGTAAAATCTTATGCTCCACCCCTCTCATCTTTATCAGGCGTATCTGTTTATTTTCCCTCACCTTCACCGCCAAAGCCTCTATAACTATAGAAAATAACATCAGGGACAGCGGACACCCTTGCCGCATCCCTCTATATAGCTGGAACTCCTCCGAACGTTGCCCATTTACCAGAACCCGTGCTTTTGAGGCTGTATAAAGAGCCTTTATCCCCATCTTAAACCCCTCACCCACATTCAGGCGATGAAAACATTGCGAAAAGAAAGCTCCACTCCATCCTATCAAATGCCTTTTCGGCATCTAGCGCCACACAAATCGCCTTTTCCTTCCTTTCCCTCACTACATGAAGCAAATGTATTGCCTGGCATACATTATCAGATATCACCATTTCTTTGACAAACCCTGACTGGCAGGGGCAGCCCAAGGGGGGGTGCGGAGACTTGGTGCGGGGCCTCATTTGCATAAATATTTGCATAATGTTACCATACACTAACTTTTAGTAAACATGCCTCTTAATGAGTGTATGGATAAAGAAAGACTAAGAGATTTCTACATTACTATAATCCAGTGCCAACCGCCAGGCACATTAGGAACTACTACAAACACTGCCCATTTAGAACCAATAGCAAGCCCATCGTATCGTAACAGCACTACCAGGACTCACAAAGCACCAGACCCTACCAATCAAAAGGCAACACTGCAAATATTAAACCAATACATCTCAGAGAATAACAATACATGACCTCCTGGGGAAAGAGAACAAGTGGCAATGTCAAATAGGAATTACATAAACAGAATACCTCAGCTCAGTTACACATGCAGAACATAGACCATCACCAAACAAGGAATCACAGTTTAGAAACAGGAAGACAATAATTAAACTGGGAATCCCAAAAGCCAAACTTGGAATGTACAACAACACTGTAGAAATAAAACTAAAATGTATTTCCTCTTGTACTAAATAAAGCGCAGATGTTAATGATTCACATTTCCCAGAGCTGACATATTCCAGTTAATAAATTCAAAATAGAGATATTTTTCTACCTTTTGTGCATTTTTTTTCAGTTGCAATTGCTCCAGCCACTTTCTTCTGGTTTCTTTGTGTCTTCTGCTAACTCTCCATCATCTGCTGTCCATTTGTCCTTTCTTCTCTCTTCTAGTTTTTTTTTCCATTCTCTTTCTGCATCTCTTTCCTCATTCCTATTTCATCCACTCAAATTTTACCCCTCCATCCTCAATTACTCTCCCAATACCTGGCCAATTGAAGATTTTTCTTCCCTCCCACACAAAATATTTTTCCCCTCTCCATTTCACTCTCCCAGCCCCATCCCATTCTAATCCTCCTCTCTATATGGGGATGTTTCTAAAAGAGGTTACAGATCATCTGCAAACCTTATCTCCTTTTATTTCAGAAGATAAAAGGGAAGAGGTTCTCACCTGGCTTAAACATGCCCAGGATGTTTCCAAATTTTCCAACCGTGCAGCCTTTGACTCTTTTGAGTGTGACAGCAGAGCCTCGGCTATTGCCATAGGTGCACGCAGAGTTGCTTGGTTACAAACTTCTGATTTGGAACCCTGGGTTCAGGATGGACTAGGAAACCTTCCTTGTACAGGTGAAAACCTTTTTGGCAAAGATTGGCAAGCAAAGGCCACTCAGATGGATGCTGAAAATTCTGCTTTAGATAGACTTTCTAAGTCTACTTCTGCTCCTTTTAAGAAAAGGTTGTTCAAAAAGGGGTTCTTTCCCAAAAAGGGGAGATATTATCCTGCTTATGGTCAGCAGGCATCTTCTGCAAGTCGTTTTGCTGCAAAGCGACAGCAACAACCGAAACAGGCCAAGCCTAAGGCTGCAAGAACTGCTACGGCCCAACAGCCTCAGCCTCCTCAGGGCCTTTGACTTACAACTAGACAACATAGCCTTTCTGGCTCTAGAACAACCAGAGCCTCTCACCATTCCAGGAAGGTTAGCTCACTTTGCTCCCAGATGGGAACAAATCACAGCAGAGCAATGGACCCTCTCCATCATCAGAGAAGGGTACAAGCTTCACTTCTTAAACCTTTCTCCCCACACCATGGTGAGACAGTTCAATTCTCCAACATCTCTCCTCGACCTTCTGGGTCAGGAGATTGCTACCCTTCTTGCCCAAGGGGCAATAGAAGAAGCACCCCTTCTTCAACAGGGCTAAGGGTTCTACTCCCCCTATTTTCTTATCCCAAAGAAAACAGGGGGCTACAGACCCATATTAGATCTCAGAGAATTGAACAACTTTCTATGCAAGGAGAAATTCAAGATGATTTCTCTAGTTACTCTCCTTCCATACCTTCAGAGTCAGGATTGGCTTTGTTCTCTAGATCTCAAGGATGCGTACACCCATGTCCTCATCCATCCAACACACAGAAGGTTCCTTCGGTTCCTTTATCAAGGAAAGCACTACCAATACAGGGTGCTTCCTTTCGGGCTGGCCTCTGCACCAAGAGTCTTCACAAAATGCATGGCAGTAGTAGCTGCATTTCTACGCACTCTAGGAATATTTGTATTCCCATATCTGGACGACTGGCTCATCTGAGCTCCATCCCAGTCAGAGGCCCAGACTTCCCTAGCCTGCACAATGCATGTTCTTCAGTATCTGGGACTTGTAATAAACATCACAAAGTCCCATCTCACTCCTACTCAGTCTCTAGAGTTCATAGGGGCCTTGCTAGATACCACCACTGCAAGGGCCTATCTCCCCCAGGCCCGTTGCCTACGCTTGGTGCAGTTAGCCTCCCAGATTCAGTTGAAATCCCATTTAACTGCGCGAGAGATGTTACAATTACTGGGCCACATGGCATCCACTGTGCATGT
Source organism: Ichthyophis bannanicus (assembly GCA_033557465.1). NCBI lineage: Eukaryota > Metazoa > Chordata > Amphibia > Gymnophiona > Ichthyophiidae > Ichthyophis > Ichthyophis bannanicus. The sequence continues at coordinate 112,257,357 of CM066038.1, read as the reverse complement.
GGTTCCCTACGCTCACCTCCACATGAGGGCAGCTCAATGGACTTTGTCCACCCAATGGACCCAGGCCTCAGGAGGCCTATCAGACAAAATAGCAACCTCCAGGCACCTTTTTTGGTCTCTCCAGTAGTGGAAGTCCACTCAAAATCTGTTGCTGGGGTCCCCCTTCTAACACTTCTTACCCCAAGCAACCCTTACAACAGATGCCTCTCCAAAAGGTTGGGGAGCTCATCTACAAGATCTCTCCACTCAAGGCATCTGGTCTCCACAGGAAACATCTCTGCATATCAACCTCTTACAGCTCAGAGCAATCTTTCTAGCTCTCAGAATCTTCCACACCCTGCTCAGCTACAAGGCAGTCCTCATCCACACTGACAACCAAGTAGCCATATTCTACGTGAACAAGCAGGGGAGGACTGGCTCTCTGTCACTTTGCAACGAAGCTCTGAGATTGTGGGCCTTCACCAGAGAGCATCAAATTCATCTCATGGCAGTGTATCTTCCAGGGGTTCAAAACTCTTGGGCAGAGAGACTCAGTCGAGTTCTGCTTCCACACGAATGGTCCCTCCATGGGGACCAGATAGCCAGGATCTTCCGAATTTGGGGAACCTTGGACATAGACCTGTTTGCAAGTCCATGGAATGCCAAACTTCCCCGGTTCTGTTCCAGAATTCCGTGTCAGGGTGTTCAGGCCAGGGATGCCTTCCTCCTTCATTGGGGGCAAGACTTCCTCTATGCCTTTCCACCCATTCCCCTAGTTCCCAAGACACTGTTCAAACTTCAGAGAGACAAGGGGTCTATGATCCTCATAGCACCACATTGGCCACGCCAAGTGTGGTACCCTCTACTTCTGCATCTCTCTCAAGCTCCCTCCCTGGACTTGGGGTCTGCGCCAGATGACCTGTCCCAGGAGGAAGGAACGTTGTGGCACCCAAATCCCCAGTCTCTTCATCTCAGGGCCTGGTTGCTGAAGGCCTAGACCTTCAAGATTTGCATCTTTCTCAGCAAGTGAAGGATATCCTTCATACTTCCAAGCCTTCCACTAGACGTTCCTATGCTTTTAAATGGAAAAGGTTTACCATTTGGTGTGCAGAGAAGGGTCTTAACCCTCTTGCAATACCTCTGAATTCTTTACTAGAATATTTGCTGCATTTATCACATGCAGGCCTTAAAACGAATTCAGTAAGAGTCCATTTGAGTGCTATTTCAGCATCCCTTAAGCCTCTCAATGGACAGCCTATTTCCTCTCATCCTCTTATTGCAAGATTCATGAGAGGCCTTCTTTTAACTAAACCTCCCATTAGACCACCTCCAGTGGCATGGGACTTGAATCTGGTTCTTGGTCAGCTTATGAAGCCACCCTTTGAACCCTTAGCCACTGCCTCCTTGAAATTCCTTTCCTGGAAGGTTATTTTCCTCATTGCAGTCACCTCAGCTCGCCGCATCAGTGAGCTGCAAGCCTTGGTGGCTAATCCTCCTTATACAAGGTTTCATCATGACAAGGTAGTCCTCAGAACTAATCCACACTTTATGCCTAAAGTGGTCTAACCTTTTCACCTGAACCAGGAGGTGTATTTACCTGTCTTTTTTCCAGGACCTCATGCATCAAGTACAGAGAGGAATCTCCATACCCTGGATTGTAAGAGAGCACTCGCCTTTTACTTACAAAGGACACAGCAACATAGAAAGTCCTCTCAACTCTTTGTTGCTTTTGATCCCTCTCATTTAGGACTTCCAGTCTCTAAGAGGACTCTGTCCATTTGGATTGCTCAGTGTATTTCTTTTGCCTACCAGAGTAAGAACCTTTCTCTGGAGGGCCATGTTACAGCTCACAATGTGAGGGCCATGGCCGCCTCTATGGCTCATCTAAACTCTGTGTCCATCGACCAAATCTGTCGAGCGGCCACCTGGGCTTCGGTTCATACCTTTACAGCCCATTACTGCTTGGACAAGGACTCCCGCCGGGATGCCTTGTTTGGTCAGGCTGTTCTCAAACACCTGTTCCATACCTAATCAACTCCTACCCCCATCCCTGGTTGGATGCCCGAGATCCATGGGGGGAGGTAGAGCCCTTCTCAGGGGCTCACAACCTTGGGGATCTCCCTGGCATCTCCAGCTGGGGAGTCCCCCATATGTGAAGACTCATTCCTGCTTGTTCCTGGAGATAGCACAGTTACTTACCTGTAACAGGTGATCTCTGGGAACAGCAGGAATAAGTCTCCACAACCCACTCCCCTCCCCTAGGAGTTGTATCTCTCTATCTACCTTTCCTTTCCTCTCTCTCTCTCTCTCTGTCTCAGCTTAAAACTCGAACTGGAGAGAGGCAGTTGGGAAAGGCGGGCAGGCAGTGCGCAGGCGCTGTGGGATGTTCCCAAAAGCTTTCTTTCTGGACGCTGGGGAGCATTCCCGCGCAGGCTCCGTCGGTACCGACGATACCCATATGTGAAGACTTATTCCTGCTGTTCCCAGAGATCACCTGTTACAGGTAAGTAACTGTGCTTTACAGTATATGAATGCATTGTGTTTCGAAATGTTCAAAGGATGAGGCCTACTGCTGTAAGAATCAGGATTGACATGACTGTCATTGAGATCTTTTCCCTGTCAATACATCTTTTACTATCCTTCACCTTTATAAAACCAGCATAAGGTTTCTTTTTTCATTCAATTTGTAACGCAAATGCATTCTCTTTTTCATAGGATCAACAACCGCACCAAGCTCTACAGTTTCCGGTAATTTTGAAATATTTGTCTTTTTTCTTTTGTCCCCTTACCTTTCTTTCTGTGATGTGAGAGAGTGTGACATTGTTATTTTGTTTATATGGATTGTAGTTTCCCTGAGAATTCGTCTTTATTAGTCTACCAGTATTTTCATGGTCCAACCGCTACATGTAGAAGGATAAACAAAGGTCATTTTTTTCTCCATTCAGTAACGCAATGACACGTCCTGGGAAATTATGCCTCCTCTGAGGTGGAATAGCTTCCCGGCACATGTCTCCAGCCCTGGACGTACAGTGCCGATATTAGAATCGGCCCTGTACATTCAGGGACACTGACTGCCCAGACTATGCCCCCAAGACGCCCCTTCCCAACTAACTTACCTGCACAACCCATGGGGATGTTAGTCAGAGGCGTGTGAAGGCACAAATAGTGGGGATGGACGTGTCTTTGGGCCGACCATCCCTGTTTTTTGTGGCACAGAATAATCCGCTCTATATACCTTTATGGCATCAGCATTGAAGCTCTGTGCCAATTTATATTCTCGTTTTGTTCTTTCCTTTGGTACATACTGTAATATCTCTCAGTGAGATCTGTTCCGATATATGTTGTTCACTCTGCATTATACTGAAGGAAAGCAGAGAAGATATGGGGGAGTGATTGATACATTCTAAAATGATCAACAAGAGAAACTTCTTTTTCTGTATATGAATGCATTGTGTTTCAAAATGTTCAAAGGATGAGGCCCACGGCTGTAAGAATCAGGATTGCCATGACAATCATTGAGATCTTTTCTCTGTCAATGCATCTTGTACTATCCTTCACCTTTATAAAACCACCATATGGTTTCTTTTTTCATTCAATTTGTAACGCAAATGCATTCTCTTTTTTATAGGATCAACAACCGCGCCAAGCTCTACAGTTTCCGGTAATTTTGAAATCTTGTCTTTTTTCTTTTGTCCCCTTACCTTTCTTTCTGTGATGTGAGAGAGTGTGACATTGTTATTTTGTTCATATGGATTGTATTTCCCCTGAGAATTCTTCTTTATTAGTCTACCGGTATTTTCATGGTCCAACCGCTTCATGTGGAAGGATAAACAAAGGTCATTCTTTTTCTGCATTCAGTAACGCAAATGTATTCCAGAAATGACACGTCTTGGGAAATTATGCCACCTCTGAGGTGGACTAGCTTCCCAGCACATGTCTCCAGCCCTGGACATATAGTGCCGTTATTAGAATCGGCCCTGTACGTTCAGGGACAGTGACTGTCCAGAATACGCCCCCAAGCTTCCCCTTCCCAACTAACTTACCTGCACAACCAGTGGGGACGTTAGTCACGGGCGTGTGAAGGCACAAATAGTGGGGATGGACGTCTCTTTGGGCCGACCATTCCTGTTATTGGTGGCAAAGAATAATCCCCTTTATATGCCTTTATTGCATCAGCATGGAAGCTCTGTGCCAAATTATTTTCATCGTTTTGATGTTTCCTTTGGTACATGCTTTAATATCTCTCAGTGATATCTGTTCAGATATACAGTATGTTGTACACTCTGCCTTATACTGAAGGAAAGCAGAGAAGATATGGTTGAGTGATTGCTACATCCTAAAATGATCAACAAGAGAAACTTCTTTTACTGTATATGAATGCATTGTGTTTCGAAATGTTCAAAGGATGAGGCCCACTGCTGTAAGAATCAGGATTGACATGAATGTCATTGAGATCTTTTCTCTGTCAATGCATCGTGTACTAGCCTTCACCTTTATAAAACCACCATATGATTTCTTTTTTCATTCAATTTGTAACGGAAATGCATTCTCTTTTTCATAGGAGCAACAACCGCACCAAGCTCTACTGTTTCTGGTAATTTTGAAATCTTTGTCTTTTTTCTTTTGTCCCCTTACCTTTCTTTCTGTGATGTCAGAGAGTGTGACATTGTTATTTTGTTTATATGGATTGTAGTTCCCCTGAGAATTCGTCTTTATTAGTCTACCAGTATTTTCATGGTCCAACCGCTACATGTGGAAGGATAAACAAAGGTCATTTTTTTCTCCATTCAGTAACGCAAATGTATTCCAAATATGACAAGTCTAGGGAAATTATGTCACCTCTGAGGTGGAATAGCTTTCCAGCACAAGTCTCCAGCCCTGGACGTACAGTGCCGATATTAGCATCGGCGCTGTACATTTAGGGACACTGACTGCCGAGACTATGCCCCCAAGACGCCCCTTCCCAACTAACTTACCTGCACAACCAGTGGGGATGTTAGTCACGGGCGTGTGAATGCACAAATAGTGGGGATGGACGTCTCTTTGGGCCGACCATTCCTGTTATTGGTGGCAAAGAATAATCCCCTTTATATGCCTTTATGGCATCAGCATGGAAGCTCTGTGCCAAATTATTATTATTGTTTTGTTGTTTCCTTTGGTGCATACTGTAATATCTCTCAGTGAGATCTGTTCCGATATATGTTGTGCACTCTGCATTATACTGAAGGAAAGCAGAGAAGATATGGTGGAGTGATTTCTACATTCTAAAATGATCAACAAGAGAAACTTCTTTTACTGTATATGAATGCATTGTGTTTCGAAATGTTGAAAGGATGAGGCCCACTGCTGTAAGAATCAGGATTGACATGACTGTCATCCTAAAATGATCTCAGTGAGATATGGTGGAGTGATGCTACATCCTAAAATGATCAACAAGAGAAAATTCTTTTACTGTACATGAATGCATTGTGTTTCGAAATGTTCAAAGGATGAGGCCCACTGCTGTAAGAATCAGGATTGACATGACTGTCATCCTAAAATGATCTCAGTGAGATATGGTGGAGTGATTGCTACATCCTAAAATGATCAACAAGAGAAAATTCTTTTACTGTACATGAATGCATTGTGTTTCGAAATGTTCAAAGGATGAGGCCCACTGCTGTAAGAATCAGGATTGACATGACTGTCATTGAGATCTTTTCCCTGTCAATACATCTTTTACTATCCTTCACCTTTATAAAACCACCATATGGTTTCTTTTTTCATTCAATTTGTAACGCAAATGCATTCTGTTTTTCATAGGAGCAACAACCGCACCAAGCTCTACAGTTTCCGGTAATTTTCAAATCTTTGTCTTTTTTCTTTTGTCCCCTTACCTTTCTTTCTGTGATGTGAGAGAGTGTGACATTGTTATTTTGTTGATATGGATTGTAGTTCCCCTGAGAATTCGTCTTTATTAGTCTACCAGTATTTTCATGGTCCAACCGCTTCATGTGGAAGGATAAACAAAGGTCATTTTTTTCTCCATTCAGTAATGCAAATGTATTCCAAAAATGACACGTCTAGGGAAATTATGCCACCTCTGAGGTGGACTAGCTTCCCGGCACATGTCTCCAGCCCTGGACGTACAGTGCTGATATAAGAATTCGACCCTGTATATTCAGGGACAGTGACTGTCCAGACTAAACCCCCAAGCAGCCCCTTCCCAACTAACTTACCTGCACAACCAGTGGGGACGTTAGTCACGGACATGTGAAGGCACAAATAGAGGAGAAGGACGTCTCTTTGGGCCGACCATTCCTGTTATTGGTGGCAAAGAATAATCCCCTTTATATGTCTTTATGGCATCAGCATGGAAGCTCTGTGCCAAATTATTATCATCGTTTTGTTGTTTCCTTTGGTACATACTGTAATATCTCTCAGTGAGATCTGTTCCGATATATGTTGTGCACTCTGCATTATACTGAAGGAAAGCAGAGAAGATATGGTGGAGTGATTGCTACATCCTAACATGATCAACAAGAGAAACTTCTTTTACTGTATATGAATGCATTGTGTTTCAAAATGTTCAAAGAATGAGGCCCACGGCTGTAAGAATCAGAATTGACATGACAATCATTGAGATCTTTTCTCTGTCAATGCATCTTGTACTAGCCTTCACCTTTATAAAACCACCATATGGTTTCTTTTTTTCATTCAATTTGTAACGCAAATGCATTCTCTTTTTCATAGGAGCAACAACCGCACCAAGCTCTACAGTTTCCGGTAATTTTGAAATCTTTGTCTTTTTTCTTTTGTCCCCTTACCTTTCTTTCTGTGATGTGAGAGAGTGTGACATTGTTATTTTGTTGATATGGATTGTAGTTCCCCTGAGAATTCGTCTTCATTAGTCTACCAGTATTTTCATGGTCCAACCGCTTCATGTGGAAGGATAAACAAAGGTCATTTTTTTCTGCATTCAGTAACGCAAATGTATTCCAAAAATGACACGTCTAGGGAAATTATGCCACCTCTGAGGTGGACTAGCTTCCCGGCACATGTCTCCAACCCTGGACGTACAGTGCTGATATTAGAATCGGCCCTGCACATTCAGGGACAGTGACTGTCCAGACTAAACCCCCAAGCAGCCCCTTCCCAACTAACTTACCTGCACAACCAGTGGGGACGTTAGTCACGGACGTGTGAAGGCACAAATAGAGGAGATAGACGTCTCTTTGGGCCGACCATTCCTGTTATTGGTGGCAAAGAATAATCCCCTTTACATGCCTTTATGGCATCAGCATGGAAGCTCTGTGCCAAATTATTATCATCGTTTTGTTGTTTCCTTTGGTACATACTGTAATATCTCTCAGTGAGATCTGTTCCGATATAGGTTGTGCACTCTGCATTATACTGAAGGAAAGCAGAGAAGATATTGTGGAGTGATTGCTACATTCCAAAATGATCAACAAGAGAAACTTCTTTTAGTGTATATGAATGCATTGTTTCGAAATGTTCAAAGGGTGAGGCCCCCCTGCTGTAAGAATCAGGATTGACATGACTGTCATTGAGATCTTTTCCCTGTCAATACTTCTTTTACTATCCTTCACGTTTATAAAACCACCATATGGTTTCTTTTTTCATTCAATTTGTAACGCAAATGCATTCTCTTTTTCATAGGAGCAACAACCGCACCAAGCTCTACAGTTTCCGGTAATTTTGAAATCGTTGTCTTTTTTCTTTTGTCCCCTTACCTTTCTTTCTGTGATGTTAGAGAGTGTGACATTGTTATTTTGTTGATATGGATTGTAGTTCCCCTGAGAATTCGTCTTTATTAGTCTACCAGTATTTTCATGGTCCAACCGCTTCATTTGGAAGGATAAGCAAAGGTTATTTTTTTCTGCATTCAGTAAAGCAAATGTATTCCAAAAATGACACGTCTAGGGAAATTATGCCGCCTCTGAGGTAGACTAGCTTCCCGGAAGATGTCTCCAGCCCTGGACGTACAGTGCTGATATTAGAATCGGCCCTGTATATTCAGGGACAGTTACTGTCCAGACTAAACCCCCAAGCAGCCCCTCCCAACTAACTTACCTGCACAACCAGTGGGGACGTTAGTTACGGACGTGTGAAGGCACAAATAGTGGGGATGGACGTCTCTTTGGGCCGACCATTCCTGTTATTGGTGGCAAAGAATAATCTCCTTTATATGCCTTTATGGCATCAACATGGAAGCTCTGTTCCAAATTATTATCATCGTTTTGTTGTTTCCTTTGGTAAATATTTTAATATCTCTCATTGAGATCTATTCCGATATATGTTGTACAATATGCATTATACTGAAGGAAAGCAGAGAGGATATAGTGGAGTGATTGCTACATCCTAAAATGATCAAGAAGAGAAAATTCTTGTATATGAATGCATTGTGTTTCGAAATGTTCAAAGGATGAGGCCCACTGCTGTAAGAATCAGGATTGACATGACTGTCATTGAGATCTTTTCCCTGTCAATACATCTTTTACTAGCCTTCACCTTTATAAAACCACCATATGGTTTCTTTTTTCATTCAATTTGTAAATCAAATACATTCTCTTTTTCATAGGAGCAACAACCGCACCAAGCTCTACAGTTTCCGGTAATTTTGAAATCTTTGTCTTTTTTCTTTTGTCCCCTTACCTTTCTTTCTGTGATGTGAGAGAGTGTGACATTGTTATTTTGTTGATATGGATTGTAGTTTCACTGAGAATTCGTCTTTATTAGTCTACCAGTATTTTCATGGTCCAACCGCTACATGTGGAAGGATAAACAAAGGTCATTTTTTTCTGCATTCAATAACGCAAATGTATTCCAGAAATGACACGTCCTGGGAAATTATGCCTCCTCTGAGGTGGAATAGCTTCCCAGCACATGTGTCCAGCCCTGGACATAGAGTGCCGATATTAGATTCGGCCCTGTACATTCAGGGACACTGATTGCCCTGACTATGCCCCTAAGACGCCCCTTCCCAACTAATTTACCTGCACAAGCAGTGGGGATGTTAGTCACGGGCGTGTGAAGGCACAAATAGTGGGGATGGACATGTCTTTGGGCCGACCATCCCTCTTATTTGTGGCCCAGAATAATCCCCTCTATATACCTTTATGGCATCAGCATTGAAGCTCTGTGCCAAATTATTTTCTCTTTTTGTTCTTTCCTTTGGTACATACTGTAATATCTCTCAGTGAGTTCTGTTCCGATATATGTTGTGCACTCTGCATTATACTGAAGGAAAGCAGAGAAGAAATGGTGGAGTGATTGCTACATTCTGAAATGATCAACAAGAGAAACTTCTTTTACTGTTTATGAATGCATTGTGTTTCGAAATGTTCAAAGGATGAGCCCCACTGCTGTAAGAATCAGGATTGACATGACTGTCATCCTAAAATGATCTCAGTGAGATCTAATATCTCTCAGTGAGATATGGTGGAGTGATTGCTACATCCTAAAATGATCAACAAGAAAAAATTATTTTACTGTATATGAATGCATTGTTTTTCGAAAAGTTCAAAGGATGAGGCCCACTGCTGTAAGAATCAGGATTGACATGACTGTCATTGATCTCTTTTCTCTGTCAATGCATCTTGTACTATCCTTCACCTTTATAAAACCACCATATGGAATCTATTTTCATTCAAAATGTAACGCAAAAGCATTCTCTTTTTCATAGGATCAACAACCGCACCAAGCTCTAAAGTTTCCGGTAATTTTGAAATCAGTGTCTTTTTTCAATTGTCCCCTTACCTTTCTTTCTGTGATGTGAGAGAGTTTGACGTTGTTATTTTGTTGATATGGATTGTAGTTCCCTTGAGAATTCGTCTTTATTAGTCTACCAGTATTTTCATGGTAGAACCGCTTCATGTGGAAGGATAAACAAAGGTTATTTTTTTCTGCATTCAGTAACGCAAATGTATTCCAAAAATGACACGTCTAGGGAAATTATGCCACCTCTGAGGTGGACTAGCTTCCCGGCACATGCCTCCAGCCCTGGACGTACAGTGCTGATATTAGAATCGGCCCTGTACATTCAGGGACAGTGACTGTCCAGACTAAACCCCCAAGCAGCCCCTTCCCAACTAACTTACCTGCACAACCAGTGGGGACGTTAGTCACGGGCGTGTGAAGGCACAAATAGTGGGGATGGACGTCTCTTTGGTCCGACCATTCCTGTTATTGGTGGCAAGGAATAATCCCCTTTATATGCCTTTATGGCATCAGCATGGAAGCTCTGTGCCAAATTATTATCATCGTTTTGTTGTTTACTTTGGTACATACCTTAATATCTCTCAGTGAGATCTGTTCCGATATATGTTGTGCACTCTGCATTATACTGAAGGAAAGCAGAGAAGATATGGTGGAGTGATTGCTACATTCTGAAATGATCAACAAGAGAAACTTCTTTTGCTGTATATGAATGCATTGTGTTTCGAAATGTTCAAAGGATGAGGCCCACTGCTGTAAGAATCAGGATTGACATGACTGTCATTGAGATCTTTTCTCTGTCAATGCATCTTTTACTATCCTTCACCTTTATAAAACCACCATATGGTTTCTTTTTTCATTCAATTTGTAACGCAAATGCATTCTCTTTTTCATAGGAGCAACAACCGCACCAAGCTCTACAGTTTCCGGTAATTTTGAAATCTTGTCTTTTTTCTTTAGTCCCCTTACCTTTCTTTCTGTGATGTGAGAGAGAGTGTGACATTGTTATTTTGTTGATATCGATTGTAGTTCCCCTGAGAATTCGTCTTTATTAGTCTACCAGTATTTTCATGGTCCAACCGCTTCATGTGGAAGGATAAACAAAGGTCATTTTTTTCTGCATTCAGTAATGCAAATGTATTCCAAAAATGACACGTCTAGGGAAATTATGCCACCTCTGAGGTGGACTAGCTTCCCGGCACATGTCTCCAGCCCTGGACGTACAGTGCTGATATAAGAATTCGACCCTGTATATTCAGGGACAGTGACTGCCCAGACTAAACCCCCAAGCAGCCCCTTCCCAACTAACTTACCTGCACAACCAGTGGGGACGTTAGTCACGGACGTGTGAAGGCACAAATAGAGGAGATGGACGTCTCTTTGGGCCGACCATTCCTGTTATTGGTGGCAAAGAATAATCCCCTTTACATGCCTTTATGGCATCAGCATGGAAGCTCTGTGCCAAATTATTATCATCGTTTTGTTGTTTCCTTTGGTACATACTGTAATATCTCTCAATGAGTTCTGTTCCGATATATGTTGTGCACTCTGCATTATACTGAAGGAAAGCAGAGAAGATATGGTGGAGTGATTGCTATATTCTAAAATGATCAACAAGAGAAACTTCTTTTACTGTATATGAATGCATTGTGTTTCAAAATGTTCAAAGGATGAGGCCCACGGCTGTAAGAATCAGGATTGACATGACAATCATTGAGATCTTTTCTCTGTCAATGCATCTTGTACTAGCCTTCACCTTTATAAAACCACCATATGGTTTCTTTTTTTCATTCAATTTGTAACGCAAATGCATTCTCTTTTTCATAGGAGCAACAACCGTACCAAGCTCTACAGTTTCCGGTAATTTTGAAATCTTGTCTTTTTTCTTTTGTCCCCTTACCTTTCTTTCTGTGATGTGAGAGAGTGTGACATTGTTATTTTGTTGATATGGATTGTAGTTCCCCTGAGAATTCGTCTTTATTAGTCTACCAGTATTTTCATGGTCCAACCGCTTCATGTGGAAGGATAAACAAAGGTCATTTTTTTTTGCATTCAGCAACGCAAATTTATTCCAAAAATGAGACGTCTAGGGAAATTATGCCACCTCTGAGGTGGACTAGCTTCCCGGCACATGCCTCCAGCCCTGGACGTACAGTGCTGATATTAGAATTGGCCCTGTACATTCAGGGACAGTGACTGTCCAGACTACACCCCCAAGCAGCCCCTTCCCAACTAACTTACCTGCACAACCAGTGGGGACGTTAGTCACGGGCGTGTGAAGCCACAAATAGTGGGGATGGACGTCTCTTTGGGCCGACCATTCCTGTTATTGGTGGCAAAGAATAATCCCCTTTATATGCCTTTATGGCACCAGCATGGAAGCTCTGTGCCAAATTATTATCATCGTTTTGTTGTTTCCTTTGGTACATACTTTAATATCTCTCAGTGAGATCTATTCCGATATAAGTTGTACAATCTGCATTATACTGAAAGAAAGCAGAGAGGATATGGTGGAGTGATTGCTACATCCTAAAATGATCAACAAGAGAAAATTATTTTACTGTATCTGAATGCATTGTGTTTCGAAATGTTCAAAGGATGAGGCCCAGTGCTGTAAGAATCAGGATTGACATGAATGTCATTGAGATCTTTTCCCTGTCAATACATCTTTTACTATCCTTCACCTTTATAAAACCAACTTATGGTTTCTTTCTTCATTCAGTTTTTAACACAAATGCATTCTCTTTTTCATAGGAGCAACAACCGCACCAAGCTCTACAGTTTCCGGTAATTTTGAAATCTTTGTCTTTTTTCTTTTGTCCCCTTACCTTTCTTTCTGTGATGTTAGAGAGTGTGATATTGTTATTTTGTTGATATGGATTGTAGTTCCCCTGAGAATTCGTCTTTATTAGTCTACCAGTATTTTCATGGTCCAACTGCTACATGTGGAAGGATAAACAAAGGTCATTTTTTTCTGCATTCAGTAACGCAAATGTATTCCAAAAATGACACGTCTAGGGAAATTATGCCACCTCTGAGGTGGACTAGCTTCCCGGCACATGTCTCCAGCCCTGGACGTACAGTGCTGATATTATAATCGACCCTGTATATTCAGGGACAGTGACTGTCCAGATTACACCCCCAAGCCGCCCCTTCCCAACTAACTTACCTGCACAACCAGTGGGGACGTTAGTCACGGACGTATGAAGGCACAAATAGTGGGGATGGACGTGTCTTTGGGCCGACCATTCCTGTTATTGGTGGCAAAGAATAATCCCCTTTATATGCCTTTATGGCATCAGCATGGAAGCTCTGTGCCAAATTATTATCATCGTTTTGTTGTTTCCTTTGGTAAATATTTTAATATCTCTCATTGAGATCTGTTCCGATATATTTTGTACAATCTGCATTATACTGAAGGAAAGCAGAGAAGATATGGTGGAGTGATTGCTACATCCTAAAATGATCAACAAGAGAAACTTCTTTTACTGTATATGAATGCATTGTGTTTCGAAATGTTCAAAGGATGAGGCCCACTGCTGTAAGAATCAGGATTGACATGACTGTCATTGAGATCTTTTCCCTGTCAATACATCTTTTACTATCCTTCACCTTTGTAAAACCACCATATGGTTTCTTTTTTCATTCAATTTGTAACGTAAATGCATTCTCTTTTTCATAGGAGCAACAACCGCACCAAGCTCTACAGTTTCCGGTAATTTTGAAATCTTTGTCTTTTTTCTTTTGTCCCCTTACCTTTCTTTCTGTGATGTGAGAGAGTGTGACATAGTTATTTTGTTGATATGGATTGTAGTTCCCCTGAGAATTCGTCTTTATTAGTCTACCAGTATTTTCATGGTCCAACCGCTACATGTGGAAGGATAAACAAAGGTCATTTTTTTCTCCATTCAGTAACGCAAATGTATTCCAAAAATGACACGTCTAGGGAAATTATGCCTCCTCTGAGGTGGAATAGCTTCCCAGCACATGTCTCCAGCCCTGGACATACAGTGCCGATAATAGATTCGGCCCTGTACATTCAGGGACACTGACTGCCCAGACTATGCCCCCAAGACGCCCCTTCCCAACTAACTTACCTGCACAACCAGTGGGGATGTTAGTCACGGGCATGTGAAGGCACAAATAGTGGGGATGGAAGTGTCTTTGGGCCGACCATCCCTCTTATTTGTGGCACAGAATAATCCCCTCTATATACCTTTATGGCATGAGCATTGAAGCTCTGTGCCAAATTATTTTCTCGGTTTTTTTTTCCCCTTGGTACATACTGTAATATCTCTCAGTGAGATCTGTTCCGATATATGTTGTGCACTCTGCATTATACTGAAGGAAAGCAGAGAAGATATGGTGGAGTGATTGCTACATTCTAAAATGATCAACAAGAGAAACTTCTTTTACTGTATATGAATGCATTGTGTTTCGAAATGTTCAAAGGATGAATCCCACTGCTGTAAGAATCAGGATTGACATGACTGTTATCCTAAAATGATCTCAGTGAGATCTAATATCTCTCAGTGAGATATGGTGGAGTGATTCTACATCCTAAAATGATCAACAATAGAAACTTCTTTTACTGTATATGAATGCATTGTGTTTCAAAATGTTCAAAGGATGAGGCCCACGGCCGTAAGAATCAGGATTGACATGACAATCATTGAGATCTTTTCTCTGTCAATGCATCTTGTACTAGCCTTCAGCTTTATAAAACCACCATATGGTTTCTTTTTTCATTCAATTTGTAACGCAAATGCATTCTCTTTTTCATAGGAGCAACAACCGCACCAAGCTCTACAGTTTCCGGTAATTTTGAAATCTTTGTCTTTTTTCTTTTGTCCCCTTACCTTTCTTTCTGTGATGTGAGAGAGTGTGACATTGTTATTTTGTTGATATGGATTGTAGTTCCCCTGAGAATTCGTCTTTATTAGTCTACCAGTATTTTCATGGTCCAACTGCTTCATGTGGAAGGATAAACAAAAGTCATTTTTTTCTCCATTCAGTAACGCAAATGTATTCCAAAAATGACACCTCTAGGGAAATTATGCCACCTCTGAGGTGGACTAGCTTCCCGGCACATGTCTCCAGCCCTGGACATACAGTGCCGATAATAGATTCGGCCCTGTACATTCAGGGACACTGACTGCCCAGACTATGCCCCCAAGACGCCCCTTCCCAACTAACTTACCTGCACAACCAGTGGGGATGTTAGTCACGGGCGTGTGAAGGCACAAATAGTGGGGATGGACGTGTGTTTGGACCGACCATCCCTCTTATTTGTGGCACAGAATAATCCCCTCTATATACCTTTATGGCCTCAGCATTGAAGCTTTGTGCCAAATTATTTTCTCGTTTTGTTCTTTCCTTTGGTACATACTGTAATATCTCTCAGTGAGTTCTGTTCCGGTATATGTTGTGCACTCTGCATTATACTGAAGGAAAGCAGAGAAGATATGGTGGAGTGATTGCTATATTCTAAAATGATCAACAAGAGAAACTTCTTTTACTGTATATGAATGCATTGTGTTTCAAAATGTTCAAAGGATGAGGCCCACGGCTGTAAGAATCAGGATTGACATGACAATCATTGAGATCTTTTCTCTATCAATGCATCTTGTACTCGCCTTCACCTTTATAAAACCAACATATGGTTTCTTTTTTCATTCAATTTGTAATGCAAATGCATTCTCTTTTTCATAGGAGCAACAACCGCACCAAGCTCTACAGTTTCCGGTAATTTTGAAATCTTTGTCTTTTTTCTTTTGTCCCCTTACCTTTCTTTCTGTGATGTGAGAGAGTGTGACATTGTTATTTTGTTGATATGATTGTAGTTCCCCTGAGAATTCGTCTTTATTAGTCTACCAGTATTTTCATGGCCCAAACACTTCATTGTGGAAGGATAAACAAAGGTCATTTTTTTCTGCATTCAGTAACACAAATGTATTCCAGATATGACACGTCCTGGGAAAAATTATGCCTCCTCTGAGGTGGAATAGCTTCCTAGCACATGTCTCCAGCCCTGGACATACAGTGCCGATATTAGATTCGGCCCTGTACATTCAGGGAAACTGACAGCCCAGACTATGCCCTCAAGAAGCCCCTTCCCAACTAACTTACCTGCACAACCAGTGGGGATGTTAGTCACAAGCGTGTGAAGGCACAAATAGTGGGGATGGACGTGTCTTTGGGCCGACCATCCCTCTTATTGGTGGCAAAGAATAATCCCCTCTATATGCCTTTATGGCATCAGCATGGAAGCTCTGTGCCAAATTATTATCATCGTTTTGTTGTTTCCTTTAGTAAATATTTTAATATCTCTCAGTGAGATCTGTTCCGATATATGTTGTGCACTCTGCATTATACTGAAGGAAAGCAGAGAAGATATGGTGGAGTGATTGCTACATTCTGAAATGATCAACAAGAGAAACTTCTTTTGCTGTATATGAATGCATTTTGTTTCGAAATGATCAAAGGAAGAGGCCAACTGCTGTAAGAATCAGGATTGACATGACTGTCATTGAGATCTTTTCCCTGTCAAGACATCTTTTACTATCCTTCACCTTTATAAAACCACCATATGGTTTCTTTTTTCATTCAATTTGTAACGCAAATGCATTCTCTTTTTCATAGGAGCAACAACCGCATCAAGCTCTACAGTTTCCGGTAATTTTGAAATCTTTGTCTTTTTTCTTTTGTCCCCTTACCTTTCTTTCTGTGATGTGAGAGAGTGTGACATTGTTATTTTGTTGATATGGATTGTAGTTCCCCTGAGAATTCGTCTTTATTAGTCTACCAGTATTTTCATGGTCCAACCGCTTCATGTGGAAGGATAAACAAAGGTCATTTTTTTCTGCATTCAGTAACGCAAATGTATTCCAAAAATGACACGTCTAGGGAATTTTTGCCACCTCTGAGGTGGACTAGCTTCCCGGCACATGTCTCCAGCCCTGGACGTACAGTGCTGATATTAGAATCGTTCCCTGTATATTCAGGGACAGTGACTGTCCAGACTACACCTCCAAGCCGCCCCTTCCCAACTAACTTACCTGCACAACAAGTGGGGACGTTAGTCACGGACGTGTGAAGGCACAAATAGTGGGGATGGACGTCTCTTTGGGCCGAACATTCCTGTTATTGGTGGCAAAGAATAATCCCCTCTATATACCTTTATGGCATCAGCATTGAAGCTCTGTGCCAAATTATTATCATCGTTTTGTTCTTTCCTTTGGTACATACTGTAATATCTCTCAGTGAGATCTGTTCCGATATATGTTGTGCACTCTGCATTATACTGAAGGAAAGCAGAGAAGATATGGTGGAGTGATTGCTACATCCTAAAATGATCAACAAGAGAAAATTCTTTTACTGTATATGAATGCATTGTGTTTCAAAATGTTCAAAGGATGAGGCCCACTGCTGTAAGAATCAGGATTGACATGACTGTCATTGAGATCTTTTCCCTGTCAATACATCTTTTACTATCCTTCACCTTTATAAAACCACCATATGGTTTCTTTTTTCATTCAATTTGTAACGCAAATGCATTCTCTTTTTCATAGGAGCAACAACCGCACCAAGCTCTACAGTTTCCGGTAATTTTGAAATCTTTGTCTTTTTTCTTTTGTCCCCTTACCTTTCTTTCTGTGATGTGAGAGAGTGTGACATTGTTATTTTGTTGATATGGATTGTAGTTCCCTTGAGAATTCGTCTTTATTAGTCTACCAGTATTTTCATGGTCCAACCGCTACATGTGGAAGGATAAACAAAGGTCATTTTTTTCTACATTCAGTAACGCAAATGTATTCCAGAAATGACACGTCCTGGGAAATTATGCCTCCTCTGAGTTGGAATAGCTTCCCAGCACATGTGTCCAGCCCTGGACATACAGTGCCGCTATTAGATTCGGCCCTGTACATTCAGGGACACTGACTGCCCAGACTATGCCCCCATGACGCCCCTTCCCAACTAACTTACCTGCACAACCAGTGGGGATGTTAGTCACGGGCGTGTGAAGGCACAAATAATGGGGATGGACGTGTCTTTGGGCCGACCATCCCTCTTATTTGTGGCACAGAATAATCTCCTCTATATACCTTTATGGCCTCAGCATTGAAGCTTTGTGCAAAATTATTTTCTCGTTTTGTTCTTTCCTTTGGTACATACTGTAATATCTCTCAGTGAGTTCTGTTCCGATATATGTTGTGCACTCCGCATTATACTGAAGGAAAGCAGAAAAGATATGGTGGAGTGATTGCTACATTCTAAAATGATCAACAAGAGAAACTTCTTTTACTGTATATGAATGCATTGTGTTTCAAAATGTTCAAAGGATGAGGTCCACGACTGTAAAAATCAGGATTGAGATGACAATCATTGAGATCTTTTTTCTGTCAATGCATTTTGTACTAGCCTTCACCTTTATAAAACCACCATATGGTTTCTTTTTTTCATTCAATTTGTAACGCAAATGCATTCTCTTTTTCATAGGAGCAACAACCGCACCAAGCTCTACAGTTTCCGGTAATTTTGAAATCTTGTCTTTTTTCTTTTGTCCCCTTACCTTTCTTTCTGTGATGTGAGAGAGTGTGACATTGTTATTTTGTTGATATGGATTGTAGTTCCCCTGAGAATTCGTCCTTATTAGTCTACCAGTATTTTCATGGTCCAACCGCTTCATGTGGAAGGATAAACAAAGGTCATTTTTTTCTGCATTCGGTAACGCAAATTTATTCCAAAAATGACACGTCTAGGGAAATTATGCCACCTCTGAGGTGGACTAGCTTCCCGGCACATGTCTCCAGCCCTGGACGTACAGTGCTGATATTAGAATCGGCCCTGTATATTCAGGGACAGTAACTGTCCAGACTAAACCCCCAAGCAGCCCCTTCCCAACTAACTTACCTGCACAACCAATGGGGACGTTAGTCAGGGACGTATGAAGGCACAAATAGTGGGGATGGTCGTCTATTTGGGCAGACCATTCCTGTTATTGGTGGCAAAGAATAATCCCCTTTATATGCCTTTATGGCATCAGCATGGAAGCTCTGTGCCAAATTATTATCATCGTTTTGTTGTTTCCTTTGGTACATACTGTAATATCTCTCAGTGAGATCTGTTCCGATATATGTTGTACAATCTGCATTATACTGAAGGAAAGCAGAGAAGATATGGTGGAGTGATTGCTACATTCTGAAATGATCAACAAGAGAAACTTCTTTTACTGTATATGAATGCATTGTGTTTCGAAATGTTCAAAGGATGAGGCCCACTGCTGTAAGAATCAGGATTGACATGACTGTCATTGAGATCTTTTCCCTGTCAATACATCTTTTACTATCCTTCACCTTTATAAAACCACCATATGGTTTCTTTTTTCATTCAATTTGTAACGCAAATGCATTCTCTTTTTCATAGGAGCAACAACCGCACCAAGCTCTACAGTTTCCGGTAATTTTGAAATCTTTGTCTTTTTTCTTTTGTCCCCTTACCTTTCTTTCTGTGATGTGAGAGAGTGTGACATTGTTATTTTGTTGATATGGATTGTAGTTTCCCTGAGAATTCGTCTTTATTAGTCTACCAGTATTTTCATGGTCCAACCGCTACATGTGGAAGGATAAACAAAGGTCATTTTTTTCTCCATTCAGTAACGCAAATGTATTCCAGAAATGACACGTCCTGGGAAATTATGCCTCCTCTGAGGTGGAATAGCTTCCTAGCACATGTCTCCAGCCCTGGACATACAGTGCCTATAATAGATTCGGCCCTTTACATTAAGGGAAACTGACTGCCCAGACTATGCCACCAAGACGCCCCTTCCCAACTAACTTACCTGCACAACCAGTGGGGATGTTAGTCACAAGCGTGTGAAGGCACAAATAGTGGGGATAGACGTGTCTTTGGGCCGACCATCCCTCTTATTTGTGGCACAGAATAATCCCCTCTATATGCCTTTATGGCAGCAGCATGGAAGCTCTGTG
This sequence comes from Ichthyophis bannanicus, assembly GCA_033557465.1. Classification (NCBI taxonomy): domain Eukaryota; kingdom Metazoa; phylum Chordata; class Amphibia; order Gymnophiona; family Ichthyophiidae; genus Ichthyophis; species Ichthyophis bannanicus. The sequence goes on along the minus strand of CM066038.1, from coordinate 112,237,672 downwards.
CCAAATTATTATCATCGTTTTGTTGTTTCCTTTGGTAAATATTTTAATATCTCTCAGTGAGATCTGCTCCGATATAGGTTGTGCACTCTGCATTATACTGAAGGAAAGCAGGGAAGATATGGTGGAGTGATTGCTACATTCTGAAATGATCAACAAGAGAAACTTCTTTTACTGTATATGAATGCATTTTGTTTCGAAATGATCAAAGGAAGAGGCCAACTGCTGTAAGAATCAGGATTGACATGACTGTCATTGAGATCTTTTCCCTGTCAAGACATCTTTTACTATCCTTCACCTTTATAAAACCACCATATGGTTTCTTTTTTCATTCAATTTGTAACGCAAATGCATTCTCTTTTTCATAGGAGCAACAACCGCACCAAGCTCTACAGTTTCCGGTAATTTTGAAATCTTTGTCTTTTTTCTTTTGTCCCCTTACCTTTCTTTCTGTGATGTGAGAGAGTGTGACATTGTTATTTTGTTGATATGGATTGTAGTTCCCCTGAGAATTCGTCTTTATTAGTCTACCAGTATTTTCATGGTCCAACCGCTTCATGTGGAAGGATAAACAAAGGTTATTTTTTTCTGCATTCAGTAACGCAAATGTATTCCAAAAATGACACGTCTAGGGAAATTATGCTACCTCTGAGGTGGACTAGCTTCCCGGCATATGTCTCCAGCCTTGGACGTACAGTGCTGATATTAGAATTTGGCCCTGTATATTCAGGGACAGTGACTGTCCAGACTAAACCCCCAAGCAGCCCCTTCCCAACTAACTTACCTGCACAACCAGTGGGGACGTTAGTCACGGGCATCTGAAGGCACAAATAGTGGGGATGGACGTCTCTTTGGGCCGACCATTCCTGTTATTGGTGGCAAAGAATAATCCCCTTTATATGCCTTTATGGCATCAGCATGGAAGCTCTGTGCCAAATTATTATCATCATTTTGTTGTTTCCTTTGGTACATACTATAATATCTCTCAGTGAGATCTGTTCCGATATATGTTGTGCACTCTGCATTATACTGAAGGAAAGCAGAGAAGATATGGTGGAGTGATTGCTACATTCTGAAATGATCAACAAGAGAAACTTCTTTTACTGTATATGAATGCATTGTGTTTCGAAATGTTCAAAGGATGAGGCCCACTGCTGTAAGAATCAGGATTGACGTGACTGTCATCCTAAAATGATCTCAGTGAGATCTAATATCTCTCAGTGAGATATGGTGGAGTGATTGCTACATCCTAAAATGATCAACAAGAAAAAATTATTTTACTGTACATGAATGCATTGTGTTTCGAAATGTTCAAAGGATGAGGCCCACTGCTGTAAGAATCAGGATTGACATGACTGTCATTGATCTCTTTTCTCTGTCAATGCATCTTGTACTAGCCTTCACCTTTATAAAACCACCATATGGTTTCTTTTTTCATTCAATTTGTAACGCAAATGCATTCTCTTTTTCATAGGAGCAACAACCGCACCAAGCTCTACAGTTTCCGGTAATTTTGAAATCTTTGTCTTTTTTCTTTTGTCCCTTACCTTTCTTTCTGTGATGTGAGAGAGTGTGACATTGTTATTTTGTTGATATGGATTGTAGTTCCCCTGAGAATTCGTCTTCATTAGTCTACCAGTATTTTCATGGTCCAACCGCTTCATGTGGAAGGATAAAACAAAGGTCATTTTTTTTCTGGCATTCAGTAAACGCAAATGTTATTCCAAAAATGACACATCTAGGGAAATTATGCTACCTCTGAGGTGGACTAGCTTCCCGGCACATGTCTCCAGCCCTGGACGTACAGTGCTGATATTAGAATCGGCCCTGCACATTCAGTGGACAGTGACTGTCCAGGACTAAACCACCAAGCAGCCCCTTCCCAACTAACTTACCTGCACAACCAGTGGGACGTTAGTCACAGACGTGTGAAGGCACAAATAGAGGAGATAGTCGTCTCTTTGGGCCGACCATTCCTTTTATTGGTGGCAAAGATTAATCCCCTTTATATGCATTTATGGCATCAGCATGGAAGCTCTGTGCCAAATTATTATCATCGTTTTGTTGTTTTCCTTTGGTACATACTGTAATATCTCTCAGTGAGATCTGTTCCGATATAGGTTGTGCACTCTGCATTATACTGAAGGAAAGCAGAGAAGATTTTGTGGAGTGATTGCTACATTC